>JADEYG010000007.1:0-600000 GCA_016906335.1 Novakomyces olei
CCTAACTAACCCTAACTAACCCTAACTAACCCTAACTAACCCTAACTAACCTAACTAACCCTAACTAACCCTAACCCTAACCCTAACTAACCCTGACTAACCCTGACTAACCCTGACTAACCCTGACGCGCTCCAACGCACGGTTGCGGCGCTCGAGGCGAGCGATAGTCGCATCGCGCTGGGCCAGCGCACTCGAAACCGAACCGACGATCGAATTTGTTGACGGAGGACCGTCATCGGCAATTACATGCACCTCGAATGGTGCCTGACGTCTTTCCTCCTGCGTGTTACGATTTAATTTATTTCTATATTGTTATTGCGTCTTCGATAGCACCGACGCTATTGAAGCGCTATATTATTATTTGTTTGTTGTCTTTATTTAATATTGAATATTTATTTAAATATTTACTTATTATTTATTATTTATTGACTATTATTGTTCTGACTGCTTTTACTTGTTAGTTTGTTTAATCGTTTAAGTAGTTAGTGTTTCTAGAATATTCTACGTAGCGAGGATATAAATAGAGGTCCTGCTTCTACTTTTCTCGCTACGTGTAATCGAACTTTGGGGAGACCCAATCTTTTAAACCCAGTTCTATCTCTTAATTTTCTCATAGTCCCAGAGCCGGCGTGAAATCCGGCAATTGGGTTCTCCTTTAGGCTTTCGCCTTCTACAACCATAACAGTATTACACGTCCACGATTCGGGGACTGTGACGTTTTCTTCGAGCTTTTTACGATGGATTATCAGCAGCTACAATCGTTTCTTGAGCAAACGACGGCTCGCCTCGAGAGACTCGAAACGGAAAACCAGAGCCTTAGTGAGCGACTTCGCGCCGCTAATGGAATCGTGTCCAACACGCGCACCAAGGAGCCTAAGCTTGCTCCTCCGCCGTACTTTTCGGGCGATCGTTCGCAAACGGGGGATTTTCTGACCCATGTCCAGATGGTCATCGCGGGACAACCGGAACGATACAGCACGGATCGGCAGCGTGTTATGTTTGCAGCCTCCTACCTTAGGGGAGTTGCTTTTAAATGGTTTGAGCCACATGTCCGTAGCGACAATGGCGCCATACTTGACGATTTTAACAATTTTTGCCAAACCTTGGAGAAAATGTTCGGGGACAGGGACGTCCGCAGAACGGCTGAAAGACAGATCCGCTTATTGAGACAGAAGGGATCCGTGTCGCATTATGCCACAGAGTTTGAGCGTGTTAAGTCGTGGCTTACGTGGAACAACGATGCGCTCGTTGCGCAGTTCTACGAAGGACTTAAAGAGGATATCAAAGACGAATTGGCTCGTCGCGATCCGCCAGAAGAGCTTGAGAAGCTCATTGAAGAATGCGTTAAGATTGATACTCGCTTGTTTGAACGAAGCAAGGCTAGAACCAGAACGGTGAAGAGAATACCGGAGTACCGTGGAGTGGGCTCGGCTGGTTATACACCTATGGAAGTTGACTTTTTGGAGACAAGAGCAAGTTTGAAAGATAGCGTCCGTGCTAACAGGAACGCTAAACCGAAGCATGTTGGCTTTAAGGTCAAATGTTATCGTTGCAATGAAGAAGGACATGTTTCGAAGTATTGTCCTGCACCATATCCTGCGAGAGATGTGAGAGCAGAGGATTCGAAGAATTTAAAAGGCCAAGCCTAGAGCCGACGGTGGTGTCTCTAGGGGTGATGGCACAGAAAAAGCCACCAGACGATAAACCTTATGGGAGGTTTGAGTTGTCGTGTGTTGTAAACGGCAAGAGAATTAAAGTGCTACTAGACAGTGGGTCAGACACTAATTTTATTAATCCAAGAACTGTTTTGGCACTTAAGGCCGAGACCGAACGTCTGAAAACACCTATATTTGTCAGAGTTGCAAATGGAAAGCATATTGCACGAGGTGGAGTACCCATAAAGACGAAGGATCTACATGTCGATGTACAAGGTTTTGTATCTGAAGAATCATTCCTTGTTACCAATATTGGCAAGAACGACGCCATCCTTGGGTTACCATGGTTTCAGAAGCACAATCCAGATATTGATTGGATTAATGGAACTATAAAGCCTCGCAATGCAAGTACTCCTACGGTGAAAGACGAAATTTCGAATATACAGTTGAGCAGTATTACCACGGATGAAGAGATGGTTACAAATACAATACCACCAGAGTATACTGACTTTAAAGATGTGTTTGAAGAAAAGAACGTGGAAACATTGCCTCCACACAGAAGTTACGATCACGAGATCGAACTAACAAAGGATTCTGTTGTACCTTTCGGGCCAGTCTACAGTGTCAACCCAAAGGAACAGAAGTATTTATTGGATTATTTGGAAGAGAACTTGGCTAAGGGATTTATACGTCGTTCCAAGTCGCCTGCAGGAGCGCCAGTTCTATTTGTACCAAAGAAAAATGGAGAATTACGATTGTGTGTCGATTATCGTGGATTGAATTCGATTACTATCAAGAACAAGTACCCAATCCCACGTATCGATGACCTTATTGACAAACTTACTGGAGTTAAGATTATGTCAAAAATCGATCTCAGAGGAGCATACAATCTTATCAGGATAAAAGAAGGGGATGAATGGAAGACTGCCTTTCGAACAAGGTACGGGCATTTCGAATATTTGGTCATGCCTTTTGGTCTTACCAATGCACCCGCCACGTTCCAAAACTTGATGAATGATGTGTTTCGAGATTTATTAGATTACAAAGTGTTAATCTATCTGGACGACATTTTGGTATTTTCACGCGATAGGGAATCGCATGTGAACGATGTGAAAGAAGTATTAAGAAGATTGAGAGAGAATAATCTTTATGCTAAGGACGAGAAATGCGCATTTCACAAAGAAAGCGTCGAATTTCTTGGTTACAACTTATCGACGAATGGAGTGTCGATGTGCGCAGATAAAAGGGAACCTATTTTGCAATGGGAGCCACCAAGATCTGTGCACGATGTTCAAGTCTTCCTTGGTTTTTGCAACTACTACAGGAGATTTATAAAAGATTTTGCGAAGATAGCGTTGCCGATAACACGAACGCTAAAGAAAAATGAAAAGTTTATATGGGAGACAGAGCAGCAGGAAAGCTTTGCTAAATTGAAAAAATGTTTCGTTAGCGATGTGATGCTACAACACTATGACCCAGATCAACAATGTATTATCGAAACGGATGCGTCTGATTTTGCACTCGGAGCAGTGTTGACGCAAGGGCCAGAAAAAGGCAGACGACCAGTTGCATTTATAAGCCGAAAGCTTACACCAGCAGAGACTAACTACGACATACATGATAAAGAGTTGTTAGCTATAGTTTGGGCTTTCAAAGTTTGGAGAACGTATTTGCAAGGTCATGCTATACCAATTATTGTCTACACAGACCATCGCAACTTACAGACATTTACAACGACGAAACAGCTCTCTAGAAGACAGGCGAGATGGGCCGAAGTCTTATCAGAGTATAATTTTGTGATCACGTACCGAAAGGGATCAGCAAATGGAGGTACTGATGCTCTAAGTCGACGTACCGAGTTAAATGAATTAAAGAAAAGCAATTATATGGACAACCAACAGCGCATATTGCTAGCACCAGAATTGTTTGCAAATGCTATTACAACTGATCAAACCACAGGAGATTCTCAAGAGCAGGCAGAAACAGCAATCGCTATGCCAACTAAATTATTTGTCGATGAGAAGGATCGAATTAAAGTATTGTCACAGGCTCATGACCATCCCCTAGCAGGTCATTTTGGGACAGCAAAAACAATCGCACTGCTGAAGAGACATTTTACATGGCCAGGCCTTACAAAGGATGCTACAGATTATGTTCAAGCTTGTACAACATGTATGAGAAACAAGACAACGCGCCACAAAAGAACGGGATTACTAAATCCACTACCAAGTCCGACCAGACCATGGAAATCTATATCTATGGATTTTATTGTTAAATTACCACAAGCGGGAGGATTTGACTCTATATGGGTTGTGGTGGACAGATTTTCTAAAATGGTGCATTTTATTCCGATTAAAGAAGCTGTCACAGCTCAAGAGTTAGCGACAAAGTTTATTTCAGAGATTGTACGCTTACATGGGCTTCCTGACGAAATCATTTCAGACAGAGATCCTAAATTCGTGAGTAATTTTGGACCTGTTTAGCGAAACAATTGGGAATTACGTTGAATAAGTCGACCAGTCATCATCCACAGACTGATGGTCAGACTGAGAAGATGAATCAAACATTGGAGCAATACTTGAGATGCTATGTGAACTATTACCAGACGAACTGGATAACTTTGCTACCGTTTGCAGAGATTGCTATGAATAACTCAGTTAGCAGCGCTACACAGCAATCGCCTTATTTTATTTGTTATGGATATCACCCGAGATTATCTTTAAATGGACAGGAAACAGAAAATCCTACGGCAAATGAGACTGCCACGAATTGGAGTCATCATTTTGAGAAAATCAATGAATTATTGAATGACAACGCCACGCGAATGAAGAGGTTTTACGACAGAAAAGTACGACCAGGACCGGTTTATGAACCAGGAGACCTTGTCTGGATTCGTAAAACGCATATACGAAGTGAAAGACCAAGTGAAAAATTTGATCACATACACATCGGACCCTTCAAAGTTATTGAACGAATTGGGAGGAGTGCTTATCGAGTGGAACTACCAGCACATATAAAAGTACATGATGTATTTAACGAAACAATGTTGGAACCACACAAGCCAGACCGTTTTAATCGAGACCCGACAGATCTTGTTGTACCGGATATATTGGAAGAAACAATGAATATGAAGTGGATCATATTGTGCAACACAAAGGGCGCGGTCGCGGAATACGATATTTAGTGCACTGGAAAGGGTATGGACCAGACGATTGCACTTGGGAGCCATACAGCAATTTAAGTCATGCACAAGAGGCTGTTGCCGAATATCATACTAAAAGGAAGAATTTAGCGTCTTCACTTTCTCTTACGCTATATTGAATTACTTGAGTTAGCGTGCGTGCTAACACTGACGCTATATATAAAGTCAGCATTGATATTTTATTTTGATTATTACCTGCAATATTATTATTGTCGGTTACTTATATATTGGATTACTTACCAATAATTTATTTTTATTTAAGGACGAGGAAAATTATTTCACTCTTAGCGGAAACGAAGCACAGCCGCAATGTCAAACGCCTCGTCCCCAACACAATATTTTGACGCCTCGGAGACCTCACCAGTTCAGGGGGGAGGTAAGCGACGACGCAAAGGCATGGGACCGATCCCCTGCGATCTTTGCGACGCACGATTTTATCGCGCCAGCGAACTTTCGAGACATGAGCACACGCACAACAAGGTGCTAAAAGAAAGTTTACAGTTATGGAAAAATAATGCAGAAAATGCCACAAACTACGACTTGGGCATCTCGATACTGCAAAGGGCTACCCAAAAGAAGCCACAGATATGCCAACCAGAGACGCATGATAACGAACAGTTTGCCGAAAACGTTATCAAAGATCTTCTACACGGAAGCTCGTGCAGCTTTGCAAAGACGAACGTTCGCGAATTGGACAACGAAGTCCATGTGTCTAACTTTGTACTACAATTCTTTACATCAAAGACCGATGGAGTTGCGGCGTACAACATTGTCCCGAGTGGGGATACGATGAGGCTGCTCACGCCTTTAAAACAGCATCAGAATCTAGCTTCTCTTTGGCTGTCTGCTGCATCGCCAGCGCCTCTTATAACCGATGTTCATGCCGACAACATTCTCTTGGCCAACACAATTATGTGTCTCTCTGGCAAGAAACTTGTTTTTACCTGGCCCCCGACGGATGAGAACTTACGTCTGTTTGGACCCAGACACCGTCGCCACGGGGATCTATTCTTACCACTAGCGATTCGCTCTCTGTGCGGCCTCAAGTTAACATTCTTGACAGCCGGGAAAGCAATGACAATGGAACCGGGGACGTTACATGCGGTAATGACCCTCGAGAACTCTATTATCACTGGGTACTCGTTTGCATACACCCATTCGCGTCTCAAGCGTCTAGCCATGTGGGATGCTGAGAGTGCAAAAGGAACGGATTTGGAACTTCAAGTTGAGAACGAGCACCAGGAAGCAATTGAAGTTTACCGAGCCACTCTTCCTGCTTATTACAACGCGAAAAAGAAGTTTATTTATTCGGGCTTACAGGTGTTACGCCTCGGGAGGGGAGAGTAGTGTTACGATTTAATTTATTTCTATATTGTTATTGCGTCTTCGATAGCACCGACGCTATTGAAGCGCTATATTATTATTTGTTTGTTGTCTTTATTTAATATTGAATATTTATTTAAATATTTACTTATTATTTATTATTTATTGACTATTATTGTTCTGACTGCTTTTACTTGTTAGTTTGTTTAATCGTTTAAGTAGTTAGTGTTTCTAGAATATTCTACGTAGCGAGGATATAAATAGAGGTCCTGCTTCTACTTTTCTCGCTACGTGTAATCGAACTTTGGGGAGACCCAATCTTTTAAACCCAGTTCTATCTCTTAATTTTCTCATAGTCCCAGAGCCGGCGTGAAATCCGGCAATTGGGTTCTCCTTTAGGCTTTCGCCTTCTACAACCATAACAACTATCTACTAAAGTACTTGGAAGAAAACTTGCAATCAGGATTTATTCGAAAATCTAAAAGTCCAGCTGCATCACCTGTACTATTTGCACCGAAGAAAGACGGTGACCTTAGACTCTGTGTCGACTACAGAGCTTTAAACAAAGTTACAGTGAAGAACCGTTATCCTTTGCCGCGCATTGATGGACTTATTGATAAGTTAGCGCAGGCCATCTACTTCACTAAACTAGATTTGCGAGGTGCATACAACCTCATCAGAATTAAGAAAGGAGACGAATGGAAAACAGCATTTCGTACTCGCTATGGATTATTTGAATATCGCGTAATGCCATTTGGACTTACAAATGCACCAGCGACGTTTCAAAATTTAATGAATGACATATTTCGAGATATATTAGATGTCAAAGTTTTGGTTTATCTAGACGACATTCTAGTATATAGCAAGACCCTTGAGCAACACCTTCAGGATGTTCGCGAAGTACTTTATCGCTTACGACAACACACTTTATATGTGAAACTAGAAAAATGTGAATTTCACAAAGCTACTGTTGAATTTCTAGGATATATCATATCAAAAGATGGACTGTCAATGGCAAAATCGAAAACAGAGCCAATACAAAACTGGCCACAGCCAAAGAATGTCAAAGACGTGCAAATTCTTTTAGGTTTCTGCAACTACTATCGCCGCTTTATCCCGAATTTCTCGAAAATTGTATTACCAATAACTGAGTTACTCAAGCAAAAAACCGCATTCGCTTGGACCGCCGCTCAGAGCGACGCTTTTAGCGACTTGAAGAAATCATTTCTAAAAAATGTTATGCTTGATCATATTGATAACAATTTGCAATGTGTCATTGAAACAGACGCTTCAGACTTTGCTTTAGGCGCCTGTCTACGACAACAAAGCAAAGACAAACGACCTATCGCCTTCATTAGTAGAAAGCTACTACCAGCAGAGCTAAATTACGACATTTACGACAAAGAACTTTTGTGTATCGTGTGGAGTTTACGCACATGGCGTCATTATTTACATGGCTCACCACATCCTATACTGATCTACAGTGATCACCAAAACCTACAAACGTTTACAACATCGAAAATACTCACCAGACGACAAGCCAGATGGGCTGAGATCTTAGCTGAGTTCGATTTTAACATTATTTATCGAAGAGGTCAATTAAACATACCTGCTGACGCATTGAGCCGCCGCTCCGACTTAGCAGATACTACGGATATTGAATATCAAAAGATACAATTGAAACCACTGCTTAAACAATCGCAGTTTATCGCAGTAAACACCGTTGAAGAAGGCAAAACATTTGTGCCACCCGAGAATCGACAAGAGATTCTAGCAGCGTGTCATGATCACCCGCTATCTGGTCATTTAGGAATCAATAAAACCATTGAACTTGTCACCAGAAATTACTTTTGGCAGGGAATTCACCGCGACGTAAAGAAATACGTACAAGGCTGCACTACTTGCACCCGAAACAAGGTCCCCAGACATCGCCCTTATGGACTGCTAGTACCACTCTACGTTCCCGACCGCCCTTGGAAGTCTATTTCTATTGACTTTATTGTTAAACTGCCTATTTCTAAATCCTTTGATTCAATTTTTGTTGTGATAGACCGATTTTCAAAGATGGCTCACTTTATACCAACAGTCGAAACAATTACATCTTTCGATCTCACACACATTTTTATCAAGGAAATTATCCGCCTACATGGAATCCCAGAAGACATCGTATCGGATCGCGATACACGATTTGTTAGCAAATTTTGGAATTCACTAACGCAACAACTTGGCGTTACACTACGAAAGTCAACCAGCCACCATCCCCAAACAGATGGCCAAACGGAACGACTAAATCAAACTTTGGAACAGTACATACGCTGTTATTCTAATTACCAACAAGACAATTGGTCTGATTTGCTCCCTTTTGCCGAATTCGCTTACAACAATACTATAAGCGCGAGCACCAAACAAAGCCCATTTTTTACTTGCTACGGTTATCACCCAAGAAGCGCTTTTACACCACTGCAGACGCCGAATGAATCTGCTAACAAACTTGCTATGGATTGGAAAAACCACTTTAATTCTACACAATCTATACTCAAACAATCAATTCAAAGAATGAAAGATTTTTATGATCGCAAACGACTGGAAGCACCCAAATTTAACATTGGCGACTTAGTTTGGATACGACGAGAACACATTTTATCATCAAGACCAAGCCCAAAGCTCGATCATGTTTTTCTCGGACCTTTTCCCATTATAGCTACAGTTGGCCCAGCCGCTTATCGCATTGAATTACCAGATCATATTAAAATCCACAATGTTTTTCATGAAACACTGCTCTCAAGACACAAACCTGACCGATTTAATCGTGAATCGACAGAACAAATTGTGCCCGATATACTCAAAGACACAGAAGAATATGAAGTTGATCATATCGTCAGTCATCGTGGACGTGGAAAGAACCGCCAATATTACGTCCATTGGAAAAACTATGGACCAGAAGACCGTACCTGGGAACCATACGAAAACTTGGTTAATGCACAAGACGCTTTACGCGAATATCACAATCGCAACCTTTGAAACTACCAATTATTCTCTAATTATGCTTTTTATCACTTATTGATTTTAATTCAGGGATAAAAACTTCTATTACACCAACATTTTTATTGTTTTACTACGAAATGGGACACTGATTCAACTCCGGTACCCTTGTTATTGTATGCCTCAACCTCATACAGCTTGATTTTTATATTGATTCTTTATTATCTATTCGAATCTATCTTGCTGTCATGATCCTCGCCTTGGCGAGTCCCTGACAACCGCGTTGGGAAGCGAGGGGCGACGCCTGTAGTCGGACTTGGGATGTCCGCGCGTCGCGAGCTTCGCCAACGCGGCCCAAGACCAGTCGGCGCGTAATGCGATGGTCTTGGGACGTAGAAGTTGTCTTAGTGCGCATGTAGGTACGCGCACTAAGCCAGCTTGGCCCACGGGAGCGAGGGGCTCCATGCACAATGTGCACGGACCTCGCTTCCCGTTCTCATTCTCGCACGCTAGCGAGTGCGACCCTTCGCACTCCGCTAGCGCGAGAACATTCATAGTTATTTCCATAGTCTAGTTTAGGTTGAGAGCTTCCCGCTCTAACTTGCGCGACCTTCGCTCAAGTTAGTTTGGGAAGAGTAGTTTAGAGTGCGAAGGAGCATCCGCTCCTCCGCAGCTTAGTTTAGTTTATAGTTGCCCGTGAAGGCCTCTTGCCCTTCACGGGTTGATTATCTCAAAGTGGGAGTAATACATTATATTACTCCTGGTAAGCTTTACAGTAATCGCTTTCTGCTTTCCTGGTCTTTCTTATTCCTTTACTTTATTTAAACTATACACGGCCGGCCTCCAGCGATTGTAGCTGTAAGGACCGCCTTACACTATAATCAACCCGTCCCGGTCGTTGAAGTTTGAAGTTTTTTGGAATTGTTTGTGTTTTATTTCCTTCGGATTCGAGAGAGTTTCGGACGTCGAGTCAAAGACGCGGTTCGGTACTTATTTTTACGGATTTTTACGGAAGTTAAAACGGTTAAAGCGTCGAGTGAAGGACGTGGATTCGAGTTTGAGAATTTTGAGTTATCGAGTGTTCCGGTGAAACACAGTTATTTTGAGTTATTGAGTATCGGCTTGGATAGTCGACGATTGAGTGAACAATTTACGAAGAACGGTTCTGGAAGAACGATTACGATTACGAGTTTTGCGGTACGAGGGACAAGATGTCGCAAGAGGAGCTTAACACCTTTTTGCAATCCCTGCAAGCTCAGATTGCCGAGTTGAAGGCAGAGAACGAGAAAGGGCGATCGCACATTGCGCATCTGACCCAGGAGATCGGTTCGCGAGCTAAGAGAGCTCCGACGAGTGACGGACCAGCGGTGATGAAGCCCGACGCGTTTCGTGGGGACCGCAGAATGGTCGAGAATTTTTTGGCGCAGCTTCGCCTTTACATCATGTTGAAACCGCACGAGTTTCGCGACGAGCGTTCGAAGGTTTTGTTCGCAGCTTCGTATTTGCGGGACGCCGCATTTGCGTGGTTCGAACCACACCTTCGCAACAACGACTTCGCTTCGGTAGTACCTACTTTTGAAGCCTTTTGCGAAGCGTTGGCCGCGAATTTCGGCAAAGTCGACAGGGTGAGTCAGGCGCAAAGAGAGTTAGCCGCCTTGAGACAACGTGGATCAGCAGCATCTTATGCGAGCATTTTTCAAAGAATTGCTTCGTATTTGGATTTCAATGACAGTGCGCTGACGTTCATGTATTATCAGGGGCTGAAGGATCGCATCAAGGATGAGCTTTCCAGGATGGACAGACCCCGCACTTTGAATGAAATGATTGAGATTTCAGTTCGCGTGGATGGAAGAATATCCGACAGGCACATCGAGAGTGCAAGCCGCGGTTCCGTGAAATATTCCAACAACCGCCCGGCTGCAAACGCGAGTACAAGTTTTACTCCTATGGATGTGGACGCGATTAGTTTGGAAAAGGAGGATAACAACCATCGCAAAAGCAACATCAAATGCTTTAACTGTGGACGCGTGGGTCATCGAGCAAGAGAATGCAAGCAGAAGAAGAAGACGTACAATCAGCAACACGTCGCTGCATTCACGCACGAATTTTCCGATTTGGGAAAAGCGAACGCCCAGGTCCAATGAAAAGGCCTGATCTGGGCAAACAACAATTTAGGCCACCAGAAGTTATGACAGTTTTTACGGAACCGGACAAAGCAAAGCATCTGACTGTCGTCGTGAAAGTCAAGACAGAGGATGGAGAGTTGAACGCGAGAGCCCTGATTGACTCAGGAGCTACCTCTAATTTTATCAGCGAGAAACTCGCATCGCATGCTTTTATTAAGCTTACGGAGAAGAGCGAGACCGAGCCCATCAGAGTCGTTGATGGAAGGACAATCAAGTCAGGAGGTATTCGCTTTCACACCAGCGAGATGGATATATCAATTGGCGAACATCGAGAAAGGATGACCTTCAATGTCATACCTCTTCGTGGATACGATGCTATCTTGGGCAAGCCATGGTTGGACAAGCATGAGCCTACGATCGGATGGAGTCGCGCAAACGTCGAGTTTAAGTCGAACTACTGTTTGGCGAACTGTTTGAAGTGCAGTACATTATCCGAATCCATGCAAGTCAGCGCAACCGAATTTGCAAGATTGGCTCGTAATGGAGAATCAGGTATTTTATGTGTGTACGCAACGGACGAGCAAGATATCAAGCCTCGCGTTACATTGCCTGGGTTCTACGAGGGATATCGCGACCTATTTGAGAAGAAGAACGCGGACGTTTTGCCGAAACATCAACCTTGGGATCATGCGATACCCTTGGCCGAAAATGCAAAGCCGCCTTTTGGTCCGATCTACCCGCTCGCCGAACGCGAATTGCAAACGCTGAGAGATTATATCAAGGAAAACCTCGCTAAAGGTTTTATACGACCGTCGTCGTCGCCCGCGGGGGCGCCGATCTTATTTGTCAAAAAGAAAGATGGATCGCTTAGATTATGCGTTGACTATCGCGGTCTGAACGCAATCACTGTCAAAAACAGATATGCATTACCGCTTATATCCGAACTTCTAGATCGCATTCGCCAAGCAACTATTTTTACGCGATTGGATCTTCGCGGTGCATATAATTTGGTTAGGATACGAAAAGGCGACGAATGGAAAACGGCCTTTCGTACGAGGTACGGCCACTACGAGTACCAAGTCATGCCGTTTGGGCTTACGAATGCCCCGGCTTCGTTTCAAGCACTCGCCAACGACACTTTGCGAGATTGCCTGGATCGATATGTTGTCGTTTACTTGGACGATATACTGATTTACTCAAATACAGAGGAAGAACACGTGGAGCACGTGCGCGGAGTATTGGAGAGACTTCGCAAGGCAAATTTATTTGTCAAATTGGAGAAATGCGAATTCCATACCGACACAACGGAGTTTCTTGGCTTCGTGATTTCAACGAAAGGTGTGTCGATGGAAAATACGAAGGTCAAATCGATTGAAACATGGCCCGAGCCAAAGAATGTTAAGGAGGTTATGTCGTTCCTGGGACTGGCGAACTATTACCGAAGATTCATCGCCAACTACAGCAAGATTACGGTACCTCTTACCCGGCTTTTAAAGAAGGATACAAAGTTCGTGTTTAGCGACGAATGCAGGGAGTCATTCAATGCGTTGAAGGATGCATTCTTAGGCGCACCTATTCTTGTGCACTTTGATCCACAAAAGCCGAGCTTCTTGGAAACGGACGCCTCAGATTTTGCGATAGGCGGGATCCTTTCGCAAAAGGATGAAAACGGCGACACGAGACCAATCGCATTTTACTCGCGCAAGATGACAAGCGCAGAGACGAACTACGACATTCACGACAAGGAGCTATTAGCTATTGTTGTATGTCTTCGGGAATGGAGGGTATACTTGGAGAGTCCCCTTCACAAAACCACGATATACACGGATCATCGCAATCTTGTGTACTTTTGGACCGCGCGTGTCCTGAATAGACGGCAAATGCGCTGGTCGCAGTTACTTGCGTCTTACGATTTTGTGATCGTGTATCGTGCGGGAAAGTTTAACCACAAGGCTGACTCCTTATCGCGAAGAAGCGATTACGTTAGCAGCGAAGAGGAGGAAAAGCCAGAACGAACAATGGTGCTTTTGGACAAATCGCAATTTGTGTTTGCGATTGAGGACAACAAAACGCTGGCACAGGATATTAAGAAATGCTACGAGAAGGACAGCATTTGCAAAAATATTATTGAGGAGTTAAAGAGCAAGCCTCGTGCTGCTCATTTGGAGAACTATACAATAGACAAGGAAGGTCTGTTAATGTTCTCGGGTTTGATTTACATACCCAGAGACAACGATTTGCGATTATCAATCATGCAAGAATGTCATGATTCGCAGACTTCAGGTCACCCCGGACAGGCCAAGACGCTAGAGCTTGTGACACGAAATTACTACTGGCCTAGGATGCGGAAGGACGTATTTAACTATGTGGACTCATGCGACACTTGCGCACGAAGTAAACCATCGCGTCATGCTCCTTATGGTCTACTACATTCGTTGCGAGTGCCTACAAAGCCTTGGGAAAGCATTGCTATGGACTTCATTGTGAAGCTCCCGGTGTCAAGAGATGTCATCACAGGCAAAGACTACGACTCAATTTGGGTTATAGTATGTCGCTTTACGAAGATAGGCATCTTTGTACCAATATGCGAGACCATGAGCGCGAAAGAACTAGCATTGCTATACGCTCACAGAGTATTTGCTAACTTTGGACTGCCAGAAGAAATTATCTCAGATCGTGGATCAGTTTTCGTATCACATTTTACAAAGCATTTACTCGCACATTGTGATATCAAGCAAAGGTTATCAACTGCGTACCATCCCCAGAGCGATGGACAAACGGAAAGGCTTAATCAGAGCCTCGAGCAATATTTGAGAATTTACAGCAATTACCAACAAACGAATTGGGTAAACTTGCTACCTTTTGCACAGTTCGCATATAACAATACTGAGCAATCATCAATAAAAGCGACCCCTAGTTACGCTTTATATGGGTATCACCCCAAATGCCGTTTTACGATAGCAACAGCACGGCAGTGTCCATCGGCGGACAATCGGATTGATTTCTTGCGAACGCTACATCGCCTTTTACAGATCGAAATCAAGCACGCCATTAGCGATCAAGCACGGTTTGCTAATACGCACCGTGTCGACAAGAATTTTGAAGTCGGTCAGAAAGTATGGCTAGTGAGAAAGAACATCAGTACCACTAGGCCAAGCGACAAGTTGGATTACAGGAAGATTGGACCCTTTGCAATCTTGGAACGTATCGGTTTACGTGCATACAAGTTGGATTTACCGAACACGATGAGAATACACCCAGTATTCCATGCTTCTTTATTGGAATCGTACAAGTCTACGTCTACGATTGTGCGACAGCAGACAGCACCACCACCACCAATAATAATTGAGAATACACCAGAGTGGGAGGTAGAGGAAGTGTTGGACTCAAGGAAGCGAAGAAACAAATTGGAATACTTCGTACACTGGAAGAGATACGATAGTGCTAATCGCACTTGGGAGCCGGCAGGCAATTTGACAAATTGCGACGATTTAGTGAAAGAATTTCACAGATTACACCCGGCTAAGCCGAAGCTATGATGTTTACGTTAATCGCGATACAGGTTACGTCATTCAACTCACGTAATCTTACGCAATCGCGAGACTCAACTCTTGATTTTTGTTTACGACTGCGATATAATACACAATTCGCACTAGTTATTTATCGCTATTTGGAAATATTTTTTTGAAAATGTATAAAAAATTATTAAAATCAAAACAAGATGTATCGCATATTTGAAGAATTTTGGCGCTCATTCCAAGCCGCGCAAAGCCGAAATTTCCGCTTTCAGCTCTAGGACCTGCTGACGGAGCGAATCGATTTCGCGATCTTTAGCGGCCAATGCTCTTTCAACAGCAACCCCGAGGCCCTCAGACGAATCGGTTGCCGCGCATTGGGCGACTTCTACAACGGGCGTCGCAACGCGAGGAACAGTGGAGGCCAACTTTGCCTTACGAGCGTTATCATACTTACGATACTCGCGCTCGACGATCGACCCGCGTATGCGCGAATTCAACAGGGTCGGCGACATAAACATCGCGCCCTCGCACTTGGTTTTACGCGCCGCACACGCTAAGCAGCGACGGACGCGAGGGATGGCTGTCATGAAGAACTCACAGCGCCTCCCCTGCGAAACACAATAGTCGCACGGCTTCTCGGACACAGTCACACGTGCAAGCGACATCGCGTTCAGAACTGTCTTTGCGAACGCGACTGGATACTATTTATCTTCGCGTTTTGCCTCTTTACCCCTCTGCAACAAAACGCGAACACCCCTTTTATTTTCCCATGCTATTCTATATGTTTATTTACGCGTTTACTGAGGAGAAAATATTATTGTGACACGCGGCAATTGAAATTAGCGTTTATTTTGTTCGCCTTTCTATTTTTATGGAATATTTTATGTTTTGCGGGCGCGGGGACCTCGCCCAAGGGAGGGGGGGATACTGTCATGATCCTCGCCTTGGCGAGTCCCTGACAACCGCGTTGGGAAGCGAGGGGCGACGCCTGTAGTCGGACTTGGGATGTCCGCGCGTCGCGAGCTTCGCCAACGCGGCCCAAGACCAGTCGGCGCGTAATGCGATGGTCTTGGGACGTAGAAGTTGTCTTAGTGCGCATGTAGGTACGCGCACTAAGCCAGCTTGGCCCACGGGAGCGAGGGGCTCCATGCACAATGTGCACGGACCTCGCTTCCCGTTCTCATTCTCGCACGCTAGCGAGTGCGACCCTTCGCACTCCGCTAGCGCGAGAACATTCATAGTTATTTCCATAGTCTAGTTTAGGTTGAGAGCTTCCCGCTCTAACTTGCGCGACCTTCGCTCAAGTTAGTTTGGGAAGAGTAGTTTAGAGTGCGAAGGAGCATCCGCTCCTCCGCAGCTTAGTTTAGTTTATAGTTGCCCGTGAAGGCCTCTTGCCCTTCACGGGTTGATTATCTCAAAGTGGGAGTAATACATTATATTACTCCTGGTAAGCTTTACAGTAATCGCTTTCTGCTTTCCTGGTCTTTCTTATTCCTTTACTTTATTTAAACTATACACGGCCGGCCTCCAGCGATTGTAGCTGTAAGGACCGCCTTACACTTGCCCAAATAACTATTTTCTGAACTAATTATTGATTCTATTTATTTATTATTTTTCTATTAAGGAACCCACCTATTATTGAAGGGGGAGTAATGCTCTGCAATATTTGTGCTATGTATCACGTATACACGCTTATTATCGCACTTTATTATTTATTTCATACGACGCTAAATATGGCGCCCAGAGCGGGCAACTTAGCGACCGTTTATTATCGCAAAAGATTATTTATTGTGACGCTAAATATGACGCCCAGAGCGGACAACTTAGCGACCTTATTATCCACACATAATATTATTATATGTGTTGTTATTATATTGGTTACTTATATTATTATATATACCGTTATATATATATTACCGGTACGACTTATTATATACGGACGATTACTTAAGATTGATAACCGTTCTATATAAATTAACTGGCCTGAAAATATTTTCAGCAAACGCAACTCTACCAGCCCTCAGCAGTGAACTTAGCGATGCCTCGAGAAAAAAGCACCAGACGCCCCAGAAACCAAGGACCGCTAGAATGTTTAGATTGTGGAACAAGGTTCTACGAACAATATGACAGGAAACGGCATCAGATTGCAGTCCATGACAAAAGAATGTCTGCGTGCATCAAGGAGTTTTATCGTTGCGGGGGAAAATCGACAAATTACGAAAGTGTGCTGACGTGTTTGCGCACGCTAAGCACTCGCCAAACAGCTCTCCATGAAGCAGCCTACGATACGGTCGACATCGAGTGTGAAGATCTCCTCAAGGATCTAACGTCCCGTTCACCATGTCAGATTATTGACAACGCATCGAACCAAATCGTTCTCAAGGCCACTAGTGTTATCTCATTTCTTGCAGCGTGGATGGATCGGGGCGCAAACCCATACGCGGTGTACAATTTAAAACCTAGCCGATTGGGGCTCCGCCAAAAAGCTACGTCCTCTTGACGAGCATGCGGATAACACGACAAACTGGACGTCGGTCCTTACACCAGCAGGGACTGTAACAGACGTGCACATTGATCCCATCATGTTCGGGACAGTTGTCTACGGTGTTTTCGGAACAAAAATGATTCTAACATGGCCGCCCACACCAGAGAATCTTTCCTGGTTTGGACCAAGGCATCGACAAAATCATCAGTTTGCATTGCGCGATGCCATCATCTACTTGCGCGGCCTGAAGTATTATATTCTCTCGGAGAATAGGTCAATCACGTTTCCACCAGGCACTCTCCACGGTGTTATCGCAATCACCGACTCTGCGCTGATGGGATACAACTTTGCCGTACTCGACAAGGACATTACGAGACTTATCGAGTGGGACGCAAACTTCGCAAAGGGTAAGGCTGAATTGACACGCGATGCGGTTGAAGAACATCGTGTTTGTCTTCGGCATTACGAAAAGGTTTTTAAGTCTTCTTTCTCTTCTTTTTCTTTTGATTTCAACAAAGGACTTCGACTTTTGAGAGGGGAGTAATGTTAGGGAGTCGCTATTTAGGCCGCTATGAACGGTTGATATAGCGACGAGTCTTATTCAACTTTCCAGTTTATTACTTTAATTTCTTTTAGTTATTTGTTTAATGTGGCTTAGATAGTTCTAGAATAGTTTTCTCATAGTTTAACCACAAGGGTCAAGCTTATAAATAGAGGCTTGTCTTCTACTTGTCCCTTGTGTGAAATCAATTTGGGTTACGCCTATACTTCGCGACTGTAGGCTCCTCAGTCTCCTTGTTGCAATAGTCACCGACAGTACTCTGGTTCGTCCCATCTTCCTGCCTCCGCCCGCGCGATATCGGGCTAGTCCATCACCCAGGGTCACCCCCTAACATATGATCACAACTTTCATAACTACAATGAAGCTTCAACAAATAACTGTCGTTGTTGATCGAAGATGTGACAACATCAAACAAATACTTGGACTTGCTCGCATTAGGCTTTTCTGCATGAGTACAGAACGCAAATGGTGCAGCAGGAATTCGCTTCTCTGAAAAAGACATCTATGCCGATTTGGCAGCTGCCCAGCGACGTATAATACGTTAGGTCACGCAAAACTTCACCGGACACAGTAGCCACAGGAGACCAGACAAATTGCTGCAAGTGGTGTTGTACTTTGTCGCGCATGCAGAGTAACACAAGCTTTTCTAAGAGCAGATGAGCTGTATAGATAACCAACCCAAGTTCACCATTTATGTTCCCCACCCTTAAGCTGTCAGACACTAAATTCTTATCGCTGCTATCTTGCCCTGAAGATGGACTTTGGGGGAGTAATTTACTTGTTATCGTAATATAACAGCGTGGTCGATAGGTTAAATTAAAAGATAATGCAATTTGTTCATAAAGCTCTTGCCTTTTTCGAAACGCAATTTGTTTCCAAGACTGTCTTGTCATTTAAATATAGCATATAATAACCATTGTTCATATTTATTTATACCAGATCCATAGGGGGTTGGTCAATGGCCGTCTCAAGCCGTCCGTCTTCGATAATGCGAAGCAATGATGATAAGATTGATAAGGAAACAAGGAATAATAGTTTCACAATGTCCCACAAGTGGAACACAATCTAAACAGATTTTGGATTTTGCAATGTTAGACAACATGATTTATTTTCAAAAGCACTGGGAAGCAAAATCTACCTGGCTATCATGAGACTGTTCAACATTCATACCTTAGCATCCCACTCAAACTCTTATGTGGCCTAGCCAGACTATATATCTAAATAGAGCAGGTAGAAAATAATCAACATAGTTCAACAATTATCATACTATAAATTATTATACTATACATTAAATGGTGGCTAGACGCAACAGCTCAAGTCGACCTGTGTTCGCAAGCAACTAAATGGTGGCTAGACGCAACAGCTCAAGTCGACCTGTGTTCGCAAGCAACACTGCCAGCGCAACCGTATCGGGCTTTGGAGCAGGAAGGCGTCATCGGATGCTTGATGACGGACACAAGAAACCTAAAACGTTGTTAAGCTTGTTTTGTAGACGGGTTGTACAAATGGTTTCATCTGTTAAAATGCTATTTAAATGCGCATGCTTAAGCTATAGTTCATGCTTTTCCCTTCTTTCTGTCTACTCTGTCGCCTTCTGAACCTTGACTCGGAGAAAACTCGAGCTCCGCAATGCTTTCCTTAATGATTTTTCCCATTTCGTCGTATAGCTCTTGTCCTTTTCCCTCAAGATATGTAGAAGGCACGTATAACCTTTTGTTCTCAAAATGAGAGCCAAATATGGCTTCACGGAGTTTCTCCACACAGGGTATCAGCGGCCTGTACCCTTTGTGAAAACGTTCTTCCGTGACAGATTCAAACCTCTTTAGATTAAAAATAAGCCCTGCCTTGAAATCCGTGAGCTCCCGCATAGACACTGCATTCCATTTGTCAAACTCTGTTACCGTCCAGCCATCGCCTCCGGGCTCATAGTGCACGCATACCCAATAAAGAACCCAGAAAAACGACTCCAGATCGTGTAGAAAGCTATGATCTTGACCGTCCAGCAATGCGATCGACATGAAAGCTTTCGTGCCAGTTTTTGCTTTCGCCCCACACGCTTCTGTTCGATCTGTACGTATCGCCATATCCAGATCGATGATAAATGCCTCCACCTCTCCATCTTTTTCATTCATCATCAGATTTCCTGTCGAAATATCCCGGTGAAGAATTCCATTATCCAGCAATGACTTGTGTCCCCTGATACATTGCAGAATTGCTTCCAACAAAGCCTTCGGACTGCTTGCATTCGATATTCTCTTTCCAAAGTCGCGCAAGACCACGCGACGATGCTCGCGGTTTTCAGTTGTGCTTGCATCTGTACTCCTTTCGTTAGTCATCGACACACCAAGTCTTTGCCTTTTCGATTCAGGCTCGCTGGTGTTTGAGCGCTCACTGAAGCGAGTTTTGCTACTGCCTCCGAGACTGGTTGCTTTCCCAGCAAGCCGTATCAAGCCTGAGCGTAACCGAGGTCGGATGAATGTCCTTTCGCCCTGTTCCGTCTCTGATTCCGAACTCTGCCAGTCTCGAATTTGTTTCGTGGTGTCAGCCACCCCTCTAATCATTACCGTCTCATGATGATAGTATCTTGCAACATTTGTAACATCTCTGGTTGATAAATATTTCAAGTACTGCCCTTCTTCTGGTCTTTTCGGATTCTGCCATGAGTCTTTGACTACAAGGGTTTGATCGGCGTTGTGTTCCACGTGTCCTCTCCAGATTTTTGTTCCTCGGCAGGCTATCCCGTAAGAATGATTTGCCACCTCTTCATCAAGAATAATAGTCTCATCTTTTCCTTCACGCTCTATGTTGATGTACTGCACCCCGTCACTCTGTCTTATCTTGATCGAAGGATCAAATCCTAAAGCCTCGTCGTCCATCACCATGAATCCAAGCATTATGCGCACTAGCTTTTCACGTTCCTTGTGTATACTAAACCCGGCTGAAGCAACTGCCCCCGACCTATCAAACTCGAATATCCTCATCATTGTTCCACACAATGTAAACGCGAGCACAAATCGACGATTCTGGTGGCCCATGGCCTCCCTAGCGTATGTTGCTATGTCCACGCAGACTTGAACTGTTTTGTCGTCTTTAACGTTGCGTTTTAGTTCTCCAGGCACGACCAAATCTTTCATGTGCAGGCTGCCCTCGTTTGATGTGAGCCGTCCCACTCCGACGTCTAATTTTCGGATTTTCGGCAAGCCACTCATGCCTCTGTTGGGCTGCGACACCAATTTGCGCTGCACAGGCACCCCTTCGAAGAGGGCTGTCTCTGCAAGCTCCTTCACAAACGTTTTAAGCCACTCCAAGACATCATTTTGGTTTGCCTCCTTCGGCCAGCCCTTCCACACGCCGCTACGGGCTGAATCTGCCCATAGCCTGCCAAAGACTCTCTGCGACAGTGTCTCCAGACTCATTCCATTTTCCCACACTACGCCTGAAAAGTGCCTTTCAAACAGATGCTTGTCAATGTAGATATCACCTATCTCTCGGCGGAGGAGCTCATCTATGGCAGAACGAGACTCACTGCAATTTGCGGTGCCGCTTGTGCTATTTGACTTGTAAGAATTGCCTTTCACCAGGGGAGCATTGCGTGCTTCAGGCGTGCTACTCCTTCCATCTGACCTGACAGCGTCCCGCAGACCCAGCCAAATCTCCGTGTCATCTTGCTGTTCTCCTACTGCCTTTAACAGACGCTCTGTGGGCTTGAGCCCATAGTCATTCCTCGAGAATTGAGCTTCCGCCACCTCTTTGAGGCTCTCGCCATCAAACATGAGCTTCGATATCGCCGGGTGCTCTTTTAGCTTGCCATATATGCTACCGACTATTGTCCTCATCTCGACAATTCTGGCTGGCAAATTAGGCACTTGGTGTAAGTATGATAAAGCTAGATTAGCAATTCCCCTATAACCGACGAGTGTATCACCAAGAGGATGCTCTTGCACAATGCGAGGCTGCTCCTCGTCCAGCAGCATCTCAGTCCAATTCTACTGCGCTCTGCGACATTTTTTTGTTTATCGCGTCGCTCGTACGCGCTTCTATGGCAGTTTATTATATGACTGATTATTATTGTACATTATTGTATGACTGAATATTATGGTAGATTGTATAGTAGAGTAATGTGTAGCTCGATAATGTATAGCAGAATAATGTGTGGTATATTGAAGATAGGGAATTCTTTAGATTATAGTTAGCTTTTCTAGTTCACTGCATTCGTGATTACACCAGACCAATAGTACACCACGAACATGGCACAAAAAAGGCTCAAAGTGGGCGGGCAAGCTCACAGAGCCCGTAAACGAGCAAGTCGATCTGCAGAGATATAAATGGAAACGATAAAGCGCAATTCAAGGGACTCATCTACGTGGCATTCGATGAATGCGGCGCGATGGAAGACGCGAATCGTAAAAACAGCTTCTCTGCCGGGTTTGAAAATGTGCTGGAAGTATGGAAGGCATTTTCCGACATGGCATTCTGCGCGTCTGGAGCAGTCGGTCATATATGTCCATGGCTACTGTCTCTAGACACGAATGTAAAATTGAGTTATTTGAATAAAAAGATTCCGTTGCATTCTCCCTGGACGCGTTTCCCATTAGACCTAATGGTCAATTCGAAATCTCATCTGGTGGTGGTTGAGGACGCACTAAAGTTTTCAGAGCTTTCACTTTATGGACGCCCAGTGTGGGCTTTGTGCAGGCCGGAACATTTAGCTGAGTTTGCTGAGATTAAGCTGCGAGGCGTGGGCCAAAAAGAAACAGATCTAAATAACATTTGTACTGCGCTAAACGTTTTATCAGTACGGACGCTAGTTGAGCTGATGCCTACTCTTTACTCTGACCCCAGGCTCAAATTGATAGAAGAAGAAAGTGTCGAAAAAAACATGCGCTATGTTACCGGCTATGAACGTGGAGTTGTCTACACGTGTGCGCCTTCGGAGCCGGCATTAGCAATTGCATCGCGCAACATGCTGGTTCGAGAATATTCAGCACGCACTGGATGGTGCTTGGCAATTGAGGCGTTGCGTAAGGTGCTGATTCCAAATCTGAATTGCGCCAAGGGTGGAATTGGCGAGTTCATAGCGCGAATAATAATGCTCATTGCGGTGGACTCTTGTCTTTCTACAGAAAGTCTATCAAGTACAAGCTTGACTACGGTGACGATTAGGACCTTCCTTAATAGCTTAATAGGGCAGGACATCATGGGTCCACTTTCAAAGGACATGACTTGGATCCCACTAGACGACGGACACATCAACTTGACTCATTTTGCGTTCAGTGGGTCCGAAATTGTGGAAATGTCGTCGGCATTTCTATGGTCGTGCTGGAAACGAGGCGCAGGAGTACAGACGAGAGACTTACAGACTGGAATCGATGGTATTATTCCTGTTTTTATTGGGAAATCTGGATGGATGAAGATGGCAGTCGGAGATGGCGACAGCGATGAAGAAGAGGAAGAAGGGCTGGCGTGCAAGTCGATGGCATACATTGCTTGGCAAGTAAAATTTAGAAAAAGCCCTGCTGAGCGAAAATGCGAAGCCGGACCTTGGATCTCCGATATTGCAGAGGGCGAGGAGCCGGGCCCGCGAGCTCTGTTTACTCTGCACTATGACTTGGGGCTGGATACAAGTTCCCGACACCCGCGTCCCGAATGGGAGGAGTATGATTGTTGTGAATCGCACAAAGAAGGCATTTTGAAGATTCGAGGTTTTTCGCAAAAGACTTTTCCGTGTCTTGCTCAAATGAAAGTCCCTACTAGTTTGGATTGCTTTAATTCCGAATTAGCTCGGACAGATAAATTGCTGGATGGCGAGGAGTACATACCCGTCAATCGGGCATGGCCAAGACCAGAACATAAGGTAACAAAGCCACCAAAGATACGTATTTTCCGTCGGAGCCCTTATCCAAGACCAGAAGGTAAGGGAAAAAAGCTAGGCTTGTTCCGTCGGAGCCCTCGCCTCAAGCAAATAAGAAAACGCAAGCGACAGTGAATAATGGAAGGATAAAAGACTACTCGGTGGGCAGAGTTTTGATGCCCTGCATATCATAAGAGTGCGAGCATTTTAATTCAAGGGTCTATCGTATGTATATATCGCATTTTGCTGTTGGGAGCGTTAATAGGGTTATCGAAAATACTGGTTTGACTAATTTTAGTAATTTTTCATGTATCATACTTAGAAAAAAGTACCGCGACCATCTGAATAGTAAGCTACGTCTCTCTTTTAACCTTCGTTTCCACACGGCGTGCAAACGGCCATATTGATCTCGTCAAAACCTCCACGTTCTACCAAATCCAGTCTTGATCAAGCTACAAATAATCACAAATCACTCGCGCATGGAACATAAAACTTTATAAAAACACCACAATCTAACCTGAATGTTGAACCTCTCTATACATCGTGGAGCAAACGCGTTAAAATATCAGGGCACTCTCCTTCACTTGCAGCTATGGCATCAGCAAGCAATTGAGCAGCGTGCAAAACTTTTGCGTCCTCACTTTGCCGCAAGCGCTTTAGTGTCTCGAGCAGACGGTCGCGCTTATCTAAGTGAAAAGTTGATTCTGACAGCGATAGCCAGTCGTCACTTGTCTGTTCAGCAACTTTAGGTTTACTTTCTTTGGTACCTTTTCCCTTGTTCAAGCCAGTAACCGTCATTGTCCTATCTAAAGCGTCGGTAGCTTTTGGCTGCTCGGTGCCCGCAGGCTTGATTGTGTTATTCTCGGAAATTATTAGGTGTTGCAGCACTGTAGGATCCAACTCATCATCAAGTTCAAGGGCAGGTGTAGGCTTTACGGGACTTTGTGCAGTGTTTCCATTACGCACTGTACCAAAATCCCATAAATCATCTGCTATCTAGGGATCAAAACTGTCCTCTTTAACCTGCCTTTCACCCGCTTTTGGCTCCTTTTTCGCTATTTGTGACCGTACACGGCCATAGCGACTACGCCAGTCCAAAATCGACTGTACTAGTTCAGCCAAATTTGCAGACTTTCTCACTCGTGAGACAAACTTGTGCTTTAAAAGCTGTGCAGCAGATGGACGGTACCTTGGGTCGCGAGCCAGGCACTGAGCGACAAAATCCTGAAAGCTGGATGAGAAGTTTTGAGGCAGCCGAGGAGGCGGCTGCTTGGGAATTAAAAACAGTGCCTTCATAGGATGCTTGTCTGAGTGCGGAGGAGCACCCAGTGCCAGCTCAATTGCTGTGATCCCAAGCGACCAGATATCGGCTTTTTCATCGTGGCCCGATTGGCGAATAACCTCGGGAGCCATCCAGAACGGAGTGCCAACAAACGTGTTTTTCTTGTCAAAAGTCGCAGACAATTGGCCAGAAACACCAAAATCAGCCAATTTCGCTGTTCCTTGCTCCGTTAATAAAATATTTGCCGCTGTTATTAGTACCACGATTTGGAAAAAGACCCACCTTTTATGTCGCGGTGCAGTTTCCCCTCACTGTGTAGATACTGTAGGCCCAATCGCACGTCTCGCATTATAGTAGCAATGTCCTCTTCCGCAATGGCAGAAAAGGCCTTTAGCTATCGGTCAGCCACGAAACTTACAAGGCACATACGATATCGAGGCAGGATCCCCCGCGACAAAATTCCATGACAATCTTTAGTTAGTTTTTATCCAATACAATACACAAACCCATAGTTCTGTGCCTTTTATAAAACTGCCATAGTATCTAATGTTAGTTTAAGGGATAAAGCCATGTTACCTTGTAAAGTTCACGGCAGACAGCTGAGCAAGCATTTGCACCTCCAATGCAATCTCTTCCACTTCATCTTCTGCTGCCTCAAATCAATTATCTTTATGGCTACAGCTGTGTTCGTCTGACGGTCAATGCTAAACAAAGTTAGGTATAGGGAAAAGTTTAGCATGCAAATACTACCTCACCCTCTGTAGACGGCGCCAAAGCTGCCATAGCCAAGCAGCTCTTTTTTTTCTATTCAAAGCTCCGGGTCAGTCGTGCTGTTCATTGTCGAAATAATGCGCTTTCGTTTTATCAGCGAATCAACGATGCAATATAGAAGACAGCTTGTCTATATATTAATTCGCGTTTTGAATTTGTAGATTATGAGATTGTACGTGGTCACGTGACGGGCATCTTTTTAAGTGTTAATTGTTTTAATTAACCCCATACAATAAACCCCCCATATATTAAAGTTTATGTTAAATATTTTCCAAAGTACCGAATAACCCTGACATAACTAACCCTTTTTAGGTGTTAATTGTTTTAATTAAACCCCATACAATAAACCCCACATACATTATTATTTCCCAAAGTACCGCATTATTCGGTCTGGAATATGTATAGGGCTTCTTTTTGACCTGCCCATATAATAATTTAACAGAAATGTAAGCATGTTCCTAAAAGGGAAGTTTCTAGTTATTCATATAGCAGAAATAATAAAATTATAATTAAATCTGTTAGTATTCTTATTAGCCCAATTTTAGATTCCGCGAAAAGTCACGTGGTACAAAGTCATGTGCGTGTCTAAATTTTGCGCCATACGAAACAGCAGTGCAATAGTGCATTTGAGGCCTTTAAGATGAAACTTCCATGGGCGCCAAATAAAAGCTGCTCATTTTCTGATTTAGAAAAGGATGAAATAAAACCACTCTTTCCACCGAATTACGAGTCGCACGGCTTTGGGATTGGTACATCTGCTATTAATACATTTATTGATCTATACTAAACATCAAAGATTGCTTTATGCCGGAGCAGGAAGACACGGGAGGCCAGAAATCCCTATTGCGTAAGTATTGCCATCGACATCTAAAATTGGTTTTAACTGTTCGCAGAACGCTTTCAAGATTTCGGTCGGCCTATCGTATTTGGTACTGCATTGGTTTTGGCAATAGTGAACGTCATTTTGGCAGTTTTGCTAAGAAATAACATACTGTCCCTGTGCCTTAGGCAGCTTATGGCCATCTTTTTTTCAATCTTCGCGTCTGCGCTGCTTACGGACCAGATTCGCCGGCCGCGAATCGTCGAAACGGTTGTGAGTTCTGTATTCGGAGGGCTGTTCGTGTCAGCAATTGCGGCCTATACGGGACACAGCGTGCACTTGAATTTGGGAGGATCGTTTTCAGGCACTTTAATTTATGTCGACCTAGTGTTGCTTTCGCTGACAAGATGCCATACATCGACTTCTTGGGTTAGGAACGGAATTAGGCGTACTATAGCGGCCTTATCGCATGCTATAGGGGCCTATTTTCAGGCTATAGGGGCCTATTTTCAGGCTATAGGGGCCTATTTTCGGGACATAGTTTCAAGAGATACAGAAATTAATGCTCTATTTGAGCAAGGCTTGCCAGTAAACAATAATAATGAGGCTACGGGGTCTTCTTTGGGATCGGCAAACGCCCATGAGTTACAGGAAATGGGACAGGGATCTTCGACTCGAATTGAAACGAATCTGTCACATCACGAGCCACCGGATTCAGGATCCGAATATCTGGATGGAAGCGAGAGTCATGCTGTAGTTGAATTGCCAAGTACACGGCGCTCTCAAAGAATTGCCGCCCAATCAAACTAGCGAAGCTTTAGGACCTACACTGGCTTCGTTTAGCAAGCAGCTGATTTCTATTATTTATAATTATTTTCTGGTCGGCTTGGATAGGTTCCAGGAGTGAGGGCTATTTCGCATTTCTACCATGGACACTATTTCGTTTTCCAATAAGCGTTGCTTTATTTAGTTTACAGCATTTTAGTTCCAGGGGAGTTTTTGGTATCATATATCTGCTTTAATTGAACTTTCAAGTTGACATTCTCTATTAAATTTTAAAGGTATTTTCCATTGCAATTGTAAATTTCCTTTTTGTCAGGGGCCCAATTATACATTTTATATCGGAAATACAGCTTCGATTAATTTTAGTAGTTTTTCATCTTTCATCTTTTAGAATTACCACAATCAACTATATACTAAGCTATGCGCCTCCGCTACCGCTATCGCATATGCTCGCATGTGCTGGGGTTGCTAGCACATGCGCCGAATGCACCCGCACCGATGTTGCCATCGATTGTTTCAATTTTCCCGCGTCTCCCGGAAGAATCTTTGTTTTTTAGAAATCATGGACTTCCAACCTCAATTCGAAATTAGATTACACAATGTGATACAATGGCATTTGCAACAGAGAAGCATCTTTTGCTTCGATCCTGAATCAATTAAAATACTTAGTGAACATAAGGAGTTCAAAACGAAAACCTCGAGTAATATGCATTTGAACAAAATATGCTTCTCCGTTTTACTGAAAATAGTTGCGGAACCCTTAAAGCAACCGACTATTAATTACATGTAACGGGAGTTTAGGAAGGTGACGAATTAAAAGTAAAACTTATCTTAAATGTGCATGATCCTCATGACCCTCTATTCCTTCTTTTTCATCAAAATCTGCCCAAGGCTCCCATTCATCTTCAAAAAGCTTTTCCAACCGCTCTTGTTTTTTTTCATCGGAAATTTTCATATTGTCTAGCACTCGATCAAAGGCTTTCATTTCACTCTTTGTCAGCAAACATTTATCAAATGCCTCCTTAAGACCCTGATTCTGCAAATTTTCTGCGATCATAACAATTTCTTGACGACGATCATCATATTTGCCTTTATAATCGTTTTTGATAGAGTCAACAACATCTGGGTTATCCGGCCAATCTTCGGGTTTTAATTCACAAAACCATTTATTGCCACCGGAAACTGTAAGTATTCCACCAGCTTGAGATAGTTCACCGTAATGACTGTTCCTGGTTGCTAGCCATATGTAGCCTTTACTGCGCAAAAGTCCAGAAAATATTGGCGAAGCTTTTTTGTTAGCAAGACGCTGTGCTGCCTTTTCTTGATCGAGCCGTTCATCTTCTGAGTCGATGCTTGAATTAGTTGGCGAATTCAAAGACATGCAGTCACTATCTATATCCGATGTTCCTTCTTCAACCTCGATTCCGAGATCTTGGGAAGTCTGAACAATGACAAAAAAAAGGCTTAGAAGATCCCAGAGTCTCCGTGGATGAAATGGACGTCTTGATGTATACACAAAACTGCTAATTCCATATTCTTCTGTCTCCGGTTTAGGTACATTTCGCATTACGCCGTTTATTTCGCGCTGTGATGACTCAAAAAGGCTATGAAGCCAGCCAGCACCCATTGAAGCTGTTTCAAAGTCAAAGCGCTTAGTGTTCAAAATCTCCGTAGGGTCAATATCGCAATAGCTAGTGCAAATTACTTTGGCAGTTGGATTCAATTTTTGTGCCAATCCATGAATCCGCTCACGTATTTTCGGTGCAACTGAATCACATTTGTTGATTAAAATGACATTTGCAAATTCAAGCTGATCCACCATAAGATCTGTAATATTTCGCTCGTCCTGTTGATCAACATCTTGAAAACGGTCAGAAAGATAATCGGCTGTCTCAAAGTTGCTGAAAAAATTGAATGCATCTACGACTGTGACACAGGTGTCTAATCGTGTAATTTTGTTTAATCCACCTTTATCGAATATCTCTTGGAGAAGCGAATTTGCTTTAGGGGAAGTGCCATTTTCAGGGCTCAACATATCTTCCATAACTGCCTTTGAGAATTCAAAGCTAAACGTTTCTGCAACTTGCATTGGCTCTGAAATACCACTAGACTCAATAAGCAAATAGTTTATGGCTTTCTGTTTTGTTATAGCAATGATTTCTTCGAGTAAGTCTTCGCGCAATGTGCAGCATATACATCCGTTTTGCATCTCAATAATTTTCTCCTCCTTCTGTACCATCTTGTGACCCTTAATTAAATTTGCGTCTACATTTATGGCACCCATATCGTTCACAATGATGGCACATTTCAACGATGAGTTACGATTGTTCAATATGCGTTCTAGCAATGTAGTTTTCCCACTGCCAAGGAAGCCTGATAATATTGTGACTGGTAATCGCGAGTCGGGTTCGGTCACCATGATTTTGGTTTATAGGCAAACTTAATATGCCCCCTCTCAATGGGAAGAGTATGATCGATATATATATACGTTCGTCTAGCTCAAGCCACGCTCGTTGCACGCAAACATGCCGCCCTCACAAACATACGCTGTAGGCTTTTCTCTCCAAAAATTACCTGATTTGGAAGTTCATAATCTTTCAATCGACCTTGGCGGTAGTCTTATTAGCGATAAGCTAATTTGATTTGTGGTCAGCTCTATATGCGCACAGATTATTGCGCCTCTAATTGGCCGAACAACTCTACACGCGTATTTGTCTTTAATTCACTGAAATGCTTGATCCGACCGTTTCTTATTGGCTGCAGCAGCTTTTTCCATTTGTTCACTTTTTATTGTATGTAGCTTCACCTTTCTAGTGCTTTTGTTATACCACCTGTCGCAATTGTTGTCGAGATCTATTTTGGCGAAAATATTCGCCGCCCTTTTTTTACGTGAAATACAGGATTTCGGCCATTTTAAAAATATAGTAAATAAGCGCAATTACTCGGTATATGTAATATAAAATTCATAGTAAGCCAAACAAATTTAGGAAAAACAGAGCCTTTGCATCTTGCGCTAAGACGTAGTTTGAACATTCCTTTTGCCCCCATCTCTACTGTTTACAAGAGGCAGCTGGGCTGGCTAGAATTAACATTTGTACTGAGAGAAATAAATAACAGGGACTATGCCCTGCTTATTGTGGTTCAAGAAAAATCACGTATCCAAGCTTCCAGGAAAAACTCAAGAAATTAATCGATCTGAAGAAAAGAATGTTGTCACACCTAATTAATCCTGGTTACGCCTGCTTCCGGTCAAGATTTGCATAATAAAACTTGAAATTGATATATAAACTCAAAAACGATTCAAGGCAAATGCAGCTTGATCTGCTCTTTTAGCTCTTTTCCTCCGCATGTACTTCAATTGCATAGTTGTTCAACAAGCTCGGTCGTTGGGCCTCAATTTGCATCTTGCCCGAAAACTCATCAGTAAGACCCTGCCAAATAGACAAAATGCTGTAGCGGCTATCGTAAATGGAATAAATAGTAACACAATCAAAACGTATAAATAGCCAGATAACACTAAAATCAAGCCAACTCATTAAACATGATCTAGGAAATGCATAGAGCGAGTCGCATATAGCGGCGCATTTCACATAACCCAGTAACAAGAAGGCAAATACTAAGGCTAAGATTTCGGCGTTTCTGCTTTAACTAGCTTGAGCTCATCATCTTCAGAAATCTCAGTCTCGTAATATTCTTTGTGAATATCGGCATTATTTGCGAAATTTCTGGTCATTCTCAATCCCTTCGTTTAATTCTGGCCATTTCATCTTGTTCTCGCCCCATATGGGCGTGCAGACAGTCATTACCGGAAAGGGCGTCAAAATGGTTGTGATACAGCCAGCTAAAGCTGACCAATGCTCATCTATCGAGGTTAGTCCACAGCATGGGGCTTCTGATTACACCACTCTCTGGGCGAGAGCGTCTTTGCTTCTCTCTCTACTCCCTGCTCTCTCTCCCCTTTCGTCTCGGGGAAGCTCCGTGCTTAGAGCACTAATGCGTAATGCTGTATGCTATCTACCCCCCAATCGAAGAAGGTGCAAAATATATTGATCTGTTACAACCCGCAGCTTTTACCGGTTCTGAGTGAGAGCTCGTTAAGAGACCGGATAGCGGAGCTGTCTTGGAGCACATTACAACATCCTTCCATTGTCCTCGATGACTGCTGCTACCGTGGACAAGGCGCAGGAGATATTTGCGTCGCCCGCAGAGGCGGCCAACAAAAAGTACGGGTCGTGCAGTCTGCAGAAAGCGCTGGAAGCATTGTCTCAGGATGGGTTTGCTGTACTGAAGGGTGTTGTTGATGTGGCACACGTGGACGCGATCAACAAGGCTATGGCCGCTGAGACTCCCGAGCTCCTGGGCAGGCAGAACATCAGTTTCAACCACAAGGTCAAAAGTAGGACTTGCTTATCTCTCGCTCGTAACTAATAATACTAGCCAATATCTTACAGACAGCCCCGACTTACCGCGAAGACTTGCAGTTTGAGGACGTGTATTTTAACCCGTTTGTGATCCAAGTGATGAATGCGTAAGTAACAAGGGGATGTATGTAGCTGACTACGGAGATATCTCGGGTCAAAGGTCAAATGGAACTTTATGACAGGCAACAATGCTCTGAAGAACACGGCGGAGCGGCAGCCTGTGCACAAGGATGTCCGCTTCAATCATCCACAGTGTCCCTTTTTCGTGATTGCGAACGTCCCGCTCGTCGACTTTAGCAAGGAAAACGGCTCGACTGAGTTTTGGCTGGGCTCTAACGTACATGCTGCCGGCTCTGAGCAATTTAGTGCCACCGAGGCAGATGCCGCGGCAGACCCGAGCAAGAAGCAGCGTGCTGGAGACCCCATGTGTCCCGTCAGACCGGAGGTGGTGGAAGCGCGGCGGGCCATCCGACCCCCCGTCCAGCCGGTCTGTCAGCGTGGAGACATCATGCTGCGTGACCTGAGGACATGGCACGCCGGAATGCCGAATGAGTCTGACAGTGACCGTATCATGATCGCTCTGGGTTACCAGGCTCCCTGGTACCCCAACTATGGTATCAGACTGAATCTCCTGGCGGAGTCAGCAAACTTTTTTATGGCCGATCGTGGTGTAGAGGTCGTCGCTCAGCTGTGGAACTCACTGGATGAGCTCAAAAGCCATCTGCATCAAGACAATTTCGACTTTCGGCCCACAGTGTGAGAGGAAATTGCTCGGTTTAGCCTGGCGTGCATTGTCCGAATTCTACTAGATCTATTAATGGTTAGATAACCTCTGCTGTAATTTATAAGTGTGACATTAAGTAGCTCTTGTTCAAGCCTCGGCGGCAGCGGCGCAAGCCCGGCCTACAAGAGGCATAATGTCCAGAATAGAAAACGCGAGTCCATATACACCACGTCAGGTGCCCGAGTAAGATCCACTAAGGGCATGTAGTCATGAACGCGAGTATCATATAGGGAGAAGAGTTTGTTTATCTCAGCAGAGCTTAGTTCCGGCTCTAGTAGTTGCTCAGTGTAGGCATTCCTCACATCGGTAGCAATTGTACTGAGCGGGATAGGCTCAGGCACAAGCACATATTGCCGTGCGAGTCTTGCGCAGCGAGTACACGACTGTCGGCCAGGTCTACGATCGCAACGCAGCTTTGAGTGACGGCACAAGACACACAACCCGAACCGATTTTGACTTGGCATGCTGCTCTTCCTAGTGCTTGTCTACATAATATTTATGCACGACTAATTTGGCTAATTTGGTCTGATTGCACGCGTCTTTACACTTCACAGCTTTGTTGAAAATTCGTAATCTAACTATGAATTAAGATGATAGTTAGTAATTCTCATGCCTCAATTATTTTTGAGCAGCTCTTTCTCTATCCACCCTACTTTGCTCGTACACTAGTGTGATGGAGTACACAGATCGTATACTGCATATGTGGGAACTTCAATTAGCATTTCAAGGGTCGGTTTCGCCCACTACGATGGTGATCGCGGCAAAATCGCAAAATCGCAAAGTCGTAAAATCGCAAAATTTTTTAAGTTCTATAGATCCAACCCATCATAGGAAGCCTTATATTCTTGCACTAGAGTAGAGGGGCACCACTAGAGGATTTGTATGATGTGAAAATAATAAACACATCTGTACGCCTTTAGAAGGCAATATCGGACCTCAGCGGACCGGCCGAAACTTATCGGAGATGGCACACAACGCCTGGTGCTGAACACTCCACCCCATTCTTTTCTCCGATGTTCATGAGCATTGGGCCCGAAAATCTTCGGCTCTGCCCATAATTGATGGATTAGTTTACGTCATGGCGTCTTATCGCCGAAATACGACGTATCTTTTCGAAGTCCATAAGAATACACACGCGGAATTTATTTGTTCTTCGCTTAATTTACTTTAAAGTAATAATCTGTCAGAATTTTACAAATATCGATTAATCCTACACAGCTACAATCTGATTATGTCAGAGACAGTCAAAGTCAGCATCCCAAATATTGCGTGGAAGACCGCAGCCGATATCCACTTTCCACCCAATTTTGACGAATTAGAAACTCTCGATTGCTTTAGCTGAATCCCCCAAGTGATATGAGGGTTCGCTTGAGGTATATATATGTAGCTATGTATTTCTGAGTGAGGTTCTGCTAAGCTAAAAGTCAAACAACTGACACTCATGGTAAAGTTGTCTTAGCCGGCCAGTGAGTCGGCGAGTGTATTATTATAAGGGAATAATAGATCCATATTTCAACACTTTAAAATACCATACATTATTATATAAAGTTTACGTTGATTATTGTTGAGAAGTTGACTCTTAACTTATATTTAACTCTATTATTTGAAATAAATCACTTTACATGAATAATTCTGTCTCTACTTTATTTACTGGAGTCTCCTCTAATTTTTACATTCTGTCTTTACCAGACCTATTATTGAATAATATACATATATCCCTGGCAGCGCCTCTGAGCCTTGGGGGACCTTTAACATTCTTTTCTGCAGTCAGATAGTTAATATCAACCGTTCGAACTTCAATATAACTTTAAATAATTCAACAGTATATATATATATTGCACACATGCCCTCATGCACACGCACACATATGTATATACGTATTTTTATGCACACACACACATATATATGCATGCATATTAATATACACACGTATATTAATATGCGTGTATTATATACACTCGTATATACACGCGTATAAAACAGGCGTATTAAGCACATAAGTTTAAATGCACCTACCGTTACTGTCAGACAGGATATGGCCAGAGCACATTACCAATTGCACTGTAATCTCGCGGGGCTTGGGCAGCAATTACACGCTCCCACAGACAGTGCTTTGTCATCATGGATTATCTATCAGATTGTACAACTGCCGCACCGCAGCGCCGGAGCCGCTAAACAGTTATTACGTGGCAGTCATTATTACCCGTTTAGGAAGGTGTCCAGCCCTTTGTATATTAGACGCGTCGATAAGGCGCGTTAGCGCGTCAAAGGGACGGTAATTCGTTATCGCCGCTGGGAACAGGGCGCGGGCACGCGCAGAATGACCAGCCGACGCGCTAAATTTCCGGCTGTCCAAAATGAGTATATAAAAGATGGCCGAACGCGCCTGACACTGCTATCTTTATTCTCAGTGTCGCTGACAAAATTTTGGACTAATTTCGCGCACTTTGTTTGTTCATTGATTCCTTCTCTGTACTTCTTTATTGTCGCCTTTATATTCTGACGTGATTGTTGTTTGACGCGGACTTTGGCCGCTCAGGTTATTGTCTACTTAATTGTCTCTCCTTATTTTCTCTTATTCGCTAGAACAATGCTGTTGCTGCTCCTACTTCTCTCCCTCGTCAGTTCGGCAATAAAGGCAGAAATGCTTCGCGGAGTCAATATCGGGGGATGGCTCGTGCTGGAAAAATGGATGACTCCCTCCCTATTCTCCCAGTTTGGCACGTCTAACGTTCCCGACGAATGGTCTTTTTGCTCGGCTCTCGGACCAGACGGAGCCAAATCACAACTACAGTCACATTGGGCGTCGTTTTTCACGGAGGCCGATGTTGTCAGCCTTAAAGCCACGGGCATAAACACTCTGCGAATCCCGATTGGCTACTGGGCCTTCAAGACTTATGACAACGAGCCTTACGTGTCGGGAGCTGCCGACTACCTGGACCAAGCACTACAGTGGTGCCGGACCCACGGGCTCCAAGTTTGGGTCGATCTGCATGGCGCGCCAGGGTCACAAAACGGATTCGACAATTCTGGGCAAGAAGGAGATGTGCAGTGGCAGACTGCAGACAATCTGGGCCGTACGTACGAAGTACTGTTGCTTATGGCTCAGCGTTACGGAGGCAGTGACCTGGCTGATGTCGTCATCGGCTTTGAGCTGGTCAACGAACCTATTTCGTGGGGCAACAACGACATTAGCGTCACTAGGCAATTCTACACGAACGCGGGAGCGGCCGTCCGCTCCGCTTTTGGCAACAAGAATCTGCAAGTAGTGCTGCACGACTCCTTTATCGGACCCGACCAGTTTACGAACTATGCGCGTGGCGATAGGGCCGTGGGCGTGGACGCACATATTTACCAGCTGTATACGGACAGCGATAACGCCCTTGACCAGTCTGGGCATATCTCCAAGGTATGTGGGATGGCACCCATGCTGTCACAAACGAATGCTCAACTGCCGGTTTATGTGGGCGAGTGGACAGCCTCGACTAACGTCTGTGGCGACGAGTCTGGGAATACTTGGCCGGGCACTTCCTGCTCAAGTGCCGGCTGCTCTTGCGTCACTGACGATTATTCAAAATGGTCGGGCGCTTTACTGCAGCAGATTAGGCGGTACATGGAAGCCCAGCTGGATGTATGGGAGTCCAGTACTTCGGGTTATTTTTATTGGAATTTCAAGACTGAATCTGTCAACCCGTGGAACTTTCTCGAGGGCACAAAGCGCGGGTGGATTCCGAATCCGGTCACTGAACGCTTTTATCCTGGACAATGTGGATCAGTTCCTTCTCCCACACAAGCCGGAGATAACTCGGGCGATAACAACGGCAACGCTGAACAGTCGCCGTCAAGTTCTCAGAGCCAGCCTACTCCACAGGCTCAACAGCCGACTCAACAGCCGACTTCTCAGCCGGCTCCTCAACCGGAACAATCGGCACAACCGGCAGATTCACAATCTTATTCTCTCACGATCAATCTCACCTCCCCTACTGCCGTTGCCACGGACGCTTACACTGTTACTACTATGGAAACGGTATACCGACGACAGGCAGTGGAAACTTCCGGCAGTGGTTCGGCGCCTGCAAGTTTTGCTACGGCGGCGCCCACGTTAGCCCCGCGCCGTGTGAAACGTGGCCAGCTTGGCCGTTAAATGCATATACATATACATATACATATAATACCCCCTTTTGTTTGAATTTTGGAGATACGCGTGTGGGATGTTTGCATAAAATCAGAATTGCACAGAAATGAATTTGTTTTCATAACATATCTACAAAACAATAGACTTTAGTAATCGTTTCTTCTTTCGAATTTTGACAAATCTAAATACAAATTATGATGAAAAATATTGACAATTGTATGCTCCACAGGCGCACTTTTCCATATTATAATCTAATAATACCAATGTCAATCAATTAATTTAAGTTCTCTCAGCCTTCTAGCAGTTTCAGAGCCAATGCCTCTTAATCTGCAATTGAATCCAGTTTGGGGACTTGCAGCACTCTAGAATCATCTTGCACAGGTTCCGTTTCAAACCATTTTTGAGCTCTTTTCTGAGGCCGATTTGTTTCCCGTTCTTCATCGTCCTTATCGGTACTTTTCTCAGAATTGTGACCTACTAGGTCAACAGAATCTCCCTGCTCATGTTAATCATCAGAATTTCGGGTAGGAAGAGCTTCCAATCGCCTTTGACGCTTGTCTTTTCGTTTGGCTTTAGCCTCAGACTTGTCAAGCAAGTCTTGAGAGGCCAATGCTTCTCGTTCACTCTCCACAAAGTTACGAATTTGCTAAGCCTTATCGCCTTCCTGACCAAAACTGGCCTCGTCTTTAAGCTCGTACACAGAGCGTGGATTTCTTTGCCCATCAAAGACGAATTTCTCCGGCCGCAACCCATGCCGAAGCGATTTTTTCTCGGATACTGCTTCCGTCTGCTTCGTTTTGATAGCTTATCCAATGGAACTCCAGAGAAAGTTTCTGCCTCGTCTCATTCGTTGTTCTTTAATTCATGATCAGTTCGATTGAGCTTTATAAAGTCTTCTTCTTCATCAGCCCCGTCTTCGCTCCCGCCCGCAAGTCAGATCTATGCATAAGTGAACGCTGCAACAGACTTTCCCTATGATCAGAATAAATATCATTGTTTTGTCTGGCCGTCAGTTTGTCAAATCCAGTCTTTGCGCAGTCTCTAGTCTTCTCGACTTTGTCTTGGCCAAAACATCGGTAGAATCTTGCAGCCGCCCGTCTTCATTTCGCTTGATTCCTCCAAGTCTTGATTAGCTCGAACTTTAAGGGGAGCAGTTTTAGATTTGCCCAATTTAACGGAGGGCGCAATGGGAAGACTTAAAGATTTTGCAAAATCGTCCAATGGAAGCTCATCAAATTTTAATACTCCTTTATCTGGCTGTACACCCATAGAGCGGGCATAAGAGATGAAAGCCTAGTGATTCCATAGCAAGTATATAGAAGAATATAAAATACATTGAGATATCTGCAGAAAATATAAATGAATAAAGACAATAATAAAAAATAAAATAAATTTATATATAAAATCGAAAAAATTGATTATGCAAAATTAAACACATAAATGATAATTCATGCGTATTTAAATGTGCATTTAAACCAACAAAAAAATAACTTTTGTCTAATAAACTTCAGCTCTGGGTCCTTGAAGCTCAAGCGCTGCAGCTGAGCCTTGATACTTTGCTGCTTGGACGGCTCTACTACCAGTTTATCAATGGGTACTCTCTTTGACTCTAATTTTCCATAAACTCCGATTCTGAAGGCAACAAAAGCAGTAGAGCCTTGCCGGCACGATCAGACTGTGCAGTGCGACCCACATGGTGAATGTAGGTGTCCGCATCTTCCGAAGTATCTACCTGTAAAACCTCATCATAATTGCAAAAGTCCAGTCCTCTTGCAGCCACGTCTGTACAAAAAAGAAAAGCATCCTTTGACCGTACTAATCGCACAAGAGATAATGAGAATAATAATAAAATAAATAAAATGAAAATTTTGATTCGACAGCTCAACCTGCACCTGTTTGCTACAGTGCTCTCAACAGTGCTGGCTTCCGTCTTATGATATTGGGGCCGACTCACCTATCCCACGAGTCTTCAAGTCTGGGTTCAGCGGGAGTGGTTATAGAACTCAAACTTATATTAGGTTTAGGGTTTTCTAGGGTTTGCTAGGGTTAGTTTGGTAAACCTGGATTGGTTGAAGCAAGAATACACATATATAACCTACATAGCCTATCTATTGTTTAGTCGGATTCATTCTTTTCTTGTAGGCTATGTAGGCTATATATGTGTATACTAACTAACCCTAACAAACCCTAGCAAACCCTAAGCCTAGTCTAAGTTTGGGTTCTATAATATACTATCCGAGTTAACAAATCCAACGTTTCGTCGAAATGTCGCTAGGCGTAATTGAGAATTCCTATACTCAGATTCATGATTATAATAATTCATTGCTAAGATACTTTGCTATGCTATATAGAGCAAGTTCAGCTCCCATTCCGTACTTCCGTTATCTATTTTCTTGAAATTTTCGACATAGATAGGCTTCGATTTACCGTAATGTTGAACCGGCTGAAGGCTGAGAGTGCGATAACAGTTAGTTTAATATTCAATAGAACACGGCGTTTCAAGCCACAGCCATACTTAGTGACCGGTAGCTAATTCTGAGAAAAACTGATGCAACGATCTCGGTTCGCGGCAAAGGATTGCGCGTAGCGTCAGCGAATTGCCAAGCAGGCCGACGTCATCATAATGAGCGAACATCTTTTTAATTGGTAGAGGGACTTCGCCGATTCCATTTGGATCGACCTTTTCGGCTTTTATTTTACGTCCGGCAACTTGCCCAATAATTTCGGCTACATCGTAACGATTTAGCCACCCATCAGCAGCAAGCTCAAATGTGCCGTTTAATAAACGATTTTCAGTGAGCGCAATTGCCGCAATCTCGGCCACATCGCGATAATCAACGCGGCTGAAGCGAGTCTTGTTCGACCATGGTTCAGCTAGCACGCCGGTACTGACAACTTTATCCCATGATGCCGAGTAGTTCTGATAGTAGAGAGCAGGATGAAGAAAAGTGTATTCAATGCCAGTATTAAGTATAGCCTCCTCAACCGTGGCCTTGGCAGCGTGATTGGCCAACCCGGTGATTATGGGATGAATTACCGATGAGAAAACGATACGTTTGACACCAGCTTTCACAGCAGTTTCGACAAATTCGACACCAATGTCGGCTTCATTGGGAATAAAAGCCGGTGCAATGTAAAACACACGCTCGATCCCCTTTAAGGCCTGAGCTACGCTCGAGATATCCGTCAAGTCCCCGACAACGGCTTCTGCACCGAGCTGCTTGACCTTTTGCACTTCTGCAAAATCGCGTACAAGACCACACACGAGCGCACCACGTTCTACGAGGTACGGAACGACAAAATGAGCTACTTTTCCAGCCGCGCCAACAACCAGCACTTTCGGACTTGTGGTGGCCATAATTTCAAGTTGATGTCATGTTTTTTGACAAGGAGATCACTCAAATGCTCTCATGAATATCGGAGACCGGAGCTCCGAAGCTTGCATAAGAATTTAAAATCTCGGACTTATAATTCCGCTGATCGCCGATCCGAGCCCTGCCTACTATCTAATCATTCGTCGGTTCTCCCTATTATCACCTATCCTATCTTGTTTGATACGAAATTTAGTCTCACCTATGTCATTTGTTAAAATTATTAATGTAAATATATCATTGAATAGATTGTTCGAACGGTTAGCCTTCTGACGTCTTTTTCGTTTGTATTTAGCTGTAATTCCCGAATCCTTCTAATCCTTATACCTCTCCCATACATTAACTTTTCGTATTTAGTTGTAATTTCTAATTTTGCAGCTAAATTCGGGACGAGATATTACTTAGAAGTTCCAATGTATTATCATTCTTGTACACCAGGCTTTCATATTACGGCGCAAATTCCTATCTTTAGGGTTTAAGACTTAATCTCCAATCTCCAGACAAATCGCAATATAAACGTACAGACTTGCCATGAGTTATCTTTTTTGGCGCCATGAATTTAGCACGAGGCGATTATCTGCGGTCGCCTCAAAGGCTGCAGGAGCCTAAAGAGTCGGAGTACGATTTGTCTGCAACGTCCTGGCCGTCTGAAGGCTCTGCAAAATTATTTTCAAAAGACAGCATGTTTCTCGCAAGAGTACCTATCGATTTTGCTGATCGTGGGGGCGTCGATGCTTCTTATTTATACGCGGTTGCTCGATTTCTGATTGTCAATTTCCCTCCAAGTGCGCAAGATGGTGGACTTATCTTTTTAACGGATGGCTCTACCCTACAAATGGATGGGCCTCTGGTCAAGGGCAGCTATTCGATAAGCATTTTGTATAGCGATATTGTGCATCGTGCAGGTCCGCAGGGCAAATCAAGGAGCAAGAACTTCAATGAAAGTTCTTCTTTATCGACAGTGAGCAGATCTTCAAGATCTTCCGCGAGACAGTCAAAGTTTCGCGAGCAACTACTTCTTCGGGACCATGGGTGCATTTTGACAAAGAGTGTGGTGAGCACTGCGATCTTAGCTTGTCATATTGTACCCTATAGCCTCGGTCAAGACTATCTTGATTCTCTCAGTGATGGTGCAGTGGGCCTATTCACTCCATCCAATGGTCTGACACTAGAACGAACTCTACATGTCGAATTCGATCGGTACGATATCGGATTTTATCTCATTGGCAAAAATAAATATGTTGTTCATGTATTTGGCCTCGCTTTCCATGAACTGCATGGGCGCAAAATTGACTTCAACAGTAGTGTGGCAGATATATTACCTCCTCCTAATGAGGATTTAATGCGTTGGCATTATTGCCAATGTGTGCTCGCTCGCATGCGTGGTTTCGCAGTTTGAAACTTTCATAATGTGGTCTAAAGTTGCGCATATCTCACCGCGTTCAAGGTATTTTACAAAAGGGGAACTCGCAATTTTGTGTAAAGCTTCTCGTACGATTTACTTAGCTAGCTGGCAAATGATGGCCAATAGTGCAACATATACCCTCGACGAGGATAAGTTCGATGATGCAACGTTCTACCCGACAAGGCCGATTGAAACTATGGCAGTCACAGGCTAGCACTTTTGCTAATGAGCTGCTATTTATAAATAGGCACTTTAAACTATTTTATCCAAACAAACATGTGATCCTTAATGGACTCTGTTTTTTGGACGAAGTGTTCCTAAACATATAGAAGGCATAAAGTACGTCAGGTCCGTCACATAGAAAAAAACGATTGATATGATCAACGGATTCAATAAAGTTGTATTCTACAGTTCCGTAGACACAAGCACGGTGTAAATCTAGCCGCCAAGTCATTCCAAATTGATTTGGTCCTCACCAATAAGCCTAAATTAATGTGTACCTCCACAATTTTCAGTCCATGTCAAGAGGTGGCAGCTGGTCCGAGACCTTGCAAGGGAAACTACAATAAACGTCACAAATACTCATACGAGACAGTCGCCTTCCCTCATTTATGAGCATCGACCGAGCGCAAAATTAGCCCTGGACCATCAACCTAGGTTGCTCCCCTGCAGTGGAGACAGGGGTAAGCAAAGAGGAGGTTTTTCCGGTTCTTGGAATCATAAGAGATGAGGTTTCAAGAGAGCGAAGCGCCCTTGCTTTACACCCTGGTATATGGTTATCATATATTTTCCAATGGCTCTAAAGTTAAAAAAAGTTTTCAAGATTATTGAAAGTTAGTCTTACTTTTGGCTACGATTATCCTCGTAATTCACACCACAAACCGCCGAAAACGGGCCATTAGACACTGTGAATAATGCCATGCCAACAGATGTTCGCTAGGAGGTATGTATGGATCACCAGGCTGAACGCTGAAATCCACGACTTTTCCGTGAAATTGACGAAGAAACAGCCCAAAGCAATGAAGCATATACATGTGTGACGCGATTCGATAATACCCCAAGAGATATCTGTCATAATTAAAATGCGCATCTCTGCACATGAGCAATCCGTTAGACGGAGAATATAGTCCAGAATATTGCTGGCTTCCCATAATTTGGTCAAGATAATCGTCCCCCAAGCTGTATGGTACAATATGACAAGCGACAACAGAATTACGTCTTTTAGCTCCAGTCACAACACAATGATTATCAAGTAAAAGTAGGTCTTCGCGAAAATGTGTTTGCATTGTAGATGAGCGAGAAGATCTGCTCACTGTGGATGTAGAATCAGAATCGCAGTATAGTTTATGAACGGATTTGCCCTGGGGACCGGGAAGATGTTTAATTTCGTCGAACTGCATTTCGATCATATACATCCCTGGAGCGATGGTTTTGTCTGGGTTTGAGGCTTGGCCATCCCTATAAATGATATCTGTTTCACCAAAATTAGCGACCAAAAGGCGGACGACATGGCATCGTAGAGATACGACACTGTATTCACAGGACGAGCACCTGCAGTTGTGAACGCAATTGGAACTGCTGCGAGAGCCTCTCCATCTTTTGCTGTAATCTGTGCAACGCCTTCCACCACCCAGTTTGTCGCACTAGGCTCGTTCGTGTTGCTCTTCATGGCACAGCGAAATGAGTGCGCGCAAAGTGGAAAAGGCCCTCAAACCCATCGAATGTGTTTAACCAACTATGCTCATATGATCTTCATTATACTGCTACTTAATAGCATAGCATTACTTGATTATTAAACTATATTGAAGAAAAGCAAACTTATCTTACCAAAAGCCATAAAATTGTTGAATAATTTTTGTATGAGATATTGATTTAGGTTCTCGGCGTACGGCGAGCAAAAAGTCTCCAATACTAAAAAATCAGCATAAACAGATTTGAATCACAGTTGTAGTCGTCGCCTTGAATTGTATAAGCTAATTTCTATTTGAGCGTTGTCTCCCCAAGGTAATTAATTCTAATTTAATCAGCGGGCTGATGTTATTTACTTAAAGAAATAGGTGTCTATGTGCTACATAGTATGGACGACAGTTTTTAAAAAGACTTGTCTCAGCAGGGCCGACTGCTAAAGTCATAGAGCTGTCTAAGCTGGTGTTTTCTTCACACTAGCTGGCTATGTAAACGATTATATGGTCAGTCGGTTGCTGTAAATGTGCTCAAAAGATCATGAAAATAGACCAAGTGCAATGAGGCTGGATACATGAAATTCATTCATTTTAGCATGATTAATGTTTTGAAGCAGCCATGTAGCCTCTTTACATCGCAGAATATCGCAAAAATAATTAAAATAAAAATAAAAAATAAAAAAGAGGAGAAAGTTTGTCCCTTCCATTCTTGCATACTAGTTTGAATATGTAAAACATATATATTTATATATTTATTAATATATACTATGCACTCATACAGAACGAGCTTTTGTAGGCTCGAATGGCATCAAAAGTGCAAAAAAGGCCAAGCATCCAATCAAGGCACCGCAAACCCAGATGGGTACGGCAGAACCAGATTGCGCTCCATAAAAGTAAACAACTGGGGCAAATGCACCGGAAATTCTGCATACTACAAGGGCCACAGCCACGCCTGTACCTCTGGCCTGAGAAGGAAGAACTTCAGGAGTATACGCGTAGAGGCAGCCATAATAAACGTTGACAAAGAAATAGGTTGCAGCACCAAATCCAGCATCTCCAGCGGGTGTTCTCACCGTAGTATATCCAAATAAAATTGCCATGGCTGAGAGCGCACCGATACCCATTGCCCCTCGTCTTCCAACTTTCGGAATAAAAATGAGAGCTGCAGCCAAAACCGGGCCAAAAATCCCAACAAAATTGGCAATACTAGCATTTCTATACACAAAGTAATTTGAAGAACCCGTGTCACCGCCTCTGTTGGCAATATAGATGTACAAAAAGTTGTAAAAAGTTGAGTAGGAAATACCAATAAACAGCCACGACATCAACACTAGAAAAGTAGACCAACCGACGATTCTGCTTTGGAAAAGAATCTTGAGATTCCGTTTTGTCACTCGCAAAATCTTCTTGTAGTCAAACCCGTTCTCTTTTGCGCTGTAATACTCTTGAGTTAGTTCGCCGCAATCCTTGAGCATTTCAACCGTCAGGGAGCATTTTCTGTTGTATTTCCTGGCAATAGCTTGGATGTTTGCCACGGCTTCCTCGTCCCTGCCTACAGAAACCAAAAATTTCGGAGTTTCGTCTAGTTTCAAGACAAATAGTCGCATTAAAGCCGCGCCCATCACTATACCCGAGTTAATATACCAGGCATATCTCCATCCGCGATTTTCGTGAGATGGACAATTGTCAGCAGAGCCACAAGAGTTATTGGGGATAACGGCCCAGGAAATCAGATTGGCAATAGTTTGACCAACACCCCACCATAAAGCCATAGCGGTGTTCATATATTGGTATTTGCTGGGCAAATATTCTAGGAAAACAGCCACATCCATGCAAATATTACCCCCAGCACAAAAAGTAGACATAAACATAAAAATACAGTACGTGGCAAACGAGCCCATGCCGCCGGTAAAGAACCCCAGCGCAGCGCAAAGAAGTAGCGAAGTATTGAAAGCAATCTTCCTGCCAATCAGGTCTCCCGAAAACCCCCAAAAGACGGAGCCAGTGATAAGAGCAAAATAAAAAATTTCCGTGGCCCAAGGGTACGTCATACCAAACTGGTAGTTGATGTGCGTGTTGACAGATCCCTGAATCATTTCCATCTGCGAGTCGACCGAGTAGCCAAATCCAGCGATGCAAAACAGCTTCAAGTGGTACCACGTGAACCCCACCTCGTCCAAGGCGTCGTTTATGAGACTCATTTTGCTAGAAAGAACTGGGTCCGACTCGACTTGAACCAAGTCATTGCCTTTGGATACGACGATGCCTTCTTCGATCAAGTTGGTGCGGTCAATAGACGACGTCAGCGCCGGATCAGCCTTCTCTTGTGCAGCCATAGTGTCGCGTGCTCTTGCGGCAGCTGCGAAACGTTCCCTTATTTATAGTCGCCTGGAGACTCTGGCCCCCATTTGCCCTCCTTCTAGCGCGGGATAGGCGCGCGATAAGAAATCAGAGGGCATCGAGACCCTTACTTGTGCTACCGCCTGACTTGGCGGTTCCCCAGCCAATAAGAACTCGAGCTGCTTATCGACGCGTGTAATTAACAGTGGTGCGATCGCCAATTTTGGTTTCCACACATTCTGTTTACGGCTAATTTACTATATTCAGCACCAACCTTTTCGGGTGACACATTGCCAAGTTTAATCCAAGTTTATTTTTAAATTTATTTCTAAAGTTATTTCAAATTTATAATTTGCCTTCGAGGATAGTTTGACAACACCGGCGGCATGGCTTTCAATATTCGGGGAACAGAGGCGACACGGATCATCGACCCCGCGACGCTTCCGTATGAATGTGTAAAACTGGAAAATGTAGAGATCCCTATGCCAGACGGCGTCCGCTTGTTTGCGCACATATGGATGCCGCAAGATGTATTGGCGGGTAAGCAGCGCCCTGCAGGGTCATTGGTGGAGTATATACCCTACAGAAAGAATGACAGCACGGCAATGAGGGACGCCATTCGGCATCCGTGGTACGCGGGTAACGGCCTGTGCTCAATCCGAGTCGATATGAGAGGCTGTGGAGACTCGGGGGGTCTCTTGTACGACGAGTACCTGCAGCAGGAGCAGGACGATGCATTAAGCGTGTTCGACTGGATCATTGCCCAGCCTTGGTCTAATGGCCGCATCGGCATGTTTGGCAAATCCTGGGGCGGATTCAATTCCCTGCAAGTGGCAGCGCGGCAGCACCCCGCGCTCAAGACATGCATCTCCCTTATGTCCACGGATAACAGGTACACTGACGATGTGCACTACCGCGGCGGGTGCCTGCTCGCGTCGGACATGCTGTGGTGGGGGTCGACAATGCTTACGTACGCACCCAGGCCGCCAGATCCAGCTGTGGTGGGGGACGAATGGAGAACGGAGTGGACGAGACGGTTGAACGTTTCGCCAATGCTGCGCAACTGGGTCGAGCACCAGACGTACGATGCTTACTGGAAGCACGGGTCTATCTGTGAAGATTACTCCAAAGTCCAAATCCCGATTCTCTGTGTGGGCGGCTGGCGGGACGGTTACACAAGCGCCGTATTCCGCATGGCACAGCACCTGCCTAACCCTGAATCAAAGGGTCTCATTGGTCCCTGGGTGCATGAGTACCCAGAGATGGCTGAGCCGGCACCAAAAATTGGGTATCAGCAGCTTTCGCTTGCCTGGTTTAAAGAGTACCTAGATCCAGATTCTGAAACGAGCCTGGATCTGCCAAAGTTTACTGCCTACATCCAGGAGCCGTGCTCAATTGCAGAATCGTATGTGCGGAGAGAGGGCAGATGGGTTTCCCTTCGTGATTGCGTGCCTTCAAAGAATCTTGTTCTTTATTTAGACATGGATAATAAGCTCGCCGCTGCACCGCCAAAGGAGAGTATTCTATACGAGTTTTCGGGCGTTCTTTCACATGGGCTTTTCCGTGGAACCTACTGCCCATTTGGGTTTAAAGGCGATTTCCCTGCCGATCAAAGGTTTGAGGATTCTAAATGCTTGACTTTTACGACGGAAAGCTTCGAAGAGGATGTGCACATGTTGGGTGAGCCACTGGTGAAACTGATGGTTTCGTCAGACAAGAGACTCGCCAATTGCTCCGCAAGGCTGGTCGATATATATCCGAATAACGGAGAACACGTTCTCATCTCGTGGGGCCAATTAAATCTGACGCACAGAGATTCGCACGAAACCCCCGAGTACTTGGAGCCAGGGAAGGTATATGACGTTACGATACCGCTTGATGTGCTGGGCATTAAGCTTGAAATGGGGCACAAGATTGAGCTAGCACTTTCCACCGTTGATTGGCCATCTAGCTGGCCGTCACCGGAAACTCCAACACTGACGCTACATAAAGGAGAAATTCAATTGCCCTTGGTAGACACGTCCAAGGAAGTTAGCACCTATGAATTTGCCGGACCGACGAGAATGCCAGAGATCGACACTAAAATCATTAAAAATTTTGGCCGCACAAAGGACGTTACTTATGACTATGAGACTGATTCGTGGACGCTTACAGATGTGCAAGACTCTGGGGAACTGGAACTACCTGATTTGGGCTCAATTTCTGGAATTAAAGTGGGAAACTGCAACACTAATATCTGGAAAGTTAGTGGAAGCGATCCCCAAAGCGCCTTCAATGAATGCTCTTGGACATACACAATGGGCAGAGGCGTTTGGCAAATATCAATGGATGCTTGTTCAAGAATGACTGCGGATTCTGAACATTTTTACCTTACAAACACCCTCAAAGCTTGGGACCATGACGAAAGTGTATTTCACAAAACATGGACTGATAAAATCAAGAGGCAATACATTTAAGGCTTGTCTACCGTCTGTATCTGGACTGTGTTGTTTTAGATAGAATAGACCTTAAGTACAAATTGTGATAGATTTTCATTCAAGTTGACTGTGTAAAAGTCTGTCAAATAGTACAGTGCTGTAAGGGAAAAGGGCACGTATATGGTATAAAAATATAAATGTATCGTTTTAGGCCGAAAGTCTCGTACAATGTGATACCTACTAGACTCGTTCGTCGATCAAATACGCGCGGAATTCTGAAGGTATATTGTTGCGAGATTCTGCGTCTCATATTGGACTCTGATTGGTCAATCAGTTCCGATGTATTTCTTGGCATTTGACGGCATTACCCGACAAAGAATCATCTTGTATGTTCATTTTCAAAGACCAAAGTTAATCGTATTGATTGGACCGCAAATTGTTTCTTTTTAGCATTTACTTTCTAGACCCTGGCAGTCCAAGTACGACGACACTAGCAAAAGCAGCAAGTGAAACTTATTTTCAAGCAAGTTCATTTTTTGCGTATGCAAGATTCGCTAGCAGGGATATGTCTAAAAATTTTCTGCTTATCTTATTACTTTACTCGAAGAGGGAAAATGGTCACGTCAAACATCTACTTTGTCTCACTTAGATTGCAATTTGTATTTTATTTTCACTCATGAATTCAATGGTCTGCTTCGATTTCCAACTTTGGTACAAGGCTGGCCAGGGTCTACAACTCGAATTTGTGAAGGCAGTTCCCAAGTAATTATTACTAGCAAAATAAATACGCTCAGGGCGAAACGTAATCAATATTAGTGCTTGTTTTAGTTGTTCGCTATCTGACACATTTTAGTCAGCATTACTTGCTGGAAGGCAAAAGACAGAGATCGTATCACGTCAAGAATTAACTGCCGAGCATTTTAAATTATTGAATGCTTCTCAATTCTACCTTGACAATAACATTCCGAATCATGTATATAGCCTTTTACGACACTAATCATGACAAGCTTTGAGTTGAGGAATAATATCAAGTTTTTGATGTTTCATGCTCTTCACTGAAATCTAAACGATTTGATGATTTGACCGATTTTCAATTTCCTGTTTTATCATAATTCTCATTGAGCAATGTTTTATACTTGTTTTACTGGAATGAGAGCTATAAACAAAGTCTGATATAAATGAATGAATTACAAAATACATATGTTCCTTCAGGAAACTCGACACTAAATCGGTTTTAAGAGTACAATGCAGTCTCCTTCTGCTACAGAATCTGATTCTTGGGCCAGCACTTTGGTTACCTTGAATCTACTGCTAGCAGGTGCTTTTAAATGGATTTCCATTTTCATAGACTCTAGGACGGTGACGAGTGATCCTGGCTCAATTTCCTGGCCTGAATTGACCTCCATTTTCCACACTGTTGCGCTTACGGAAGACCTTACTGCTACTAAAGAGCTATCTTCAACTTAGAGAGTTAGCTTAATATGCGCAAGACCATTTTGAAACTTACCATCGCCTTTGTACATAGTCTTTGCGTTTGCACGCCGAGCCTTCTCTTCGTTCCACTCTTTCAGTAATTTCGCCTCCAATTTGAGCTCAATCTGTTCGCACTTGGCTTGACGCCGTCTGAGATCGACAATTTGGTCATGGTGACTAAGCTTAAATGAATCATATTCATTCAAATCGAATACACAAGTTTCATGCGGAATTTTGTATATACCCAGCGAGAAATCTTTTACTACTTGCTCATATTTCTCTTCTGTGACAGCATGATAAACAATCTGATCAAAAGGCTCCAGAAGCCAAGGCTTTTCCGGACTGAAATTGGGCTTCTCACCAAATGTGTCCCAGGTACAGCCGGGAAGTGTCATTCCCCATAATCTAGACAGGTTAAGACAACTATTGCACGGAAGAATGAAAACGTATCAAAATCAAAAGTAGTGAAATTAAACAGAAAGCTTCTCTTGTATTGAAAAGCCAGACTTACACGTAGCCACCGGGTCTATACATCAAAGTTAGCATACCAGACTTTCTCAAAGACTTTTTATTGTAAAAAGACTTACGCATCATTGGGGTAAATCGATGACGTCTCTCCGCCAGTGCCGACTGCACCTGCCGGAGTATAAGTGCGAGAAGGATTATACTTTGGAGTGCAAAGCCTTTTTGTTGGATCAATCGGAAGGTACGTTGGCAGACCCATCATCCAACCAACGGCGTTGATCATAAAAGGCGTTTCAGTAACAAAGCTCTTCAACTCATTCTTAGAGCTGAGACCGTTTACACGTCGAATAAAATCGGTATTATCCGGAAGATAAGCAGCAGTTGGCCTTTGTACCTTTCTGTACCGCTCAATACAGTCACGCAAGTGCTTAGCATCGAACAAAAGAGGTAAATGATAACGGATAGTAGTGAATTTTGTAATATTCTCCAGCCCTGATTCCATTCGAATTAGCAGCTGGAGCACAGAGTCCTGGTTAATTGCAGATGGATCAAACCGAACGAGAATCGACGTGTTCTCCGCTACAGTGGCATCCGAATAAATCCCCTTGTAAGAGCTATTTTTCAATTTTTGTGCCCACGAATGGATTCGGGCCCGGACGTGCATATCAAAGGATTGATGACCATATTCGCATAGAACCGCTCCAAGTCCGGATTGACGAATCGTCAGAGTTGTACTTTCGATACCGGGTATTTTATGGTGATGGCCAATATAAAGGTCACCGCTGGTATTTTTAAAATATTTTATTTTATCCACATTCTGGTCAAGCTCAGCCACTGTCTCTGAGTCGTGCCCATCGACTAAAAATTGCTCAATTGCGTTGATCAAGTCTTCAACATTTCGGGTCAGTTGCAATGCAGATTGCCAGTCGACAGCTTTGAACGAAAACGCTTCTCCCGGCCGGACTTGTGAAAGGCGCCAAAGGTCAGCTTCCACTACTGTATGAGTGGTAATGAAGCCGGTTTGATTCGGTGCATCCATACCGAAAACAACAGCAGAGTTACCCGTAAAACTTACACCACCAATGACGCATCCGTAACCCAGAGTATTGCTGGGATGGCTTCCGCCTTCTCCCCCTGTTGACCTGGACCATTCAGGCGGCGACTCAATGTCTACTCTAAACGACGAACGATTCGAATTTGCTGAAATTTTCCATACTGACTCAAACAAATGCTTTTGCCCTTCACCGGAAACAAAATCGTGTGAAAAATAGGGGCCTGGTAATGCATAGATTGATGGATTGGTGTCAAGCCTTGGAATCAAATGATCAGGCAGATTGATATATTCGTAATCCTGACTAGAAATAGCGCTTGTTTCTAGGAAATCACCGGCTCGCAAGATTCGTCCCTGATACCCTCCCCAGTTCAAGCTCGGCGTACTGCCTTTGGAACCATATAGCTCGCCAATACCTGGAAGCCCACCTCGCACAGCCAGATATGCACGGTAGCCTACGGCGCTTTCACCGATTGTCAACACTGAGCCTTTTCTGATCAAGAGGCGAGACCAAAGTGGTTTCACTACACCATCAACCTTTAAATCAAATTCGCCTCCGCAAACACTAATGATTGCATCACAGTGAAAGAGCAATTTAGGCCCGCTCAACGTAATTTCAAGGCCTTCAGTGCCAATAGGATTTCCCGCCAGTAGATTAGCTACCCGAAAGGATAAACTGTCCATGGGGCCCGACTGAGGGATGCCGTGTGACAATTTTTGCCTCCCCGGGAAATCCTGGACAGTTGTATATGAACCTGGATCAAGAACCTCAATGGCATTGGGCGAGAATATGTAATGATCGAGAAACGTCGTCAATGTATGACCAGAAGTGATTTCTTTAGAGTGCAAATGGTTAGCTCACTGAATAAATATCAAAACTTGTTTTGATTTTCTTACCCTTTGATTGTACAATGTGCTTCAAGAATTGTAAATTTGTTACAAACCCTGTATACACTATTAGTATGCAGAACAGACAATAAAGTCTATATACCTTGAATTACAGTATCTGAAAGTACTCGCTGGAGATTCTGAATTGCCGAATCACGATCGGGGCCGTGGACCATGACCTTTGCCAAGAGCGGGTCTTTGTTATTAGCAATAATATACATACGGATGCTCATACCAAAAAAAGATGTAATCTTGGTCCCAGTTTTTATCCATGTATCAACGCGGACGGCAATATCATTACTAGCATTTGAAAATTCAGGAAAATAAACTTGTTGAAGCAGACCTGATGACGGCATGAAGTTACGAGCTGGATTTTCAGCATAGACTCTGACCTCAATAGCATGGCCGTGCGGTCCGTCTTTTGCGTACCGCATTAACTGCTCGCGACTGATACCTGAATTCCCAGATACCTCTTCCCTTGCTTGGATAAGCATCAACTCTACAATATCCGTATCATAGCAAAGCTCCGAAATCCCATGCTCCACTTGAAGTCTTGTATTCATTTCAAGGAAATAAAAGCTGCCTATATTCGATTAGGGTTGCTCAAAGTATAGACTCATTAGTTTAATCAGTATATTTTCGTCGTCATTACCTGTATCATCGTCAACCAAGTACTCGATTGTTCCAGCAGACTTGTACTTGATAGTACTAGCCAGATTTGTAGAGCAGATTTTCAGTTTCTTCCGCAGAGCTGGGTTTTTGAGAACAAAATGGCTCGGCGTTTCTTCTAAAACTTTCTGGTGCCTTCTCTGTACCGAACACTCCCGTTCCCCGATAAATAGAATATCTCCAAGCCCATTGCCAAATATTTGCGTCTCGATATGTCGGCTGTTTTTCACATACTTTTCGATGAAAAACCCTGAATTTTTAAACAGAGTAGAGCCACGACTAGCGACTGCTTTTGCAAATTCTAACGTTTCTCGATCATTGTTGCATATTTGCAGGCCCATTCCTCCACCTCCGGCTGTAGCCTTCAAGATTACCTGGAATATTATTAGCCAAAAGCCATGTTTTTAATGGCCAACTTACGGGATAACCAATTTCATTTGATGCTAAAACTGCTTCTTCGGCAGTGGAAATGAGGCCAGTTCCAGACACAACAGGTAGACCTGAACTGACTGCTGCCTCTCTTGCCTCATGTTTTGATCCAAACCGTTGAATCACATCCGCAGTCGGGCCCACAAACAACACATCGGCATCCTCGAGGTCCCTCGCAAAATCGTAATTTTCGCTCAAAAAACCTGTCGCGTATGTAAGAAGCTGCCCAAGGTGATACAAGACGGAGACGATTTTGGGATCAAGTCCAAAATTAAATAATCATTGAACAAGAACAAATCAAAAGTGGCCAAGTTAATGGCGCTGCTTACCATATCCAGGTAGTACGGCTTGAATATCCCTATCTTTGCAAATAGAGATTATAATTTTGCTGTTCAAATATCCTTTACTGCCGTTTTCAGGGAGCAGATAGGCTTCGTCCGCCAGAATTTTGTGCGGCGCGAATGCTAGACATCAGTGTTAGAAAAAACTGAAAGAAATGCGCCGCTTGCTATACCATCTTCTTCCGTAAACACCGCTACTGCGGTAAGACCGAGCTGAAATGCATTAGATAAACATTAATGTTGACAAGTCAAGGGAGCAAGCAGATATAGCAATAATAACTAAACAAATGTTTTTATAATATAAGAAGCAAGCGTATGAAATCTATTCAGCCATGTCCATATATAGCGCTTCATATAAAATGTCTATGCACGGCTTGTATGTTTGAGTGTACCTTCTTGCAGCCTTTAATAAGCCGAACAGCAATTTCACCACGATTCGCAATAAGGACGCGGGACAGGTTTCTTTCCGACTTCATCTTTAATTTCCCTGCCTCTAAACCTTTGCAGCTGCGCGTCGCTAATAGGCTTATATAAATGATTCTATGCTTTATGAAATTAATCGCACGGAGTATATTCTTACGCGGGGAGGACCCTTAAATCTCTGATAAGCAGCGATTCTTATTATGGCCAGTGTAACGCCTTCCCAAAAAGGTAGTTGTTCCGAATTGTTAAGAAAAGGGCAACTGACGCGAGGCATAATGTGAGAGATACGCCCACGTACAAATGTGCCGGGCCGATGAGATTAGAAATCAAGGCCCACGTAGGTTTTATAATTAAAGCGTTGCCACGGTTTCCTGTCTTCTGCCTCTGCAACTTTTAGGCTGGGCAGCTTATTTGACTTTTTGAAGCTTTAAACTGCTATCATCTGGACAACATGTCGCAAACAGCAACTATCACTAAGCCCAATATCACCGGTATTGCGTTTGGTGGTACCGGGTCCCGCAAAAACGACAATGCTACAGAAGCAATCCCACATTTTGCCAACAAGTACGAAGAGCGCCAGTACGTCAAGGAGCATCTTGCTGGCGCATTTCGAGTGTTTGCAAAATTGGGCTATGCCGATGGGGCATCAGGGCACGTTACCGTCCGTGATCCAGTAGACCCAAAGCTGTTTTGGATTAGTAAGTTGCAAAAAGCATAGGCATTTTTTGTTCATATAAAAGATGTTATTAGAAAAAATGGAATCATTTGCCATTTTTCGCTGTACACAATCTAACACCTCTTTAGACCCTTTTGGAATGCACTATTCCATGATCACAGCATCTGACCTCATTCTGTGCAATGAACATGGCGAAGTAATGCAGGAAACTGAGCATCAAATGAACGCGGCTGGGTTTGTTATTCACTCTACTTTGCATCGTGCTCGTCCGGACATTAATGTTGTTGCCCATATGCATTCTCCCTATGGTCGTGCCTGGTCTGTTTTTGGACGACCGCTAGAAATGATAACTCAAGGTTAGAAGACATACTCAATAAAGCCAGTCTATACAAAAGTTCTAACATCTAAGATTCCTGCTACTTTTACAACGATATTGCTGTTTACGGCGGTTTCGGAGGTGTCGTCTTAGCAAGCGATGAAGGGGCCCGCCTCGCTGAAGCTTTGGGACAGACCAAAAAACATCTTATTCTACAAAATCATGGGTGAGAAAGATAAGCGAGTAATAAGGCTCAACACGAAAGCTGCAAGTCACAACAGGGCTCTATGAAATAAAAAATCAAATTTATATACTAATTTGTAGCATTCTGACATGCGGTCAAACGGTCGGAGAATGCGCAGGCTACTTTATTGCGCTCGAGCGCGCCTGCCAGACCCAACTTCTTGTAGAAGCAGCAGCAGCTAACGGTGTACCGAAAAGATACATTGGCGACAAGGAAGCAGCCTACACAAAGAATTGGCTTGGTAAGCCAGAGGTCCTGCACACGGCTTTCCTGCCTGAATTTAGATTGATCGATAAGGAGACCAATGGCGAATTCCGGAAATAGTTGCTCTGTTTATTGATTATATAATTTTTTCATTTATTTAGTTGCAATTAATTGAAGACGTTATTGAGGTTGTGAACAAAAATTATCTCTCCCTTGTATTAACTATACCACAATTATTTGCTCGGCCCTCTCTTTCTGCTCAATTTCGTATTCCACGTAGTCGCGTACTGCTCTGGCTGGTTCCCTGTGCTGATCGAATATTTTATACATATGCTCAATTGACTCCATAATTTTCATTTGCGAATAATTTCGGTGCATCTCAAAGCTCTCTCTATGCCGTTTCCGCACCCAGGCTCTATCTGAATCATCAAGAATTTCACGTGCCAGTAAAGAGAACATTAACGATATGGATCTGTCTGCGCTAGACCCAACCGGAACCTGATCAACAAGCCGGATCATCATGCGTACATTATGCTGGACACGGTTTGATACGCGCGTATCTTGGAATACTCGTCTTTGTAGTAAAAGCAATGCGCCATATCCAAATATTTTCGCCAGTAGTTGCAACTGAGACGATTCGGGTGTAACACAAGCTTCTGCCTTTTCTGTTTTTAGGAAAGCTTTGAGCTCGTATTCGAGCTCTTCTGCTTGCAAAAAATATGTTTCGTCCCGTGGATTTTCCTTGACGTTCATAGCGAGGCACAGTATAGAATGCAGAAGATGTAGCACTTTGATGGGGAATCCAGTTGTTTCCGTACAAATAGATATATTTTCATCTTTATAAATGTTTGAATCATTGAAAGCCCAAAATTCTGTTCCAATTAAAGGTCTCCTATGCCGGTAAGCAGCGCATGCAATATCAATGATCAAGAATTTAAAAGTTATGAAGGCAGTAAGAGAAGAAGGTGGGCGCTGGTTTATAGCATTCAGGCATTGCAAATAATACTTGGTTTGCTCTAAATATTTGTCGCTGATAGAACTCCCACTAAATATTGCATTTTCAATTTGAAGCAATAAAGAGATTGTAGCTGCTTGCTTGGAATCAAAGTTTTCTTTTGAAACCAGACCACTTTTGTCTTCCGGCATACTTTCAAAAGCTGCTAGCGAAGACCTGATGCTTTCGAGACATCGAAATCTTCGAGAACAGGCAATTTCCGAAGAAACTCGGCCATGTCCATGCATATATTCCGTACCCAATGCTACTAGCGTATGCATCAATACTGGATGATACAACGCATGCTCAGCGAGTCGGCGATACGGATTATTAACCCCATCGCAGGTAGACAAAAGACCTGACAAGAAATTGCAGTCTATTTGTTAATAACTGCCTTAAAAAAATTTAATATCCTACAAATCATGAACGGTATCTTATCCGCTCCGTCTACAAAACTGTAACTTAAAGACCGAGGAAGCTTGAGATTTTCGAATACGAGAATTTCTCCGTCACCCTGCTCAGATTTCCGTGGGCTCGTCGCCTCATCCAAACCAAAAGAAGTTGATAAATCCAAGATTGCATTCGATTCAAACCGGAAATCAAGCTGAGTTTGATTTTGTCCAAGACTCACCGAATCATCAAACATGAACATCGATTCTTCATCAAATGTGTCGAAAGGGTATGCCGTACAATTGCGACTGTTCAACTCATTGGACGGGCGCTCTTCTGTCGATTTTGCATCTTTGGATTTCCGTGCCAGAGTATCTCCAATAACCCATTTGACTTGAAGATCATAAACACAATCAACTTTTCGTTTTTCACAAGAAGAGCATTTTGGCCTTCGTTCGTCGCATTTTCGATGTCTGCCTTTGCATACTTTGCAGCCTGAAACTTGTTAGTCGAACAGGTCCCTGTAAAATGATTTGTTGTGGTTTTGTGGAGCATAAAACAAAGTGGAATGAAAAGTAACTAGAACGGAGGTATATAATAGCATATCCTACCCTGTCTTGACCGCCTGTCTGCCAATTTGGCACTCATACTTGGCCTTTTTGTACAACAAAACTAAATTCTGAATGATCTTTGACGTGCTTTGTCTCGTAAAACGTGAGCAGGTCTTCAATCCGCAGTCTGGTTTTAATTATAAATATTTTATTTCAATTTTAATAGACAACGTATCCAACAAGGTACCGTCCACTACCTGCGAAATAATAGGAGTTCTCGACCTGATAAGGCTGTATGCTAGATAACAATTGAACTGATAAAAGTAATGCTGCAAGTTGTTTGATTGGCAGATAATAATTGTAAATTATCATTACACTTATTGGATATATATAACCTTGATGCATGCGGTGTGTGCAATTTAAAGTAGCCTTATTAGCATGCGTGCAATGGAGGGGGATAATGACATGTCTCTGGCGTTTGGTCTTTCGCAAAGTAATCTAGTTATAATTATGAAATCCTTTAGATCCTAAACCTCCTGTTTGTACAACACGTTATTGAATATGCACCTATCTAAATGAAATATTTACGCTCAAACACAAGCGGAAGAGATGGCGGTACGTACTGCACACAAAGTCTCATATGCATCTATTCGATTAGCCAAAGAAAATAGAGTGGGTCAGATGCTTACGCGGAAGGTCACTGTGAATACAGCAGCTAAAGTCTCGATCGTGAAAGCCAAGAGGAACTTTTGTGCCGTCTGCAGAAATGACCGAGTCGCCAGTGATTGCCAGTTCGACTTTGGCCTGTACATCTTCCAAAGCAACGCGTTCTCCAGTTCTATTGAATTAGTAAGCTTGTAAATGATCGAAAACATACTTGATTGAGCGAAGTTTTGCTTCATTATCGTACCGAATGTCGGGATAAAATTCAGGAACAAAATCCAGCTGCATCTCCTGTGCCATTTTCTCCATCCGAGTATTGGCAATAATAAGTGCGGGGACATCAAAAACTTTAATTGCGTTCATAACCGCTCTACAGTGCTTCTCACTGGCTTCGCACATTCGCCACACGTACCCGTGTGTTTTAATATAATTCAACTTTACCCCTTCTGCGGCAGCCAGAGCAGAAACGGCCCCAACTTGGTATACAATAGCATCGAATAGCTCAGGCGGAGTAAGATCAATATGCCTCCGTCCAAATCCCTCACGGTCCGGTAGAGATGGATGAGCTCCGACCAAAACTCCGTATTTCTTTGCCAATTTAATTGTTTCGTGAATAATCTTTGGATCTCCTCCATGAAATCCACACGCTATGTTGGCAATATCAATATGCTGCATAAGCTGTTCTTCATTGTCACACTATATTTTAAAGTCAGTTTCGATTCAAGCATTTTCCTTTTGTACCATCTTCCAAGCGCCATAGCCCTCGCCCATATCACAATTAATGGTGACCCGTTTTGACGCGGTCATTATGCCAATACGTATTGCAAAGGTCTTTGAGGCAACTTAAAAACAAATCTTGAAAAAACGGCAAATAAAGCAAGCGAGCACGAGGAACGCTTGCAGTAGAATTATATGAATGTCCAATTAAATCATTCAAAAGGTGGACTTCTCGCCTTGCTCCTTATCATACCCAAATAGGCAAGTGAACCGCGGTTGTTATCATAGTAAGCGAAAAGACGATAAAGGTATGCTTATCGGATATTCGCGTTTATCGACATTTGGCATGTTTTCCGCGCGCTATCTCGACGCAACTTTCACTTTAAGCAATCAATTATGTTCGTGCATTTATCACGGCTTCACTGTTGAAAAGTAAGATATCATTTCGCAGATCTGGGGCTGACTTGAAACTTTTGTTACTTGTATCGAATCCTACTTGGACATTGTATCTTTTTAGCTGTGATTTACGTTCTTTATAATCGCAAAAATAAACAAGTTTACCAGAACAATTAGATTAATAAAGCACTATTAATATCAGATACACGAGAGCTCTGTAAGGCTCTCTTGCAGAGCCTGCACGCCTGCAGCCAAGTCGGTCTCGCTTATAACGAGTGGAGGAGCAATGCGGATACGATTTTTGGCCGCGTGTGTCAGAACACCCTTTTTCAGCATAAGATTTGCAACATTAGTAGCCGTAACGTGTTCCGTCTCAGCAAGGGATACAGCATAAAATAAACCGCGACCAGAAATTTTAGCAATGTATGGGGATTTAATAGCACGTATAAATGTGCCTAGTTTTTCCCCCATTACTTTGGATCGTTTCGAAAGATCTTCTTCTATGATGACGTCAACTGCTGCTATTGCCACAGCACATGCAAGCGGATTCCCGGAGAACGTGGAGCTGTGCCTGTATTTGTGATCAATAAATAGAAACTAAAATAAAATTTAATTCGCATGCGTTAGATAAACAACTAAAACACTTACTGGCCTCCTTGAGATAGTACCTGCAGGATTTCTTGCTTTCCAAGAACCATTGAAACTGGATAAATGCCGCCCGAAAGTGCCTTACCGACAACAACAACATCGGGAGTGATGTCCTCCTGCTGGTAAGCCATAAATGAGCCTGTGCGACCGAACCCCGACTGAATTTCGTCTGCAATGAGAAGAACATTGTATTCCTTGCACAATTGTGCTACTTGCTGAAGATATCCTTCAGAAGGTTCAATACATCCCCCGTAGCCCTGAACTGGCTCTATTAAAAATGCAGCGATCTTATCGCCTTCAGATTCAAACACTCTGCGTAAATCTTCAATATTGTTGAACCTTACTGGACCTTTGGCGCAGCAGTTCGGGCCAAATCCTGGCAAGAAAGGACCAAAATCTGGAAGAAAAAGATAATATGTTAGAATCAATTAAGCATATTGTTCGAATTTGTGCATTGCACTTACGTTCTTTTAGATAGTCATTGCATGATGCCGATAGCGGCGACAAAGTTTTGCCGTGGAAGTTGCCCTCACAAGTTACTACAAGTGCCTCTCCTTCGGGCACGTGCTTTACAGTGTAAGCCCATTTACGAGCGGCCTTAACAGCAGTATCTATTGCATCAGATCCCGTGTTCATTGCGATAGCCATATCAAAGCCAAGAATATTGCACATCTTTTCACACAAACCCCCGTAAAGATCATTATAATAAGATCGTGACACAATTGTAGCTTTCTGGCACTGTTTCAGACTAGCATCAACGATTTTAGGGTGACAATGTCCTTGATTCACTACTGAAAATCCGGAAAGAAAATCGATATATTGTTGGCCCTCAATGTCCCACATATGAGCACCTTTGGCTCGCGTAATAACCACATCGAGCGAAGGAAGAGCAGTGGTAGAATACTGCTTTTCTTTCGCGATGATGGTTTTGCTCTGATTGCTCAGCTTCCCCCATGTCAATGTCATTTCTTCTGTGTGCGTTGTAGATTTTGGGTTCTGCGCCGAATTTGTGTATACACAAATATATACTGTTCATCGCTCGAGTTTAGACTGTATTCTGTTGCGGATAAAGATACCTAATCGAGCTAATCTAGGGTCTACTTACAAGCTGTCAATTCTATCTAGCATAGCGTTACTTATACATTGCGACTTTATTTTGCTCGTCTTATCTCTGACTCTCAACTTTGGTAGGGAAATAAAATTATTGATGTTCACGTGCCTGACTGCTGCCAAAGCATGATTTTTAAGTTACACGTTTAAATTTTAAGCATTTAATTTGTTGTCGAATGCTAGCTTTAAAAGTGCTAAGCTGAAGGAGGCCAAATGCTGTTTAAGACCGAGAGTATACTTCACTGTGTGGCGTATCTTTCAGGTTCTCGACCTGGTTATATTTCTAAAAATCAAAATTAATTTTAGTATTACTGCATCTACAACAGGCTAGTAATACAAGCAATTTTCACAAACTTTAAAAGAGTATGGTTTCACGAAAGACAATAATATTGCTAAAGCAAATCCTATCTAACATAAACAAATCTATCCTGCTCCTTATCTGTAAGGTCAAAAAACTCCTCGTTCTCCATCGGCGGATTGGGGTTCTTTGCAAGCATTTCCGCCCGTTTTTGATTCAATCGCCCAATGTACACGTAGTAAGCCATGGGCGCGAGCAGAACGATACAGAAACAAATAAGCATGGTCTTGAAAGCCGTGGGATAAGCAGGAGCCTCGCTTGTCAACACAAATTGCGGCCCGATAATAAAGCCAGCAGCATAAGCGACAAACATGACAACATTGTTTGTCATTCTCTTTGTATGCCCAGCGGTATTGCTGCTACCCAAAGCCCAAACAAGTGGCAAACTGGCATTGGTAAAATTCGTAAGATAAAACCCAATCAACCGTCCCGCACGGTTTGAACGCGGGAGACCATATATGAGCCCTGAACCCAAAACTGCTGGTACGTTAAATGCCATTTGCAAAAAGCATCGAGTATTAGGGTATTTCTGAGAAATAAGACCAGCAATAATCAATCCGAGATCTTCAGTAAATCCTAGTGGAGCATTTAAAGCGCTGCTAGCAAACGTGCTAAAGCCAAAGCTTCTGATAACTATAGAACCAAACTAATATGATTAGTGCAAAGTTTTAAGCAATACAAATCTTACGTTTGCGACATCGGAGATCGGAATCATCCAAGCAATTGTGTAAAAAAAACTCCACCAGACAAGAGGATCCAAAAGCGCTTCTTTCATTTGATACATCTTGAACTTTTTAGATCCAACACCAGTACGATTGTCTCTTAAGCGCTCTATCGCAACAGCGCGCTCCCGTTCATTCAAGAATTTGGCGGTCAAAGGTGAATCAGGCATGAACGCAAATAAAACAAAACTCCAAACAAACGCTAAAATTCCGAAAATAATAAAGAACCACTTCCACACAGGAATAGCCGACTTGATATGAGCAATGCCGTATGAGCTCAGCGATTGGATAATAATGGCCACGCCATTACCCGCCGTCCAAATCATCAATCGAAAGGGAATTTCATCTTTTTTATAAAACGATGAAGTAATTGTGACATAGGCAGGACCAATTCCACCTTCAGCTAAGCCCAAGAGAAATCGTAAAGCAGCCAGGGACCCGAAATTATGAGCCGCCGCTGTTATCAAAAGAATTGCTGCCCAGATGATGCAACTGTAGGCGACGAAGCGACCAGGACGAAACTTTGTAATTAAAACCATGACGATAGGTTGCGATACAAGGTATCCAAAGTAGAAAATTGATCTAGGTATTTAGTACTTGATTTTAAAACTAATGATTCGGAACTTACGAGCACCAAGAATACTCTTGACCTTTCAAATTCAAATTTGTGATCAATCCATAGATCGCGGACTGCGACATGACACTTTTGTCCATGTACGTAAACATGTAAGAGATAAACATCTAAAAAGGTTAACAGTCGGCTTTGGCGATCCAAAGTATTATTTTTTCTTACCGGTGGCATAACATGAAAGTCGATCTTGCGCAAAAGAGCCTTCTCTTCCTCGTTTGTAAAAGACACAGATCCAACTTCATGTAGGTACTGGAGCGCTTCATCTGGTGCAGTAAAGGCTGTACCTTTAGTAGCATCAAGAGGTAGAACCTCTCCATTCTCCCTATCTGCATCAATCACCTCGGTGATGTTTTCTGCTTTCTCCATAGTATAGTGTTAATACTAGGGACGATATATAAAGTATAATAGACCCGCAACAAAATGCGTGTATAAATAATTATCAAGCTAAAAAAGGTGATTGGGGAAAATAGTGACAGGTACAAGTAACTCGAGAGATAGAGCCAAAGTCTTGTGGGTAAATGTGGAGCAGAACCTTGTGGTTCAAAACTCGAAGACAGCGCTCTTTTATGGACTTAGGAATGGATGCCTCACGACCTTTTAAGCAGATAAAGGGACTTGAAAAAGATAAGTTGCGTTTGATTGTCTATAGTCTCTATCAAGCGTGTTATACACCATTGACAACACCTTATTACTGATAAACGTTATCTCAAGTGCGTCGGCTGTAAAAAGTACGGAATACTTGCCCAAATATGGTTAATAAAGCGACAGTGCGGAAAACTGACCAATTTGAGACGTGCGACACGCAAACTTGCAAAGTCCATATCATATCAGTCAGTATCGTTTCACGATTATGTGTAACCACGTAAAGCAGGCAATTGCCGCTGATTACGGAAGAGCGGCTCGCATTGCAATAATCCGACCTTGCAAACTATTCGAGCATTATAAAGAAGGACAAATTCACTCCAAGTTGCTCTGAATTCTGGCAAGAAAACGGGACGTTTTCTACCAAACAGACACAGGCAGCTTTGAAATTCGACCGAAAAGCAGACTAGAAACGAGAATCGGAGCATAAAAAGTAAAAATGGCAACAACGGCTATTGTGCAAACACAAGAGAAGGTGGACTCAAAGAAGCCGCGATGGAACACATCACTGCTCCCGCCCAGAAAAGACTTTGTGCCGCCAAAGACTTTTGTCTTCCCTGCTTTGCTGCAAGAAGTGCCTCTGAACCCGGATGGGCCCACAGAAGTTCCACAGAAAACAGTTCGTGATTATTCCAAAGAATACGTAAGTCCGGAAACAAGAAAGGAAAAATTGAAAATGCAATTAAAGCAATTAAAAAGCATCTAGCTGACATTTATGTAGTACAAGTACAAGCATTTCCTGCCACACAATACCATCACTTCTGAGCCTGCACTAACGCCTTACGATCATGTGGATCCGGCTTCGCGAGCTGATCCTGAAAAGAAGGCTTTGTTTGCAGCCATGAAGAAAAGACGTGACGTTACGCCTGTGATTGGTACAGAAGTGGATGGTGTTCAGCTTACGGAATTGACGAATGAGCAAAAGGACGAGCTTGCTTTGTATGTTGCGGAGCGTGGAGTTGTTGTTTTCCGTAATCAAAATTTCAAAGATCTCAGTCCAGAGGAACTCAAGGAATACGGATCTTACTTTGGCCGCTTACATGTACATCAATGGGGTACTCATGTGAGAGACCACCCTGAACTCGTTGTTGTCTTTCGCGACAGTGAGGGAACTTACTTTGACAGTAAGGCCACTGACGCCCTTAACACGACTCAATGGCACTCTGATATGACATATGAAGTGTAAGACTCGCAATTTTTCGCTTCTTGTCTTCTATATTTTATACAATTCTCGTCCCATGCTGACCCTTAATAGAAACCCGCCTGGAACTACCTTTTTGACTCAGATTGAAACTCCAGATGTCGGCGGAGATACTCTTTATCTAAGCGCGGTAGAGGCCTTTAGCCGTCTTTCCAAGCCAATGCAAACCTTCTTGGAAGGCCTGGAGGCAGTACATTCTGGGAAGCAGCAAAACTTGAAATCAAACAAGACAAATCTTATACGCCGACCTGGAATTGAGACTGTTCACCCAGTCGTCCGCCGACACCCCGTGACCGGAGCAAAAGCACTATGGATCAATCCAGAATACACTTCCAAGATAGTGGGCTTAAAATCGGATGAAAGCGACAATCTACTTAAATTTCTGTTTGATCATTTGCAGAAGGGACTGGACTTTCATACTAGAGTGAAATGGGAGCCTGGAAGTGTAACGGTTTACGATAATCGTATGGTCTTGCACTCTGTCGTTCTTGATTATCCTGTCGGACAAAAAGGCCGCCGTCATTTGCTTCGAGTTACACCACAGGCAGAGAAGCCGGCATTTTAGATAGTGTATTAGTTGTTGGTTTAAAATCCTGGATATGAAAAGCTTGTGAAGTTGAGGGAGAAGGGTGTCGGTAGCAAATGTTTAGGTAACCACATATTCTGGCAAGTAGGCGTAGAAAGTAACTTTAATTACCGTAAAGCTCGCTGTAATTCGTACAAAATAAAAATTTGGGTTTATTGTCTATTCAGAACATATAAAGGCCATTGACTGATGGTGTATGTAGTTCACCGATTTTTACTTGTCTGACTAACCCTAACCCTTTAGTTTGTTAAGCAACTTATGTGATACTAAATAACCCTACCTGTAATTAATTAGTTCTTTCAAGAGTATTATGTCACTCAACAAATAAATTGTTCCCTCTAAGACTATCAATTTCTCTAAACTTTACTCATGATTGGATCCAGCAGCTCCCGCTCTGGAAAAGCATGCGCTTTCTCTGACATTTCCATAGGCTTGACTTGAGGGCGCCATGCCCAAGCTTCCTTGAGGGAGGCAGGGAGCTTGTCTTCGATGCTGTCCGCAACATATTTCCCAATAACAGGCAGAAACTTGAAGCCATGAGCAGATCCTGCAGTAGCAATATGCAATCCTTTTGCCGGATGGGCTCCGATTACAAAGTGCAAGTCATTGCTATCCAAATCCCAGCAAAGTCGTGGGTTTATCCAAGGCCTTTCAGCAACCTGCGGAATTGTCTCGGCAACAAAATCACGAATCTCTCTTTCCATTACAGGTGGGATTCCAATTTCCGGGTGGTCCTTTGCTGAAATCTTTCGCGATAGAGGCGTGTTTTTGTAGTTGGCAAGGAATCTAACGGTTGTAACCTTCATGATATTGTCTTTGTTTGGTGGAAAGATAATGCCTCTTTCAAGATGATCCATTATCGGTATATCCTTGTACAGCTTTGCTTCTTCTGGTGTAAGCTGAACATGGCCGACACAATGAGCTTTGGCATTGAGCGTATTGTTTGCATTGACAAGCGCGCCTGATCCTGCTCCGGCCGCCAGTACGACTAGCGAGCTAGGAATAAACTTGTTTTCAGTAGTAATCACACCATTGCAATCTCCCGTTTCATTGAAAGAAATTTTCGAAATGCTGAAAGTCTCTCCACAAAGAAACTTCACTCCCATAGCCTCAGCTGCTTTGGCCATAGACAAAGTCGCTCCCGCTGCATCTGCCCATCCGGCCATTGGGTTCCATAGTGTAGTCCAGTCCGGGAAACTTCCATCCGCAAGTGGTGCAAAACGTTTACGAATTGTCTCTGCTGAAACATATTCTGCTCCCTTTACGCCGAGAGCTTGGTTGTTTTCTAATGATTTTTTGATGAAGCCTTTGCCGGCACCGCTAGAAGCCAAGAGCCAGCCTGAACGGTGATAGTGCTCATTGAATATAGTATTAGGATCGGCCCACTCGTTAATAGCCTCTATACCGAGCTGCGAGTAAATAGGCTCCGAGTAATCTGACCGAATGACTTTGTTAATATCAGTGGAAGCTGCTTCGAAGCTGGGAACGGGGAACCTGTCCAGAACGACTACATTACTGTAGCCACGTTTTGCCAAATGGTATGCCGTAGAAACACCAAAAGCTCCTGCGCCAACGACAACAATCTTGTCCTCCATATTGCGTTTAAATTGACTGTGCGATGCCATGCGGATATATACTCGATGATTAATTTTGCGTGGGCTGTCTCGCAAGTTTTACCCATTTTTCGGCTCTTATTGCCAGCAAGATTGGTCGGCTCAAGGGGCTAGTCGATGATAGCGCATGAGATTACTTCCAATTTCGACTTTGAGGTCAGACTGGGGTACATATGCTGGGAACGTTACTTGTATGGTAACGCAGGTAAGCGCTATCCGCCTTCAGCGATGTTCTACGATCGCCGTCCCGTATATTAGAATTCTGAATAATAATAACTCGAATACCGTAATGGCCTTGATTACTGCCTGTACATTGTACGTTTGCTCTATGTTTATTCTATGTAGCCATAACCTTTTCGACAATAGAAATAGAAATGGAAAATAAAAATATAGATCATAACAGCAATGGAATGAAATCAAAAGCAAGACGGTTTGCAATATTAACACTAATCTAAGCTTTTGCAGCGTCAATGAAACTTGTTGGTTTTGATTCTATTATATGCAATGCTTTTTTACTGTAGCGATATAGCTGAAATACACAGATCGCAACTTAGCATCGGTTCCTGTGCACCAAGTTGATAAGGTCGATTTTCTCTCAGAGTGGCAAAAAGAATGATTACAGTTGTCCATGTTGACCTGATAACGGTTGCTCACAGACAATAAGATCAAAAGCCGCCTGTATCAAAGTCAAGATTCTCAAATGCGTTCTCGACGCCCACCCAAGTCACACTCCTGTCCGCGTCATTTGATCTCTAGGCGCACAAAGTAGGGTTTTCCTCGCAAGTTTTTGCCAATATTTATTTGACTATCTTGCGTGGGCTGTTGCTGAGATAAAAGACTACTTATCTATTATAATATAAGACTTGTGTTATACTATATAAAGCCACGGCTTGCATGAACTGAACGGCTTGTCGCCGAATATTTACGATCTGGTCTCAATACATCAACTTGTTATCTTTTTTTATTGTGCCTTCAAAGTACAATGGACGGACAACCGAATTATGATGTGGAAAAAGATGTTCACTTGGGAGCAAAGGCTGTGTCTCCCGCATCGGAGGCAGAAGTAGTTGATATCGGGTACGGTGGGCTGGTTGAAAATGTGCAGGGAAATTATAAGAAGACTATGAGTGGACGGCACGTTCAGGTAAGCCATTTGAAATATATGTTTTGCTGACTCAAAAGATTCTCGCGTTCGGTATTTTTGTCGATTATTATAAAGGCATTTTCTAATTGTGAAAGGCGGTACGATCGGAGCTGGAATATTTATATCAACTGGACACGCGTTAAGAGAGTAAGTGTTTTATCTAAATTACGAATAAGCTAATTGAATCAGAGCTGGTCCTGGAAACATGGTTTTAGGATACGGTTTGGTTGTTACACAAGTTCTTGCGGTACTGATGGTTCTTGCTGAGCTTGTCGTGGCGTTTCCTACAAGCGGAAATTTTGTCGATTACACAAACAGATTCGTCGGTGGTGGTGAAGGTATGTCAGAATCTACTTGTATATATCTTGTTGACATTCACAGCATTTGGCATAGCGATTGCGGAATGGATAGCGTGGACATCTACTATTGGGTACTTCCTTTTTTACAAAAGTCCTGTTTTAACATACAGATTTGAAGCTTCAGCCTTTTCGGGCCTTGTCGAATTTTGGTCAGATAAATGTCCACGGGCCGTACTCATTACAATATTTCTTGTTTGTACGCTTGCTATCCATTTTTTTCCGGTCAGAATTTTCGGTGAATTTGAATTTTTGACATGCTCGGCGCGTATAATTGTCATTACCATTTTCATTATCACTTCTTGTGTCGTAATTGCAGGAGGTGCACCTGAAGGAGGACGCTTAACTGGACAGTATTGGCATTATGGACCCGTGTTTCATCACGCCTTCAAAGTGAGAAAAAAGTCATTTTTCTTTTTATTAATATTCAGGGATTCATTACTTGCGCTGCACTTGCTTGCTCGGCCATTGGAGATCAAGTGATTGTTGGTATGATGGCAGCTGAAGCCCAGAATCCTGCTATGATCATGCCTCGGTCCGTCAAGCTTACGTTCTTTCGTTGCGGATTTGTATATATGATCACAATCATATTTATCACAATCTTGGTACCGCAAAACGACCCTGATCTCTTCAGTGAATCGTCTATTGGCGCATCACCTCTCGTCATTGCCTTCAAGCGAGCCGGGATTAAAGTTCTGCCATGTAAGTTGTTATTTTATTCTAATTTCTTTTGTTCAAATATTTTTTATTGGAATTAAAAGCTAAATTTGAACCCAAGCAATCCTTAATGGAGTCATGATTGCCGGTCTGTTGGCTATAGCCACCGAGTCGCTTTACATTTCCTCTCGAGTTTTACGTGAAATGGGTCGTCTTCGATTCGCTCCTCGTTTTTTCCAGCATGTCGATAAACGTGGTCGCCCAACTTGGGCATTAATCTTCACGGGAGCTATCGGTGTTTTGTTTTCCTATCTCAATTTGTCATCAGGTGGCACAACTGTCTTTCTATGGTTTGCAGACATTGCTTCGGTAAGATATACAGTGTTACCAGAAACATTATTTTTCTAATTTTGCAGACGGCATGGTTCTTTGTATGGGTTATGTTAAGCGTTGTGAGCCTAAGATTTCACCGGGCAATCAGGCTTCAGAGCAGCGATATTTTTTCACAACCATGGTCGTACCGGATGCCCTTTTATCCATTCGCCCCGGTCTATCTTCTTGTATCATCCATAGTTTGCTTGGGCGGAATGATTTATGTGGGTGCGTCACCAATTGGAGCAAGCTCTTCCGCGAATAGCTTCTTCCAAGAAAATATTGGAATAATTGTCGTCATATTCTTTGCTATTGTTTACAAGATCTATTACCGCACGAATTTAGTCGACCTCAACAAGGCCGACTTGGCTACCGGACGTTTTTATCCAACCGAAGAAGAGTCCATGGCTATGGAAAAATACAAGAGTTTACCGCTTTCTCGACGACTTTTGTCGTACTTGAACGGAACGTGAGCGTTGGACCGAACTTACGGATTTTTTAGATTTTTTTTCAATATATACGTCGGAGTTACGTTTAAGATTTAGCTTTCCGAAGACTTGTTACCACGACAACCTTTAGTATAAGTATTGTTTCTATTTTAGAATAAACTAAGTAGTAACCCAGCTACCCCTAATACTCTGCAGTAGCATGTAATTCTGACAACTTTTATGCAGCAAGCCCAGTTTTGACCCTAGGGTTAATGTACCCGTTGCAAATATTTTTGAGACTGCAGGAAGAAGTCACGAGTATGATCTCATGAGGACGGCAGTTCAACGTATTGAACTATGTTTTGCCTGGGCTATCAGTGCAGAATCCTTTGGATCAATTATCTGAACTATGGCTTCCAAACCATCATTGCGAAGCAGAGCGGAAAAGAAGCCCCGGCGACGTGGAGCAAATACTACCTTTGACGATCTGGATCAATTTGAGTCAAAGGAACTTTCGCATCAAGTACACCGAATGACTTTGGCTAAACTTGCTAATACAATTACTAGCTGGCTGATATGGGACTGTATATCAAGGATATGGTCGGTGACGGAAATTGTCTTTTCAGTATGTCGTATTTCTGTATAGGCTTTCACTAAACAACCATCATCACAGGGTATACGTTTGCAAATTGTCGGCTGTTTCGATGTACTAAATGATATGCATGAAAGAGCACTGTCTGATCAGTTTTTCGGCCATCCGCGGAATTTTGATTTGGTGCGTCGAAGGATCGTTGAATTTGAACGCGCACATGGTTCTTATTTTGCCGGCTTCATAGATGACTCGGAGCCCTGGAACCAGCATCTCCACCGAATGGCTCAGGATGGTAAAAATGTCCACAGAATTTTAATTGCCATGGCTGACTTTTTGTTGAAGGAACTTTTGGAGATAATATTGAATTAGTGGCATTTGCAGGTGCTTTTTGTCGCAATATTCGCATATACCACCCGGGATATATTTACACTATCCCATACTCACCAGAAGCCACTGACACGGATGGTCTTTTTGACAAAGACTATGACGCGGATCCTGTGATCGACTGTACTCCCCAAAACGAAGAGATTCATATTGCATATGTATGTAAAATTGTCTTAATTGCTATATCGTTCAAATCAATTTATCAATTAGTATTCCATTGGTTTTGTTTCTGAGGGATATAACCTGCTGAAAAGGAAAGTGTTTCTAACAAATAGCATTCTTGGGAACATTACTCCAGTGTTCGGAATATAGACGGGCCTCATACGAATTTGCCGCACGTCGAACCTAAAGAAACTCCCGGATGCGCAGCAGCGGCGGCAGAGGAAAGGAGAAGAATACACCAACAGCAACTCTCAGACCCTAACCGGCCTGCTTCTGACGTTGAAAAGACAGTTATGGCGAGTGTTCCTGGCTGTTCATTGCGACTTGCAAGAAAGACTTTAATAGCCGTTAACAGTAATATTAATTCCGCGGTTGACGCACTATTGGAAGCAGACCAATGGGAAGATGAAGACGAAGGGGCAGAGAAGTCGGTCAATGAAGCGGCAAACGAATTTTCGCCTTCGGCATCTGAAACTCAGGGCACGAGTGGTGATGGAAAGGCCATTTCCAAGGCTCCCGCCATAATACGAACATCCGCTAGAGAACGAAAGGATAAAGCAAAGAGCGCGCAAAAGGAGCGCGCACTGGCAAAGAAACGGGCAAAGAGGATCGTTAACGAGCCAGCGCAAACAAAAGACGATCAAAGAGCAGCCGAGTTGCGTATGAAACTAATGTCTATATAGATGTCAGAAAGGCAAGATTACCTTATGTAACAAAAGTATAGTAAATATAGAATGACGATGATTTACCTGGTGTTTTGAGGGAATAGATGTAAATTCGATTTGGCTCTAGCAGCTGAATAGATTACGCAAGGCTATATATAAAAGAAAGAAGAACAATAATAATATGTATATACAAATAACCCGATTTTATGTACACAAGGTGCGACTGAAGCATCCCGTTCTACTGACCTTAACGACCCGGCCTGTTGCTTATTCGACCTGCTCCATCAATTTAATGGATTTGATAACTAACCCGCGATCATAATCGCTCTGAGGCCAGCTAGGCAGCCAGCTGTCTCGAGCTTCCCAGAACTGAGCAGCGGCATTTTTGTTGCTGTTAACCCAAGGCTTATTACCCCGTCCATCCGGGAACCAGCCGTTGGTTCCGCCTACATCGACGTTGAGAATCAAGAAAAATTGTTGATCAAACGGCGTCGATTTCCGCCCTGTTGCCCAAATATCCAGCATGGCAGTGGAATTAGACCCCGTCAACCCGACAAAATCACCACGTTCCCAAAATGATTCGTGGAAAGGAACGTAGAGAATTTGCAACAAACGGCTGTCCATAAAAGTATACAAAAAGTTTCGACTCCACTCTAAGCCAAATGTATGAAACTCTTGACTGAAATCGTGGTAGACACCCTGCAGGGCCGCCGTCGTCTTGTAGTACCTGTCGTACGCCATCTCCGGACCCCAATGAAGCGTGCTTTTAACCTCATTACGTCCGGCCCGGTAGCCGAGGTAGGTGTGATTGTTCCCCACCGATTCAGCAATATCGATCTCGCCAGACCGAGGCCACACGCCGTACACGTTATCCACGGGCATCATCCAAATAGCCGGCCACAGCCAATCACCGCGAGGAAACTTGGCCGTTACCTCAACCCGGCCGTACCGAATACTTTGCCGAGTCTTTAGTCGAGCCGATCGGACAGGCGGCAGGACACGGCCCAGCGTAGCATTTGACGTCACTGCACAGTCTGCATCATTCTGAGAAGTACACACACCAGACTCTGTAAGATTTACAGAGTATCCATCAAGCAAATCGCTTTCGCTCAGTATATCGGTCGTGAGTGTGGGCACAATGTACAGCATGCCGTCTTTAACGTAAGAATTACGTGAACTATTGGTCGCCCAATCAAAGACGCCATTTCCAAACCCTCCGACTTGCTGTTCGTGGATGAAAATGTCTTTGCTGATCTCGTCAAAGTACGGAATATCAATAACGGTTCTGTACTTGTAGTTTGGCGCTTTATGATAACCCCAAAAAGCCATAAAGCCAATGATACCCAGGCCACATATAGCGGCGCTCACGACAAAGATGCCCGGCATGTAGAGACGGAACACGCGTTTACGCGCGTGCAGCCAAGGCTTCTCAATAGGGCCATTAATCAGGCTCGTGCGGTGAACGTACCGCCGATGCCGACGGCCACCACCACTTAACAGCGATGACGTTCTTGAGGACGTGTAAGCCGGTCCCACTGCTGCTCCTGCGGCCGATTTTTCACTAATACTTGAATCCATGGCGGCTGCTGCGACGCGGTAAGGGTGAGTTTAATCTAGACGCTGCCGTTTACCGTGGAGTAAACTGGCGGCCAGAATAATGAGGAAAAATTTGAAAGGAAACAATTGAAGGGAAACAATTGAAGGATAACAATTGCATTAGAAATTCAATAAAGAGATGGAGCAAAGAAAGCCTTGGTGCCGTATGGCATGTATTTAATTAATCCAACAATCCTGGGCCCCGGACTTTATTTCTTGTTTACTTCCGTTACCGACCCATAAACGGAAATACGCTAGCGCAAAACGCAATGTGATTTGCCGGCGCGCTCTAAGAAGTCTAAGAAGTTAAAATGATGTTTGTACAATAAAACGCAACGAGCAGTAACCGCGCACTTGCGATCGAGATTGTATCAGTTGCCGATGTTTGTGAAGTCATACGTTTGACGATTTTCGCAAGATTTTCATCATAGTAGCGAGCTGAAACTTCCAAAATCGTGGTTTGCCATCGCTGATAAGGTGGACGAGCCTTTCATAATCGTCGGCAGAAACGGAAAACACATCATCGGTAAGTCTGCATTAGGTAATGCGCTGCCGCAAGTTTCAATACTCCACACAGCCAATCAAGGAGCTTGTAGACAGGACGGAATTATTCTAGCCTGGTCGCCGGAGAAGGATTACTTGTGGACTAGGAGATGTTCACGTTTTAATATTTCGTTCCGAGGGACTATTCATCTTACAAGATTTAATATTATTATAACCACCCTTTTTGGTGGGTGACCTTTTTCATTTTTTATTCTACTCAAATTAGCCTAACTTAAATTTGAAATTTGATTAAATTTCATTCTGTGTAAATTATCGCGTGGTAGAATACATTAATTTCTTTGCTTCTAGCGTTATTCACAATTTTGTACATTATTTTTGCCTAAGCTATCGTCACTCAACGACACGAGAATCATAATGGTGGTGTTTTATGGTGCCCAGCGACCAAAATTCTCCCGCAAATTGGTCTAGAGCAGTGGTCTTGCCACTAATCCCCATTTTCGTCGAGATTTATATATTAAATTTGCTTGTCGCATTTAATAAAGACACCTTCTACTGTCCCAATTTTCAGTACAGTTGCTATGTAGAAAGAAACTTTAGTAGTAGCACACCTCTTACCACCCAAGTTGGGCGAATACTTCACTAAATTAGTCGGAAACTGTTATAGATTTCGAATATTCTTATTCGGGCCTAGCGTCCTGACCCGTTTAGCTCCAAAAGTATCCGAATTAAGCATTTGGGGCTCCTTCCTATCACTAGCGCAGTTGACCCTTTGTTTACTCGGCTTGAAGATAGGCGCAAATTGCCACAAATGCCATCTCATTTGTAGTTCAGCTCTCATCAATTGTACCAGTAATATACGAAAAAGAGTATGAGTTTTTATCCGGGTGGTGCATTATTCAAACCGTGGAGATACGCTGTAAAGGGCGAGAACACCCGATCTATTGGTCTGGCTCTGTAATTTATCGTCATCGATGTTCCTTTTTTGAGTAGTCTTTGCCTTCGATGCTGATAGTTATAATGTCATCCATATCTCTCAGAGCCCGCTATTAATAATGAAGAGCGCCTTGTCCAGTTCAACGCCTCCTTTCATCTGTTATTTAGTATGTTAGTGACCGAAAAATTAGATTCTCTTCGAGAGGAAGACGAGCCACAGCAATATGATTTGCGTCAGGTCGGTCCTGTCGCAAAGGAGCAAAGAGCCAACTCAACAACCATATCAGATTCATGTGATGCGACAACGTCAGAACTAGATTCAAGCGACAAAGGAGACGATGAGGACGAAAAAAGTTCAGATGTCCTTGCCGGGCAACAGCTGAATTCAAGCCAAGATTTACAGTATACTCAAGGCAATATGGAACATGATTACGCATCTAATGACGAAGATGAGGAAGAGGAAGAAGAAGAAGATCCCTACACTTTTATCACCGATCTCGACAGGTTTGGCATCGTGTTGGAAACAATTTACAATGAAGCCATGTCGCATCGATTGTTGGGCGAAAGAGGTATGCGTGAAGGAGCCATTTGTATTCGTACAGGCAGTAACGAGTATCGTATCTATCCCGACAGCGGTAGCGCAGGTAAACCATTTTTAAGAGCTTGTGAGGCACTACACATTGAGGGTGCCATTCGGATAGAGATCCCCACGGTGACGGCGATTATTCGGCGATGCATATCTCACAACGTTTATTCCGTTCCAATAAAAGAAAATTTAAGAGTTCAAGTGCTCGAATCCATGGAAGAACTCACACGGGCCAAAAAATCACAAGAGTGCGCCTTTGTCAGCAATGAAAACTGCCTCGTTTTATGGTGTGATAATCCAATTGAACTTGTGCCTATTGCAGAAGCACTACACAAGGATATAATTGACTTTATATGGGCAGGAGGCCATCGATTGGTACGGGACTTGATGTCACCCGTAACACTAGGGCTGAACAGCAGTCCCCATGGAGCCGCCGGGGACAAAAGGCATGCGGCTTTGTCTTCAAAGAAACGAAACACAGTTCTCGTTTCCCAGAAATCTGTTGATGATTCTCTGGAAAGCCAGGACATTTCGGAAGAAAGGCAGTTGCCGCTGATCCAACCGTTTATGGTAGCTTTGTCGGTGCTCATGGTTTCATATTTTATCGGTGCCTGTGTGAATAAATTAGTTGCGCAGAGTATGGTTGACCACAATTATTACCGGTTTTTCTTATTGATTTTTGTGCCATGGTTTGGGTTCGCTTCAATGTTCTTTTGCAATACAATTATTACCAACATCATCACTCTGTTGGGCCCTTTAAGTCAGGCACACAGAAACTCTTTATATTATTCATGCCAGGCACCAGCAAGAACGTTATTGCCTCGTGAGCTGCCCCGAATTACGATTCAGTGTCCAGTTTACAAGGAGTCACTTGCTGGTGTAATCGAACCGACAGTTCGATCCCTACGTCAAGCAATTCGCACGTACGAATTGCAAGGCGGATCAGCGTCGATTTTCATTAATGATGACGGAATGCAGCTCTTGGATAAACGGGACCAGGAGATTCGACAGCAGTTTTATCGCGACAACAACATCGGCTGGGTCGCTCGACCTCCCTCGGGCAAAGACGGATATATTCGGGCAGGCCGATTCAAGAAGGCTTCCAACATGAACTTTTGTCTCAACGTCTCCATCAAAATAGAGGAAAAACTGAACAAAATTATGCGCCCTCGAACTTGGACGGAACATGACGAATCTTTGGTATATCAGACTGCCCTGCAGCAAGTAATACACGATGATCCACGCATAATGGCTGATGGAAATATACGTGTTGGTGAACTCATTTTGCTCGTGGACTCTGATACACGTATCCCAGACGACTGTTTTCTTGATGCTGCAAACGAATTTGCTCAAAATTCCAGTCTAGCGATCCTGCAATTTGCTTCCAGTGTCATGTCCGTGACTCACGATTATTGGGAAGATATGATTACCTTTTTCACGGACCAGGTTTACCACGCTATTAGATTGGCGACAGCAAATGGTGATGTGGCCGCGTTCGTAGGGCACAATGCCATTTTGCGTTGGAGTGCAGTTCAAGAAGTCACTACTCGCAACAAAGACGGATACAAGACTTTCTGGTCGGAAGATCATGTCTCGGAAGACTTTGAACTATCCATCAAAATGCACCATTTGGGATACCTTGTGCGCTATGCCACGTATGCCGTGGGCTTCAAAGAAGGCGTTTCCCTCAGTGTCCAAGACGAAATCACTCGCTGGCAAAAGTACGCTTATGGCTGTAGTGAGTTGCTTTTTAATCCCTTTATGTATTGGCTCGAGAGAGGTCCTTTAACGCATGTGGCCAAATCGTTTTTGCTTTCTCAGCTTTCGCTATACTCCAAATGGAGTATTCTCGCGTATATAGGAACTTACTTTGCCATTGGCTCCGTTTGGTTCTTGTGCGTTGTTAATTATGGCGTCATGGCCTGGTACATCCGGTATACGGACAAAATATACCTCAACTCCTTCAACATTATGCTGTCTATTTACGTTGTGTTTGGCGCCCTGTCTTCCGTGGTGTATGTTATCAGCAACTTTCGTCTCGGCAACCCTAACCCCCTTTCCGTGATGAAGCGTACCATCAAGTACGTGATACCCATGTCATTGTTTTTCGGCTGCTTGTCATTCCACGTGAGCATGGCACTGCTGTGTCATTTATTCAGTATCAACATTCAATGGGGCGCAACGTAAGGATTTCTTTTCTCCGTCGTTTTTTGTTTTATTGTTTTTTGCTTTTTTTTCCTGTTCTATTTTTTTTTTTCATGCCATTATACTGCTCAATATCATCAAATGTCCTGCACTTGACTCGTCCATTCCCTTTGCCTTTATTGCGATAGACGTATGATCAAAGTCGGCAATACTGCCTTGCTCATGATGACACAGATTGCTCGAGCTATCTATCTCGTGACCGAAATTTTTATACAATCTTGACCATTTCACTAACAAACCAGAGCTAAGGAGCTCGAAGATTCCAATTTCTTCATTGAAGTCCGAAGCGTCTTGCGGCAATACCGCTTCATGTACATTACCCTGACACTTATTATAATCGGCGCAATCATTTGCCAGACACGGATTCTTCCGTACCATTACGTCGTGTTCCGCTTCCCTGCCATTTTCCCGCTATTTTACAATCTCGGGTGCCATTTGCTGACACCATTTATCCTTAATCCACAGATTACGGTACGTCGTTTACACCTGATACTCTTATTTGCTAACAATGATCTGCAGAAATTCCGATTTTAATTGGACCGAAAACCCTTAATGCTGTGGTCGTATAATTTGGTCTCGTCTTGTATTACATGTATTTTTTGTTTATCTAGAGTCGGGAGCGAAGTTTACGAAAAGCAAATACTAGATATACTGTACTTTTTACCGGTATCGTTATTATACGCTGAATTATATGTAAATATTTGGCTAGTTGGATGATAATCCCTGTCCAACTCATTCGCGTGGATCACAATTTACTCTGGAAAACAGCGTCAATTGCGTCATAGACTGGCAGACTTGAGACTTAGGCAGAGTCGTATAATCCGTAAAAAAGTACAGCTCGAATCATTAACTCGTTACAGCTGGCGTTTGCCGGCAAACAAAGCCTGTATCCTAATTTCTTACGTTTTCTTACGTTTTCTCCGCTCCCTACACATAATCACGTGCCAAACAAGGTCTATAGTATAATCTGCTGATCTCCAATCCGGTGGATCCGTGCGTGGGCAAGAATGATGGACCAACGGACTCGCAAATGTATGCACCGAGACGTTGTCAGCAACTTCTTTTTCAAGCAAGATCAAAGTGCCAAAGGCGCGCAAAACCAGACGCTGGTGGCCTTATTCCGACGGAGCCATCATCCAAATATCCACACCTACAAGTATTCTAGTTCCACAGATGGAGAAATTCCCAAAGCTAATTGTCCAGGGGCAAACTTGCACCGGTTGCCGGAAGTATAGATCGGTCTGATCCGAGCTCTTTAGCGGCTGCGGCTAGAGAAATAAGAGAGGAAACTCAGCTCGTGGTGGACCGTGACATCACATTATTATACTACGGTAAACCATTTTCGTTTGCTGATGAGAGTATCGGAAGGTCGTGGACCGTTCATCCGTTCGGCTGGGCGTTTAGCAGTCCTGAGGTAGAAAATAAAATAAGCATCAATTGGGAACACTCTGGCTGGCAATGGTACCCCCCGGAGGCGGTGCTTTCGGGCGAGTTAGAGGATCAATGTGTTCCTAGATTGAAGGACAGTTTGAGCCAAGTTTACTTTGGTCCACTAGGAATTTTTTCGCTAAACGACCCATGGATTACTGCCAAAAACAGTGCTGGCAAGGCCTTTTCGGATTGCCTCAACCGCCTCAAGTCGGATCATGAGAATGGAGCACGTGTCTTGGCCACAGAGTGTGTAAAGTGTCTTTCCCAGATTGCACAGTCATTCAGCAAAATGGCTGTGCACAGGTCGTCTATGTCCGGTTGGTGGGATGACTTTGTTGTGGCTGCATGGCACCTGATTTTTAGCGGCCGACCAAGTATGAATGCTGCTATTAGTTCTGCTGTCCTACACAGCCTTTGGCTCGTATCAAAAGCCAGGGAGGATTCGGGCGATACCAGTCTTGAACACATTGCGCGCACTCTCTGTGAATATGTCGAGGAAAGAAACTCTGCACCTTTAAAGATATCCCAGGCCTTTGAATTGTTTATTTCGAGTCTGGAAACAGAGGGCAAAGACGCTCATAAATTGAATATTCTAACTCTTTCATCTTCTTCAACAATACAGTCTGCCTTGTTGCATTTGCTTTTTTCTTTTCCAAAACTTCACTTGAGCTTGTGTGTATTGGAATCAAGGCCGTTGTGTGAGGGTGCCAAGTTGGCTTCGGTCTTAATACACGAAACTGAGAAAAGGGATCCCGAGCAATTGCAAAGACTAAATATTACAGTCGCCCCGGATTCGCATTTGGCGTTGTTGGTCAAGCAAAATTGTGGGCCTCGCCAGGTTCCTAGTATCTTACTTATTGGTGCCGACAGGATAAGTTCTCTGGGCGACGTATCGAATAAAATGGGGTCTTTTTCGGCGGCTATTGTTTCAAAGTCACTATCGCCCAAAACGAAAATTGTTGTTCTTAGTGAGATCGACAAGGTTGCACGGCCATTGGATTTGACACTTGCTGATCATATTACTCATGCTACTGAAAAAGAAAGGAGGGATTTGAGCGAAAGGGAGATGGCTGAGCACATGGCAGAAAATAACAACATCAGTGAAGTGACTAAAATATGGACAGAAGCGGGTGCTGGGCAGGATACGAGTAAAGTTCTAACCCGGGCAGTGCAAAAACATCATGTTTTAGTTCAGAACGTATACTTTGAATGGGTTCCATCAGAATACATTGACTCTTATGTCTGTGAGGATGGAATGCTTAACCAGTCAGAGATTTTACAAAAGGCAACAAGCATTGGCAAACTCCATAAACAGTTTTTTGGCGAATGATATGATTAAGGCAAGCGAATGTTATTGTGCATTCCATTATTTCCGCGTGATTCTTTTTTGGATTTGGTTGATTTTGATAAATTTAGAGTCGTGAGGTTACGAGTTTTAATATTAAAGATTGTCCGAATATGCTTTCACTCAGGACTGTTTGGAATAGATTGTATATATATAAAGTCCTTTTAGGTTGTAATCTTATTGGTAATTCGCAAAATGAAATGAAGCCAAATAGAACTCGCGCCTTAATTTAACTCAAATAACCACAATACATATTCAAATAGCCACAGTGTTAATTTCAAAATTAGTATAGGTATTGCCATTGGCTTCACCGAAATCTATGATCTACGAAATTTGTTGCTCGGATCAGTACAGGAACAAAGCCGATTGAGTTTAATCAACGGCGGTTCGCAATCACGTGCGAGTGATCGCATGGAGTTTGACGTTTATGATTACTTGTTTTATAATCCGTCTACTTTGCATTATCATAGACCGTTATCGCTAGTAAGTAACATAACGAGCAGAACTTTGTCACACTCCAGAGGTGAGCAAACTCGTTCACTAAGGCTATTTGGACTGCGAAGGTTTGGGCAATTTAGACTTTGGATGTTTCCAATAAGCGCTAAAAGCATGCGTGTTCATGAGTGATCAAGATGCCCGCGTAGAGTCGGGCGACAATCGTCCGCTCAAAATTAGGCGGGCAGCGAGAGCCTGTCTTCAAGTACGTGCAATTATTATCTTTATTTAATTTCAAGGCTCTGTTTCTCTGTCCATTTTGGTTTCAGGTATCCTTTTTCATTTTCGTTTATTCGATTCTGTGTCTGGTAAATGCTGTACAAGAACGATCAAGCCTTGTCGGCACTTTATGTTTGAGATTTCTTAATATGTTGTCATGTGTTAATCCAATAGTGTCGCACAAGAAAGCAGCGATGCCTCCCTGTCAACGATTCTGACGATCTGCACTCACCGTGTGCGAGGTGTGCTCATCACGATATCACGTGCTCGTTCGAGACAGATAGTGTCGCAGAGTCTGAGGCTGGTTCTTTATCGTCATTACAATTAGCTCAGCTTGTTGTTAACTTGCAAAGAAGGTACTGCCCACTGGATTTATATGATTTTCTTACTATCGTGCTCTGATCCTAACAATACAGTGTTAATGTTCATGAGAAGCGTATAACAGATCTCGAAAACTGCGTTCGCCTGCAGCCTAAAAGTATTTTAAATCCAGCCAATTTGCAAAGGTGCGCCAGCTTATACGTCTCAAGCTAATAGTTCATTGAAGTACTTTTACCGATGAAGCTCCTTTACCTCCCCCCGGCTCTGAAACAGCCGAGTATGGGTTTAATACTATTGAACTCGGGCCGCCCATAACGACATTACGCACGCTTGGAGAGTTGTCTGACATTCGTACCCAAAAGCCTTTGAATAATTCTTCAATGGTATCAGCAAATGCGACGCGGTACCAGTGGGCAGATCCAATTGCAAATGGTATTTTGTCAGTGTTCGAAGCACAGCAAGCTGTTGCAATGTAAGCGTTTCTACGGGGTCTTTTACGGATTATTGCCAATACAAAGACAGATATTAGTCATCAACGCCTGCATTCATAGCATGCTAATATACATAGCTTTTTCGACTTTTGCCATCCATCCGCGCCGTTTCTGAACGAATCTTCACATCGCTCTATAGCTAAACTTCGCTCTAGTCCGGCGCTTTTTCTTGCTATTTGCTGTATCGGCTGCCGTCATTGGACTAGCTCCGCAAGGTGAGTTAAAATTGGGTAGTAAAAAAACGTTTATAAGGAGAAAAGCTTAATTGGCGACTGATTGTGGAAAAAAGCCGTCTGTTACAACAAAAGATCTTTGTCGATTACAAAATTTACTCACAGATCACAGTCAGACTCGCTGTCTTCATCCAAATTTTTTCAGACTCATTGATGTATTGGACTCTTTTATATCGCAAATTCTCCTTAAACCGGTACCTCATGATGTTAATTTGGACACTCTGAAAGTACTTCTTTTATATGCCCAATGGATGTCTTGTTCTGAGGAAGAAGGCCACCCTGGCAAGTTAAAAGGAAGATACAATGATATTAGTCTCTGGGCGGTCCTCGGATTGGCAAGTCGATATGGCTTATTAATGGGCCTTGATCGTAATGCTGTTGCACCTTTCCAGACACAAGCAACCGTCACAGAAGGACAGATCTCTAGGTACAGAGTATGGCTGAATTTGCTCACTTGCGACTGCCTTTTAATGCTTACATCGGGCTTGCCTTCTTCACTCGATCCTACTCCGGCTGCTAACGTGGCACGAAAATTTTGTTCATTAAATTCACAGTCTCCGGGCGATGCACGAATAGCGGGTCTTCTAGAATTGGCCGCAATTGCTCACAGGCTAGGCCATAAATTTGACGGGACTGCAACTCATGAGGAAAGTCTGGCTATTGCCAATCGGCAAATGATTGAATGGGAGAGGTAAGCGCAACCATGGTAAACTTAGGCTAACATTTATAGATATTGGGAACCTAAACTACGTAATTTTATGAAATATTTGTTTTTAATTTTCTGTCTCGAACTCCTTAAATCCATTTAATATTATTTGCTTTTATTCTGTTTCTTTTTTGTTTGTCTAATTTAAGGTCAAACGGATATGCAACATAGTCAGTTGCCTTTCAATTCTTTACGGGTAAGTTTGCGCATAATAATTTGTACTAAGTATTGCAGTGGTACAGATTAGCGCTAAATAGCGCTACGTTACGACCCCTCCTTTCGTCGCAGACTCATTCGGCACGTCCTAATCTACAAATTTATCATTTAGAATCGTTGGACATATGCCTTACAGCCGCTGAGCAAGTCTTATTTTCTTATGCTAGTGGTAGTGCAGAAAGCATCTGGACAGTCGAGTCTCAGGATGTAAACACGTTTCCCTCTGGACACCTTGAAATTGATCAATATTTACTCACTCGATTGCACTATACTGTCGATTCGACCTGGATCTCGTTGGCGTTTGCTCTCACGTTTCTGACATTATGTTATTTGCGTGGTATGATTGATGGTAAGAGGATATCAATGTTGAGCATCAACAGGATCAACAATTTTCGTAGACGCTGTTTTGTTGAAAAAATTCTTTTTTGACCTTCTTTATTTTATTTTTTTTTTCTGTGCTAATCCATCAAAGATGATTTGCAAATATGCGCAATGGCACCGCATCCGGACGCACTTCAAATTTGTGCGCCTCTTCCCCCTCGACCCGCCGCTGTGATTTCAAGGCTGACTATATTGGCGCGTGATCTGTTTAATGGTATTAACAAGACTCCAGTATTTGGGCCGGCCCGAGAGTTTCATGCCATTGTACTAAATGCTGCGTCTATTATCTTATCAGAGAATGAAGTAAATGGAGCTGAACTGGATGATTTGGCCATGCAGTCTTTACTTAAAACAATCAGCGAGTCGTTCACAGATTGGCCAGACGGTCTTTTTGAAGCTTCGTAATCAATGGCAATGATCCTTTTGTTAATTTTGTAGAGAAAGAGATTTTATTAGTCTATATCATCAGGAATGTAGGCGCTTTTGTCCCCAATAATCATTGATCAAGCTCGAAGCATATATCCTGAGCGCCCTGCCATAGAACCAATTCACCAAGTGCCCTTAAATTTTCCGCTCCATCAGTTATTGTCAAGAAATGGTTTGCAGCCAATTGGCCCATTTTACTCGCAAACGAAACTCCTCCATAGCAGAATAAAAATTCTGTCTCAGAATAGCCTCCCGGGTATAAGAGAATATGGCCTGGAGCAGGATGGGAAGTGTGGTTTTCGAATGGCACTCCAAAGTCTTTTTCACCTAATGGTATCCACATGCCCTCCCCGCTCCATCGAACATGAATCAGTTTTTGATTATAGGGCATCAATTGTCGAAACATCTCAATCGTCTTGGGTGCATCCTTCTCAAATTTTGCTCGAAAGGTATAAGGGCCCGCTTTAATCCGTACAGTTTCACCAACATCGCCCATTTTGACGTTTAAGCTTTTGCACTATCGTTTTGCAAGACTGGTGTAATCGCGTATCCATTACATACATAATTTAGCTTTACTCTTAATGTTACTTGAATTCTAGATACACATTTCATGAGATAGAGATAATCTGTGGCAACTTCCCTTATCGGTCGGAACAAGCGGTCTGCGGACCGAGCGGGCCTTATCCCGACGTTAGCCCACGCGCCTAACGTGGGCTCATCAAATATTTCTTGAATAACCCTATATTATAAACCCGATAAGGAACAGTAATCACAGACGATCTCAGCAAGAATTAAATAATCTCTATCACTGTTCATATACTAAACCAAAACAAATGGCGACAGTTCTAACACACACCCGCACATACCAGAATGTGTCTCCTCGATCGCGTGGCAGAATTACTCTGGAGCCGACTGACTCGTTTGTGACATCCGGCGGCCTAACTGTCTCTCCTATTCTCGATTACGGCAACGACTTTTTCGGTGCTGAAGTATCCGGCGTCGACTGGAGTCAGCCTGTCTCGCCCAAAGTTGTTCAAGAGGTATTTAGTTCCATTAAGCAACGTCAAAAGTTCACACATCCTAATATTTTAGCTTGTGAAATTGGCCGACAAGTACGCAGTTTTGATATTCCGACAGACTAAGCTCGACAATAAAGGGCATATTGCGTTTTCCCAGCAGCTTGGCTCTGAGCTAGAAGTCAATCCTTTCTTTTATGGAATTGAGAACGACAGGCTTGCTGAGCCGTTTTTATGGGATGTTGCAAAGTATGTAAAAAGAGATTTAATTTACAAAGCATCGAGATTTCTAAACAATACAGCATTGAACGTGACGGATCGCTGGTAAAGCCAAATTCAAGAAGATGGCACCATAGCCTCGGGAATGCCTTATGGCACACTGTACGTTTAAATCTTCAAGTCGTTAATCAAGCTAATCCTTAAGGATTCGTCGTATCACCAGAAACGTTCAAAGTACTCTATTTTGCTGTCTCATGGAAATCCCAGCAAAGGTGGTTCATGGACTCACTTTTCCGACACTCGAAAGGCATACGACGATCTGCCGCAAGATATCAAGGACGATATAGAAGACGCTATAGTCGAGCACGAGTAAGATATTTTGGCGTATAATCCTTATTAACTTCCAGCTTATGGCACTCCCGAAAGCTCGGATCTCCCGAAATCTTTGGAAATCCTTTACCACATGAACTAGCATCCAAACCTCCTGCTTATCATCGACTAGTTCAAACTGGGCCAGATGGCCGCAAGACATTATACTTGGCTGCTCATGCCAAACAAATCGTAGGACGGAACTTTGAGGACAGTCAAAAGCTTATTTGGAAGCTTATCGAACATTGTACGCAGGAAAAGGTAGGGAGCTTGTATCAATTCCAGTCTCTTTCTTATTTCTGCTGATTTTACCTATACTCATTTCTGAAAATGCTATGTAAAACAAGTTTACTAATTTATAAGTACGTCTTTAGTATGGAGTGGCTCAACGGCGGTGATATGGTTTGGTGGGATAATCGGCAATGCATGCATCGCGCTAACCCTTATACTACTTCAATGACTGCGCGCGACGTTCGCAGGTCGACGATTATTGACGACGGACCTTTGGCACATGGCGCTTTAGACGAGCTGCGGCAAAAATCAAGTTCTGATTAGCTCACCCCGTAATTTGGCTCGATCGTATTCTGCAAATAGAGTGGGACCTTTAAGGCAAACTTTACGAATTATTTAGTCTCATATTTCGCCCATTTAATGAATTACTGTCAAATGCTCTCCCCTCGCGCGATAAGAGGAAACTCCTAATATGTTTCCATGTTGTCTACATATACTTGTCAAGATGTTGTCTCAAGAGATATACAGTGATTAGGGTTAATATCAGGTTGGCTAAAATCTGTTTTACAAATTATTTCTTAAACATTATTACTTGGCAATGTAGATCGCTGCTAAAAATACGATAAAAATAGCAAGAAAATCTCCAATTCAAGCAATTCCCCGGAAATATGCCGTGATACGGTATATCCCTTAACTTGGCACATAACGCATTTTTGTCTTACTGCGCTAAAGCGGCTTAAAAACTTTGCTTCAAGAAATCTACTGTTCGGAAAGATGTATCCGGGACGAGGCCTCTGTTCTCTAATATTCAATTAAATCTATAAAAAAGTCATTCTTGGACTCTATGAGTTTCAAACGTTTTCCGAAAAGCGTTTCCAGAAAGAAGTCGGTTCAGGCTAAAATTAAATATTAGTATGAGTTAAATAAAACCTCTCATTTTGAAATTTACCTTTGCTGCGATCTCATGCGAGGCACCGTTGACAAAATCCATATCTTCGTATTTGATAACCTTAGTTTTATGATAAATTTTATATCCGACAAGAAGGACGGCAAAGAACGGAATAGGGAAATATGTCGTGATAAACGCCGAAGTATCGAAGCTGTGTACTAGATCATGTAAGCAAAAAATAAATAATGAAGAATGAAGAATGGATGCCGAAGTGTTATATTTCTTCTCAATCCTGGACTGTAGAACTTACTGAAACTGCTGAAGCCGCCAAATATTAAAACAATCGTACATACACTGATCCCGTCTATAAGCAAATGGTTAGCTTATTAAACAATCATGTTGTCATAAACATACAATAGCTGAGATAAGGCTGAAATGGTGCTTTGTATGGCAGAGTATTGCGATCAATGCCTTGTGCTTTAAGCCCGTTTTGCCATCGAAGGTTTGTAAGAAGAATTCCGGTCCACGAGATCATGCCGCAAATTGCAGTCATGTTGGAGACTATAGGTTATTAGTTTCGAAAACTCCAATATCGAATTTAAAAAGATAATTGAACAATAATCAAACAATAACATTTGGATTCCTCTTAGAACTTACAATAACCAAAGACAGTTCCAGCTCGGCCATGCTGGTCAGCAGCCATGAACGAAAGCAGAGCAAATGCACCGCAAAACAAGACACAGACCCACGGAAGGCCATCTTTACGTGTTTTGCCAAATATTTTAGGAGCATGGCCCCGGCTGTACAAACCATACAAAGTACGCGATGAAACATAAAGATCTGCACAACCTGCAGACCATGCGCTAGTCAATAAAGCTGCGTTGATTATCGAAGGCAAAATACGAATTCCCGAATTCTGTAAAAATTGAGACGTTAGTACGATGCAGTCGACCAAATTATCAATTTATTCTTACGCTGATTGCAATAACAAAAGGGCTTCTGGCAGCAGTCGAACCGAGGTCCAATGATGGGTCATCTGGAGACACAAGCAGACCAATCTATTTTTAAGATTAGTAAACAAAAGATTGTTTTTCACATACCATAAAAGCGCTGATAACGTAGACTAGCAAATTAAACCACAATAATGTCAGCACATATACACCTGAAATAATCTAAAACATACAAAGGACAAGTCTAATCCAAACACTTTTGATCGCTTTCGGAACATTTCGGCGAGGCTAATAATGTTAGTATTAATGTACCAATATTTGACCTTACGTTTTCTGTTTCGGCTGCAGCTATGGCAGTAATTTCAGTACCGATAAAAGCAAACGCAGCATTGATAAGGACTGTGATAAGGTCAGTTTACAAACTAAACTTTGCTTTTGACTCCAATTTTGATATTGGATATTGCTTTAATACTTACCGCTAAAAAACCCAAGAAAACGGCCTTTAGCACCAGCAATCCCCTGATATTGCACAAACCCGCCAGTTTGATTCCAAAAACGAAAACCAATCGCTTCGTGGTTAGGTCCACCACCGGCAGTAATGACAATCCCCGTTATAATCAACCCAACGACGGTAATGACCTAAAATTAAGAATTTTATATATATATTCCTTTTTGTATACCTTGATTGAGCAAAACCAGAACTCCATTTCACCGTATAGCCAAGTGCCTCCAAAATTTACAATATACTAAGTCATTAGAGAGTCATTGCTTTTTTTTTGGTATAAACGAACCACGACGATAAGCATAAGTCCGACCCACATGGCATTACTGCAAATTCCAGTTGTACATGTTGAGTCGGGTCGACTTGCTGGAGTCCAATACGAGATCAAAACAGAGGCAGCAGATAACTCAGCCGGAAGTACGACTAAACAATTATTCATGTTAATATTTATGATCCAAAATTTTTAAGTGGTCATAACATACTTATATAACTTTGTAAAAGGTTAGTCAATCCTTAATGTCAAAAGTTAATTCACTTACTTGTACCAAAAGAGCACGCCCATAGCGAAGCCAAGCTCAGGAGAGACGAATCTTCCGGCCAGCGCAAACTGGCCTCCAGGCATGGGAAATTGAGTAACCATTTCTCCCAAAGCCACCTTGAAAATAAGTTTAGCTTTTTGCTAGAAGACGCAAATTGTTACCATGACAGAGAATAAAAGCGCAGACATAATACAATATCCAAGCAGCAATCCCAAGGGCCCACCATGCTGCAAGTCGCTGGCAGTACCTAGAAAAAGTCCCGTTCCCTTTATTTAACGATTAATAACTACTAAGAAAACTAGGATTGTTTGTTCACTTACAATTACTCCTCCAATTGCTATCATTTGCCTAAATACGGCGTTAGCTCGATCCAAGTAAACGATACGCTTACAAATGACGCGGCTTGTTATGTTAGCTTAGTTTCGTACACAACCAAGAGGGAGCTCAGTAGACAGAAAAAAATTAAACTAATATTATTTTTTAGGCGCAAAAGCAGTACCTTAAGAGATCTCTGTAAATTGACAGAATCGTTTCGTTCTTCAACAACGCCGACATCGTCTGAAGATGTCACTTGATTGGCCTCCAGGCCAGCGGTTTTCTCGTTTTCCTATAGCCATGGCTCAGTCTCGCTCGTCAATTTAAATTTTCCATACCGACATTACTGTAATTTGGTGAAAAAAAGTGTCGAAATTAGGCTGCTTTATAATGTTCAACGCCTCAAAAGTCAAACGGCCCTCAGGCAATGTATATGTAGTCAAATAGAAAATCTATATACGATGTAATTGTTGAAATTTGTGCTCCGAATATGATTTTTTTTTCCAAAGTTCACCTTTTATTTTAAATAGTGCAACAATCTTTATCTAGATAAGGGTTAAGGCGATAATACCACTTATCAGGAATTTTAAAACTCCGGCTAAAATTCCGCGATCGCCGTCGGGAACAGCGGGATATTAGCCGACAGGATCCGAAAATCATTGATAAGGATAACACAACGTGTAAACTGTTTCAAGCTATACCTTATCTAAGAAACCTTTCTTTCGCATCAAAAAAGGCGAAGACAGCACTAAAAATCAAATGACAAGATCAATTGGCGAGCCCCGGCCTTTACCTCCCGGCCTTTACGGTCCATTGCCAACCTTTTTCACGCAAGACCAGGAGATTGATTATCAAAGCTATGGGAAACATACACTTCGTACGTCAAGATGTTGATTAAATTGACTAACTTCAAGATCTTGCAAAGAATGGAATAAGTGCGTTTCCTGCCTTTGTTACTTTCTAATACTTAACAATAACAGTTCCAGTATGTATGGGATCACTAGGCGAGGCAGTGCATTTGGTAATGATTGAACCGCATATTTCTTTACATTGGTCTTCCCATTTTTCTAATTGTTTAGAGCTTTGAAGAGCGCATAGATGTCATCAAATTTGTCCGCTCTCTGCTCGACCGGGAAGGCCTATCTGAAATGCCTATTGTCGCTGGAGTTGGAGGCTCGAGTACTCGTGAGACCATCCGACTCAGTAAAGCAGCAGCAGACGCTGGAGCGTAAGTCATCTCTACTCTGCAAATAATCTTATTGTCCAGCGATGCAGGGATGGTGATTCTACCTGCTTATTACGCGGCTGCCCTGAATTCTGATCAAGATCAAGTCATACAATATTATGTTGATATCTGTGAAGCTTCTCCGGTAAGATTCGTTTTAATTGCTCTTTTCTTATTTCCACGCAAAAATGCCTTTGTTTATTTCTATTTTCATTTTAATAACGTCCAAGATTCCAATTTTGTTGTACAATTTTCCTGCAAATGCAGCAGGCCAGGACATGTCTTCGGAGGTTATTGAATCAATAATTCATCGTGCCACGAATCTGTGTGGAGTAAAACTGACGTATGTGCAATCGCTTTTAATCAACCAAATCTAAATTTGATACAGCTGTGGTGGAAGCGTGGGAAAGCTAATTAGACTCACGGCTGCTTTCCGGGAAAATCCGCATCTGAACGAAGCCCGCAAGTTCCCTTTTTTATTCCTAGACGGCTTGATTGCCGATTTCATGCCATGGATGGCATTTGGCGGTCATGGGACTGTAAGCGGTGTGCCCAATTTTGCTCCAAAAGCAAGCTCGCGCCTTTGGCAACTTTGCACAAAATCGGAACCTCTGGAGCCAGAAGAGAAAAAGGAGGCAGAGAAAATACAGGCTGTTCTTTCTAGAGCAGACGCTTTTGCTGTTCCTGCCGGAATACGAGGAATGAGTAAGCCGATCATATTTAATAAATAATAAATAAATATAAGAACGACACATCAAAAGCTAACTTCATTTTATAGAGTACGCACTGCACAAGCTGCATGGGTATTCTGTGCATCCGAGAAAGCCGCTGTTACCTCTGAGCGACAAGGAAGGTGCCGAATTTTTCAAGACTCTAGACGAGCTCGTTGCTTTAGAAAAAACAATAGTTTAGAGAACACTTTTCGTGTATGCTCAGTAACCGAGAAAACTCATCGGAGAGCAATACATACTACTAGATACTTTAAGCAGATCTAATGATCTTTAGCTGGAAATGCAATTTAAATGCTGAATTACTTTTTGGTGCGAGTGACCTACCATTGGAGGTGCATTAGTCTTTACTGGTTTATATTTATTTCTTACCACGTTTTATGTAACAAGAAAAAAGATATACCCGTGCGTATTAATTCGCGTTGCGCATTACATAATCAATTATACTTGTCTGTCAACTATCTTGTTCTAAGTAAATTATGCGCGGCGCAATCTACTTGATGTCTAGTTGGCACGTTTTATAAGTAATATTCTAAAAAGCTTTGATGCCAACCCTTGCCTGACCCTTTCTGTAATTCCTATATTCTCTCCGCCCCCTCAAATTAAATTGGTTTAAAACTTGGGTATCCGGCGAACAACAGTCGAGCAACGGCCAAGATCAAATATGGACTTTATATTTATTTAGAAAACTTAGCCTCCTTCTGCGAAATCGAATTTGACTAGAATCAGGAGGTTTCGCTCAAACCGCTGGACTGTTCAAGACAGAGCGGGGACTATATAAGGAAAGGATATCCGGAAAGGAGAACTTTCTTGTCATAAGATAAACATTTCGTAAACGAAGCTTAGTTCACTCACTCTATTATATAATTGAAAAAAAAATTCAACGACTCTTGATCGACGCGAGCTATTCATGGGACTTCCACATACCTTCCCCATGAGATCGACAGATCATATCTAATCATAGAATTAATTTCATGGGGTAGAAACTTCGAATTACTAATTCGGACTTAGTACAGTGTCTTGTCGCAAGAATAAATTTGTAATCAATCAAATGCATATATAGTATTATGTAATGTTCTATTTCTACAAAGATTCTACAAATTAGTCTTCGGCCGGATTAATTAATTATTCTTTTTGAGGCAACGTTTGAAGTCGCAATTTATAATCAAGACTGAGTCTGGCCTGTCTATATACATTTGGCGTGGCGAAACTCGCAGCGGTATAAAGTAAACAATTCTGCCCTTTTGCGCCTCTATTTGTGTGCCGGCTACAAAGAGCAGCAAACACGAACATTATCTAATTTCGTATTGCCTTCCCTTCTCCACAATCACTCGGCTTGTATCAGGAGGCACAGTATTGAAGGCATAATAAAAATAAACCAATGCAATTACGTTCGGTAGCAGCAAACTGAAACGGCCTGCAAATATTGATCATTCAGCGTCTCAGTCATGTCTCTCTTTTCAGACTCATTTGTGGGCCTGCTAATTAATTCTCTGTCTAAAGGCAGACTCTGTGTATCAAGTGTTGATAGGTACGTTGATGCCCTGGACGAGAAAGACTTGCCCGATGTCAAGGCTACACAGCACGTGGTTGACTGGGACAGTGATGCTGATCCTCTGAGCCCTTTAAACTGGGGGTTCTGGAAACGCGTCTTTGTTACTTTTCACGTGTGCATCCTTACTTTTGCCGTGTACGTTGGCTCTGCCATTTTCACACCGGCGGTGGTGACAATTGCACAGGAATACGGCGTCTCTGTTGTAGCTGCCACACTTGGTCTGAGTCTTTTCGTTATTGGCTACGCAGTGGGACCGTGTTTTCTCTCCCCTCTATCGGAAACTCCACAAATAGGCCGACGTAATATCTATGTTATTACTCTGGCTATGTTTTGTGTCTTCCAAGCCGGTGTGGCTACTGTGAAAACGTTTGGCGGGTTCATAGTTATAAGGTTTATCAGTGCCTTTATCGGGTCTCCGCCTTTGGCCACTGGTGGAGCTACTGTAGGTGACCTCTGGCCCCAGCATCTTGTTCCCTTTGTTATGTGCTTTTGGGCACTCGGAGCCATTGGCGGACCCGTCTTGGGGCCATTGCTTGGTGCTGCTATGGAAGTAGCAGTCGATTGGCGCTTTATTTTCTGGTTTCTTATGATTGTTTCCGGTGCTGTTTTGATTTTATTGGCTTTCAGTATGCCAGAAACATCGCATGCGAACATTTTGTATCGTAAAGCAAAACGACTACGCTGGCGCACGGGTAATAACGAAATAAAATCGCAGGGAGAAATCGATGGGGCACATATGACGCTACGCGAAGTAGTGGTAATGCTACTTCTAAGGCCCTGTATGCTTTGTGTCAGTGAACCCATTGTCCTCATGTTGAACTTGCACCTTGCCCTCGCCTACGCCATTTTATATATTTACTTTGAAGCCTTCCCTATTGCATTTATTGAGATTTACGGGTTCAGTAGTGTTGAACTGGGTGCCTCGTTTTTAGCGGTTTTGGTGGGGGCTATTATAACAATCACACTTTATTGTGTATACCTGTTTCGCTATTTGATCCCGCGAATATTAACAAAGGGAATCGTACCGGAAGACTATTTGCCCATCATGTTTCCGGCAGCCATAATTATGCCAATCAGCCTTTTTTGGTTTGGATGGACGGTTAATAGGCATGTTCATTGGATCGTTCCCCTTATCTCGTCTGCTTTTTATTCGGGTAGCGTATTTTTGTTTTTCCAATCAATCATGCTCTACCTGGTAGCCTCTTACCCAAATTACATAGCTTCTGTTTTGGCTGGAAATGATTTGTTTCGCTCTGGTGTTGCAGCTGCCTTTCCCTTGTTTTCACGAGCGATGTTCCGAAACACGGGGAACAGTTATGCGCCTCTTGGATGGGGCTGTACTATTCTCGGTGTCATCGCTTGTATAATGGCACCAATACCGTTTATTCTTTACCGTCTAGGGCTCAAGCTTCGACAGCGATCACGATATGCTTCTGCTCCTTGAAGATGGTTGTTTGTTGATCTTTATGCTCATGGTTGCTCTACTAATTTTACCGTGATTATCCTGCTATTAGTTCGTTCCTGAACGTATATTTCGTTATTTCTGGTTTATTCAGTAATTGGCTCTTTATATTTAGAGTTTATTATCAGCGTATTGTCTTATCGGATGTATATTATTTTCGTTTTTCCAATCGTTTTTGAGTCAGATAATTGATAATTTTTGTTTGTATGCCACGTGACATATCTCAACCGTCGATCGCCGTCAGTTCTCCGACCAAAACCTGATCGATATGACGTAGGTTGTCCTAAAATGTACCTAAAATCTTTACTGCGTGTAAGTAATAGTTTTATTGTTAATGATTGGTCCAAAGTTTCAACAGACGTAGTACATAACTCTCAAATGGGCGATATATGAATTTTACTTATCGACACCCTTATTCTCCGGTACGATGCGGCAATTATTTGCATCGATGGGACAAGCGGTAATTAAATTTTAGCTAAATTATAGTGAGTTGACTACATAGAAAATATTGCTGGTGGGCGTGTGTGAGGAAGCAATAGCACTCATAATTTTTCCGTCAAAAATTTTGCCTCCACATCAATCGCTCAGTATTTATGCTTAAAGTGCCATAAAGTTGTCATAATTACGTACAATCCCAATAAGAGCCGGCCGATAAAGATAAAATTGCAATAAGGGCCTTATTGCTTATTGCATCCGAAAGCGTGCCGTTATGGCCATATAAATAGCGATCGCATCTTCGCACTAGTCCCATTAGTTTTTAAGCTCTCGTCTCTAATCACAGTTTCAATTGTTTTTAAACATTCATAATGTCAGAGACAAACAACGAGTTCAAAGTGGAGTCGCTCTTCAACGTGCAGGGCAAAGTTGCCCTGGTTACTGGAGGTGGAAGTGGTTTGGGTCTTATTGGTGCACAAGCACTGGCAGTAAATGGAGCCAAAGTATACATTACGGGCCGTACATTGGAAAAGCTGGAAACGGTCGCCGAGACATACTCAAAGAACGCGTCCGGACAAATTATTCCTATCGCCGCTGATGTTACAACAAAGGAGGGAATTTCGCATTTAGTTTCCGAAATTGAAAAGCGTGAAAAATGCCTGTGCATTTTGTATAACAACGCCGGAATCGATGGTCCCAATTTTAAAACGGACTCTAAAACCGCAGAAGAATGGAAGGAAAACTTATTTGACGATAAAAGGGCACAGTTTGAAGATTGGACCAACGAATACCGAACAAATGTAGCGCAAGGCTATTTTATGACTACGGCATTTTTACCGCTTTTGCAGAAGGCAACAGAGACGCACCACGGCTATTCTGGGGTAGTCATAAACACTACCTCAATGTCTGGAATAATTAAAAACGCTCAGTATCATTTTGCTTACAATGCTTCCAAGGCAGCAGCTATCCATCTTTCAAATCTTTTAGCTGCAGAATTAATTACTTCTGGCATTAAAGTACGGGTCAACAATATTGCTCCAGGCGTTTTTCCCTCCGAGATGACTACGGGCAAGAGCGATGAGCATCAAAGATCTTATTTGCCCAAAGATTCCCTTTTGGACGTGCCAGCACAACGACCTGCAAATTATCGCGATTTAGCCAGTGCTCTTTTGTTTGCTATTACTAATACCTATGTGAATGGTCAAACTATTGTTGTGGACGGTGGTGTTTCGGCTCTCGGTGGGAATTAGTTTGTAAATTTTGGTGCTGGTTGATGTCATGATGGTTAACAGTATTTCATGAATAAAATAGCTAATGAAGATGAAAATTGATTAGTGATTAAATGCACAAGGCAAAGTAAGGTAGTCTATTTGTAATTATAATGCTTAGTATTGCGCGGTCGTATGTTGTTTTTGCATTGCAATCATGCCTTATCAAATTCAGAATATATTTGCAGTTGAAAGGAAGCGACTCCATATTCTATCTTTTACCCGAAAGAGCTTTTTAATTACGTCCAAATGTTATAAAATTTCAGAATTCAAAATTTGCTATTAAAGCGTGGGCGCTGCCTTTGTCTCTCAAAAATAATCTACTCTTTCGAATCATTTTTCTCAATATTTCAAAATTTGATAATCGGAATCCGGGTTCGATTATTTGTTTAATGCTTCTCAAGATTTTAAATTTAGCTTGGTCCGTCGAGACTTGTGTAAAACTTTGAAATCTCTGTAAACAATTTACATCAAAAGAGACCAGTTAAATTGGCCCTCTATGCGGCTTGGTGCACTTCATTGTTCGAACAGACGTCACATGAGAGCAAATCAGTTTCGACTGGTTTGTTCTGTGATCGGTCTAACATCCATTTCGCATCTTCCAGTCTTACATCCGAATATTAATGACTTACAGAAAACAGCTGGATATGATATGTCAGGGTCAAATGATATAATTACGCACGCCGTAGCATTTATTTTCCTGTTAACCCTCCTAATTTAGATCAACAGAAGAGTCATGTTGTGGGTAATGAACGCAACTTCATGCAATTTGTGTCAAAGCAACATTTAAAAGCTGTCATGAACACTTTACAAAATCAGAGATAATCCAACTAGGCTGATATCGCATTTTAAACTTTTTGAACTTTAATGTGACCCTATCTTTGCTTCGAGCCAAATGTATTCAATAGTCTGCCATTCCATGTAGCATACAGCCATGATTTAGAACATGATGGTATTATATGGCTATATTATTCACACGCACAAGTCGCACATGGATAGCTATGAAATAACGAGATTTTGTCAACCCGCACAAAATATCCTATTACATCATCAATCAAGGTGAATTGCGTTTCATTTAAATCTCTTCTTGCAGATTTTCTTCAGCAGTAAAACTGAGCAAATTCTTACAACACGGCAGGTCTTTGAAGTCTAGCACAAAAGATGCTATCTTTCATTGTTAGACCGAACTTGATTGGTTAAAATATATGTCACTTACGATCGACAATCACGTGACATTGCTTAATTCTAACAAATAATGGCGATAGCCCACGCAACACATACGTGGGATGTATGAGGTTCTTCGACCGTTCGTCCCCCAATGGCTCTGTTGTATCCAATTTTAAACGAAAGGGAATGGCTTTTAATATAATGCGCGTTGCCGTGATCGGAGCAGGCGTATCTGGTGTAACTACTGCTGCTCATTTAAAGTCTGAAGGTGTAAAAGTCACTGTGTTCGAGCGCGCATCAACATCGGGCGGTGTCTGGTAGGTAAAAACGGAAAATCAAATATATGCAACGACCCATGCTGATGGTTTAGGGTTTATAATGAGAAAAAACCGCCAGAGCCGACATACCCATCACTAATTGCTTCAAAGGCCGAATATGCCTATCATAAAGACGGAGACGTCACCGATTCTGTAAAGCATTCGCCGCCAACGTAAATTATATTCAACTTGCTCATTAATTTAACTAACAAAACAGTCCCTGCTATAAATCGTTATATAACAATGTGCCCACACAGCTGCTTGAACTTAGTGTTCACAAGTGGAAACAAGGAACGGGTCCTTTTGTTCCCCACCATACGGTAGCGGATTATATTCAAGATACGGCAAGGGCAACAAGTGTCGAGGACGATGTGCAGTACAATACAAAAGTCGAGAATTTATGGAAAGAAAATGGACACTGGAAGATACAGACAGTGACTCGTGCTTCTTCAGCTCCTGAGTTTCGAACAAGACTTTGGGTATTATACATTGTTTCTTTATTTGATTTTTCTTTTCTGTATCCGTTTTTTAATAGAGGTGTTATCTGCTTCTACTTTTTGACATGACCCAGAAATTTCGTCATATCTAGCATAACTAATAGTTTAGACATTTGGTGCAGTCGTAGTGGCCAGCGGACACTATAACGCACCATTAGTCCCAGCCTTCGACGGCTTGGCCGAATGGAAAAATGCTTTCCCAGACTATATACAGCACTCCAAATCTTATCGAGGCGCACATGGATTTGAAAACAAGGTAATCAAATATAATTTAGAGCAAACATATGATTTTTCAAATGGTTGTTTTAATTGTGCACACTTGAATACTTATTCAGACCAGAATGTGCTTTTGATTGGGGGTGCGACATCTTCATTCGATATTGCAAAAGATCTTAGCCCACACGTGCACAAAATATTTCAGTCTACGCGAAAAGGGCTTTTTGATCATCCAGTGGAATGGTTACCGTCAAATGCTCTTCAAGTAGGTCCTATCGCTTCATTCAACACCCTCATTGAAGACAAAGAAGGCAATCCTTCAGATTTAGGCTCGGTTACCCTTAAAGACGGGGCCGTTTTAGATCAGATCGATAGAGTTATTGTCTGTACTGGTTATCAATTCAGTCTTCCCTTTATACCCGCAAGTCTTCATCGCGATGACATTTGCAGCGCAAAAGCCGATGACAAAGTTTTAGTGACGGACGGTACTATGATACACAATCTGTTTCGTGACATTTTCTATATTTCTGACCAAACTCTTTCTTTTGTTGGGATACCTTATCACGTCGCCACTTTTTCGCTTTTTGAGTTTCAGGCTATTGCAATTGCCGCTGTTTACTCTGGCCAAACAAAACTTCCGTCAGAGGCTGATATGCGTGCGGATTATAGCCTCAAGCTTGAACGAAATGGAGTTGGCAAAGCTTTTCATTCCTTAAAGAATAAAGATATTGATTACGCAGCAAATTTGATGTCTCTGGTGAATGCAGGAAGGCACATGCCAAGTAGAAAGGCGGAAGGCTACACTCAAGAATGGATAAAGCAACGAGATTTCCTTGCATCGAGGATTAATACTGTGAAGGAAAAAGGAGTTAGTATCAACTGAGCCGACTTAGTTTGACGATATAGCAAATTTGCAACTGAATTTTTCACATTTTAATTGATTCTGCAGTTCTTCATTTACTTGTATACTGCAAGGCAAATGCTATAGTTTACTGGGCCGAGCTTCCTTCTCTACAATTCGCACTATCCGATCAGCAACACCCCAGCTAAGCTCGTATCCACGTCCGCCAGCACCGTACCCGTGCACGATAACTTTCCCATCCAATGTATCCTCCTTCTCAATCCTCAACCCGCCTTTGCGCCAGGGCCGACGACCTACATTAACCCCAATAACATTGAATTTTGATACATCATCCACGAAATCAGGAAAGTTCCGAGCTGCTGCCTGCAAAAGCTCCATAGTCTCGTTCTCCCTGGGCTCTGTTCCAGGGTCACCAGGCTGCTTTGTGCCACCGACAACTGTGCCTCCTCCAAGGGGCCGGGGTATAAGGAAAGACCAGGTATCATCCTTATTATGTCTCGTAACCGTTTGATGATAAGGATTAGATACTAAAACAGTCTGCCCGCGTATATACTCCATCTTGGAATCGGTGTCAAAGTTTCTGCCGGAGCAATTTATTATTATTTTCGCTTTGGGCACCAAAGCAAAGGCTTCAGTCAATGACGCAAGTTTTCTTTGCTTCACGACGCCATGAAACTGAGAAAGCAGATAGCGCAAGTACACGTGCACATTTATGACGTAACTCAGGTACTGACAGGCCCATACAGTTTCCGCCTTGATTACAGTAAAGTCCGGCAAAGACTTTGCTAATTCCGCCAGGTCGCCGCCGTTTTGTAATTGCTCTGCTACTGGCGGCACGTATTCTGCATACTCAACGCCAGGAACTGACCTGACCCCTGATTGAGGCATTTTTGCAAAGGCATGCATTTTTTGGGAAGTAAATGCTGCCAATTTGTGTTCATCTTTTAGCTGTGCATCTTCGCCAAAAATTGGTCGAAAATGGGCGCCTGCCCACATTGAAGCATAGTCTGCCGACGGCCTTTGCTGTTTGAAGGGGAAAGACTGTGGCAGCTCGGCGGCAATTACGGTAATTTTGGAGCTGGGAATCCGCTCTTGCAGCGTTATGGCCGTGCTCAGACCGAGCACACCGGCTCCGACTATTACAATCTCCATTATTTGATCCTTTGCGCGTAGCAATGTTCGACCGTGTTATTATATGATGATTGGTTGATAGCGTATAACTTTACTTGGACCATTTTCAGATAACGTACGAGAGAATAAAAAGTAGCAAAAAAGTAGCGAGAAATTTGGGGAAAAAAAGTAAGAAAAAAATTGACCTGAAACTAATAGTGTCTACGTAGTATATTCGTCTATACGGAAACTGTGTACAATCCCCGTTCTATGCAATCTGCATGCAGCGTTTACAACGCTTCTGCTTTCTCTTCAATCGCGAATAATACGTGAAAAAACACTCGCACGAGGTTTTTTCAATCTTATATCGTCATGTGATCAGATACCAAAGGGGTTATAAGTGGGGGCCAGGGCCCGGTGGGGGTCAAGTGGGGGCCAGATCGTCCCACAACTAAAGTCGGCGGGTGAGAGCTAAACCTGTCTCATTTAATAAACTTGTTATCGACTCTTCTGGTCTATATAACGTCGTGTTGAACAAAAGCGCCATGAACGATGCAGTCTTTATTAGCTCTCTTTGCACAGAAGCATTGTTTACATTTTAAGTCTTATAATAAATTTGCATTCTGTGGATCATTGCTAGAAATTTACAAACGTTCTGAAGGAGAAGTACAACGCAGCATTATTTTATATGCATTGGCTCAGCCGTTTGGTCATTAACATTTAATAAAAGACGCCCATTTGTAGCCATTGCGATTTTCTTTTCGAGCATGGAGGTAAGCTTTAATCTAAAGAATAATATTGCATTAGACTTCAGCCATTTATTTGGCTGAATACGTTACTTATCTTTCACAACACGTGCCTATATTTTATAATATTAAATCATTAAGCGCCCACAAAACTTTACCTATAGAAGAGCATCCCGCATTTATCGCGTGGGCTTTGGCAAGTCAACGATCTGCTTGGCTTCAAGGCGCGTGTCAGAGATACACAAACATAGACTGCACTCAATACCAACCGTCAATATCAATGGAGCGGTTAACATTGAATCATTTATAAAGAATCACGACACGCTGTATTGACAAAACCCTTTATTTTTTGGTGGCCCATTTCCTTTGGTGGGGTTAAATTGCAAATCCCGTATTCGCAATATTGGCAAAGAAAAAAATTATGGAATATTTATTATAATAATAGTGTATAATACAGATTGACTGACATTTGGCATTTGACACCTGACTCAAACGATAGAGCAAACGTTACAACTGAGCAGAAAAAGGGAGAGTAAAAAAAGCCAAGAGAAAAAGGGGCAAAAGAGCTTCACTATTGAAGCTCAGATCTAATCCTCCAAGTTTTTGGTGCCTTGTTCCGCCTCCACCATTAATCAACTACCCCACTTTTACACTTTATTGGAGCAATGTCGTTTGACGCAATACCAATACTGAACTTGTCAGAAGCGCGCGATGCAAAAACAAAACCAGATTTTTTACAAAAATTACGCTATGCCTTGCTGCATGTCGGTTTTCTGTATATAAAAAACACCGGTGTAGAAGAGCCGCTGATTAAAGAGGTCGTGCAACAGGGAAAACAATTTTTTGACCTTCCAACAGAGAAAAAACTGGAGATTGAAATGAAAAATGCTCCAAGCTTCCTCGGATACAGCTGCCTCGGAATGGAAGTCACACGATTCAAAATTGATTGGCGTGAACAGTATGATTTGTCTACGCCCCATGCTCCCCGAAAAGAGACTGACCCCTTATACTACCATCTTTTAGGCCCTAATCAATACCCCGACCCCGAGTACTTGCCCAACTTCCGGAAAGTATACGACGAATATATGCGGCAAATGTCGGTAATGAGCCTCTATTTCACGAGCCTAATAGCCGAGTCTATCGGGCTGCCAGAAGATGCTTTCAACAAGTTTTTCGACAAAGGTCAACAACACAAGTTAAAGATAATAAAGTACCCTGATCTCGACGAACTTGGTATCGACAAGGACATGGAGACACAGGGCGTTGGTCCTCACAAAGATTCTATGCTGACTACGTATCTTTTGCAGGCTTCTCATCACAAGGGTCTGCAAGTACAAAATCAGCATGGTGATTGGATCGATTGCCCACCGATTGATGGCACTTTTGTCGTTGCCATCGGCCAGGGTCTCGAGGCACTGACCAAGGGAGTTTGTCAGAGTACAACGCACCGTGTCCTCAGCCCGCCTCGCGGAAGCGGGCCAAGGTTCAGTATTCCGTTTTTCCAGGGCGTGAGTTATGATGCCTCTTTTGAAAGTATGGATGTTCCACAAAGCGTTCTGGACCTGCGCAAAGACGTTTTGCAAAACACGGGGACGAGTAGTGTCGAGTCTACATTCAGTCAGGGCAAATGGGACCATTTAGGGTCAGCAACGCTATGGAATCGGATAAAGTCACATCCTGATGTTGGCGAGAAATGGGTATGCCGAGTCTTCACTTTGTACTATTTATATATATCTGTATATATATGCGCGCTTTTCCTGGAAATAATTTGTAAAATGCTAATACCGTTTAAAGTCTTATTTTGATCGTCATTATTGTCGTTTATTGTTAACCCCTTCTTTTTGTTTTGAGAAAAGTATTTTTCATCAGCACCACGCGCCTGGTTTTTGATTGCCGTCCATTTGTTGCATACTGACACCCAGTTCCCTGGAATACTGGCCGATATCCGTCAACAGCAAGCAAAAGACGGAACTATCTCTGATGTCCCCACACGCAACAAGGCGGTCGCTGTTTGAAATCCCCCCGCCAAAGAAATATTTTGGTTAAAACGCCTCCCGAAAACCAATCTAAATAAATACAAGTGAACATTCAGGCCGCCGTGTAAATGCAGAAACAAAAAAATAAATAAAATAATAAAAATAAAAATAAAATAATAAAAATAAAAATAAAATAATAAAAATAAAAATAAAATCTAGATTGTGTATAAAAAGCCGTGTATAAAAAACATGTATAGAACCAGATACAATCATGTGGATGCTGATCAGATGGGCGGTATACCAAATGGTCGTGAGAAAGAAGAGACCTGAGCCGCTGTTTTAAAAGAGCCATCAACGACCCAGCATATATTAACCCAGAAACGGCTCTCCACAATCCATTTCCAGCATGCAATCGCGCCACCGCCGAGGCTCTCCCTGATCCCGGTACTGCCATGCGCGATAGATTATCTGATCAATCCGTTTCCAAGGCGCAATTTTTGCGCCTCGGCATAGTCTTCCAATGCGGTCCAGCACGCATGCTCTTTCCTTGCTCTGCTGTGGCGCCAGTAAAGATCCAGCTTCTAGCAGCGGCCACATTAGCGAGTTTGCGGACCCCGAGTCGGGAGAAACACGCTCCACTAAGGATATTATATTACTCGCTAGCCTGTCCATAATAACGCGTCTGCGTGACGTGCCCAACAGCCCATGAACGCAGTCGTAAAGGTGTAAAAGGGCAGTTTGTCTATAAATTTCAACCGTGGAACGGCAGTAGCTTTCCGGAGCGTTGCAGGGTTGGCTGTGTTGCGGTGCGGGGCGCCATTCGAGTAGCGCGTGCTCTAATTCTGCACTTTTCACCAGAATGTTTGTGTCCAATTCAATGTCTGCTCTCAAAATTGAGCTCATTTGGCCAATAAGTGGGAATAGCGATTTAGCATAGCCCATCAACACAGGGTTTTCTTCCCCGCCATCGTGCCAGCTGTCGTACAATTGCACAAAGGATTCATCTACAAAGGCGCTAATGTACTTTGATGTAAACATTGGAGAAAGTGCGTCGTGATAGACGAAAATATTGATCAGTGAACGGGCAACGCGGGTCATACTGGCCGGTTCTTGCATTCGGTGCAGTATTATCTGTCGTGCTGCGGCCAAGTGCGTTTCGCCGCAAGATATCCCCTCATCCCAAGCCTCACACAAGCAGAGCAATATTATACAGCATAAAGTCGCATCGGAGAACCGTTTATGGTCGTCCGAAAGATCAGACTGGAGGTACTTTTGCGCCAGTTCCTGGTGGAAAATACTCTTCTCAGAACTGGAAAGCGTAGTGCTAATAATAGCACTCATAGCTTGAACTGCATGATAGCAGCAGGAAGATTCACGTAAAAGGTCAAACAGTTCATTGCGGAAAACACTGCGGGGGTCGTCGTTGGCGGACATGAGCTGACAGAAATGCTCAAGGTACCAGTTGAAAACAATATTGGTCTCGTCCAGCACCTGTTCCACAAAGCCATTACCCCGCTCCAGCTCCTCTTCGGACTCGTCAAAGTTATCGTGAAAGAGCTCGTGGAACAGCTTTGGGGCAGTAGTCAGGTAGGCCTGCTCTTCCGTCAGTATAAACGGCTCCTCACTAAAGCCGGCCGGCTTTTCTCCCCTCACAACTGAGCCAGACTGCCCTGTGAGTACGCCATACCCGTCTCGTTTGCCATTTAGCAATGCTTCCTCGGACTCTACTTTAAAGGGATTCCTTTTATTTTCCGGGCTTCCATTCGGGCTTCCATTCGGGTTTCCATTCGGGTTTCCACTCGGGTTTCCACTCGGGTTCCCACTCGGGTTCCCACTCGGGTTCCCACTCGGGTTCCCACTCGGGTTCCCATCCGCACTGGCCTTCTTCTCGGCTTCGTGTCCCGATCCGCATTGTCGGCTACTGCGTACCGCGTCTCCGTCAATGTCTATTGAAAGCAGCCGCTTGTGTACCCTTCTGCCGGGCTCTGTGTCACCGGCACCGGCACTGGCTCTCCGAGCGCGGTAGTCCTCTGCCTTGTGCACTACAAAGTTACGTTGTTTGCCGGTTCCCTGCTGCTGCTTCCCTTCAGCAGCGGACTCGCAATGTAAATTGAGACGGAGGCACTGATGGCATACAGGCAGCTGCTCTCCGCATTTAACTTTTCGTCTTTTACACGTCACGCACCCGTTGCGGGAATAGTGTGAGCGTTTACGAGGCGGCACGAGGTCCATTGCTGACAGCGCATACTCCCATTATTGTACGCACAAACGTGCGAATTGCCTTCCGCCTTGAACGCTTATTTAAGCTTAATCTCACGGGTTTTTAACAATTTGCTCTCGTCCTCCCCGGCGCAGTACGACGAGTATCGATCGCCTTTGGGCTAAGCCCAAAATCTGTGTGCTTACAGCATTCACTGTCCCCTCCCGGCAGTACAGTATCCGCCTAATCTGTTATCCCTTGCGAGCCAATCAGATGCGACGATAAGGACGTGCTGCTGGGACCTCCTAGTAATATACTTTATTTCGAGCTGCGGGACCAATATTACGTACACGTACATTTAGACAGGTATCCAGGTATACGGGTATATACAGGTATACAGATACAGGTTTATACAAGTTTATACAGGATTATACAGGTACATACAGGTACATACAGGTACATACAGGTACATACAGGTACATACAGGTACATACAGGATTACAGGTTTATTACAGGTTTATTACAGGTTTATTACAGGTTTATTACAGGTTTATTACAGGTTTATTACAGGTTTATTACAGGTTTACAGGTATATAGGTATACAGGATTATACAGGATTATACAGGATACAGGTTTATACAGGTTTATTGCAGGTTTATTACAGGTTTACAGGTATATAGGTATACAGGATTATACAGGATTATACAGGATACAGGTTTATACAGGTTTATTGCAGGTTTATTACAGGTTTACAGGTATATAGGTATACAGGATTATACAGGATTATACAGGATACAGGTTTATACAGGTTTATTGCAGGTTTATTACAGGTTTATTACAGGTTTATTACAGGTTTATTACAGGTTTATTACGGGTTTATTACGGGTTTATTACGGGTTTATTACGGGTTTATTACGGGTTCATTACAGGTTTATTACAGGTTTATTACAGGTTTACAGGTTTACAGGTTTACAGGTATTTAGGTATACAGGTTTATACAGGGTGTTTTTTGTGCTGCACCAGTTTGACAGCTGGATATGAACATTAATATACATGTATGTAGTAGTGCACATCCCTTCACAAAGGTGGGGGGCCCATAGTATATCAGTACTGACATATAGAACTCTTGCCTCACTGGTTAAGCTTTACATGCTTTCTTGGTTGAAGTCGATAGCTGCTGAAAAATTGTGCCGTTTCAATTACTATGTTTATTATGGTAGCCACGTCACTATGGTAGCAACGTAACTATGGTAGCCACGTTGGATCGGGGCCAATATGATTTAATTGTAGAGAATATGCCGGGGTGGAATCCGACGTACTCACCGGGTGTTTAAGACCCGCGCCAAAAATCGCTATTCTGTTTGCTAAGCTGTAACACCAAGTCATCCGAGTGTGGCTGCTTGCGGGTTGGGTTATACATAGTTTTAGCTGCAGCTGCGTAATTATGGCAAACTCTTTTATTTAATCATTTGCTCGTTTCAGTTGTACGCTGAAAGCAACAAATGTTTGGATGCACCTACAAAGTGCTACAATCGTTCAAGTCTCGTTATTCGTGCATCAAAACTGGAATTAGCAGCAACAGCGACCCGCAATGATGTAATTATAGTTGTCGGCTCGGATATCCCGAAAGGCAAGTCAGTCTCGGGCAAAAGATTCTAATTGTGTCTTTAATTAATTAATTCCTGAATTTTTAATTGCAAAGCTTTTGAACTTCCAGAAAGTAGACGTATATATTATTTAGTTTAATATAAATGGTCTGTAAAGTCTGTATTTTTACTGCAGTATGTGGCAAATATATTGTAATAATAGTGTATATTCGTCAGTGTAATAGGACGCACAAGAACCCCTATAAATCTAATCTAATCAATCATAAACGCAACCAGCCAAACGCGCCCCCGCAAGCAATCATTTCAAAGAGTGAAAAGCAAGTTAATCATAAAGTTGATTCACAGTGTTTTCAATCCACTGTGACTGCGCTTTGGCAAAAGCCGTAATGTTCTCGTGCTGGTCTTGATCGTCTCGCTTGAAATCAAGCGATTGCAGCCTCTCGCGCTCCAAACGGCATCGGTCTTCGAGCACCTTCAATCGATACTCGAGCCACTCACGGCCGAGAACGTCCATATCGGACGTCTCCTTCACATTGTTCAGGTTGCTCATATCAAATACGCGCGGGTCACGGGGCCGGAAAGACGTGACGCACGTGATGCGCTCATTGCAATTTATAGCGCGCAGGGCAGCATGAGTCAAGCGAGAACCCTGCATAACCACAATACGGCCCAGTCCCGGCCCGGCGACATGGTGGATCGAGCCGTCTTTGCCCCGGACAGCGGTGGATCCTCCCTTCATACCTGTCGTATCGGACAGCATCAGAATGGCCACGTACGGGTACGAGTCCACGTGCCAATCGTCCACCTTGCGACTAGTGACGTCACCACCTTCGTCAGAGGCTTTTCCCTCTACACCAGCAGCCTTTTCGGTTCCTGAGGCCGCAGTGGACAGCGGACTCGATTGCTGCGGAAGACTGGGCGTGTCCCTGAGCTCGCGTAAGGAATCGAGGCCGGTGCTGCCGAGCTGAATATTGCAGTGGCCAATCTCGTAGTCGATAGTGGGCACCAAATCAATCCCAGCTGCGCGTGAAATTGCCTCAATAACGCGTGGGTGGGTCCACGCGTCGTACATAAAACGCGACTGCTTCTTCGCGTAACCGCGAACGACACACGGAGCACGTGACCAAGAGTACCTGTGGTTCTCCTGCACAGGCTCAGACAGAATATCGTTGCGCATAAGTCGGACTGCCTCTGGCGTGAATACTTGGAAGGGCGCTGTAGCTCCTACGGCACTTGTTCCGTCACGCTCGTCGTCATAGCCAAAGTCGCTCAAATGCTGAATGTAGGCTGGTTCCTGCAGGTCCAAATGCTTTGCCGGGTCAAACTGTACCGTTGTCAGCGCGTAGTCTGGACGGGCTGGTTCTGACGTCCACGGCTCAAGGACAGTATCGGTTTCTGTGGCTCCGGGAGCTCTCAGTGTCGCTGCTGTTGCCATTGTTGCAGTCGATTTGTACAATGTGCGTCTTAGGACTAATGTTTTCTTTTTTAATGGACGAGCAGAGTAATGTTGAGGGGCTATTGAATAGTCTACGGCATCTACATCGCATGGCCGCCTTTATATATCGCAAGACCCGTTTGCGAGCTGGCAATTTGCGGTCGGAATTCACAGCTGCCGCAACACTCTTCCCCATCTGGTAATTTCAGCTATCGTGGAGAGAAAACCCTGCTTTGCTGGCATATAATATCGGAATACGTGGGGTTAGATAAACGCCTTCTATTTACGTCTCCAATGTTGATAACGATAGATCTTGCTGGTAGTTATAAAATCCGATGAAATGGGTAAGATTTGTACTAGAAATGTTGTAGTAGTATTCTTTTCACTGGCAGCTCGGAAAAGACGCTTAAATTGGTAAATGCTTGGCTTTGTATATATATACACTTTTGTATACACTTTTATATATTCCGTATGATCTCATTCTTATCCGTGATCCACAGTTTATACTAGTATGGTATGAATTGACGGTTCAGGGCTGCTTAAGAAGCAGAAGTATGCATTTGCAGTGCATTTCTTACTGGTGACGGCAGAAAAGTGGGCTGGCAGAAAAGTTGGGGAGGCAGAATGAAGAGATCGAATGAAACACTGGCGCCTGTTTGCCTCTACAGTCTTTGAACGCAAACGGTTTCTATTTTGCACTTCCAAAACTTGGGTCGTTGTTTTCTTGTTCAAATTTTGTCACTCGTCCAGCGAAACTGAAATTTGTTTTGAATTATTTTCCTTTTAAATCAAACCTTTTTTTGTACGTTCTGACAGATTGGAAGTTTGAACTCCGCAATTCGCCTTTTCATTGTGTGTTCAATTTAGGCACCGTCCCTGGCGCGTTGGCCGGTGTAGAATGCAAGTCCATAGTCAGGAGTGGTGAAGGTAATAGTGCAGCCCTTGGGGAAGTAAAATACGTCACCCGGCTTGGCCGTCACGGATTTGCCTGTTTCATCCGTGATGTTAAAGCTGCCTTCCAAGATGATTTTCATTTCATTGTATGTGTACCTAGTTTCAGCGTATTAGCAATAATGAAATGAGATGCTTGGTTTATTTCTTTTTCCTTCCAACTTACGGGTACACTAGAGCATCGCCCTTCTCGAGACGGTAGAATCCCGCAGAAATTGGTTTTTCCGAGTCGTTACTAAAACACATTAGGTTCTGCTTGTGTGCAAGACGCCAATCAGTGCACATACGAAGTCGACACATCTCCAAGGAATGCGTTGGCTTGGCCCAGCATAGGCGGCTTCACCGTCTGAGCTTGTTGGTAATAGTCCATAGGCATGATGAGAGTCTAAATAATTGAGAATCGATCCGGTCAGAGATTGAATTGAGGTTTGATGGCGGAAAGACGCTCCTTTAATACTCTAATCCCCATTACCCGCACCGATCTTCTCTTCGGGAATCAGCCCAGCAAAAGCGCCTATGATTGGCCGGGAAGTCTTATCGCTGATACGTTATATTGTAGCGCAACATAATAAGCAGACAATTATATGGTAGCTGAAAAGCCTTTTTACACCATTAAGTATTCATACTTGGGCGCGATGGGAAAAGCCAACGTAAACCGAGCGAATAATAATTTGTCGCAACCCTTTCGTAAGTCACCGAGGAAAAAGAGACGGCCGTTAAACCCGTATCAGCCTACTTTATGGCTAAGCAAACGCTATTTTGTTAGAAGATTAATAAGCATTATGTCCAGACGTATATCACATGTACCATTCTAATATATAGCGCCTATATATTAATATGTATTGGCTATTTCATTATTTTTGAACTGTGCCATTAATATTAATATTGTACTATTATTAAATTTCCCTTGTTTTCAATGACAATATTTCGAAATCACGTACGCAAATATTTAATCTGAACCAATTCAAAAAATAATGAATGAACAAGAAGATAAGAGTCGCGGCTACGAGTCTCCAATTTGCATTGTCTAAAAACACTATTGCTATGATTGCAATATTCATGTATTGTTGGTGATAAGATGTTGTTCGAATGGGTAGTTCATGTAGTTTCTTTCTATCCGACTTTAACGCTGGTAAGATCGCTATTGTAATCGATGCTTTTATCTGATGAGTGAGATGAAATAGCAGGGCTAACCATATCTCATAAGCAGCAGAAATATTTCGACGGAGGCATAAGAAATATTACATACACATAGGGCGAACAATAGACAAAAAGACTATAAATCGATGTAAGCAATCTTCAAAATTTCGTACCGCTATAACAGCAGTGCTCAGAATTTAATTTGATATAACGTATGTCAGACCGGGGTCTCAGTTGCCTTCATATGTGTTTAGTGCAATACAAATAAATCATTCATTGGTCTTATGAGTTGCAACTAAAAATCAAAATGTAATTAAATGCTATCTCAGTCTTGCTATAGTCAATAATGATGATCGCTTCCCGCCTTTAAAGGCCCTTGTAATTACCCAAAACAAAACAAAGAAGGAAAAAACAACTCCCAAACGCCTTTCTTAACAAATAAAGCACCCCAAATTTTATATGACAAGCAAACAACGAGACGAAAATATGAACGAGATTATTTACGATGCAAATAAAAAGCATCAACAGTAGGAAAGAAAAAAAAAATTAGAGTGAAAATCCATAATCAAGAAAAAAATCATCACAACGAATATAAACAGGTTACAGTAACAAGACCTATCCAGCGGGCTGCCCTTCCCTGAGTCCGATTGTCCCATGCATTTCTGCCGACGTTTCTGTATCAGGCCTTTTTGCAGGCCTGCGCCATTTTTTATAGAGCCTATAAGGCAAGCCTTTCACAAATCGAGACGTTGTTCCCTTGGGAAAATTGACGGGCGATTCTAATCCGGAGAAAACAAAAATGTCATAGGTCAGTCCTCCCGCAAGTGAGCCCACGATAGGCCCCGTAGCTCCACCTGTAAGCCACCAAATACTATTCGCTGTCCATATTTCTTTGGCCGGAAGTCCGATCATAGACAGTACAATTCTCGGCGAAAGGTCTCGAAAAGGGTTCAAGCAAAAGGGCGAAAGGTACCCAAACGTTGCACCAATCATTACTGTCACAACACCCAAGACTATAGCGTTCATACCAGAGGGCGGAGGAATATTGTTGCTATCTGCGACTGAAAAAATTGAAATCATATAGACAGCTGAGCAAGTTACCTCATTAAACCAGGCGCTGGCTACGCTGATTCCCGGTGCTGGAGAAGTGAAAAACACTTTCCCCACTTCATAAGACCAGGCACCCGGACTAGCTTTACGCAAGGCCGGGTAATAAAGGCCCACGGCGAATGCAGAGGCAGCAAGGGAGCCGAAAAACTGAGCTATGCAAAATTTCCATGCTCTTTTCAAGGGAAACCCTCGAAAAACCCAAAGGCTGAGAGTCGTTGCAGGGTTAATGTGTGATCCGGAATACCCACCGCCCACGTAAACGCCCAGCATGATAGCCACACCCCAGGCAAAAACGTTTGTAGCGTAATCCCCGTACTTTGAACCACCAAGCTGTACTTGGGCATTTGAGCAAAGGCCAATTAACAGGTAAACAAAGACAGCCAAGTACTCGGCCAGTTCTGCACGATAATAGTCACGGATAAAGTACCAGTAATGCAAATTTTGGAGATCAGACGCAGTCTCTTCTTCCGATCCAGCGGCCACGTTTTTCCGTAGCAAATCCAGTATATGCTGCTTGTAATCACCAGGCACTCTCATTCGTGGAATATGATGCGTTTTTCGCGCAGGATTCGGGTTGCCATTCGTGACTCTGTTATTGTTTCGTCCGTATTCCACATTGGATTGTAGCCCGAGAGGAGCTTCGTGCACATTTAGCTGAGACCCAAACTGTGTCGCTACTCCAATATTCGTATTCTGCTGGCGAATACTGTGAGCCAAACTGGGCTGTCTCGGACCCAAACGCGGTCTCGCACGAGGCGGCACCGAAGGGTCTTCCTGCACTTGAGGCGGCCCATGTTCTGAGGCCGCGCCGTGTCCAGCATTGAGTACGTATACAGGCCGCTGCCCGCCACCGTCTTGCTGCTCAAGTTTGAGCTCAACCACGTTTCCATCCACTTTTAAAAGTGGGAATTTCGTGTCTTGTGCATTCTGCATTTAGAGCGCGTAGGCTCTGCGGCTCATATGACTTTGTCGCCAAATGAAAATCGTTAGTCGTGAGATAATTGTCAGTCGAGCCGTGAAACAAGGGCGAGAAGAAAGTCAGGAGAAGGGATGTTTTATTGAATAAAACAAAAAAAAAAAAGAATAGAAATAATAGAGGACAAGTCTGTTTTTACAACAGAATTATGCACACAACGAGGTTGAGGAGAAAAGCATGCTAATGACGTCTCTTTTACCACACAAGATCGATGTGTGTCACGTAAATACGCACTAATTTGCATAAAAATTTGCTTTGCTATTCTTACACTGCTCAAATTTAATACACAGCCTAATTAGGTACAGATTTGCCGACAATTCATCTACGCAGCACAGGACACTCAAGAGCAGAGTAAAAGAGCAGAAAGGTACAAACAGGGCAGCGCTTCCACGGACCAGCATTGCACGCGTATTTGTCGTAGACGAATTTATACAATTTTTTGTATATGAATCGACCGACCGTCTACGATGAAGAACGCGTTCACTCTCCAATGACTTTGTCGGCATTTCATTTCAGTGCTTGAAATTTTGCTCGGTACACTCTCTCCCGTAATTCTACGAAATATTTATTTATGGGCTCAAGTTACGCAGCCGCTTTCGGTTTCTTTGACAGTTTGCCTTCGTGTTTTTATACCTTTTGCAATCGCACAAAAAAACCGCTCCAAGTGCCTCGTGAGTTTGATACTCTGTTGACACTTGTTCACCCAATTGGCGGCAAAGTATTTTATAAGTTGCCTAACTTTAGGCTGCTCAACTGTATTCTGAAACGCATACTGGCTCTAAATTTGATGGCGGTAGAAAACGTTTCCCGCTTCGCAGCAGTCAATAAAATTTTGTGTATACATTAGTTTACTCTACCAAAGTGTACGCAAATCCACGCGCATCCTATTCAATGTAAAGCGAATACGCCAAACACGAATCCCTAGAGTTATATGTACACGGGCCCCGTCTGTATATTGTAGATGCTCAAGTAAGCAGGTAACAATACATATACATTATCAACACCAGCGAGTCTGTCAGATTCCCGTCTCGTTGTGCGGCGGCGATATATAAGGCGCGATTATATAAGGCACGATTGTGCAATGCCCAAGTTATGCTGTGTGCGGGCAAATGCAAACAAATCTAAACAGGTAAAGTAAAAGCCGACAGCGGGAGAGCGACGGCGGATTCGGGCAACGTCCATTCAGACCATTGTGCAGATGGCGTCTTTTCTATATTCGCCGCTATTGGTAAGATCAATTTGCTGACAGCCTCATCGGCCTCTGACGCCGATATTTCAAGACTCTGACTCATTTCTGTTAGACGGATCTCAACCCGCCGCAATCGCTGCGCTTATTGCGCACACGAGTGCAACAGGCAAAGCACCTTTCGCATCAGACTTCGGAATGGGTTCGGAACAGAATTGCCGCCAATGAGAGTTACCTGCGCAGTCTCCAGGGCCTTGCACGGTTTCACTTGGATCCAGGCGCAGGCAAAGGGTATAGAGATTACACAATATATATACACAGTATACACAGTATACTGGGCAAGACATTTACACTAACTCGCAAGGCCGTACGTCGACTCGTGGCAGGAGCTGTTTGCGTCCGCGAACGAAGTTGCCGAGTCTCATCTCACTTTCCAAGCTGCTCTTGTCAATGAAATTGAGACGCCTTTGCGTATAAACATGACGCGCAATGAATGGTCCGAGCTGGAAAGCGAACAGCAGCGACTTGAAAAAGTTGCTGCGGAAATTGATAGAGGTGAAAAGGTACGAAATGAATTAAAGGCACTGCTGAATAGGGAACTAATCACATTTACAGAAAAAAAGCAAATCCGGCAAATTCGAGCAGGACAAGCGTGTATGGGCCACAGACGCTGCCAAGCTTTTCCGTAAACTAGAAGTTTTAGACACGCAAAGACTTGAGTTTTTGAAAACCCTGATGGTGCGCTATTTCACTTTGGAGGCGGAGAACTGCTCCAGGATCCAAGCTGTTACGGAGAAGGGTGTGGCTTCAGTTATTGATGTGTCCCCGGCGGATGATATCAAGCACATAACGCAGGATCCAATGGCAGTTTTGCACCAGGCTTCAGCCGCTCAAGGATCAGGCTATGGTGCTGCTGACTCTGTCAGAGGAAGGAAAGATTCTTCAACTAGCAATTTCGCTGTGCCCAAAGGGATCGCTCGTAATGGGTCTGATGATCTTGCAAGAAGCTCCTCGCCGAGCAGTGGAAGTGGAGCTTTTGGACTTAAATCTAAAGTTGGAACAATTTTTCGCAAAAAGAATCGAAACAGTACATTTTTTGGCAGCGGCAAAAAGGGCACAAATGCAGAATCTCCACGTCGTGTTGATTCGCCGTCGAGATCTTCAACCTATTCTGATAACCCTCCGCCAGTTTTGGAACAACCTGCCGCGGTTTCGCCTCTTATTTCCAGCTCACAGTTTGAGTCAGGAAATAATAATAATAATGCTAACCAGCACAACAACAGCAACAGTCAGTACTTGGCGCGACAAAGCGCTCCTGCGGCCCGACCCGAACCTGCACATAGCCGACCGAGCTCCATGGAAATATCTGAAGTTCCTCGATTTGCCGGCGACTCTCATCAACAGCCTCCTGCGTCTTTCTCTGCCAGACAAGCAGCACCAGCGCCAGTTCCTTCCTCTTTTCCTGCACTAGTTCCCGAGAGAGCAGGTGATACAGGCGCCAATATGGGTGCAAATGACCATGAACTGCCTCCACCGACGCCGACAAAGTACGGGAGGGAGACTAAACCCGACGTTATTCAGGAAGAACCTGGTACAGTCGGCGAAGGACTGGACGAATCACAGCAACAGGCTTTGCAGAGCACAGCCAGTAAACTGAGGGCACAGCAGCCCTCGATTCGTAGTCGGCAAAAAGGCCGTCGTGAAAATCGAGCGTCGACTTACTTTGGGAGCAATAATGAAGACATTGGATCAACTTCAGCTCAGTCGCCGTTTGGTGAAAGTTTTGCTTCTCCTACGGCAGCAGAGGAGAGAGCAGTTCAAGGCAATGGAGGCTTTTTCAGCTCTGAGACTGCCGGCAGTACACTTTCATCGTCTCCTACTCGACAGAGCTCATTCGCCAAACATAGCGGAGGCCTTGTTGGGGATACTGCTTCGGTTCGTTCATCCTCGGCTTCGTCAGTAGGTGCTGGGGCTATAGTTCATCCGGACCTTGGAGGCCAGGGCTTACGGAGCTCAATTGTAGAGAGTGTCAGTGCAGTAATTAGCAATGGTGAGCCGGCAAAAGCAATGGTAGTAGGTGAATGTGCCCTTTTGCAAAATGCACCTGTATTTGATGCTAATTCTAAATTGCTTTTGCAATTAAAAGCTGCCCAAAACACGAGCGTTAAACGTGCCGTGGCCAACCCTGATATTGCGTGTGAAAGGGGCACCAGCGGTGAGGAGGCACAAAAGTTTGAGATCAGTCTGAACGCAGCTAAAAGGCAAAGCGTCGTTTTCAAGTATCAATTGGATGTTGATGAGAGCAATTGTGTCCAGTTTCTGCCCATTCTTGTTTCCCTGCGTGTCAAACACGAACCGGGCCAATCATCTGTCATTCTCGCACTGACAGGGAACCCGAAATTTCGTGGGCGCGGAGGTCAGATCAATTTTAATGACGTCACTGTCTCATTGAAATTGGACGGGTCGGCTATTGCACCGGCGTCCTGCCAAAGTCGGCCATCCGGTGAGTTTGTTAAGCGTACGGGTACGCTGCTCTGGAAAATTGGTGATTTAACAATATCGCCTTACTCAAAGGAACAGTACCTTGCTCGGTTTACGTACGACAGATCGGCCACTAGCAGTGCAACCCCAGTAGCTGAAATCAAATGGCGCACGAGTCCAGACGAGAATATTTCGTTTGCCAGTGTGGAGACTCTTGCCTCGCCTGGATTTGAGCATTATGGGATTGATAGCTTGCAACGGTCGCTCCAGAGTCAACGGTACTTTGCCACGTGAGGCTGTGTATAATTGTATAGTCGAGTGCTTTTAGTCTGCAAATTTTTTGTGTTCCCAATACAAGGACCAAAGATTGTTGAGAATATTTAGGAAATATAAACAATGTCTAAAGAAAATTATAAGAATACTGAAAGAAATGATGAAAGAATATTTAATAAAAAACATGAAAACACACAAAAAAAAAAAAGAAAACACAGTGAAGGGACTAAATACGAAGAGGCTTTTCCCGTCCTGATTGGATTTGTGATATACGTACAAGGTAATTAATAAATGCTGTTCAAATAAGTCGTCGCTTTACGCTTTACGTTGAACACGTCGTCAAGTGCAAAATGATAATAATTAATAGACCATATTTATCCATCAGCCTCCACAAATCTACACGTAAACTGCCCGGAAAATTAGAACCCAATATCATCCAAATTTGCCATTTCATAGTCAAGTTCCAAGTATTCGTCATCATCGTCATCATCATCTTCACCAAAATTCTCATTATCATTAATGTTTTGCAGTTTTTCGTCAAAAGTACCGCCATCAAAAACGTCATTGTTTTGGCTGGCTGCTAAGGTTTCCGCCACAGACCGCGAAAATTTGCCTTCTTGTCCATTAGACTCCCTACTCGACCCATCTATACCCAAGACAGCGACTTTTTCCTCCTGTTTTCGTTGGTGCGCCTCCAAACGCGCCAGGTCCCACCACGATACACCTTCCTGGTCAGCCTGGGTAAAAGGCTGAGACATTGCTCGAAGGAACTTCTTCGCTAGCACAACAGACATATCCGTACTAAGGTTCGTAGCGCCTTCAGTTATATACTGCTGGATCCATTTTGGCAATTTTGCCCGTTTATCTGCCCTAGAAAATCTCTTATCTGCCAGGACCATGATTCCATAGTCTTCTTTGCCACGCAATACACGGCCCAGACATTGTGCAGCGTGACGCATAGCATCAAACGTTAAAAAATCATTTTCTTTGATAAAATAATTGTCTCTTAAAAACTCCAGCCTCGCTTTCAAGATACGTGATTCCGTGTACTGATAGGGGATACCAAACATAATTACTGTGCGTCCGTATTGGTGATCAAAATCAATTCCTTCAGACACTTTACCTCGAGCAACACTCAGTAGTATCGCACCTCGCCCATTGTTACAGGCGGTCCGGTACGTTTCCAATGCCAGCGTCGTCTCCTGCGCGTCGGGAGTTTCGACAAGAATGAGCTTATATTTCCAAGCCTCGTCAAGAATACCCTTACATTAATACAAGAACAAAAATTGGAGGGAAATAATCAACAGAAATAGTAGATAAATGAACAAGTTACAAAAAAAAACTAGTCCAAGCGCCTTACCATCGTTTGCCACATGCTAACAATGCTTTCCATGTACAGGTAACTGGGGAAAAAGCAAACTAGACCATCAGGCGTAATTTTAGCATACTCAATGAGGATGTTTCCGTAATTTCGAACGACACTCGGATCATTCCGCACCTCAAATTTGGAGGAAATAGCGATTTGATCACTTCCACGAGTAATAATCATTGGTAAAAACGAGTTTCTTGCCAACGACATGGAGTAAGACTGCTGAATGACCGTATTAAATTGTAGCATTTTGGGGTACATGTCAAGTGGTGAGATGGTTCCACTGGTAATAACGACCGAAAAAAACCGATCAAAGACCGGCTTTATCGCGATAGAGGCATCCAAACATGTAAAATGTAAAATTGGGTTAGGCACGGTGGCCGTATCAGACTCAAACGGCTCCAAAATTAGGAGAAACCCCTTTTCATAAGTTGCCACAAGTGTCGCTAGAGTTGCCACTTCGTGCAAAGACTGATAGTCTTCAATGTCTGTTATTTCTAAAGTACGTACTAGAGAACTGAGACGTTCCGCGCAGAACCTTAAAGGTTTCCGTTCAATATACGTCAAATCATATACATGCTTCAAAAAGGAAGGCGGCGTTTCTGCAATCACATGAAGAACCTTCATTCTGGTCCTTAGGTACTCGACGAACCGTCTCAAAAACGCCACAAAATGCTCTGCACGTCTAATGTTACCTGGCACGGCTTCCTTAAGCAAATCTTCGGGTATCACGGGATTGCTCATGAAAGAGTCTTCTTCCCGATTTGTTGATTCTTCAGCAAGGCCTTGAACCAGCTTTTCATACTCACTCTTGAGACGATTTGAGTCCGACTGGCGCATTTCTTGGATTTTTCTGTCGAGATGGGTAACACCTCTCGCTGCACGTCTCAATGAATCGTCCGTTAAATCAATACTTAGTGATTCAATACACACGTTGTCGATGTTATGGGCTTCGTCAAATACGACAATGCAGTCTTTAGAAAGCTCTTTGGACACTCGCTCTGCAATTTTTGGATCCAGAAGATAATGGTAAGAGTAAATAATGACATTGCAAAATGCCATCATTCGCCGTGACATGAAATATGGGCATCGCTTTTTATCCTCTCCAAATTTGATTAGATCAGTCAGAGTGAAAACTCCGGTCGGAACCAAATCGTGAGGATCAAGATCTTCTAAATTCTCGTGATAATCACACAGCTGCACGTCTTGTCCCGCGAGTTTCCGCTGCTTTATGAATCCGGCTGTCAAGCTTCGGCAGCGTGCATCCACCACATTCCCCTTTTTTTCTCTCTTAACACTGGGATGCAGGCAAAGGTTCTTTCGACTGGTAAGGCCGAGACCCCGGAAATCTTCTACTTTTCCAAGCTCTTGTGCACGGAAAGCCATAAGCGACTTCAACTCAGCCAGAGCCTTTTCAATCTCTGACATTGTACGTGAACAATAGATAAGCTTGCGATGCTCGGGATAATGCTAAAAAGTTAGAAACAAATTAATTCATTTAAATTGCACCGTACCATTTGATAAGAAACAATCAACGATAACAAGGATATAGTCTTTCCCGTGCCCGAAGGCATCTCCAAAACACAGTGACCCTAAAGATAATGTCAAAAGACGCATCTTTGATGGGATTACTTACGCCAGCATCCAGAGTATGCTTCAAATCGCGCATATACTGATACTGCTCGGGGTATATGCGAGGATACGGGAACAAAACAGGCAGATCGTCGATCAGAAACCTATAAAATCGTGAGTATAAATAAATAGAGATCAGGCGTACTTCATCTTGCTTGGCAGACCGCTGCCGCGCGTACAGCCTGTAACTGACCGACTAGACTGTACGTTTCTTCCTTTTGACTAATGGCCGAGTGCTCAATATTAATGATTGCCTGTAATTGTATGGATTTTAATTGTACCATATTGTAATAAAATATTGGCAAGCCAAGTAATAATTGCATTTATTTGTTAAGCCAATACGTATTACTAGGGTTTATTAGGGTTTGTTACTGTTAGGGTTTAAAATGTCTGTTCTTATTTTCCATTTGGCATCTATTAGGTTTCGTCTATCAAACACGATTGCACCACATACTGAAATAAACGACCTACATCAGGAGAGCAATGGCTTTTAGCGGCAAACACAAATTTCATCTTGTGTTCTATGTAGCTAATTATAATCGACGCTCTAAACGTTAGTGTGGGAGCCCAATTTTGTCGCAGAGCACAAGCCAGCGACAAAGTTGAGAAATGCAATTTAGTATCAATAAAAGACAAGTCACAGCCACTATGGCTGGAGTAAAGTGAAAGCAGTTCCTCCAGTTTAAAGCGAGTCCTCCAGCTCAAACAAAGTGACAAGTCGTGGATCTTTAAGCCACTTTTCACCCTGCGCCAGTTCTGCCGGGACAAGAGGCAAGCGTGGATTTGCTCCGTAGCCAAATTTCAGATGAAGAAGCATTTTCAATCCCGCAAACTATAGATATTTAGCATTAAATGACGTCTGAAAGCAAGGCTTACACCAATGCTCTGCATGAAGCCGTCAGCAATCGACAAAGTACCCTGCAGATGCTGTGCCTCGGTGTACTCGGGCGTGCCAGAATTGTAGTTTTTGCCAAGCGTCCATAATTTTACACACAATTTCTAACTGTCAGCCAAACTCTAGGAGATTTCCACTTACCGGAACGAGATTAGGCAGGCCTGATATTGCCTGTAACATTGTCAGAAAGAATCATATAAAGTGCCCTTACGCCGCAAGCCCCACACGAAATTGAGGGAACGAGTATGTCAATATACCCGTCGATAATTTTGAAGTCTTGGCCAGTTGTCCGCGGATAATTTGACCGGAATTTGGGATTGGCTGTCTCAGCATGCAATCGAGTAATTTTGCCGACAGACGCGCACCTTTGATTAGAGACGGCAAAGCAAAAATTTAATAATTTAATGAGCCCAAAACAAAAGTGGTACATACGTAAGTTTTGCACCGCAGACATTGGCCGTCGATTTCAAGACGTTTACAATTAAATCGCTGCTAATATCGATTCCACTGCTAACTCCTGGAAAGTTATACATCATGACGGGCAATGGACTGGCTTCTGCAACGTCAATGAAGTACTTCTGCAGTGCAGCTCCGTTGTTCGCAACGAGCGCTCCAGCATAATAACCTGGTGGAATGACCATTACATAATCTGCGCCAGCTTGCTGAGCTTCAATCGCAAGCTCTATTGTTTCTCTCGTGCTTGGCATGCCAACACCGGCAATAACAGGAACATGCTTCAGAGAGCATTCATCGAGGGTGTGTCGCGTGGCCTGAATAAGCTGTGAACGTTCGCTATGGCTGAGGTGCGGGGCTTCTCCCGCACTGCCGGAAACGACAGGCACTGTTCCGGCAAGCGCCGTGAACTTTACATGAGACTTGAGACTTTTGATATCAATATCCTGATTCTCATCGAAAAACGTCGGAAGCGGCGTGTAGATACCGTCTGGCAGTGGTCTCGATATTGCGATTGCCATTTTGTGCCCTAATCTATTTGTCTTTTGCAGTCTATCTCTTTGGCGTTAATATAAAACTCGTTCAAGTTTGTATCCCACGGATTTTGTCGCTTGTGCCTCGAGCATAAATCGCAAAGCCCGCGCAAAAACTATTTCACCGAAGCGCCGAGTCTCGGCGATATTTTCTTATCGGCGATATCTCAAACAGGACTTTATCGCATAAGGGTACATATTATAGAGTTATCGCATAGCGCCGAAGTTGTAAGCTATCACTGTTATCCTTAAGAATAACTTTGTTCTGCACTCGAACAATCCACCGACCAATCAAACTTGTACTATTCGGCGCATTTTATTATGTGCATGAATTTGACTGATACATGTATGCATCTTCCTTCCACCAGGAACAAAACTGAAATTTGACATTTTAGTTTGAAATACGTATCAGTCCTTATCTTTCTGATTGGACTGATTGTCATTGATTTTGTAAATTTCCCTCAAAAGACTCACCATGATAGCATTTCGCCGCTCTATACATCGCCAGTGATAAGGCGATAATGTACGATAAAATTGTACCCTCGTAGGCCAAACATTTATTCCAAAGGTGCCGAGATAAGTATATATTTTCCAGATATATTGCATTAATTTAATGTTCTTTCTAGCTATCGCCGATTAATGAATAAATTATCTAAATGTATAGAAGCTTGAAACTCGCCAAGGTCGAAGCAAAATTGATCCAGAGCGTATATGAAACATTCAGCAAATAGAGGAAACGACGATAAGATAGACAGTCTAAATCATTCGAAGCCAGTAAGTAATATAGAATGGATTCTTTGTTCAAAACAACATTTTTCACAAAAGAACCGGGCCTTTGGCTAATTCAACTTGGTCCCCAAATAGGTATGATACGCGACCAGGGTACAAGCACAATGAGCCAATGAAAACGTGTTTTAATCTTGCCAAGGATAAGACTGAAATTGACTGCGTGTTATAATGAATATGCCGTAATCCATCTTTTGATATTTTTATCTCTATTCTTACGTTCTGTAAACCTGTTATCATTGATTGCTCTACGACAGTTGTTTGGCTGCAGGCAGCTCAATCTTGATTGTCGTTGATTCAATTTAATAGCTAGTATATCGATAGTGCATAGCAACAATTTTGCCAGTAGAAAAGATTCTATATTTAAATTTGAATCTCATTGATGAAGGCATAGGCACTTGCTCGTACATCACGTTTGTGCTCGATGAATGCCATACAAAAACTATACTCAGCAAACTTGCCAACTAACCGTAACAGGATCTGCTCAAAAAACTGCGAGGCCCTTTCAAGTCATTATAGTAAAAAATTTTAATTGTTCTTTTTGCTGCAGCAACAACTTCTGGCTTATTTGTTTCAAAATGACTGGCAGCGCCTTGCTACAAATCGCAATTAGTATATATACCCCTCTAAATTAATATCCACTCTATAAATGTCGCATATCTCACAATGTATATCTAAACAAAGGCGAAAATTCTCCCATTTTGCTGAGGTCTTCGGAAGAGTACTGCATCCTTACATCCTCTTTGTCCATCGCTTCGCGTTTCTTATTGTCTCTGCGCAAAAGGAACCAATGAAGAGTTGCAGGAATCATTGCGCCCAAGATAGTGGCTCCCACCGAAAATCCAAAGCCGAGAGGATAGACTGGTGCTTGATTAGCCAAGTAAATATTTGAGCCAATACTGCCTCCACCAACACTGCCAAACAGCATGTAAAAGCCGATAGCAGAGGCACGCTTTGACGGGTTTGGAAAGTTGTTAGCCGCCCATGCCCCCAAAATTGGAGCCTGAGCATTGTAGCCTGCGGCAGCCAGGAAAATAGCGAAATAAGAAAGACCATAGAGGTTCGGGTAATGTGTGGAAGCCCACAGAATAATAATTCCAATAAGTCCAAGCGTGTAGGAGGACATGATAAATACATATCTCTTTTGAAACCTGTCGCTCATGACTCCAAAAAGAACGCAAATACAAGTGGCAAAAATGTAGGGTGGTGTTGTCAATGCTTGAGCTCGAATGGCAGAATACCCTAAACTCCTAACCATTGTTGGCAACGTATACGCCAGGGAGTAAGTCGGCACGGACCCACCCCACCAAAACATCATCATGATGAGGTACGTTTTTCTGTCTTTAGCGGCGGCAAAAGCATCGCTCCACTTGAATACAAGAGTAGGTGCGTCCGGTCCGGAAGCGTACTTGATGCGGAGCCTGGAGTACTCCAGTTCATCAGCAGTGAACCAAAAGGAGCCTTTCTCCCCGTACTGATGGGGGAACTTTGGCAGGAGCAGTATTGTAGAAAGGCCGGCAAAGATCGTGACCACACCTTCAATCAGGAAAAGCCATTGCCAAGCTGACATCCCGTGTTGGCCGTCCAAGTAAGCCACGCCGTAGGCAATGACACCGCCAAAAGCTCCTGCTGCTGTATTTGCACCATAAAAGATGGCCATACGGGTTGCTATTTAAACAAAGGAACAGGTCAGTCACACGAAAAAATTATATTCTTATTTACGTACCAATTTCCTTTGGTGTGTACCACATACTGAGCAAAAAGTAGCCTCCAGGATACAGACCAGCTTCAGCAATGCCAAGCGCTGTTTATTTGTTAGAAAAATGGTAACAATATTGCAATCAACAAGGAGCAAGACAAGGTGGGCACTTACCAAGACGAATCACAATAAAACCGCCGTATGATTTAACGACGCAGGTCAATGTCGAGATGAGGCCCCAGGTTGTAACACTTAGAGGGAACCATACTTTGGGTCCCCATCGTCGCAGCAAAATATTTGCTACCGGCTCAAAAAGACCGTATGTAAAGAAATAGTACATAAGAGCTAAATTGAACTGACGCGAATTCATTCCAACGTCTGTGAGGAAACCGAAAAGCCGAGCGTTTCCCGCATTAGATCTGTCCAGGGAGCACATGAGATATAAGAAACTGAGAGTGGGCAACAGTCGCCAATCAACTTTTGAGCGTTAGATAAAAGACTCTGCAAATCAAAGAATTAAAACTTACGTTTGGCTATCAGCCGTCGTCTCCCTTTACCCTTGAATTGCTGATGCAGGGTTAGGTAGCGCTCATACTCGCCATTGAAATCAACAACCTGGCCTTGGTCGACCTCGTTCTTTGCCAGAACAACTGGCTGCTTCTCAACTCCGTAGGCTTCTTCGCTCATTTTGGCTCAAGTCTTTCTTTGATTTTTTGAAAGTGGCCAAATCTGCGCGCCTTTATACTACACACACCATGACTTTCTTATCAATGTCGTGGCAAACTACTTCGTCGCTCGCGTATTATCTTTTGACAGGTTCCATCCTAATCCTGAACGGTCAAGTAATAATATCTCGGTGATTCGGTAATTCGGCGTTATGATTAGAAGGACTCGGATGCCTGATATTGCTTATCGAAAAATACTCTTGGATAAATTATGAGCGGATAAAGGCGCTATAATCAATGGACTAGAACGCTTATTTCCGCCGATATGAATTCGTATACGAACCCCAATCTCAAAGATGCCGAAGCACCGAACTTTTGTAATAATGCGCATTTAAATATATACTTTAAATTTGATAAATTAGGAGGCTAACAGTCGGCCACAAGACCATATATATCGTAGGATAGTCTGAACCGATAAGAAAGACTTGAAGGATCTTTGAGGGATAACAATGCCTGAGCTTACACTGAAGGCGAAGCTGGCAACCAGAGCCAAAAACAATGACGACAGCCCACTCTTCCCAGAGTACATGCCGTTTTATGATCCTCTGGAAAAAGTAGATGACATTGGGGAATTCGAGCACAAAGATCCGGGCCACCTTGCAGACCCAAAGTTTCCAAATCTTTTAGCTACTGCAAGCAAAGTTATCGATCTTTCTCCGTACGTTGGATCTGAAATCGAAGGTGTACAGCTTTCAGCGCTTTCTGAAGCCGGCTTGAACGAACTTGCGCTTTTGGCTGCACAACGTGGCGCCTTGGTTTTTCGAAACCAGGATTTCGGTCATATTGGATTTGAGAAGCAAAAGCAAATTGTGCGCCATTTCGGACCTCTCCACGTTCACGGATGGGCACCGCATCCCATCGGCGGCTCCCATGAGCACATGGTCATTTATGACCATATCAAGTATGATAAATTAAACAAAAAGCTTAAAAAAAATAAAACAATTGAAACCAATTGAAAACAAATAAAACCTGTGCATCGAATTCGCTTATAAAACACACAAACAAGCTAACAATATTTAGCGATTTACGAGTGCGCAAATCCTGGAAAGGCAGAAGTCCTATTCAATGGCACAGCGATCAATCTCCAGAATCCCAGACGCCCGGATGTACATTTATCTGCATGCTGGAATCTCCCGCCACGTCCGGTGGCGATACGCTTATCAGCTCTAGCGTGCAAGCGTTCAAGTCTCTCTCCCCCAAATTCCGTAAACGTCTCGAAGGTCTTACTGCCATTCATACAAACGACGATGGCGTGTCGCAAGAGCTCAAAAACGGACAAAAGGCAGTCATGCGACGCGAAAAGCTGGAAAATGAACATCCTGTTGTAATCGTTCATCCTGTCACAAAAGAACGCGCTCTTTACGTGAATCAAGTATACACGAAACGAATTGTTGGATACGACGAAGAAGAATCCGATTATCTGCTGCGTTTCTTGTTTGACCACATGTCCAAACGTCAGGACTTTCAGTGCCGAGTGCGTTATGAGGAGGGGACCGTGCTTGTGTTTGACCAGCGTGTAGTTCATCATTCACAGACTCTGGATTATCCGGCCGGTGAACGACGCCACGCCTTTAGATTGACACCCTTGGCAAACAAGCCGATCGCTTCAAAAATAGACGAAGATGAAGATGATTGTGAAAAGGATAGTGGAAGAGTAATGCTGGGACTTTGCTAGACTTTTGCAGGTAGTTTGAATATAATTTTTTGGTTGTTAAAACTAATGGCACCCAATAATATGTACATGAAGGTATCTCTAAACAAAATTGTATCAGACAAAAGCAGGAGAAAAATAGCAATGATAACAACAATAATAATAGCAACAATAATAAAGGAAATAATAACAGTAATAATAACAGTAATGATAGCAATAATAATAGCAGTAATAATAACAGTATTTAATAATAACTATTTATCGCACATCTAACAGCAATTCAAAAAAAATTGGAACCGAAAAGAGCCCACGTCCTCTAAAATATGACACATGCTTATAAAAGAATTGAAACCAACGATAGCAGTAAAATTGCACAAATTTGGAAAATTCCAATTCAAAACGAAAAAACAAACGCATTTTCAGCAAGTTCCAAGTTTTGACTATTCTCGCGCCATTGCTGCAAGACAGCCAACGGATCTTCAGAGAAAAAGTCCGCCTTGCGCATGCCGCCATTGTCGCCATCCTCCCCTTCATGGTTGGCCAAAGCACCCTGATCTCCGTCCGCGTCCACGTCCGGCCCAGACTGAGTTCTTATACCATCTTCACCACCTGGTGTCTGATGCAGTCGGATTGAGCTCTCAAAAAAATGAAGAATAGATCGAGCATTTGGCCAGAACCGTGTGAGGTGCCGGAGGGAGACAAGAGCAGAATCATACCGTCGCAAAGCGGCTATGGCCAATACAGGATTAGAAAACCGTGCCTCTGAGCAGAGCTGGATAATAGCTGTAAACAAGCAATTAACCGCCGACAGCCAGAGCAGCTTCATTTCGCCCTTTTCCGCAATAAGCTGGAAAATGTCTTGGATGCAAGTCGCTGCGGCCAGGCAAATTTCTACATCGCCACCAGATCTAGTATAATTCTCACGGGAGCCTTGTTGCCTGGCCCTTTGCCTGTGCAGCATAATCAGAAAGGTATTGTATACAAGGTGAAGATTTGCACACCACACGTTTATTGCAGATGTTAGCCGAAGATGTAAATGATGCGGTAGACAAAGGGACCAGCTCGCCAACGACTCATCGGAGGCCTTTAAACCGGCTTCCCGCTCATCTGCAGGCACAGGCAAAGAAAACATCAAATTTAAAGATTTAGAGATAATAATACACAACTCGTTGAAGCTCATGACATATTCTACCAGAGTGTTTGGGCCACAGTCTTCAAAATCTGATGCTTTCAGACTCTGTACGTCACAGTTTGACAAGCAAATTGCCTGAGAGCGTCCATACTGCATGGAAACGAGCACATCACATTGAAAAAGAAGCCACCAAACTCTTCGCCACATCCGTTTGTTACGTGAAATCAACGTACTCTTGTCCGCATCACGATGCATGCCCAGACCCATTGCCGTCCGGCAAGCAATGCCTATCCAAAACCAGGCATTTGCCGTCACATCTTCCAATCCATCCGTGTACCACGTAAGCAGCAAAGCCGCCTGGACGACAGTGTCGCGGTTACGTTCGAATTGAGCATCGAAAAGTAATTTTGCACTTTTGAAAAAGGCCGATTTAAATGTGTCCCGCTCCGCAAGCGATAGCGTGACATGCGCCCCTACTAGCAGGACACAGTGAAGGAGTAAAAGCGATGGCGGGTTTCTCGGGTTCCGTCCATGGTACTGCGCCATAAAGTGAGCCTCATCAACGACGGGGAATCCCGGGTTCACTAGCGTAAAGTACCCATCAAGGAGCCTGTCTACAATATCTTTTGATGGCAGCATAAAAGCTCCATTCAAATGGTTGTCTTGTCCATTAAAGGCCGTCTCGCGCTCAATGCGGTTCACTGGAAAATGAGAGATACCGTCGGCCCTTGAACCAAACTGCTGCTGCACAAGGTAGTTCAAGTTTGAAACGTCAGTACCAATGTAGACCGTGCGCGCATGCTTATCAATGGGCCGCTGAGCCAGCTCTGGTCGATCAATAAAATCAAAAATATTCTGGAACAGACTATCGTGAGCCGTAAAATTTGCTGTAGTAGCAACCTCAGACGCTGGCGTCCATGACACGAGCTCCCCTTCTCCAAGCCGAGATTCTGGCTCGGGCCGAGACTCGTTTCCGCGGCCCGAGCTGTCCACTTGTACATCTCGCGCGGAAAGCCGTTGCGAACCTCGCTTGCGCTTTAACCGAACCGAGCACCTATCAGCGCGGGCAGTCTCTTTGCAATTCGAACACGGGTACCCAACTTGGTCGGAATCGCAGCGCACTTTGCGCTCGTGGCATACCGTACAGGCTGCTCTACCTACGCGAAATCATTTAGCTAAAGGATTTACTAACGCCGTCTTACTCGCGGCCTGAGAGCGGTAGTTGCTCAGCCTCGTAGTGCTCTGCTCCCTCGTGTGCATGTCTACTCTATCATTCCGCCTGAAAGCCAATTCGGGGTTTCCGATTTGTCCAAACCATTGATCGTACGAACAAGGCAGATGGGTGCTTGTATTATTTATATTTATATTTATATATATATTTATAGTGTGCATCTTTGTAGGCGACATCGATATTGCGATAAAGATGTTGTGATACCGAGATAGTAATACTAATAATTTTATTTGATAACGCGCTGTCTATATGACAAGGTCAATAATCTTATATGTTTTCGCGTAGGAGGAAAGGATGCAACAAAGTCGCTACATCGTAAAAGATAATAGCCATGTTTTGGTCGATCAAAGTCCTAAAAAATCTATTTGAATCTATCATCCATTTTATTCATGTGCACAAATTATTCGTTTGAGCTCAGTCACATTGCTCACAATATCATTAACATTTTTCGTATAGTCATTATATGATTGCATTTGACAGACGACTGATAAAAGTGCGGTTCAACAAACGGCTTTTTGCTGCCGCCGAAAAATCACGCAATCACGAATGTGATTTTCGAACCTGCTCAATCTGCGACTGATCGAGTTCGCGTACGGAAAAGACGCTCGGTGTTTCACCCGTAAAAATCCCCTTAAGCGTGGTGACAGCATTAGTTATGGCAGAATTATGGCTGGCGGCAAAAGTAATAGACAAAGCCTTGACACGGATAATGCCAAGTCGGGGATCGTTTTCGCTTCCATCGTGAACGCCATCATTCAAGTCTCCAAGCCAGGCCTTGAGTACAGGGGAGTAATACTGTCGAGCTGCCTCGGACGTGGTATCGATGGTAGCTGTCCCCGAAATGCTGGCCCACTCGCCTGTGCTCTCCTTGTAAAAGGAAACATTCACATGTGAATCGTTCTTGATCTCATCCACTTTATGCTGTTGCAAATTTGTGTGGAATACGAGATCAACTTCATTCTCCCGTCCAGCGACCGCCATAGCCCGGCTCACCAGCAATCCGTCCGAGCGATGGGTCGTGAGCATACCAAACTTTTGGTGATCAATGAAATGAGCGGCCGTTTCCACAGACTCCGCCAGGGGCACATTGCCATCGTAGTTTTTGTCCTTGTATGGATCCATATCAATCGAAATAAACCCGACTGGTAAACTGTTGAATAATCTGTCAATGTGTCCTTTTCGCACAGAACCAATGGCTCTGACGGTCCATTTATACCTTTTACGATGTGACGTTAGCTCGGTCCACTCGTATGACGTCAAGATAGAGTCGTGATTATTATGTCAATTTAATGTATGCTCGTTTGGGTCGTCCATATAATAATGGTACGGTCGCATCAATCGAGTCTTTTTCCCTGATTAGTTAGGTTAATATCATGGTTTATGGAATATTTGGCAGGTGGAGATCATCCATTAATTTATACATTAATTTGCAGGAATAGCCATTATTCATTGTATCTTGTAAATATTGATTGGAAATTGTTCTTGTGGTAGAATGTTTGGATTAAAAGCTCACGAAAGCTTTGGCTGAATCCACATGGAGTTCTGGGAATTCGCTTGGGCTCTATATATCAATATATATATATATATATATAACTATATATTATGTTCAAAGAAGATCCAATAAAATTCTAGTCAAAAAACTGACACGCACGATAGATGTATCTGAATTTGAAGAGTAAACGAGGTAATATGAGGGGATAATGGTTATCATATTCCAACAATATCATACATCATGTATCCTTGAATCTGTCTATGTATCTATGTACCTATGTATCGCTATTAGTCTGATCACCAATCGTACTTGTAACGTCCACTAGAATAATTTAAATTGGCACGATACTGTCTGCCACGACTTCCCCACAAAGCCATTGGTAAAGGGGTCTACGTAATATGGCCGACATTGAAATTAACGCCGAGGTACTTTAATTTTTCCCCATGACGAAATTCCGAGATGTCACATGACACAAATGCTAACATAATTGCACTATAGACTCCGAATCCTTTGCCCACTCAACCGCCAACTGGCTCGACACAGTCCTTTGGCTCGGACCAGCAAACATCTCTCCCGCAAAAGTCTCCACTACGCAGTAATAGTGTGCGTAATAGTGTAGGCAGTTTTAAAGCAGTTGCACCTTTGGACTTTTCACGCGAGAAGAAGGAGACAGCGAAGGGTGCTGAAGAAGCTGAAATGGCTCTCAGTCAGGTCGAGGACGGTAATGCCGGCTCTTCTACTCTGCCGACTACCACCTCGGAACAGCCTCCGCCCTTGCTTGCTGAAGAACCCTCTTCCTCCACCGGCGCCGTCCCTCCCTTGGTTCAACAAGAGCCTCAGTACTCGGGAGAGCGTTACAAGACTTTTTGTATGAGGCATTTTGCTCTCTGCTTTTATACTAACCCGCTTCGTCTAGTCACCGACCTTTTTACTTGGAAGTATCCTATTTCTTCAGGAATAGCTTTCCTCGCTTCGCTTGTGGCACTGCTAGGCCTCCATTTTGTGAGCCCACTTCGGCTGCTGTTTTACGGATCATGGGTCGTTTTTGGTGCCAGCTCGTTGATTGAGTTTGCTAGTGCAAAGCTGTCTGGTGGCAGCCGTGGAATAATCTCGTAAGGATTGCCTCAGCTTGATTTACATGCTCGTTTTTATCTTTATTTTATTTGTATCTTTTTTTATTCGAGTCTTTTGGCTTTCACTAAATTTACCATTTTCTAACTTGCAGACAATTTAAACCCGCTCAACCATTTCAAGTTTCTCCTTCAATGGTACAGCCTTTTGTGTCTAGCGTTGTAGAAGCAATTAATTTCCAACTTGACATGTTCCAACATTTGATGTATGCCGAGAATTTGGGTCACACTCTGGGTGTAAGTATTTGCAATCTCATTGCAGCTTATTTTAATTGGCATTGTCATTAATTTTTGCAGGCCTTTGTTTTGTCCTTTATTGGATACAAGCTTATTCGACACGTCCCTTTCTGGTTCCTTGCTTTCACCGGGACAGTATCGGCTTTCACGTTGCCTTTGGCGTATAAGCAAAACTCTGAGCTGATTCATTCTAATATGAACAAAGCTCAGAACGTCATCTCTGACAAGGCTGGCTCTCTCAAGACAACGGCTGGCGACAAAGCCGGCTATTTTGCCAGCAAAATTTCTGAGAAGACTGGATTTGATCCAAGCCGTTACCTTGACTATATCAAGCAAAAGGTGCCGGATTCTTCAAAAAAATCAGAATAGTCTAATCTTGTGGTATTTTTTTGTCTAGTTTTAAATGTTCTTACGACAGAATTATTCCAATTTGAATAGAAGAAACAATAATCAAAATGCATTAATTGATTTAATATCGAATTTACCAAAAGATTTGATGTTAAATGTATGAAAATTGGTGTTTAAAATAGCCAATCTTTTCCATTTCACCTTCATGCCCCATAATTTGTAGCTTGCTGTTGTTTCTTGTTCTCATGCTTTTGAGGGTTCTCGATTAAAGACCGTAAATGCCGTTTAAGAGTTTTCGCTATTGCAAACTCCACAGTGTCGTCTTTCTTAATAGGGTGCTCTTCTGCCGGTACTATAAAATTATCCACAATTGATTGTAGATCGCATATCTCCTTCAACATCGCGCATAGCTTGTCATTGGTCAATATCGAAAATAGCAGGTTAAAAAGATGAGCTTCATAATTCGTACTGCCTTCTTGTTCACGAAGTTTACGTAGATTTTCCCAGCAAAAAATTTGTTCAACCATAAATGTAAGCATACGCTTCACAGAGTCAAAAGACATGGCCTATTCATTAGCAATCATTGATCTAAAACCTTTTGTTAAACATAGAAAAGACAACTAAAAGAATAAATAAAACTTTGGCAACGACGACAACCAAAAATTGAAAGCCAAAACAAATCGGGTAAAGTATGAAGTCACAATGCCTAAAATGATTCGAATGAAGAAGTTCGATAAAAAAATACGAGCATTTTGAATAAAATGGGATCACAAACGGAAATGACATTAGTGATATTAGCAATAATAATAATAAAAGTCGCGAAAGCAAATAGATGAAAAAAAACAAATAGATAAATAACGGTAAACAAGGGAAAACTACTTTTAGGTCTGAATACATCCCGTCTTTAGCAAGTGTCAAGGTCTGACTTTTAAGATTAAGAAACGGAGACGTGGCAAAAACTTCAGTTACAAACGACATTCGGCAATCAGGATCAGCCTCTAAATAAAGCTTTTTAAGGGAATCATAGACGTCGCTACGAGCCGTGGACTCTTCGCATGTAGCGCAAATATTACCCAAGTTCCGCAAAACTTGCAGCATATCAAACTCGCCAGCCAATCGTTGTTTCCGCATTACCAATGTCGCGTATAAAGTGCCAGACCCTTCGCCGGGTATTTCCAGCAAACGGTCCAAATCGATGTCTTTCAGCCATTCCGTGTTCTTGTCTTCAGAATACAAAAGGTTCAAGGCCAATATGTAGTAGCAACCAAAGGTGGACAAGCTGATTGTTTTGCTGTTTGTTGGATATTCTTCTTCTTCCTCTTCTTCTTCGGAACTGTCGCCTGCTGCCCCATTTTGCTTGGCATCTACAAACTTCATTAGTATGATTTGAATAAATATGCAACAAGATCAAGCGATAAAAAACCAAAAGCACACTGCGCACCATTCCTCCGGATTTCAGCAATACAGCTGGCAGAATCAAGGCCCAGAGATTCGCATACAATGTAAAGGCGCTCCTCCGTAGGCTTTTCATCTTCAGTCAAGAGTCTAAATCCTGATCCTCTGGGGTCAAACGGTATTCTGGACGACATAGTTTCTATCGCAAACGTGGCGAACGCTTGAAAAAGCCGGACACACAACTTATTTTCGTTTTGTTCTGACTCAGAGTCCTCTTTTGACAATTCATTCTTTTTTTTCTCCTTTACAAAAAAGTCCTCGTCATACGCGAACTCCAAGACTTCGACAACATGTTCGGAGACGTCCTTAAACGTCGTGATATCTGTGTCAAGAGCCTCAGTGTAAACGCCAAGGACAGTGGTCAGGGTGTCAGACACGAAACGTGAGATTTTCTTCACATTCAGTCGCAATAGCACTAAAATTTATCAATATATAAGGGGTAACACGTTGACTACTCACCCTCAGTGAAACCATCAAACAGTGCAGATACTCGCCAAAAAATGAGATCATTAGCCGTTGGTTTATGCCGTTTACTCTCACTCTTTCCATCATTTTCCTCTTCCACCTGGGCTTTGCTCTCCTCCACTCGTAATGTTGACGCTCCCCATTCTAAATTCTTGCCAAGCTCAACAAGCTTCACAAACACTTCTTTGGGGTTTCCCTTGGTGACGATAAGTTGCCACGTGAGCCCCACTCCCTGCTTATCTCTCTCATGAAAGCCAAAGAAGGGCAAAACAAGCTGAGCCAGGTCCCATGCCACACCTTCTAAAATAAAGGACTACACACCATGTTGATTAACAATTCGCCTTTGAAACCCCAGAAAAGATGAAAAACTGAATAAAGCAATATGAATATAAACCAATGACGGTGCAAAAACGTTACATATTCTTCAACACTTAGCTCGGCAGCAAGACCATCAAATAGCTTTCTTTGCTCGGCTACGGTGAGGTTCGTCTTAGCATTGCTCAAAACTTCATCCAGCAAGGTCGACAGCTCGATCAGTCCTGGAGAATTGCCGTTCTTATTCTAGAAAATGATTCAGTACTTGTCCCAGCCAAAATGAAATTTAAATTAATAAAACTAAAAAACAAAATTTGGATGTTTACTTTTGCCGTTATATCAAAGCCGGTCTTTATCGCCTCGAGTGATTGCTCCAAGTCCATTGAAATGGCAAAAACGATAATACTATCTACTTTGCTCAACGCTTCCGTCCTTCAACGATTCCTATACAGTTAACTAGGAGTCAAAGTCGCTTAATACGGCCAACATACTATTCATTTATTGATCAGTCACTGAGATTATGCTTGAATTAGTCCCTAATCCTGGAACACTAACTGTCGTTCTGCTCCGCTATTGCTGAATAATTTACAATATAGCGACACACACCTGCAGAAATAAACTGCAAATCTTATTTGCTTTGGAGAACACAAGCTTATTTGAAGTGTATCGTACAGTTTAAATATTACGCAGTTCTTATACGGAAAAAGGAGCTCTTGAACCAAAAATGAAATTTATAATAAAATAAAATTAAAAATAAAAATAAAAAATCAATTTTCATTAAGGCTTGCGTGCAGCTAATTAAAAGGCTGAGCTGGACCAAATGCCTGTAATATTGTGGGAAGTTTCGCGATTCCAACGGCCAATTTAACGTTGGGCCGTGAAACGTAAACTTCGTATGGGAAGGCCACTTTTATTAATGTAAGTATTACCAAGATCGCAGCATGTTAAAGTAATACTATAAGCAAACCTACTGAACCGTGGGGAGCAAATATCCACGTGAACTGCAGAGCAATGAGATCATGGCGACGCCAATTAATCAAGTCTTTGGCGGACGATCGGGTCTCGAGGTCTATTTGAAAAATCCACAAATAAACCACGAGATTCTATACTTTGACGATGATGTTGTACTTATTCGAGACATGTTCCCAAAGGCTAAAGTGCATCTTTTGCTGCTGCCGCGGTCTATGGATCTAAGTCTCTCTCACCCATTACATGCGTTGAATTTTTCACATAATTTAAATATGCTAAAAGAAAAAATTGAAATTATTCGGCCTCTCGTTTTACAAGAGATTGAAAAGTCGTTTCCGTCGGGTCTGAATTATGAGAGTATTTACCGCGATCTCAAGGTTGGAGTGCATGCGAACCCGAGTATGCGAAACTTGCATATCCATATTCTGACCCCGGACATGTGCTCGCCGATGCTTAGACATAGATCTCACTATAATTCATTTTGCACCGAGTTTTTCGTTGACTTTTATCAGTTTCCCCTGCAAAAAAATGCTTGGATATTGGTGCTTGCCAACAGGGAAACTGCACTGAAGTCGGACTTGAAGTGCTGGAAATGTCGGCAAAACTATGGCCGTCAATTTTCACGGCTCAAGGTTCACTTGCATCAGGAATTAAAGGTCTACGTAGACTCCAAAATGTTACACCTTAACGCATGAATTAATTTGAAGCACCTCTCTAGTCAATATCATTTGGCAAAACAACTGCTCATTTTATTAGCAGCACTTTATACAGATTGTCCCGAAGTTCTTTCGGGTTCTCTGTAAAAAATGGAAGATTAGATAATTGATTATCGTAATTCTGCTGAAAGAATTTGGTTTATACTGGAAAGATAAACGCTTTTTGGCGTTTTCAAAGTCTCTACCACAGAGGGTGGGATACATGCATTCAAGCATTAGTCATTTAACGAAATTCTTGCGAAAAATGTTTTGCTTTATTACAGATGCCAAAGTCGAAAAAGTAAAACAAATATGAATATAAATCAAAAAAAAAACATTTTAGATTAATACAAATAATGCTCTATTACACTTTATCCGACTCCGTTTGCAAAAGAGTCCCCGCCAAGTTCAGCCATGTCTGCTGTTCCTTGGAGAGAACTTGCCCCGGCTGTTCGAGCAGGTAATAAATAATCTTTTGCACTTGCATGCGTAGAATTCTAAAAGCCAGCAGCGACCTCGCGTTATCAAACGCAAAGCGTAACCGGCCATGGTCGAGGGAGAGTTGGCCAGACAGTAATTTAAACTCGCCATCCCCGCAAAGCATGGCCACAGCAGAAGGCTCTATCTTTGCCGTCTCCTGGGCATAAAGCTTCTTGCTTTGAATGAGTGAGTAGTATGCAATGAGGCGGGTATGTGCGTCCAATCGTTTACCGAAATTAACAGAGGTCGGGTGGATTGAAAGATGCTTGTTGTTCATGATCGTATGCGTCTGCCCCGAACTGGGATCGTGTTTCATTAGCTTTGGGTATAGACCCGCTCCGACAACTGCGCTTGTTATCCAAGTATTTTCACTGTTTGCGTTATATTGGTCCGGCAAAAAAAAGAACCGCGCTTGTCGGGAGCTCTGGTATCTCAGCGAGTTTAGCTGCTGCTGTAGCGTTGAGCTCAGTGAGAGCAATCGAGCATCAATTAGCAGCTGAATGTATTGCTGCCGCAAATCTTCAATGGCAACAAGATCACGGGCAGACAAGAAGTTTTGACTGCAAAAGGCCTTTTCTGAAAGATGGCTGGACCCCGTGCACACGCGTCTCCATGTGCAGTACACTTGGAAGACAGTTTGGAAATCAGAATTATCCTTGGCAAAGTGCATTTTGGCTCTTTCTGCCTCTTTTTCCAAGCCAAACGGGCTTTGAAAAGGCGACTTTGTCGATAGACTGGCAGCAATCACGAGAGCAACGTCGAGACACTGGAATGCCAGGCCGAACAGGATAATCTTGCCCAGATAAACGTCGACAGGGAGCATGGCTAGATGCTTACCCAGTAGGGTCAGGTCTTCATCCGTTGCGGTAAGAGCCCCAACGTCCACCAACGAGCTAATTGCCCTCCGAACATTGTCCGGCGAAGGAGGATCAAGCGCATCTGTTAGCACTTCATTAATTCCCCCTAGCTCACACGTTTTAACGCGCATGGACAAGTCCTGCAGCGAGAGCCGTTTGATCTCTGGAACCTGATGATCCGTCATCCATTTATTGTATCTATTACGCGTAAACAAGTGGAAGCAAAGACCCGGTCGGACTCGACCAGCACGTCCTCGTCTCTGTTGAGCGTTCGCCTTGGAGATAAAGCCCTCAACAAGTCGGCTGATCTGACGCTTCTCGTCAAAACGCATTTCCTTCACTTTACCCGTGTCAATTACACACGTAATGTCGGGTATAGTGATACCCGTCTCTGCAATATTTGTAGCCAGTACCACCTTTCTAACTCCCGGAGCAGGTGGCTCAAAGACGGCTTCCTGGTCGTTGCTGGCAATGGAAGAATGAAGAGGGTAAATGACCCAGGCGTTGCTGCCAAAGGCAGGGTGTGATAAAAGTGCACTATAGAGTCTCCTTATTTCTGCCAGGCCGGGCAGAAAAACAAGAATTGCTTGGCTAAACTGTCGCACACCGTCATCGCTGCCATAAGCAATCGTGTCTAAAAGGGACACAATCAAATCGTAGTTTATTCGGTACTCTTCCATCATTGCCAGGGTTTTCTGGGTTTCAATGCTGTAGCCGGAAAGGCAGCCGGAAGCAGCCGGTGATTGAGCGGCAGCCAGAGAAGCCTGCTCCGTTTCGTCATCAAACTCCATATTGAATTGGGAGCTTCGCAGTTTTGTACGTGCAAACGGTGATTTTTCATCCAGCTTGTAGCCCGTCAGTTCTATCGCGTCTTCCAGAAACTTTTCCTCCACCGGGAAAGTGCGGCCGGGGATGTTTAGTATGGGGCAGTTGAACATGTACGTGGACAGCCGTTCTGCGTCCACTGTGGCGGACATGAGAATGACTTTTAAGTCGGGTCTGTACTTGAGGATTCTGCGGACAACAATCAACAAGAAATCAGAATCAATGCCCCGCTCATGCACCTCATCAATGATTAAATGCGAAATTGATTCTAGTGTCTTGGAGCCCTCCAACATGCGCAGTACGATTCCTGTTGTGGCGAATGTGAGACGAGTGCTCCTGCACGTTTTGGCCTCGAGTCGGATAGCGTAGCCGATGTGAGAACGTACGGTGCCACAGGCCCCACGAGCATCGCCCAGCTCTTCAGAGACTCGATGTGCTAATGAAAGAGCCGAAATGCGTCTTGGTTCGGTACAAACTATATTGAAATCCAGCTGATGGCCAATCTTGTCCTCCATTATGTACGCAGGTATCTGGGTACTCTTGCCGGAACCCGTTTCGCCACAAACGATGACCACCTGGTTCGCTTCTATTACATCCAAAAGCTTATCCCTGAAACCAGCTACAGGTAGCTCCATCCTACCCAAATTCATCTCCATATACTGTGGGCTCTCCGTCCGCACTTGCCACTGTTGAGCCATTTGCAGCCTTGTTTCTGCTGGTACACGGTAACTCTCCGACTCAGACGCCGTACTGTCGCCTTTGTGCTCGTCTTGAGAAACGTTGGATTTGAGTTCCAGTCCTCGAAGACGGTTTTCAAGCACTCTGGACAAAAGCTTCAACGTGTCCCGCGTACTCGAATCCCTCTGCATAATAAACTCTTTTTGTTTTTCGTCATAAAGGTCTCGGAAAGGCTTGGGCAGTTGAGTATGGGTCATTGTGCCGGCAGTTGCTGCAGAGGATACAATCGCCACCGTCGCTACATAGTTTTGCGCCATCTCGTACGACGTACAGCAATCATCTGCCATATCATAATGCTCACTAGGAGCACCGTTAGAGAATTTAACTGTAAGAGACGTCTGCACACAGATAGTGCCCTTGGGATGACTCCAGGTTAGCTCGCAACCTTTGTCTTTACGTTTACACGCATCCTGAAACAGCTTCACCGGGTAAAGCGACTTGCTTGTCGACTTGGGGATCACAAAATTGCGAATGTTGAGCATACGGCTGTTTGCGTCTTGCGCTTCCACCTGCTGTGGCTCATCAAACATGCCGGCTAGATCTGGTGCAGAGTCGGAACCTCCTTCATCGCCAGAGTTTTCGTTTGTTTTAGACCTCTCTGAGCCGTTGGCAGTGGTAACGGAAGGAGAGCTTGCCTTGCTGGACAGGTCGGGTGAATTATTGCTGGAGAGCAGCAGCTCATCTTCGCGTTTCAGCTTTTCAAATAAAGCGGTTTTTCTGGGCTGAATCTCTCTTTGTGCACGAGCTCCGTCAAAGAGTACGTCTTTTGATAAATCGTTTGCGAGTTTTTGCATCTTTATCAAGTCTTTGTCAGCATCTTCTGTATTACCCCCATTTCTCCGCAGTCTCACAATGCACCGTTGCACTTCAATGATAGAAAGTCGCAGCTCTACATACTTGCTTGTGATATCATTGAAATCGTCGTCATCCTCACTGAAACGTCTCATTTGATCAAGAGTCCTTTGTTTTATAGCAGCCGCTTCTTCTTCAGCCACTTCTGACCTTTCGGGTCTGTCGTGCTTGCCCTTGGACGATTCTATTGGCCGGCCCACAGACCGTTGAGTCCGGTCGGCTTGTAACTTTTCGGTATTCCAGTTTTTCCTTATATCAACCGAGCTAGACCCTGGACTGCCACCGACTGAAACGCTGGTCGATTTGATCGACTGGGCAAACCCTTGGTATCCATAATTGACTTGCGTGCTTGTGCTTAGCACTAGATTGCAAAACGAATCGTCAAGGTCCATATACTTTGAAGCATCCATGGCGGCGTTTATAGATTCCTGTGAGAACCCCAAATGACGAAGAAGACAATAGTTTACGCATAGCTTGGTAAGCGTCTTGTCTTTTTTCTCCAAAAGCATATCCAGTCCCCAAGACGACTTGCCTTTGCCACTAGACGCAGACGCAAAAAGAGTCTTTATATCTGGCTGAGCCAACACGTCATCAACCAGCTCGGGATCCATCTTTACCAATTCTTGCACAGAAAGCTTCATACGCTTTTCCACTTGAGCCTGTCTTATCTGCCGATCCGCTAGTCTTTCTGCAGGCACGTAAATTTTATCTACCAGCCCTTGCCAGTACAGATCTTCCATGCTTTCAAGTGTATCATCTGTACTGTTAGCAGCATCCTCCTTATGCGAGGAAAGTCCATTTGAACTGCTGTTTTGACCAGACGCAGCAGCAGAGGCAAAGGCAGAGGTAGAAGCAGACACTTCCTGCGACTCCTCAGGCTCGGGTGACTGAACTGTTTTGCTCTTCGAGGGAATCGAAGTAGTTGCAACTGCTCGAGCCGGATTCGAGGAGGCTCCTTTCCCTTTCTTCCCGCCCTTTTTCGCCATTATTAAAGAGGACGGGAAGAGGTGCCACAGATAAAAGGACAAGTCTTAAAAATACAGCGTTCGCATTGGTCTCATGCTGTATATCAACGTCCCAGCATGTGTGACATTCGAGTCAAAGCCTTATGTGTAGTTGCTAATATTAAATAAAATACGAATATTCCTGCTGTACTCGTAAATAATCTATCTGTCATCTGCTGTATGCGTGAATTTTGACTATTTTTCGGCTTTTATAATGTTCTTTATTATATTTTTTTTTTTCGAGATTTAGCTGTATTTACTATTTTCTTGTTGCGTGGCAAGAATCACACTTACATAGCGATAAGCTGTAATTTGCTTGTGAAATCTTTCTTTTGCAAGTTTTCATAATACCATTCTCATGAAGTTTTCATATCTACAAAAAACTGGTATATTTGGATGTTCATAAATTAAAAATGTTATGCTAATCGTGGCAAATTTAACCCCATCCATCATTAAAATTAATGTAGCTTTATTAAGTCCAAGCTTCGCCGGTACAATTTTTCAATTTCTGCCTCTGCGTAAGCTACAAATTCCGTCGGGAGCGTCTTTTTGTCAAATTCTTTGATATTGGCATGTAATGCCAGGCCAGTACCGCTCTTTGGTAATGGAAATAAAAACATGGCTTTATCGAATAAGACTGTGTTTCCCTGAATATGAAGGCGTCGTGAATAAAACATTAGTTGCCCTCGCTATATTTGTGCATTCGACCATTGCCACCCTGACTTTATCAGCAATCAACGTACGCTTCCCCATAATTATTTATAAAGCGAATAAGAAACTGTTGAATATAGAAGGTTGGAATTTGCTCTTATGGTAGATTAAATGAATTAGATACTCTAGATTGCTTCAGCTGAATCCCCCCCGAGGGTGTGAGGGTTCGCTTGAGCTATATATATGTAACTATGTATTTTTGAGTGAGTATTCTGTAAAGCTAAAAGTCAAACAACTGACACTCATGGTTGAGTTGTCTTAGCCGGTCAGTGAGTCGGCGAGTGTATTATTATTATTATTATTATTATTATTATTATTATTATTATTATTATTATTATTATTATTATTATTATTATTATTATTATTATTATTATTATTATAAGGGGATAATAGATTCATATTTCAACACTCCCCTTGAATCTTTTATTTCCTTTTTGTATTCTTGTATTTATTTTTTTTTTGTTATTCTTCATTGTATAGCATTTTTGTAAATTTAGTGAATTTGTTTCCAAGTAGGTTCTTGGTCAATCCATCTGCCTTCATGTTTCGTGAGGGGCATCTCTGTATGCTTATCAGTCCATTTCTCACAATATCCATCACATAGTAGCAGGTGTTACTTAGATGTTTTGAACCCTGGTAGTTTCCACCATTAGTTGCAAGTAATATGCAGGCGTTGTTATCGCAGTAGACGATTGGGATGTTATCGGGCCCTTTATTAATTTCGTCCATTAGATATTTGTAGTACAAGGCTTGATTGACTGTTAGTTTCATAGCTTCGAACTCCGCCATCATTGTACTTGGTGTTACAATTTTTTGCTTTTGCGAGTTCCAGGCTATTGGGCCGTTATTTTTTCCTAGTGAGACAACGTATCCTGATCGGGATTTTCTGTCGCAAGTGTCTCCGGCGAAATCAGAGTCGCCCCACGAGTGTATCTGTAGATCATTTTCTCTAGTGTAGGTGATACATGTGTCCAGTGTAGCGTTTAGATATCTCATAGTGTGTTTTAAGGCCTGTATTTGTTCTTCATTTTGTCTTTTTGTATGTTTGCTTAACATACTTATTGCAAATCTGAGGTCTGGTCTTGTCCATTCGGTCAAATATATTAATTTTCCTATAATAGTTGGATAGATTTCCAGACAATCATAATTTTCAACCGCGGGATGATAGAGTGAATTGATGTTTGTGATGGGCTGACTTATGTATTTTAGGTTAGTGTCTCCGTAAGTGCGTATAATTGACTTAGCAAATTGTGACTGTGACAATTTGAGTATTCCTTTGTCGCGATCATATGTAATGTCCATACCAAGATATCTCTTTATTTTTCCAAGTGACTTGATGGAGTAAAATGTTTTCAAAAAGGATTCAAATTCAAGTCTCTTTCCTTTCTGTTTTTCGACGATCATGAGGTCATCTACGTAGACAGCAATAATTAAAGAGTCATTGTAATATATGGCAGAATCTTTGTTTGATTTTGTTAGACCGTATTTTGTCAATGTAGAATCCAGTTCACTGTTCCACGATCTTGGTGCCTGTTTGAGACCATAGAGACTTTTGTTTAATTTTAGGACAAGGCCGGGTTTAATTTTCACTCCATCGGGTTTTTTCATGTACACTGACTCCTTTAGTGTACCATATAGGAAGGCTGTATCCACGTCGATTTGATAGATTTCATAATTTTTAATTACGCTGTAGGCTAATAACCACCGTATGCTGTCAGGACGAGCGACTGGGGCGTATGTATCTTCATAGTCTTTTCCAAAAATCTGTGAGTACCCTTGTGCTACTAGTCTTGCTTTTCTAATTATTTCATTCGACTGTTCTCCTTGTTTCAGTTTAAACACCCATCTGCATCCAACTGTACGTATATTTTGTGATTGGGGAACGACTTTCCATACTTCATTTCTTTCCATTGTGTTAGGCCATAGTGTAGATAGTAAAATTTAAATTTAAAATGACATAATTAAATTAAATTAATTCACTCCAAATACGGAATTTAACCGATTTGGAGGAATATTTAATTACTAATCATTAAATCACGCCACTGATCGGGTATCTGTAACCTATCAATGATAAGGTGATTACTAATTGATCGGTTACTTCTGATCCTATCTGATTACTAATTGATAGGAAAGTCTTGATCCTATCTCTGAGATAAGAGCTGAGCCTTGAAGTCTATAAAAGGACAAGGTTTTCCATAGTTTAAGAGTAGATTCAATTAATCTAAAGAGTTATAACAGTGAGTTACTTCCAGTTATAACAACTTTTTTCACTGCTAACATTGTCAGTGAATCCGTCAGGAGACAGCCGACGGCCTCGCATTGTCTACTCTGAGACATTTGCAAATCTCTTGAAGCAGGCAAAAACCGATCCAAAGGTTGTTGTCTCGGCTGGCTCTATCCGCCGAAGCAATACACCCAAGGATAAGGATAAAACCTCTGTGTCTGGACTTACCGACCAGAGTGCCCATTCAGAGAAAAATACCTCTATTCATCAATTGAATAAGAGGAAAGAAAGAAACGCTCGCCGATCGCAGGCATTCAAAGAGCGTAAACGCAACGGTCGAATTTCCAAGGAGCCTGAGTCAATTGCTGCTATTGCGGCAAAGGTGCTCAGAAAACCTCCTCCACCAGCGCAGAGACTTGGTCCTTACCCAGCTCCCACAGTTCCTTCAGTTTCTCTGGCCACTATTTCTGCTACAACTCCTCGCTTGCCTCTATCAGAGGAAGAAGTTTTTCGAAAACAAGCGCACTGGACAAGCAAAGCGGCGGCAAATCTACGCTACGAGGAAACATACAACAAATTGGTGGCCAATCGCATTCAAGAACTGCACAACAGGAAGAAAACAAAATATCTTCTGGACAACATTGTTGAGGACAGATTCAAAATTCGTCTTTACAGAGGAGAAGATCCAAACAAAGTTGAGAAGGATTACTACGAGCACTTGAAAAGTGGACAGCAATCACCAGCGTTTTTGAATACTTTGTATTAGTCTTTTATATTTAATATATTTAATTCTGTATCAATTTAATTTAAATTGATTAAAATATATTTTAAATATGGACTTCAAAATCAAGCTGCCTGAACCAGCAAAGCTGAATGGTCATTCAATGACCCATAGAGAGTTCCAATCATGGAGAAGCTCTGTGGTTAAATGGCTGACATATGCCAAAGCAGGAGGCAGTGTTACCGGGATTTCAGATATAGACTTAATTAGCATGTTCCTCGAATCGAACGCTACAATCTATGCTGAAGAACTCAGGGACAATGCTAGTGTAACGACAGATCAGATGCTTGATCATCTGGAGCGAAGCATTGTACCCAACGACTATTTACCACGCGCTTACAGCAAGTTTGTTACCTTCGCTCAAGGAACAAAAAGCATTAGCCAATATGCCACGCAGCTTAAATTGAAATCAATGGAACTAGAAATAGTTAACGAAGCCATCTTAATTCAACAATTCATACATGGGCTAAATGAGAGAACAAAGCCTCAAATAATGGGATCTTTGAGAAGCGCATTTGGAAATCAGTCGGGAAACAACACAGGAATGACGAAATGGAAATGGCAAAGTGTGGTTGATGTGGCAACAGGCTACGATTTTACTGCAACAAGACCATACATAGGGAGCATGAATCCTAAACAAGGCAACCAACAAACTGAAGCAAAGGCAACTACTTCTGAGAAGAAAGAACCAGAGAAGCCAGCCCTCAGAACAAGATGTACCTTTTGTCGCCGCACTGGGCACACGTACGAGCAGTGCTTTAAACGAAAGAATCAATCAACCATCAGTGCTCTTAAAGATGATTCTGAAATAGTTAGCAAAGAAATCAAACTTGATTACAATTGTTCTGCTGTCCAAAACACAAACCAACAATTTCTAGTAAATCTACCTGTGGAAATAAATGATAAAGAAATCAAATGTCAGGTCCTGATTGATACTGGAAGTGATATTGATGTTATTGACTCAAACTTTTGCAATGTTCACCGACCAACATACAAAGAAAGTGACCACAAAATTCAAATGGCCTTTCAAGGATCGAAAACTGTGAGCAGATATATGGCCAAAGTCATGTTCAAAGGCAGCGAGTTAAATTGCGCCGTTGCAAGACTCAGAACTTCTGATCTATTGATTGGCATGGGAACACTGAGTAAGCTTGGGGCAATTGTGAACACTCGCAAACGACATATACAATGGCAGGAAGATGCAAATGAAAGAAGGTTTGTCAAGCCAGAAGTACTTCCTGTAGTCAGCTCAATAACAATCGATGACAACAAGAGAATTGAAGTCCAACAAGTTACAAATGAGGACTTGGTTGACCCAGAAAAAGTACTGCAGATACTTCAAGACAAGTTTGATCAAACTTTGATCAAGGATCCTCCAAGCAAGTTGCCTATAATGAGACCTGTGGTTGCTACATATGAGCCAATTGATCCAGAAAAAAGGTATAACATAAAAAAGTGGTACCCAAGCAAAAAGCTTATGTTGCCTCTGAAATTAAAGATTGATGAGCTATTAAAAGCAAAGATGATCTCAATCTCTAGCAAAGAACCTAGTGCAATACTGTTTCCTATTCCCAAAGACAAAGAAATGGTTAACAAGCTAACAGATCCTAAAGAAATAATTAAATATTTGAGATTTGTTAATGATGCTCGACCTCGCAATGCAAACATGAAGCGTTTCTACATTCAAGTACCACGTATTGACATAGTTGTACAAGACATTGCACGAGCAAAATACAGAACTAAGATTGATTTGAAGGACGCTTTCTTTCAATCAAGAATACAACCCGGACAAGAACACTACACGGCATTCTGGACACCATTTGTGTAAGGTGGCCCTTAGAGGGGAGCACCGCGGTGTAAACTCGCGTGTCGCTACAGGCGAACACGGACTGTCCTTTGCGAGACCGCTCGACAAAGGAAGTTCAATCGGTTACCGCGCGAAGCGAGTACCGAGAAACGGGAACGTAGACTTGCGCCCGGCGCAAGAACTAAGGAAAAGGAAAAGGACGTTGTCCTTGAAAAGGCGACGGCGCTTCTCTAAAGCTTACCTGCTACAAGGCTATGTAGCAACTTTGAGATTATAAGCCCGTGGAGAGAGTTCTCTCCATGGGCGACTATGTAGACTATCCTATGAGGCTTAGCGGCTCGCTTAGCCACTTCGCGGCCTAAGCCTCATCCCACCACGATCTCAATGCGATGGTCCCAGACCATCCGCATTGGGAAAGCGGTGGCGAGCTATGAACTCTATGGATCGATCTATCTAGCTTCGTAGCGATGCGCGATCGCTACTACTACTGTCATGCGCCGCGACGTGCCTACGTCGCGCGGGCATGGACGTGGACCTGCTTCGCGCGAGCCAGGTCCAACCTGCTCGCGAGCTAGGCCACTTACGCGCTTCGCGCGAGTAATGTCCAACATTACCTCGCGCGAGCTATTTAGATCTATCTAGCCTGAAGTCATCGCCTTTGGCGCTACAGGACTTCAGGCGTCGTTCGCTGTCGTGGTTCACGCGAGGCGGGGATCATGACACTATCCCCCCTTTCTAGGGCGAGGTCTCCGCGCCTATGAAAACCACGTTAGCTACTAGACTGCTATATAAGTGCGCTTTCGGCAATAAAACTATCTAAGTAATATAAAGTAATTTGCGGATGCAAAACAAGAATTTTCGCTCTGCGTTCCGGATCAACAACAACATGTCGCTTGCTCATGTCAGAGATGCTATCGTGCCCTGCGAGTATTGCGTGGCAAACTCTTTGCCGTGCCGCTTCGTTCTCGGCACTGCACCGTTTGTGCGTCGCTGTATGGTCTGCGCGGCACGTCGCACCCGTTGCGAAGGAGGCCGTTTTCTTCATGACAATGAGGAGAACGAGCGCCTTGTTGCCGCGCGTGAAGAACAGCGTGTGAGAGAGCGCGAGGAGCTGCAGCGTCGCCGCGGAAGACGTCGCGCGCGACAGCGAGCGCAGGAGGAAAGACGTCAGGCACCATTCGAGGTGCATGTAATTGCCGATGACGGTCCTCCGTCAACAAATTCGATCGTCGGTTCGGTTTCGAGTGCGCTGGCCCAGCGCGATGCGACTATCGCTCGCCTCGAGCGCCGCAACCGTGCGTTGGAGCGCGAGATTCTTTCGCTCCGTGCCGCTCGTCCGTAATTGTGTGCGTGACTCAACAGCCATTCCTCCTTGCGTTGTCCCATATTATTTGTTCGACAAGTAATTGAATATGTTTTTGTATAATTTTCTCGTAATAATTTAAACAATAATAATCGCGGTATAATCAATAAATCAATAAATCACTTTAAGAGTTGAGTCTTAGTTTCGCGTGGGTGACGAAAGTTGAAGGTCGTCGCCCGAATAGGGAGCTCGCTTAGCATTCCCATTTAAGAACCAGGTTTGTTCGGGTGTGCACGGTGGAATTCGTTTACCAAATCCATGCAGTTGTGTAAATGTTTCGCAGGCTCCCACGTGCGGTCGGAGGCGTCGTAGCCTTTCCAATGCACATAATATTGAAGTTGCTTGCGTCGGATGCGCGAGTCTAGAACTTGCTCGACTTCCCATTCCGGGTTAGCATCCAATATAACTGGAGGTGGTGGCGCGATCTGTTCTCGCGCGATCTGCGACACTGCGTTATGTCGCTCTAGCAATGAAGCGTGGAAGACAGGATGTATACGCATTGCCTTCGATAGTTCCAAGCGATATGCACGCAAACCAACGCGTGCGATAATCCTAAACGGTCCCAGCTTCTTGGCATCCAGCTTATCGCATGGCCGCGTAGTGCTAATATTTTTTCGCACTAGCCAGACTTGATCGCCAATAGCAAAACTTTTGTCGACGCGATGCTCATTTGCAAAGCGCGCCTGGTCGCTGAGAGACTTTTCGATTTCGACTTTCAATAAGCGATGTAGATTCCGTAGGTATTCGATACGTTCATCCGCGGATGGGCATTGTCGCGAAGATGAAATCGTAAAGCGACATTTCGGGTTGTAGCCGTAAAAAGCGTAAAACGGTGTTGTCTTTGTAGACGACTGCTCTGAATTGTTGTACGCGAATTGAGCAAAAGGTAACAAATTGACCCAATTGCTTTGCTGATAGTTGCTGTAGATCCTCAGATATTGCTCTAAGATCTGGTTAAGCCTCTCTGTTTGGCCGTCGCTCTGTGGGTGGTACGCGGTAGACAACTTCTGCTGTATATCGCATTGCGAAAGCAAGTGTCGTGTAAACTGCGATACAAATACCGAACCCCTGTCAGAGACTATTTCGTCTGGTAGGCCATAGTTGGCAAATACGCGATGGGCGTAAATCAAAGCTAGCTCAGTAGCCTTAATAGATTCGCGTATTGGTATAAATATTCCGATTTTCGTAAATCGACAGGTGATTACCCATATGGAGTCGTAGGTTTTTTGTGTAATCGCATCGCGCGACTCCGGTAATTTCACAATGAAGTCCATTGAGATACTTTCCCAGGGTCTCGCTGGTACTCTCAGTGGGTGTAGTAGTCCATACGGTGCATGTCGCGAAGGCTTGTTTCGCGCACAAGTATCGCACGACTCGACGTAGCTAAATATCTCTTTTCGCATGCGTGGCCAATAGTAGTTTCGCATGACTAAGTCCAACGTTTTGGCCTGGCCAGGGTGACCCGCGACATGCGAATCATGGCATGTCTGTAGTATAGCTAATCGCAAACGATTGTCGTTTGGGATGTATAGCAAACCCGAAAACGTTAGAAGACCCTTTTCGTTTATACTGTAGTTTCGCAGATGTTCCGACACTGGCTGCTTGCCGAGGTCCTCCATGACAACCTTGCAAGTCTTGTCTTTGCCGTAACATTGTTTAATCTGATCATCAATGCCTGTATCTTCTACGGTCGCGAACAGGAAGTGCGATCTGTCCAATAGTGCCATAGTTCGCTCTGGTTTCTCCTGTTCCTTATCGCCGACATAATCGCTTCGCCTAGACAAGGCATCCGCTTTGTGATTTAGCTTTCCAGCACGGTATTCAATAACGAAATCATAGGAAGCGATCAATTGCGACCATCGCATCTGTCTACGGCTAAGTACTCTTGCTGTAAGAAAGTACATGAGATTGCGGTGATCCGTATAAATTGTAGTGCGATGTAACGGACTCTCCAGGTAAACTCGCCATTCGCGAAGACATGCGACAATAGCTAACAGCTCTTTGTCGTAGATATCATAGTTTACTTCCGCGCTAGTCATTTTTCGCGAGTAGAACGCGATGGGTCTCATTTCGTCGCTGTTGTCTTTCTGCGAGAGAATCCCACCGATCGCGAAGTCCGATGCGTCGGTTTCCAAATAACTTGGCTTCTGCGGGTCGAAATGCGCAAGGATCGGCGCACCCAGAAAAGCGTTCTTCAGAGTTTGGAAAGAGTCAATGCACTCCTTGGAGAAATTAAACTGCGCATCCTTCTTCAGTAAGCGGGTGAGAGGGATGGTAATTTTGCTGTAGTTTGCAATAAATCTGCGATAGTAATTTGATAGGCCTAAGAACGACATAACGTCTTTCGCGTTCTTGGGTTCAGGCCATGTCTCAATAGAATCAACTTTCGCTTTCTCCATAGACACTCCTTTCGTAGAGACAACAAAGCCTAGGAACTCTGTCGTGTCTGTGTGGAACTCGCATTTCTCTAGTTTCACAAATAAGTTTGCTTTGCGAAGTCGTTTCAGTACTTCGCGAACATGCGTCACATGCTCCTCCTCGGTGTCCGAATAGATCAAGATGTCGTCCAAGTATACAACAGCAAAGCGATCCAGACAATCGCGTAATGTGTCGTTCGCAAGAGCTTGGAAAGATGCCGGGGCGTTCGTGAGCCCGAAAGGCATAACCTGATATTCGTAATGTCCATAACGCGTACGGAAGGCGGTTTTCCACTCGTCGCCTTCGCGTATACGGACAAGATTATACGCGCCACGGAGATCTAATCGCGTAAATATCGTCGACTGACGAATGCGATCCAATAGCTCCGATATGAGCGGCAGCGCATAGCGATTTTTGACAGTTACCGCGTTTAGCCCGCGATAATCTACGCACAGTCTCAGCGAACCGTCCTTCTTTTTCACAAAAAGAATTGGAGCCCCCGCGGGCGATGAAGACGGCCTAATGAATCCCTTCGCTAGATTGTCTTTAATGTAGTCGCGTAGTGTTTGTAGCTCGCGTTCGGCCAGAGGATATATAGGCCCGAACGGCGGCTTCGCGCCTTCTGTCAACGGTATTGCGTGATCCCACGCCTGATGCTGTGGTAGAATGTCTGCATTTCTTTTCTCAAAAAGATCGCGAAAGTCTGCATACTCGGGAGGTATAGCGACGTTTTTGTCCTCGCTTTTAGCGTCGGTCGCGTATACGCACAGCAATCCCGAGTCGTTGCCTCGCGATAGCTTAGCAAATTCCGTCGCACTGATTTGCGATGGTTCGTCTTGTGCCTCGGGCTTCTTGAGGCAGTTTGCTAAGCAATAGGAAGACTCGAATTCGACTTTTGCACGTCTCCATGCAATCCTTGGCTCATGTTTGTCGAGCCATGGCTTTCCTAAAATAACGTCGTGTCCAGAGAGCGGTATCACGTTAAACATCATAGTCTCGCGATGTTCGCCTATGGTGACCTCCATGTTTTCAGTCTGGAAGCGAACACCTCCGGTGCGAATCGCTCTTCCATCCACAACTCGTAGTGGCTCAATCTTCGCCTTCTTCGTTATATCGATTATGCTTCTCGTAGCAAGGCTCTGGCTGATAAAATTCGACGTCGCGCCTGAGTCGATCAGCGCCTTCGCGTCCAGCTGGCCCTTGCTAGTTCTCAAATTTGCAGTAACTGTGAGATGTATTCCTCTGTCAGGTTCGGGTACCACTGACATCACCTCCGAAAGCCTCGTGTCATTAACGCCCAGATCAGGCCTTTCTTTTAGACCTGGGCTCTCGCTTTTCCCGGTTCCGTGATACTGTCCATAACCACCGAGATGCGTTGCTCATAATTGCGTTGCTTCTGTTTGCAATCACGTGCGCGATGACCTTCGCGTCCGCACGTAAAACATCTGTTCTCTTTCTTTCGACGCTGGCGTTCGTCGCTGGTAATGCTCTTCTTTTCGTAACTGGTAGCATCTACCTCCATGGGAGTGTATCCTTTGTTCGCGATCGTCGCGCCCCTATAGCCTGAAGCGCCCTTGGCGTTCGTACGGCTAGCGCTTTCGTAGTAACGATCCGACAACCTTTCGTCCACGCGTACAGACTTCTCAATTAAGTCTGACAATGTACGCGATTTTTCCAACCGAGATAATTCGTCCTTAATTCGATCTTTCAATCCTTGATAATATTCGTAGCGTAAACTGTGATCGCTAAAATCCAAGTGCGAAGTGATCTGCTGAAAACGCGAAGTATACTCAGCAACAGATCCTCGCTGTTTGAGCAATGCTAGCTCCCGCTCAGCCTGACTAATGCGGTCGACGCTCCCAAATGTCGTGGAGAGCTCGTCGCAAAACAGGGCAAAGTCACTGGTAATTAGGCTTTCATCGTGGTCGCGCAAGTGGGGTTCAAACCACGCAAAAGCGGCACCGCGCAGATAAGATACCGCAAACAGGACCTTCGCTTCGTCGTTGCGAAACTCATGTGGCTTGAGTCTCACGTATAAGCGAACCTGTGCAAGGAAAGTATCCACCGATCTGCGATCACCTCTGAATGTATCCGGCTTCGAAATGCTTGGCCCTTCGCTGACTCCTGATCGTCGAGATCCCCGGGATCCCATTTCCTGGCGAAGGCCTTCAATAACCGATTTGTCCTTAACGCGCTCCTCTTGGAGCGACGCGATCTGCGCCTGCAGCGTCTGCAGAAACGCGTTCAAGTCCTCTTGACTCATCGTAATTCAATAATTCGTTTGTGCTGCTAAACCGTAGCAAAGCACCCTTCGTCGCAACAACTTAGTGCGAAATAAAACTTGTAAATCGAAATCTGTGTACGCCTCCGTGCGTGACACCTTTCAACGCCGTGTAAATCTGTAGCTTAGACGAGCTCACGGGCTTATAATAGTGTAAGGTGGCCCTTAGAGGGGAGCACCGCGGTGTAAACTCGCGTGTCGCTACAGGCGAACACGGACTGTCCTTTGCGAGACCGCTCGACAAAGGAAGTTCAATCGGTTACCGCGCGAAGCGAGTACCGAGAAACGGGAACGTAGACTTGCGCCCGGCGCAAGAACTAAGGAAAAGGAAAAGGACGTTGTCCTTGAAAAGGCGACGGCGCTTCTCTAAAGCTTACCTGCTACAAGGCTATGTAGCAACTTTGAGATTATAAGCCCGTGGAGAGAGTTCTCTCCATGGGCGACTATGTAGACTATCCTATGAGGCTTAGCGGCTCGCTTAGCCACTTCGCGGCCTAAGCCTCATCCCACCACGATCTCAATGCGATGGTCCCAGACCATCCGCATTGGGAAAGCGGTGGCGAGCTATGAACTCTATGGATCGATCTATCTAGCTTCGTAGCGATGCGCGATCGCTACTACTACTGTCATGCGCCGCGACGTGCCTACGTCGCGCGGGCATGGACGTGGACCTGCTTCGCGCGAGCCAGGTCCAACCTGCTCGCGAGCTAGGCCACTTACGCGCTTCGCGCGAGTAATGTCCAACATTACCTCGCGCGAGCTATTTAGATCTATCTAGCCTGAAGTCATCGCCTTTGGCGCTACAGGACTTCAGGCGTCGTTCGCTGTCGTGGTTCACGCGAGGCGGGGATCATGACAATTTGGGATATATCAGTGGAACGTCATGCCTCAAGGAGATCGTAATTCCACTGCTATACAGCAACAACTTATGGAGGAGCTCTTCAGACCTTACATTGGAATATGGATGACAGTCTATGTCGATGACATAATAATATACGACGATGATGTCCAAGCACATTTGGACCATTTGGTGCTAGTTTTTTGTATTATGTCAAAGTGGGAACTATACGCGAGTCCAACCAAAACATTTCCGTTTTGCAAGAACTTTGTTGTGCTGGGACGACAAATCAGTGATGAAGGAATCAAAATGACTGATAAATCAAAAAACTCCATATTGCGACTGGAACCACCAAAGAATATTAAGCAAGTACAAAGATTAGTTGGAATGCTGAATTGGGTTTCAACGTTTATACCAAACTTATCCTCTCACATTTCAACATTCACTGAGATGAAGGACTTTTCTTGGGACGAAACAAAACAAAAAGGCTTTGATAAAATCAAGAAAGCAGTTCAGCACGACATAGTACTTTCACCGTTTGACCCTGAACCCCTGAATAATGGTACAGAAAAGCTATTCATGGGAATAGATGCTTCACTAGTTGGTACAGGTGGATGGCTAGGACAAGGACAAGACTGGAGAAAATGCAGAGTAATAGGCTTCACGTCGAAAAAATTAGGGATAGCTGAATCACATTATCCTGTACATGAACTTGAATATCTTGCATGCATACGAGCTCTTGATCATTTTGAAATATATGCTCGAGGTTACCAAGTCAATTGTTTGACAGACAACCAAGCTCTGAGTCGCCTCCTTTACTCTAAAAATGTTATGCTTTCACGAAGACACCTTAGATGGATGGATTTTTTAAATGAGTTCGATATAAATATTATTCATGTTCCCGGAACTGAAAATGTCTTGGCGGATCTACTTTCAAGAACACCCGGAAAAACATCTGATGTAGGTGCAATTTCCGTACAAATTTCGCCCCAGAATAATTTAAAATTTGAGTTGGCCTACGAAAAGGACAGACATTGGTCCAAAATACTCACTATTTTGAAAAATCCAGACAGTTTCACAGACAACGAAAGCGTAAAAATCAAATCGCGCTACTACATCCAAGACGGTATAATACATCTCCAATACGATGATCGAATCTGCCTACCAACAGATTTCACCAACATCATAATAAGAGAATCACATGACACCTACCAAGGAGGGCATGGAGGTATAAAGAAAACAATAGCAGGCGTAGGCCGCAAATACTACTGGCCAGGCATGGCAAAAGAAATAAATGAATATGTCAGATCATGTGAAACGTGCGCTAAAAGCAAAATAATACCTCAAAAGCCAATGGGACTATTGCAAGAACTCGATATACCGAGTAATCGATGGCAAACAATAGGCATGGACTTTATCACTGGACTACCAGCTTCGGGGACTCGAAAGTTTGATGCTATAATTTGCATAGTTGATCGTCTAACCAAAAGAGCTCATTTCTGGCCCACGCACACAACTATAACAGCACAAGGAACTGCACAGCTATTTCTGGAAAGATATTTCTGTCTACACGGCTTACCAACTGCAATAATAAGTGACAGAGATGTAAGATTTATGTCTGAATTTTGGCAGACACTTACAAAAACTCTTCAAATCAAACTGAAGCCATCATCAAGCTATCACCCACAGTCCAACGGTCAAACCGAACGCACAAATCGTGTATTGGAAGACTATCTTCGTCTTTTCATTTATGCCAATAAAAAGAACTTCAGCTGGCACACATTATTATCGTTTGCCGAATTCTTTTACTCTTCAAGCCAACACTCCGCCATATCAATGACACCCTTTGAGGCGGATCTTGGCTACATTCCACGTAGTCTTACTGACTTATCAATGCCCGAAACACCGAACAAAGATACTTCCTCTTTTATAAACACTCTGGAGGCCAACAAAATTCTTTGTCAAGATGCTATCAGAACAGCACATGATTTATCAAAAATCTATGCGGATAAAAAGCGAATAAATGTTGAATATAATGTTAATGACCTGGCTTATTTAAGCACAGCCAACATACGAGAAATACCGGAGCTATTCCACGATGTTCTCACACGAAAATTACAATCAAAATACATTGGTCCATTCAAAATTATTCAAAAAATCAGTCCTGTTTCATATGAATTGGAACTACCAACATCAATAAAATATCATCCCGTTGTTCACATTTCTCAATTAAAGAAACATCATCCAATGAACAGTCACAACACCAGAGAACAACCTAAGCCTAAAGCTCTGCGACGCTACAAAGACAACACAGAATTATATTTGATCCAACAAATCGTTGACCATGGATGGTTCAAAGGGTCTAAAAAATCCAATACACCGAAACAGGGGTATAAGCTATTATACCGAATCCGCTGGGAAGGCTATGGACCTGAAGACGATACATGGGAACCTAAATCTCACTTGGCTAACTCAACCAACCTGCTGAACAACTACAATTCGACACATCTCGAATTAGTGGGGGAGGATGTTAGGCCATAGTGTAGATAGTAAAATTTAAATTTAAAATGACATAATTAAATTAAATTAATTCACTCCAAATACGGAATTTAACCGATTTGGAGGAATATTTAATTACTAATCATTAAATCACGCCACTGATCGGGTATCTGTAACCTATCAATGATAAGGTGATTACTAATTGATCGGTTACTTCTGATCCTATCTGATTACTAATTGATAGGAAAGTCTTGATCCTATCTCTGAGATAAGAGCTGAGCCTTGAAGTCTATAAAAGGACAAGGTTTTCCATAGTTTAAGAGTAGATTCAATTAATCTAAAGAGTTATAACAGTGAGTTACTTCCAGTTATAACACATTGCTTTTAGTTCTTTATTTATTGCTTCTTTCCACTGATTCCCAAATGGCCCAGTGATTGCTTCATTGTAATTTTGAGGCTCAATGTCAGGAGCTTCAATGTGATTAACGCCTCCTTTGGGTCTGTTTAATATTTTCCTTTGACCATTTTTAAGGAAAAGGGGGGGAAGGATTTTCTTCAATTTTTCTTTGGAGATCCCTTCAAGATTTAATTTTCTTTCACCAGAAAGGATTTCCTGCAGCGGGTCTATTTTTCTGAATTTTTCGTCTCCTAGTTGCTCTGATGACGTTTTTCTTTTTCGCGCAGGTTGATTTCCTGGGCTGATAAGCTCTAGGCTTGGTTCCTCTTCTATTTCAATTATAGAATTATTTTTTGATTCAATGTTCTTTAAATTATTGTCAATTTCCATGTTTGATTGAGGGTCGTCACTTTCCTCATCGTCTGTATTTGATTTATTTCCACTTGGCTCTGTTGAGTCTTCGATCGAGTCCTTTAGGTTGTCAGATGACTGATTTTCCTCAGAATTGGCTTGCGTGGGATTTTCAGAATTTTTGTTAATATTTAACGTATCATCAGGCGGAGTTTGGGGCGTTTCGAGAGTATTTGATAGACTATTTGGCGATTTGATTTGTTCAGGTACCTTGTTTGACAGTTCACTACTTAGCTTTGGTAGATTGTCAATTATAGTTGTGTTGATCCCTTGCGTGGGATGAGTTGTGTCGTGGTCCCTTTTATTCTCCGTATCGGCTTCAGTATTATTTTTGTATGTAAGTTCGCTGTATATTTGATTTTCATTATAATCAGTAGCAGTGGAATTATTAATCTGTTCGTTTTCAAGGAATTTGACATTTCGAGATACGACTCTTTTCCCATTTTTGAGATTGGACAGTATGTAGCCTTTCTGTGTTTCAGAGTAGCCGATAAAAATGTATTCATCTCCTCTTTGTTCCAGCTTGGTTTTGTTATTGGCGTGCTTGTCCAGTGCTATTGCCAAGCAACCAAACACTTTCAGATTGTCCAGATTCGGAGGTCTTTTGTAGATTGTTTCGTACGGAGTCTTTGGTGCTATTCTAGTTGGTAGTCGATTTTTCAGGTAGCAACTAGTGACCACAGCATCACTCCAGAATTTTATCGGGACTTTGCGTGCTAGTAGTAGGCTTCGTGCCTTCGATAATATTGTTCGATTTGCGCGTTCCGCTACTCCATTTTGCTGTGGAGTGTAAGCGGTGCTAGTTTGGTGTATAATGCCATGTTTTTTGCACAGTTCATGAATTTCGGCATTGATGTATTCCAGACCGTTGTCTGTTCTTAATGTTTTTATCATTTTTCCAAATTGTGTTTTAACAAATGGAATTAACTCTGCGAAGATTTGGGTGACTTCATTTTTATTCTTCATCAATTTTATGAACGTGAAGCCCGACAGGTCTTCTATAAATGTAACGAAGTATTTGTAATTAAATTCAGAATTTAGATTGATAGGCCCGCACACGTCGCTGTGCACCAGGTCAAATAGACCTGTTGGTCTGCTTCTCCCCGTATTTGGGAAGGGTTCCCGAGTTATATTTGCTGTTGTACATGTATGACATGGTTCAATATCGTTGATTTTAATTAATTGTATTTTCCCTGTGGCTTTTCCGTTTATCAGCTCTAGCAGGTACTGTTTATTTGTGTGGCCTAGCCTTTCGTGCCACAGTTTTGCCTTTTCGGCACTATCTTCAGTAACAGAATTTGAAATGTATTCGTTATGATAGATTGGTTTTGCAGTGAAATAAAATATATTATTATTTTTCTTGAGTCGCATAATTGGTTTTGCGTTGCTCATTAACGTTAACTTAGATTCGGCAATTGTCATGGAATTTTTTCCACTGAATGCCTGTAGAATGAGCGGATTGAATAAATTTGTGCCGTACTTAGGGGCATATAAGACGTTTGATAGGATCAGCGTTGATCCCAGGTCATCCCTAACTTTTAAAATTATTGTTCCAATTCCTGATACGGGAGAGCAATTGTCCTTCCCTGTTTGAATAGTGGATCTGATGTAATTTATTTTATTAAAGTATTTGATATCTGAGCATATGTGACTAGTGGCCCCTGTATCGAGAATCCACTCAGTGATATCTCCAGGTGTCCCTTTGTTACCTAGTCACAGGATAGGCTCAGTATTGTTAATCTTTACGTTATACACCGATTGTTTTTTTGAATTTTTGTATTCATGTTTTCTGCAATCTTTTGTCAAATGTCCATATATTCTGCAATTGTTACAGTATCTTGCGTTTTTCCCATTAGGATTCTTAAAGCAGTCATTTGTTTTGTGGCCATTCTTATCGCAGTAACCGCATTTGTTAACAGACTTTTTAGACTGTCTCTCAGCCTTATCGCTATATCCATTGTTTCCACTTTTGAAATTTTGATTTGATCTGTTGATATGATAGGTAGATTCTTCTCCTCGAACAGGAATATGGTGGGCTCCATTTCCGGAATAGGAAGTCTTATCCATTGTGTAATAAATTAGTTCATTATCGATAAGGTCAAGTAGATCAAATACGTGGGTCTCAGAATTAATAGTGGAGCTCACGTTGTGTCGGATTGTATTTGCAATGTCGCGAGGTATTGCAGAAAGTATGCCGCAATAGGCAAAGTAGGTGAGTTCCGTGTAGCCGAGTCGAACTAAATTTACGATTTGTTTTCTGTATTCCGTAATAAAGTTTTCCGGGTCTCCATTCCATAGTTTCGACGGATTCATAAATTTTGATACAATGGATTCGGTCACTTGATGCTTTCTTTTTTCGAATTCGGTGTCCAGTAGTTCAAATAGTTTTTGAGGGGTTTTGAGCCCTTCGATTCGGGGTCCAAGAAGATCCCCACTTATTGCTTCGACTAGTTCAGCCGTGACTATTAGTGTGCTCACATTCGACACTGTAGTTGTGTCGACAGAATTGTCTAGCAGCGATGAAAGGCCATGTAATTCAAGTCTATTTTTGATTTTAATTCTCCACTCCAGATAGGAATGCCAATCTTTCAATTGAGGGATGACTCCAAGAATAATAGTATTATTTCTGATGCTAGATGCCTGTCCGGGGGTGACATTGACATCAGCCATTTGAGCTTTGAATAAGAGAAATAGTTTTATTAAAAGACAGCGAGCGGTATCTTGAGTTTGAAATTCAACAATCACCTTCCAGGCTCATAACCTGTTGAATATAGAAGGTTGGAATTTGCTCTTATGGTAGATTAAATGAATTAGATACTCTAGATTGCTTCAGCTGAATCCCCCCCGAGGGTGTGAGGGTTCGCTTGAGCTATATATATGTAACTATGTATTTTTGAGTGAGTATTCTGTAAAGCTAAAAGTCAAACAACTGACACTCATGGTTGAGTTGTCTTAGCCGGTCAGTGAGTCGGCGAGTGTATTATTATTATTATTATTATTATTATTATTATTATTATTATTATTATTATTATTATTATTATTATTATTATTATTATAAGGGGATAATAGATTCATATTTCAACAGAAACTCTATATTAAAAGCGTCGGTAACCGTAAAAAACTTCATGCAGCGATATCGATTTTAAGTTACATAATGACAACTCTAATCAATTAGTTATTTAAATGTATTAAAACACAACAAACTGGGTAAGCGATTCTTTTCAGCCCAATCGGCTAATACACTGTTTTTCACTCGTCTAACCCCGAATGGATCGAAGAAGCTCGTTTGAGCAATTGGCTGGACGCTAACGTGCGATAATTGTCACAGCTCAGTTCGATTTTGAAAGAAGAGTTCTACTGATTTCGATTAGTTTTGAACTGACTTCAATGAGCTCACCAGAGACCGAATCGCCTTCGCAATCGGCTGCGGAGTCGCCTACAAGTACGCGGCAAACCCACCAACCAGATACAAAACAGCCTGCACATTTACATGAGTTTGGGCATTTAGATCGGATTGTCCATGTCGATTTCGATGATCAGCCTCGTGCTTTCCAGCCTCCACGGTTCCATCAGTATATAAAAAACGGACGTCTGCACCGGTCACGGTTTGAACGACCAGTAAACCAGTTTGAATTGTTTCTTGATCTTGTACTTGTTGGCGTCGTGCACACTCTTGCCGATGTGGCAGTAGAGGAGCAAACTGGCGCCGCCATTGCCAGGTTTGTTTTGACCTTCTGGGGCGCCTGGTCAATATGGACAGACTACCGTAACTTTGCTAATGTCAGTGGCATGGACGATATACCTCAGCGCGTGTACACTTTCTCGGTAATGGCGCTTTTGCTGGGCTACACATCAAACGCGACCGGTATCGAACTGGAGCAGGAGACTTTTCACGAAAACAGGGCTGCCCTGCGTGGAACATTAGGGTTTCTTCTTGTCGCTAAGTGTATTCGCTTCAGCATTTTTTTATGCTATGGGCTTTATTTACGGGAGTTTCTAGTGAACCAGTTGACACTGGCCGCGAGAATGCTAACTGCTTCTATTTTCTACATTTGCGCAATGTTCACACCAACATTGAAGGATGCCGCTATCTTGGCGGGGGTCGGTGGGGCTATAGAAATCTTCACACCTTTGGCATTGGGTATTTTCGCCAGATCAATCATTCGTGAAGGTACTGAAGAAGACGGACAGCAACAGCAACCGCAGAGACCTCGCCTTTTAAGGGGCACCGGCGCCATTACCGTTATTAATATTGAGCATCAGGCCGAGCGAAATGCTGCTTTTTACACAATTGTGCTCGGGGAAAGCGTGGCTAGTGTACTGTATAATGTGCATGAGTACAGGGAGGCAGCGGGTATAAACCAATTTTATGGTCGTGCAGTATTAGTTCTCTTTGTGGCTTTTTGCTTTAATTGGATATATTTTACACGCGATTACCTTGTCGACAAAACTCATCCGATTCGACGTCATTGGCTCACTGCTTGGATCTATCAAAACGCACATTGGCCTCTGTGTGGCAGCCTTATTTTGTCGGCTGCAGGCGTCTCAAGACTTGTGACAAGAGAATCGGTTGAAGGTGGCATTAAGTGGTACTGGGGCGGTGGTGTTTCTGTAGCCCTCGTTTGTATTACTATAATCGACTTAATTTACAAGTGGGATTATATGAATGCTATTCGTTACGCTGTGCTGGTGACGCGCCTTTTTTTCCGTGTCGCTGTTGTAGTCATATCTTGTACTCTGCCCCTGGCTAGAGATTTGCTGAACCTCGATTTTATCGGCATTTATGCGGCAATTTTTGTTTTCCTTGTAATCGAAGAAGTTTCGGGGAAACTTATCATCATGCGTGATGTTATGTCCAAGGGAGGCAGACATCACAACGAAGCTTGACGGGATTTTACTTTTCTAAGTCTGTAAATAGATTTGTAATAAATAATGTATGTTTACGCTCTATTTCTATGCTCGAGCTGTTACTTATCTGTCTTGACTGTGCTATATCCACAAATCAATTGGATTAAAAAATACAAGCAAAATGTAAAATTAAACTAGCCATTTACTGGCAATAAATACTCTGAAATTGAAATATCTTGAAGAGCGTCAAATATTGAATGCATAAGCCTTTGCTATTTAGGGATTCGATTATTGGCAAAAGACCAGATACTTTTATAGTCTTCACTTGCCTGATTAGTTATAGCCTCGCGATAATTGGTGCTTCTAATTGGCCAAGACGCTCAAAACAAGCAATCATTGTGATTGCGAATGTATTTTTTTTTGCTAAACAGCAGCGAGACTGAAATTGATGAGGTAAGATAATGAGGAGACCAAAAACTTGAATACTCTACCCCAAAATGCAACGCAATGAGACTAGAAGCATTTAAAGCATTGTGAAGATAATTGTACAATTACTACATCAAACATTTTATAATGTCACGTCAAAGACAAAGCTTCCGAGACTGAAAACCCCTGAAATCCATGGCTCTTGTTCCAAAACCGAGTCATCCCATCATAAAGGAAACAGCGCAAGAATATGAATAAATAAATTTTTTAACGCAAGGAAAATCATTGTGATAAGTCCAATAGCGACGAAAAGTACCGTTGACCGTTCAACAGCAGTCATAAGATCTAGGGCGAAAGTGACCTCAAATCGATAATATAAAATCCGGAAAATGTTTGATTCTGCATTGCATTCAATGCATCGCGGACTGCCCCGCATAGTCAAAAAACTGAGACTCAGACTTTTCCGCCGATTCTCAAATCTTCTCTTTACTCGCTTGCTGGCTTTGATTCAGTGCGTACGCGCAGATACTCCCTTGGCCCTTTTGGTTTTTATCAGCCCTCAGCTTTACAATAGCAGAAGAACTCTTATAATCAAATTTACAAGCGATAAAAGCACGTAAAGTAAAACCTCCTCCAATACTAAAGAATTGGCAAGCAGAATAGATTGCGCCGTGTTGCCAACTCGTGCGCCAGGAAATTAAGAATTCAATCTGCTCTAACTCTAAATGTTTGTTTATTTGTACCGGTCGGGACCAGATCCGATCGGGAATAAGATCCGGTAGAACGCGTTGGATTACTTTACGTGAATATGTTTGAGGACGTGCAAGACATGATTTTTTGTTAAATTGTCGATACTATAATTGAGACAAGATTAATGATTTTGGATTGTAAGTATTAGTTGGATAGCGTCAGTCGTCGTTTACCGTAAATAGCTGCTGGTAAATTGGCCATTGCAGATATTGACTTGGGCTTTCTGCGGCTAAATTTTCGACGCATAAATGATTAATGGACTTTATTTGCTCTACTACTTTAGAGTATTATGATGCATGTTACAACACTACTCCCATTCAATAAACTAAAGCAGCAGATCTTGGCTAGTAAATCCATGACATAACGTGCAGAAAAGTTTCAATCAGAAGTTCGACCAAAATTTTGTCTCAAAGCCGCTGGTTATAGAGTTTGTACAGTTCTGATGACGATCTAATGTTGCTTTGTCGTGCATTTTGATAGCCCGTGAACATAGAGTGGAACATTTATTATTCAGCAAGATGCTGAGTGTGTTTTTCACTGCTTTTGCGTATATTTATTTACAATTTAACTCAATAACTGTTACTATGGACATATGAGAGCGGCCTCCAAGTCGCCGTATCAAATACTCGTATGAAAACAATCAGCGATCCTGCTTTCCAAGAGAGACCACGAAAGCTCTGATATATATTAAAAAGAAAATTACCGAATCTGTAACACACGGTAGAACAAATATTTTTGGGATATTTATATAGATCTTCGTTTACATTGGACGTCTTATCGTAGAAATAATCCTGTTTTACCATTACTTCACAATCTCCAACCTAGACAAGTGACGTACGTGTTCATTCATACAAGCAAAAATAAAAAGTGAAGCTTCAGCAATAGAATTCAGCTGTGTGTACATAATTCACAAAAAGCAGTGTAATTCGGGCCTTTATCGAATCGATACCAACCATAGATTTTCAGGCGATTTGGAGCAATGATTCGGTGAGCATTTCGTCGATTGACCGAATTTGAAAAAAGCGGCTTCAAGAGATTATTGGTGGTGTCGCTACCGACATTATGAATGATCTTGAATATACAGAGCCAGCGCCGGACGACGGTAAAACTGATCACTCTTCCGACCGTAGAATTCCTCAACGATCAGTGCTGTACGCGGCACTGATTCCACCAATAACAATGGTGTTGGGAGGCTTACACGGACAGTCAGTCAGCCCGGAACTTTCTTATTTCTCGGAAAAGCGTAACATATTCAATATTGTTTTTGTCAAACACGGATGGTTGCTGCTCTCGTGCTTATGGATATATCATGCTCTAAGTCTGAGACGTACACAGGCAATACAGCAGTGTCTTATACGCTACGGCTTGGCTACTTTTTGGTGGATTGTTATAACTCAATGGGCTGCTGGCGCACCAATTATGGACCGTGCTTTTATCCTTACGGGTGGTACTTGCGAGGGTGACGCAAGCCATTACGGTATTGTGACGTCTTCTGCTTGCCGTGTGGCCAAGGGATCTTGGCGCGGAGGTCATGATCTGTCGGGGCACGTTTTTATGATTGCGCACGGCGGCATCTCGCTGTTTTTTGAAATATTTCCCGACCTTGCTGCATATTATAAATTTCCCCATATTAAGGTATGGAATATAGTATAGCTGTGTGAACTAACGGCAGATCACATTAAGTTTTCTTTTGATATGGTGGTTCATGCTCCTCATGACTGCTGCGTTCTTTCACACTTTCTTCGAAAAGGTAGTTCATCGTATCATGCGCCTTTTGACTAACTGTGCATTTAGCTCAGCGGTTTATTGCTCTCGTATGTTATGTGGATTTACGTGTATGCTTTTGCTCCTGAACTAGGACCTGCTTGGATTGGACGACCAGACGAGTCCCGGTTATGATCGTCGATATGGGCAGTCCAGTATGAATTTCATGCTGTGTGCTTGATAAATTTTATTGTCTTTTGTGCCAAGCAGGTTTCATCTTTGAAAAAAAGCATTTCCTTTTTACACGTCTCCTCAGAGCACAATACCTTCGAAAATGTTTCTGTTGAATATTTAGAAGAAAACAACAGCAAGTAGCCTTTGCCTTCTCAACTTTGTTGAATAAAATTGAGAAAGCAAAAATATGTTACCCAAGTCTCTATTTTCATGTTTATTGTTCCGCTTATCTTTTTGCAAATTAAAAGTCTACGACTGAACCTGATTTCACGTAGGCAAATAGCATACTTGCAGGTAATGACATCCATGTTCTTTCTACCGTCCGATTATTTCACAATTAATCAAATTTGGCTTCTTCTTCATCCTATTTATCTCCCAAAACATCTTTCATTGAAGCCTCTGCGCTTCCGCGTTTTAATGGTTTTTGTTGATTTGGTCCCGGTTTCCAAGCGATCTATGGGAAATAAGTAAGATTAATGCAAGCAACTTCATCTTACCAAGTATATAATATTAAACGTGGCCGGAATTGTACCGTCAGCGTTGCCATGCAAAGAGCGATAAATCGCTTGGGCTGCCGCCATAGTGTCTCTTGACAAAAAATGATGTCGTGTATATACAGCATTGCTTTCTCCCATAGAGCGCAAATCGTCCATTAAACAAAACATGTCTGGATAATCGACAGTGACGTCTTCCACGTCTATCGTCGTTAGAGTAAATCCTGTCCGCTGAAGTAGACTCGCGACATCTCGGGTTTCTACAGTTAGATGACGAGATACAATGGTATGGTGGAAGATGATGTCTCAAATCACAAAACAGACCAAAAAAGAGCGAATAAGTGCTTACCAATCATGGGCGAGATTCGCGGACTCATACCCCCGAGTCTCTCCATTTCGGCCAATTGTAAGCTCGTCCGTAATTCGAATAAAGTGTCGCCGCCAAACATTGAAGCCATAAACAGCCCGTCCGGCAAAAGCGCGGTATTTATTTGTTTAAGTGCAGAGGGCAGTTCGTTAACCCAATGTAGGTTCAAGTTGGACACAAATGCAGAGACTGATTCTGGAGGAAAGGGTAAATTTTCCTCGTCTATAAATTTCCGCTCTATTGACATTGCGCTAGAATCGCTAAGGGATCGCAATAGCCTTTGCTCTGATAAATCACCCTCTATTATATGCTTTATGCGATGTGCTAATGGCTCCGGCTCATTCGGTCTGGGCTCCATAATAGCGCGGGCCATATGGCCCGCGCCGCTGCCTAAATCAACCATATTATCAAACGACCGTTTGATGAACTGTGTATTTAGCTAAAATCCAGCAATACCATATTTAAAAGGCTTTTAAAAAGAAGCCTTATGTGACGTCTTACGTATAACCTGTCGACAAGACGACGAGCTACTTCGTCTCGAATGTACCCAGTTTCGTCATTGTCCCCGTTTGCGAGAGCAGCACGATCCCGTTGCCGCTGTTTTGCGTGGCGATTAAAGACTTTTGTCGTTGAGGCAGTCGTTGCCATTGGCCGAACAAAAGGCGCACTGAATGCGCGCCTCATCGCGCAAGACATGGCGTTTAACGTGAGCATTGCGATATGAGCAAGTCCAGTATGTAGTGATTCTCGCAGCAATTATTGATATTACGTATTTATTATTATGGATTACAGGTATAATAAAGCGTGTGTCAACTAGTTATCGCGCTCTATGAGTATTTAGAAAAGACCGCCACTAAATTTGATAATAGCAATATAAATACAAAGACGTTATTAAGGGCGCCGTAACAAATACTCAAAAAATGAATTAATGAATAAATGGGCGGAAGGCCACTTTTTTATAGCCTTCGGGACAAGAATAAAGACGAGGGGAACGAGGACAAGAGCAAAAGAATAAAAATATTACCCTTTTAGGAAACTACTTCTCCAACAATGATCAGGGATCCTATAATCTTGCAGTGCTGTGTCTCTAGAGATACTTTGCAATTATAATACGCAAAGGAGGCCGCTACACGTTGTTAGACCCGCGTCGGCTGCTGTAGACGAGAGCGATATATGCTATGTTAGGATTGGTTTTTACCTGAACGTATAACGGTATATATGGCCTCATAATATATCTAAAGTCAGTTTTCCCTGTGTATATTCATCGACCTTTCCAACAAAAGTATGATCTTTTGATTTAAATGTTTTAGTGTCCAATGTAAACATCGATTCATCGATCCATTAAGTCGTAGACTTACCCAAAAAGCTGTTCCTAAATTAATCGACTATTATTATAGCGGCAGGCTTGTTACTTGATAACCCACAAAAATGGTCTAGTTCAATTTTTACAGCAAATGATGGCGATAAGGCGTATCTCACGTCGCGGTGAGTAAACATTCAATCTCGCATGGAAGACCTGTTTGACGCGGGGCTGTTGGATCCTAATGGCACTGTGCTGCCGTCGGGTCTTTCACTAAGACCATTACGGCGGTCTGATATTTCTCTTGGTAAGTAGACGCAGGCCTAAGGGGTCTAATGCCCAAGGCTACCTCACATTATTAGCGGGTTTGGCACCGTCTCCACCGCTTCCAATCACGCACTATTACGAGCAATTCGATATATTAAAAAGCGCTGGGCTCACTTTTACTATAGTGGTTACTGCGGAGGACGCAACGGTAAGGAAACTCGTTATGTATTGCTTCTCGTGCTGACCCTCAACAGATCGCTACAGCTTCTCTGCTTTTGGAGCGTAAACTATTACGTGCATGTGCTTTAGCCGGCCACATTGAGGACGTTGTTATTAGTCCAGATTACCAGTCAAGGGGATTAGGCCGTGTTCTTATAAATACCTTAATAACGTTGGCACGGCGGCTTGGATGCTACAAGATTATTCTAGACTGTGCGGATTCGAATCAAGGATTCTATGAAAAGTGTGGATTTTCACGCAAAGGTGTGGAGATGAAATTGATGTTGTCTGGACGGTGATAGCTGTACTCTAATACGAAAGCCAAGAATATAGTCAATCCAAACATGACGTTAAATGACATAGAAATAAAATCAAACAGATCATAATTCAAGCCTTAACCCGTACAGGCTGTACCAAAAGATCGGACCTACGCATACAAACTATGTTTTGTGGCTTTTAGGTGCTTTTAATGTGTAATGATATCGATTTAATTTTTCTACAACAGTCGCTTACTCGGCTTGCTGCAGGGTGGCCAACTTGTCTGCCAAGCGCTCGCGGCGCTCCGCCAAAGTGAGTTTCTTGGTGCGGTATTTTTTGCTCTCGGCAGCGTACTCTGCTTTGCTCTTCTTCGACTCCTTAGCCTCGCGATCAGGGTTCTCCCGGATCTGTGAATGTGCCTCAGAATAAATGTCCTCCAACTGATCAGACTCGATTCCTTCCGAGATGAGACCAGCAAACTGCTTCTTGTAGCGCTCCTCATCATCATCCAACAGCATCTCCATATATTCAGCTACATGGCCGCCAAAGATATACTTGCGTAAAACTTCAGCATCCAATTCCTCCGTCTCGATATCGTAGCCGGGATATCGTTTAGCGCTGTGTGGAACAAAGAGGCCACCATCTGAAGCGCCTTTTAGAGCACCGAATACACGTGAGCCAGTGGAAGTTCTCTTGAGACCAACATCAAGGAAAACCTTGAATGGACGAGGTCCATCCTCATCAGCCGGCTCGGTCAGAGTAAATTCACCATCTGCTTCCTCGACACCTTGATACTTCTCGTCGAGTCCAAGCTTCTTGAGAGCACGGCGAGCCACGAGCAAACCGACAGCATAGGCAGCCGCCCAGTTAGTGAGGCCGTACTGGATGCCGAAGCGAGGCAATTCGTGAGCGTAGGCCGATTCAAAGACGACATCGCCTTCGATTTTGGAAGATACAATCTGGGCGATTATGTCGCGGTTCGTGAAACGGACGACCAGGCGGTACTTTGGTGCATTGTACTTGTTCTTGGCCTGAGTAATCAAACGCTTGCGTTGATAGTAATCGGTCTTGCCCTCACGGCGACGACGATATTTAGTTTGGAAGCGCGAGAAATACGCGTTGCTCTTCTGCTGCTTTGTGAACGGCTATTTTTGTTAGTCATTCGTTGCTTATGAACGGAGTCGTACCATATTTGCTATTGTATTGCGTTACAGGACCTCAGTGTCGAGCTTGTGTGTGTATGTGTTGTGTGTACGCCATCGCTGTGACTGTATAGTACCCTACCCTAATCATGTCGCTGGAATCCCATTCTTTTATTTCCAAGTATACTATTAAGCAGCATTGCGTATTAGAGCATAGTACCAATTTTGATAAGCAATATTGTTGAGTATAATTTGGTTATTACATTGCTACATTTCTTGATTGTGTAATATATTAAAACAATTTTATGGTCAATATAATGTTCTTACTATTGTCCGGAGAGACGCGAGCGCCTGAGTGACGCGTGCACGTCAGTTCGTTGGAGACCGTCAAATTATTTAATAACTAATGGCATCAAGTCGTTTCTTCATGGTTTAAATGCCGCGTTTAATAGACATAAATTGCATATACAAACTATCGTGCTAGAGACACGCAAACTTGCAAAAGGCTTTCTGTGGATGGAAAATTGCTTGCTAGCTAGTATATATATATATACGACTCGTTGCCGGAAAGCCAATCGTTGACAAGACGAGCTCAATGTCGCTACAAAATAAGATGCTACGACGAATAATAAAGCCCTAGTTTACCAAAAAAAAAAAAGAAATCAATAAGTTCTATATACAGATTTGGGTATCACATTAAATCACAGTGCTAGCGGCGGAGTTTACCCCTTACAGGCTTGCCAAGTCCTGCTTTGCCCTTAGCTCCTTTACCCTTGGCTCCGTTACCCTTATACCGACCCCAGATGTCTTCCTCGTCATACCGGAATTTTTTATTTGGCTTCTTGCGCGCATTTTTTGCATTTGTCCCATCCTCTCCGTCTGCATTCTCCCGATCCTGTCCTGCGCCCTTCTGTTGCGATTGCGTTTGAAAAGCATCTGCCGTATCATCGTCATCAGACTCCGGATAAGTAATAGTTACAGTAGTTTCAGCTTCTTCCGTATCGTATCGTACTTCTCCAATACCCTCCTCGTTATTATCCTTGGTGTCGCTGGCGAGTAAATCCTCAACTCCTTTCCATTTAGTAATCAGAGGGATGCAGGATAGCAGTCAAATTCAAGACAAAACGGTTTAGCCATTGAAAAATGAAACGAAACAAAAAAACACGATCCCTAGAACATGAACGCTGGCAAGAGAGATTTTACAATGAATAATAGGGAATTGAAGAGTGGCTAAAACAAGATAAAAAAATAAAAACTGGAAAATAATGACGACCCAGTTTGAATACAAAGCACAATTATCTATTACCATTCGAAGCCAGACGCTCCTCTAAAAGACGCTTGTTTTCTTCACGCAGAGCTCGACGCTTCTCCTGTCGCACCTTTTTCTCCATCGCTTCACGTTCTTGTAACGCACGCTTACGCCGCTCATTTTTGCGGCGATGAAACCCAGTTAAATAATCTGTTCGCGCACTGGCATCAAATACAATTTCTTCCGGACGAGCAGAGCGACGAGCTTTCTTGTCCGCATACCGTTTGTAGCCCTGTTGGAGCCGCGACTTGTTATCCATGAATCTAAAATCTACAGGAATAATTATTTTGATTATTTTGATTATTTTGATTAATTTTATTCTTTATTACTCGTATTAATCTTATTGACCTCTAGATTTACTCAGGTTGGATAACCGCGCTGACTTACTGGAAAACAAGTAACACTAGCCTGCTATTCCCAAATCAATGCGAATAGATTCGCGCAGAGTTTCTAGTGGCAATAATACTTGATTTTATTTCTTCCACCGTTTTTATACTCTCTGCGTATTCGGGAATAAAAAATACGCCTTGATTTTGTAGGCTACAAAGTAAATATAATATGTGCAGGCAAGCAAGCGTACATATTTTTGTTCTAAAAGAAAAACAGCACTGGATCGGTTTCAAGGTTAAAGCGTAGACGTGTCCTCGCAAGCGTTTTGGACGACCGCCTATCGAAATTTGTTTGAAAGCTTCTGGCTTAGCGTTGCGATTTAGGGCCTGACATAGCTTGTTCTTACTGTCTCGCAGCCTTTTTGTTATTAAACTTTTCTCTCTTCGCTCTCCTTTTTTTGTCTTGTGCCGAATAAGAGTACGCGACACTATTGACGGATCTTTCTCTCGTCAGATACTGATAACTTGACCGGAGTTTGCATCAGCCAGAACTTGAGGATTACTGCTTTTGAAGACGAGCTTTTCTCCTGATAAATCACGACCCAAGTTCACCAGTTTCTATGGAGGCAGCTTCTCGATTCGTGCCGGAGCACCGTCGGCAGCAGTATAAGAACAAAGGTGTCTTCAAGCAAGATGAACTGCGCCGCCGCCGTGAAGAACAGCAAATTGAAATTCGGAAACAAAAGCGGGAAGACAATTTGGCTAAACGCCGTAACCTAAATATACCCGCGAACGTGTCTAATGTACCCATCGAGCCATTGGCGGATAATGAAGGCGAAGAGCTTGATAGTATTGAGCAGCAGGTAGGACTTTTATCTAATGTCTATTTTATCAATTTCTAACCAAATAGCTGGCCAAGGAATTGCCAGAAATGATAGAAGGCGTTTTCTCCAACAACGTGGACCAGCAAATTCAGGCAACTACACGTTTCCGCAAGCTGCTATCAAAAGAAAGAAATCCTCCCATCGATCGGGTCATCGAGTGCGGCGTTGTTCCACGTTTTGTTGAATTTTTGAAAAGCAGTACCAGCATGCTTCAGGTATATTAAACCAAGAGTTATTATAATATTTTTATTGTCGTTTCTATCCCACTATTTTTTCTTTTTTCGCTTTTGCATATGCGGTACATTTTTATTCATAATTATTTCCATATAGCAGATTCTATTTGTGCCTCGTTGGCATATTAAACTTTGATTTTTTCTGTTCTAACGGTCCAGTTTGAGGCAGCATGGGCCTTGACCAACATCGCTTCCGGATCGGCCAACCAGACTCGTGTCGTGTTGCAGGCCGGTGCAGTACCCATCTTTGTGGAACTCTTGTCTGCCAGCGAGCAGGATGTCCGTGAGCAGGCAGTTTGGGCGTTGGGAAACATTGCTGGCGACTCGCCAGAGTGCCGAAATTTCGTGCTTGAATGCGGAGCTCTCCAGCCTTTACTGCATCTGCTCAGCGAGTCTCGTAAGATGAGTATGCTTCGCAACGCAACCTGGACACTTTCCAATTTCTGTCGTGGCAAAAACCCTGCTCCAAACTGGGATGCTATTAGTCCTGCTCTCCCCGTATTGGCAAAGCTCGTGTTTTCCGTTGACGACGAAGTCCTTATCGATGCCTGCTGGGCTATCAGCTACTTGTCTGATGGACCAAACGAAAAGATTCAGGCTGTCATTGAAGCAGGTCTGCCTCGCCGACTGGTTGAGCTACTGCTCCACCAAAACACGGCCGTCCAGACGCCTGCCCTGCGGAGCGTTGGCAATATTGTAACTGGTGATGATGTACAGACGCAGGTAATGGTAAATTGTGGGGCCCCACAGGCTTTATTGGCTCTTTTAAACTCGTCTAAAGACGCGATTCGCAAGGAGGCCTGCTGGACAATTTCCAATATTACCGCGGGTAATACGGCACAGATTCAAGCTGTAATCAATGCCAATTTAGTACCCTCTCTTATCCACCTGCTGCAAAATGGCGATTTCAAAACGAAGAAGGAGGCCTGCTGGGCCCTGAGCAATGCAACCTCTGGTGGCCTTTCTAAACCAGACCAGATCCGTTATTTTGTGAGCCAGGGTGTGATCAAGCCGTTGTGTGATCTTTTGACGTGTCTCGACAACAAGATTATCCAAGTTGCTCTTGATGGCTTGGAGAACATATTGAAAGTGGGAGAGATGGACAAGAACGCGAACGGCACTGGGATCAATCAATATGCGCTCTTTATTGAGGAAGCTGGTGGAATGGAAAAGATTCACAACTGCCAAATTAACGAAAACAAGGATATTTATGCCAAGTCGTTTAGTATCATCGAGAAATATTTCAGTGAGGAGGACGATGAAGTCACCGGCCTCGAGCCACAACAGGCAGAGGGAGGTGCCACATTTAGCTTTGGTGGATCTCAGCCATCTGGTCAGGGAGGGTTCAACTTTGAAGGCGCTCAGGACGAAATGGCAATGTAGATTGAGGTTACCTTTTCACGAAAATTCGCTATAAAAGAAGGGACAGTGCCGATTCCGGTTTCGAGTCAATGGCGTTTCCAGTACTGTAACAAGCTCCGCTCGGTAATGGCCGAGGGAGTACAGGCAGATTCGTGCAAGGACTAACACTGTTCTCGCAACGTTCATGGAGTGTCGAGAAAACTATCCCCTTGTTTGAAGTTAAATACTATTCACCTTTTACATTTCACTCCGTATTGCTTCTACTCTCGTATTATTTCATTCCCTTATTATTTCAACCCTTTTTTTCCTTAATATTATTTTTTATAACTACATTTTTTTCTTTTTATTGATTATTGCGAGAATCCCATTGTTATTGTTCTATTTTCATTTCTAAACATGCTCATTCCCTTTCTTGCCTGCATTAGGTCCGAAGCTTTGATTCTCGTATTCATTGTTCATTTTGCCTCCATATTTATATACACCTTTGTTTCATTTGAAATATAGGAATACAACGAATATGATTCAACTAGTATATCATCACCGAATAAATGTATGCTCAAAAGCACGTCAAACTCGCTTCCCTGCTGAAAGCATCACCAACACCTATTGCTGTAGCAACTCTAAGTTTTGTCGAACATTATTTATGGCGGGCTTAGTCTCCGTAACCGATTTCGACCTGTGCAACGATGTTAATTCCAAAACAAATACAATAGATTAGCCTATACCAATCAATAGCCGACAAGTCTCCAAGGATTGCGTCTGTTCCCGATCGAGACTGCAGACTCGTGGCCAACAAACTAGCAGCGAGACCGCGTACCTATGCCCCTTTAGCACTCAGCCAGCAAGAAGAACAAAACAGACCATAACCAAAGGGTGTAAAAGCATATTGCAAAGATTCAGCATGCATTTACGGCTCAATACATCGATTTCCAGACAAGAGATTGATCCATAAACTGAGGCGATTGCTTTTACTTTCCCCACATCTCTGCATTTAAAGGCTGCTTTTTGAAGAGTATTTATCACACGAATAAGCCTGTCCGGTAAGAAGTGTAAATGAACTAAACAAACAAATAAATAAATAAATAAATAAATAAATAAATAAATAAATAAATAAATAAATAAATAAATAAATAAATAAATAAATAAATAAATAAATAAATAAATAAATAAATAAATAAATAAATAAATAAATAAATAAATAAATAAATAAATAAATAAATAAATAAATAAATAAATAAATAATTCGTCGCCTACTCTTTAGAGCATTTAAAAGTCTGGTCCAAGGGAGTCATATCAAGAGCAAGACTAAAGGCACAGCACATTGGCACCATCGACCGTCGCGTCTCGACGTGTTCAACAAGTGAACTAGCCATGTCTCTAATGATTGTTCTCCCTGAAACATTGTATCTGTTCAAACTTAGAAGCGTCTGCAGCGATTCGCGAGCCTTGCCAACAAATTAGTATAGTCTTTCGAGAAAATTTTACTGCTCGAGGTAATATTATAACGATTCTTACCGTAGACTCTCCCAGGCCCCCAATACTAATCATAAGGCCAGACAGCAGTTGTCTCCAATAGAATTTATTCGATAGCAAAACAGGCAGCCTTTCGAAAAGGCTATCTGGCGTCTTTATGCTCGCCACATTCTGATCAAATGTCGTGCCCAGGCCCGGCTCTTTACCATTTTCAACAAATAAAAATCCAGCTTTATCCGCGGCAATCGTCGTGAAAGCATCTAGAGCTGCCACCCTAACTCGTTCAATTCTCTCCATCATTTGCTTTACCAGCAGACTCGATATACGGGAATATCCGTCCTCGTCCAGGCTGATTTCACGAGCTGCCATGACGCGCAGCAACACGGGTACGCAGGCAATAGCCTCTAACCGGACAAAAGAGCCAACATCGCCCTGTGCAGTGTACTCGTAATCGTCAAAGGCGAGTGTAACTGCGGCCGTGATCGCCTCAACGGCTGTATCATTGCAAAAGCCGCGTCCCCCGATAATCAGCCGGACCGATTTCAAAGCTAAAGCTCGTGTTCCGGCCTCGATACCGGCAAACTTGCACGCAATTCCGGACAGATGCTCAATGGCACTGTCCTGCAACTGCTTACTGCGAACCGTCCAGTCAACGTGGCCGAGTAAGATTGCCACTGCACGAGCTCTTTCCGGTGTATCGATGGCGTTTAAAGATACGTAAGGCTCAATACTAATCTGCTCACTGTGGAACTTGTCAAGCTGAGCAAAAGCAAGCGATCCGCGTAGCTGCAGCTCATCCTCCTGCCTTGACATGCAATGGTACGCAATCTTGAACCATTCATCGACAAGGTTTGGGGCCAAAGACGCTGCTGCTTCGATAAAGGAACAAGCCGCCTCACACAGGCACACATCAGCGTAGATTTCGATACAACTTGGCAGAGTCGTAATGTCCTGTAGTGTTAGTACATGGCATGCATGGTACGTATCTTGACGATAAATGTAGTTGATCATTAAATTCGTTTTAAATGCTCCCCACCACGTACCTTTTGGTATACAGACTCTGTTATACCGTCCGGGTCGTATTTCACCAGCTGCGACAGGAACAATAGAGCACCGTGTACCCGTCCAGCGTCATTGGAGTCCAAGATGGCCATAATTTCAGCAAGTCTATGCCGGACGCACTTCCTGTCTATCGCTACGAGGAAAGGAACACACAAAGCCGCATTTGCCCGCTGTGAGTAATCCCAATGGCAAACGGAATTGTGGACAATGTGATCGAGCACAGATTCTCTATAAAACTCAAAGGCAAAACAAAGGGGAACAAGTCGAGTCCAAATAGTTTCACTGTGTCCAACTGCAAAAAAGTTTAATGCTGAAACAAGGTCTAGTCCATGAGGGAAAGCATTGTGGCGCCCATAGCCTTCTTGAAAGGCAGCACTAGCGGCTCTACGCACATTTAGCTCGCGATCAAATAACGACTTGAAAACTAAATGTCGAGATAACGATTGTAGATAGGGCTGCAGCTCTTGCGTAGTGTAGGCACGGAACAGTGACCAGGCTACATAACACCCAGAGTCCCTAACAAACCCTCCAACTGCGTGCCGGCCACGCACATGCTCAAAGTCCAGACAAAGCACCGTATTGTTAATCGTTGCCTCGAGTCGGGTCAAGGGTATTAATTTACGGCGAGAAAGCTCGGCTAAGCAAAGAGCACAGCCGTGCCAGGCGCTGCTGGACACTGCACTCGTGTCAATCGACATTGTCCGTCTACTGAAAAAGACGTTTTCATCAAACAAGGCATTTACTGCATCAATGACTTGCAAAGCACTAGCGGGGCTCAATAGAGCGGTAATACGAGCCACGCCCTTGGCTGCAGAGTAACGGACCTCTGTGGACAAGTGTACTTGCCGACGTTTCCCACCACTCTGTCGAGGAAAGGTCAGGACGCTAAATATCCCATCCAAAAGCAGATCAATAATATCCTCCAGCTCCAGAGGAACCTGGTCCCGAGCGACTAAATCGGCAGCAGAGTGAGAGTGCAGTAAACTGATCCCCATTCGCTGTGCAAACTTCATCAAGAGCCGTGCAATCTTTTGATTTTGCAAGCAGTCATAGTCGTACCTTACCGCATCAAGGCACTGCATTACCCGTTGGAAACTAGGTCCCGTGACCAAGGCACGGTCGCCTTGCTTCAGGATACTGCACATTGCTTTAAGTAATCCGAGCTTGTAATTGCCGTCACCCACTCGCGCCCAAGCCAAGTCGAACTCGGAGAGAAACTTTGCAAAAGCCATTGGACGCGTATCCCTGCGCACACAAAGCCGGACGAGGATGTACACTGCCGCATCAGACTCCTTACCGGCACGGCCCAGGTACCTCATAGCCAAAGCGTAGAGTACGGCAGTGCTTGTTTGTGTGCCCAGCACTTGTAAATCAAAGGGCAAAAGCAGGAGATGGGATAGCCAAGCCAGTAACACGTACCGTTCACGCCACTCTGGGCCATGAGCATTAAATGCCTCACAGGCCTTGGCCACGGGCTCGAACAGGGCCACATCTTGCGTCAGGAACCGGACTGGGATTAGAGACTGGCTCAGTGGGAGGAATAGGTGTCCACTTACTCGCACGACTACCGCGAAAACTTATCAGGGAATACAACGAGCAGAGCAGTACTCGCAAAGCTCCATCGTGGGTATCGAGACGCGGCACAACAAGACTCGATAGTGTGGCGATTGCACTCGGCAGCCAATCGTCGAGAACACCGGCCGTTTCTTTGAGTTTGGTGAGCTGTACAGGTTAGCGCAGACTAAAGAGCAGATACTCGGCAAAGAATCAAGAGCCGAATATTACGGAAATGAAAAGAAGGGCAGATGAGCAAAAGGAGTCGCAAGAGGCAATACCGATTCTGAAAACTGGCCGAGGACGATTTCACCACGCGGTTCGGTGAACAGCTCGAGCAATTGGTTAAACGACGTTTGACACCGCCTTTTAATAGTCTCTGCTGCTGCCGAATCGTACGCGTCACGAATGACGTTGAGCTCGTCCACGCCATCACTCATATCCTTACAAAGGCCAATGGCAACGGATCACGTCATCCAAGTCTTGCCGAGTTGTCCACATTGCAGCGGCCGCTAATGGCTGGTGAGAGCTGCCATCATTGCATCATATTCATACTACTATATAAACCGAATTTAATCTACGCGATGGATATACAGAGGCGGACAGCCACTATGAGCAAAAGGCAGAGAAAGGAAATTGACAAGAGTAAGAAAGTCTTTACTATTTGTGTGTTTGTGCACGTTTTGACGCGATTGAGAAAGCAATTCGAAACTCGGCAGACGGATAACTCTTCAGGATGGAGCACGAAATGTGGCATTATATGGGACATATGATAATTACTGTAAATAGTAGACATATATAATGTTATAGTAGAACCCAAACTTAGACCAGGTTTAGGGTTCGTTAGGGTTAGTTTGGTAAACCGGGAGCTGGAGTAAGAATATACATATATAGCCTACATAGCCTACAAAAATAATCAATCCGACTTAACATATAATACTGTAGATTTATATAAAACTGTAGATATATATAATACTGTAGATATATATAACACTGTAATGTAATGTAATCCTGTAAATGTAATATAATTCTGCAAATAAAATGAATAAAAGTTCGATTCTTCGTACTTTGTGAGGTTGGACAGATAAAATATTGTCAAACAGCCCAACGCAATGAAGTCCTTGAGCTCGGCGCTAAGAGCGCTGAACGCCCCGGGTCAAATCCGCAGCAAGTCTACGCTGGCAAACACCGGGTACAGCAAAGCACCGCTCGATGTCAGACTCGAACGGTTGGAAAAGCGGCTGCCAAAGTTATTGGAAGCGTACAATGTGGAGCAGGAGACGGGTGCCGGAACGCTAAACAAGCCGTCCAAGCATATAATTGAACCCTTCCGGTTACCGGACAGAGAGAAGAAGTTTGCCGATCCTCATTATATGCATATGACGGATATTATCCCGACTTCGACCAAAAAATTAGGCATGCTGGCCCGGCAGATCGCTCACAAGCCCGTAACGCATGCAATCCTGCAAATGAACTTTAGTATAAAAAGGCACGCGAAACCAATTATATCGGCTTTAGCAAAAGCAAAAAAAGTAGCAATAAAGCAGTATGGATTAGACCCGGAAAGTTTATTCGTTGACGAGGCGTGGGTTGTTCGGCGGCGGCCTGATAAGGCACTTAATATTATGGGTCGCTCAAGGTCTTCGATCATGCGCCATCGACGCTCGTCTCTTTTCATGCTAATCAAGGACAAGGATACAATTATTAGAAGAGAGATGGAGAGCGAAAGAAAATTGGCAAAACAAAAGCCTTGGGTGCAGCTTCCAAACAGGCCTATCTATGACAAGAGGAATGTTTTTACCTGCTAAAGAGAATGGCATTAATTACAGTCAATCAAAAACATGATACAGATTAGTACAGTAAAGTTTGGTGCGGTGAAAAACTACTACTCGAATACCAATATAGTGTATCCCCCCTCAAGTGTATAATACAAGCGTGCATGAAAATGTACAAACGAATAACGACTAGAAATTTTGCTCTAGTTCATGCCAAACCCCACGGATGATAACATTTCCTGTGGGAAATAAGTGTTGTTGATGTAGTTCCCAAACTGCTCTTGTGCAATCAGCTGTAATGACTCAAGCAGAGACTGAAACTCGGGCGAATCTGAGTCCGGAGTCAAGTCTTGGATTTCGCTTTGCGGTGTGCTTGAAGCATTGACCAGCGAAGGCGTTTTTATATTTGGTGTACCGGCACTAGCATCACTCAAAGAAATCACTGCGTCCCTAGCCCGCTGTGTAAAAAACTCCAATTTCCCTAAAAAGCCCTTTTGGGCAGCCGACGACTTTTCCCCGTTGAATGTTAGAGTTTTTTCGACTAGGGCCTCAACAATCTTTCTAGCCTCTTCTCTTAGAGTCGTATTTTCCGTTCCAAACAGCCATAATTTAGCCTTTGGATGGTTAACCGTGACTTTGATCACAAGCGCCCGTGAAAATGCGATTCGAACAAGGATTTTAATGCAAAAAATCACAATAGCAAAGACAACTCCACAACTGTGCTTCAGATCGGGATTGTGTACTCCACCATGAAATACATTGGGGTTCATTAAAGCCATGGTCTCGTGTACAGCGACAAAAGCTGTCTGTAGATATTTCAATATATACTGCGAATGCTCGTCCGGAAAGTCAGGCAGAACCTTTTCCGGATCATCTGCATTGTTGGACATGGCAAGAGCCCAATCGTAATTAGAATGAAAATCAAGACATGCCGCGGCACCTTTAACTCCCCCGTCTTCTCGCGAAAACGGAGTGTTATAAGAAGCATTTGGCCCTGAAGATTCGTTTACGGGATAGCTTTGCATAGGCAGTATTTTCGTATAATCATAAATAGCTCCTTCATACACAAGACAACAACATAAATGGTAGAGCGGTTTGAGCGTAGGGCTGACTTGGTACCCGTTGACATTGAAATTGTTCCATTCTAACAAGGGCAAAGGTTAGATACACAGGTAACAAAAAGGTAGAAAAATTAAAGGCGAAACGAAAAGAGCAAAAAATTCATTTGACCCACCTTCAAGTTTCAGTTCAAACTTTTTAACTAGATCAGACATGTAAGGGTACCGTCCACGAATTTTGCTCATTTGCGCCTCGAACTGCATGTCTTCAACAATACTCAGCCCGATACGAGCAAGTTTGGTATAGCAAACAGTCACGAAATCGACGTAGAGCGACGATTGGGAGAGAAGTCGATTACAAGCATTATCCATCATGGGTGACCATTTGAGATGAACTTGCTTCCTCGCGATAATATTAACCCTGCACATTTTAGAAACGATCAGAATTAAATGAGTACATAAAAGAAAATAAATAAAAAATAGCAAAATACAAGATAAAAGCAATCATTATCCTTACATCGAATATAGGGAGAATATTCCAAGCCAGGCCCGATCTTGGTCAATGGTAGACTGTTGCGCAATCACATGCTTTGGGCCCAAATTCGGAAACACATAGCTCGTTTCATCACAGTCGAGGTGCAGCGCAATCGCAATACTATGCGCATTCCCAATGAACTCTGTCGCCCTTACGGACCGGGGACCGTGTGGGATTTCATGCCAAAACGTTAAAATAAGATAAACTTGTACAAGCTCAATTGAACGCCTAACTTCGATGAAAGAAACCTGAGCCAGTACTTGGATAATATCCTTGTAAAGCTTTGAGGAAAATTGTTCATGTGTATTATCAAGCTGCTCTGTCTGGACGTGTGTCTGCGACCCAGCCAGGCAAAAGGCCTCGAGCAAAATAGGCTTAGTCGCCCGCAGCATGTCAAAATCTTGTTTTTGTGCGGGCACGAATGGCAGCCAAATATTTTGGCCATCAACGTACCACTCAAACAGCCGCCTTGCTACGTACAGAGAAACAACGTCCCGGGCGATAAAGTCATGCCGAACTGTCTCCGCCAGTCCTGAACCGTCAGCGTGTCCCTGCCCATTAGCTAGACCGGCGGCAGTAGCGGTCTGTGCCAGCACGCCTAATGACGATATCGCAGATGGCCCGGAGACTACCGGGTTCGCTGATACAGGAGGTAGTACAGGCTTCATTGTAAAGTTGTCCTTTTGCAAGAAAGACGGATTATCCCTTTGCCCCAAATGCTCCCTTGCGGCGGCCGGAAAAGGCTTGAACGATGAATTTTGTTTAAAGGACGGCTGGGTGTTTGCAAATGGAAGCTCCTGCTTCAAAGCTTCTTGCTTTAAAGCCTCTTGCTTCAAAGCCTCTTGCTTCAAAGCCTCTTGAGCACTATCGGCGGCAAACAGCTTGGAGCTCATACTATCAATCTTGCTACTCATAGCCAACAGCGACCGTTCAAGCATGGCAATTCTATCGTCACTGTTAGAATTCACTGACGGTCTTGATGCACTGTCGCTGTCGCTTCCACGAGCCCCGCCACTCTCGTTCTCGCGTCTCGTGCGCTTTGGAGCCCTTTCACGGAAAACACACTCGATGCCTTTGTTGGCACATCGCCGACACGGAGCCTCTTCGTTGTCGACACATCGGACCTTCATCATTCGACACGCGACGCATGCATTCATACGTGATCGTACATTCCCAGAGGCATTCGCTGGCGGAGTCGATGTCTGATCCGCTTTATAATCTTCGCCCTTGTACTCATCGCTCTTGGTCTTGTGGGCTTCTGTCGCGCCAGTCTGAGAAACAGCACTGTGCGCGTTTTGCTGAAACATGGCAGTGTACTACCGCGCCCTGTCAAATCAAATCCAACTCACAAAAAGTAGGTTAGCAACCGTCTCTGCGCCTCGGAGTTTCGGCGTTAATTGTCCGGCCGGTAATACCGATATTTCGAGCACGAAAACACCCTGACTAAACACAGTTGCATTACTTGCTGGTAGATCGAGACAGTATGCGGTTTAGCAGTATTCTTTTACTTATACATTTACGCCCCTGTTGAAAAATAATATAAAGTAAAATAGTATGGTGGTATAGTGAAATAGTGTAGTATAGCATATTGAAATAATGTAGTATAGCATAGTAAAATAGTATACTTTAGTTAAATAGTATACTATAGTAAAATAGTATAGGAAAATAGTATAGTAAAATAGTACAGTATACTATGGTAAAATAGGATACTATGGTAAAATACTATAGCATAGTAAAACTGTAACGTTTACATCTTCCAAGTAAACCCCGACAGACTTTTGAGGCCGCTTCATGATAGACGCGGCCGATCGCTCGCATTGAACGGGCACTGCGGGTGTCCGCGAGCGCGCAGACGAGTCTTTTACTGACAGATTCTTTCTGAAATGCAGCAAAATAATACAGGAAAACATATGCATGTCTCAGTGCCTCCTCATGGGCACCATGCGTTGAGCAAGGCGGGTACAAGAACGGCCGCTACGGCACAAGGATCGATACCTTACTCTCATTGGCAAACGAGCGGAGATGCGGCAGCCAGATCAAATTTTGTGGGCGGCGCCGGCAGTTATGGCAGTGGAGTCGCACCGAGTGCGGCCACAGCACCAACTAATTCTCGTATACGTGAAGTATGGGCTTATAACTTGGAAGCAGAAATGGCAGTACTGCGGGATGTTGTAGAGCATTTCCCATACATTGCGATGGACACGGAATTCCCAGGCATTGTTGTGCGACCGATCGGCAAGTTCAAGTCCACAAACGATTACCACTACCAAACATTGCGGGCAAATGTTGACACTTTGAAATTGATCCAGTTAGGGTTAACTTTTTCCGACGAAAACGGGCAGCTGCCAGCCAAAGTATCGACTTGGCAATTCAATTTCCAGTTCAGTCTTGATGACGATATGTATGCACAGGACAGTATTGACCTGCTCGCGAACTCTGGTATCGATTTTGCTCGATTTAGCGAGTATGGGATCAATGTACAAACATTTGCAGAGCTTTTAATATCCTCTGGGTTCGTGCTAAGCGATGAAGTTCGGTGGATTTCGTTTCACTCGTAAGTTCCTCACTGCCTTGTGGCTTGTCTTGCTAATAATCTAGGGGCTACGATTTTGGGTACTTGCTCAAAGTGATGACGTGCCTGCCATTGCCACCAGAGGAAACAGAATTTTTCGAGCTGCTGCACATATTTTTCCCTACTACATACGATATAAAATATATCATGAAGAAAGGTGGAGTTGGCGCTATCAAGGGCCTTCAAGATACCGCTGACGATCTTAATGTTGCTCGCATCGGACAGCAGCACCAAGCTGGATCTGATTCGCTGTTGACGCTACAAACATTTTTCGAAATGCGGCAGCGATTTTTCGATGGGCAGCTTGATCAAAAGTATAGGTGGGTTCTTGGAGAATGCTGATATTTGTACTGACTCGTGATTTAGTGGATACCTGTATGGCCTTGGAACCAGCAACTTTTCCAACCCGATAACCGTTGGTGCTGGTTTAAGTTCATCCGGAACAAATCCTAAAGCTGCCGCTTTCCACTCGCCAACATATGGTCAGTATGTGACACCTATAAATACAGCCGCGCGGTTCCAATACGGGAAAATGAGCGGCATGTCATGACTAGTTATGAATGATGGGTTTGCTTTAGAGAGCATGGTTCATATCTCTGCGTAGAAAATTTGGAATAAATTCGGAAGTTGCAATTTATGGGAGTAGCAATGAACGTATGATAAATAAATAAATAACAAACAAATAAACAAATAAATAAATAAATAAATAAATAAATAAATAAATAAATAAATAAATAAATAAATAAATAAATAAATAAATAAATAAATAAATAAATAAATAAATAAATAAATAAATAAATAAATAAATAAATAAATAAATAAATAAATAAATAAATAAATAAATAAATAAATAAATAAATAAATAAATAAATAAATAAATAAATAAATAAATAAATAAATAAATGAATAAATAAATAAATAAACATACATCCCTGTTCGTCGCATTCCTTTAAAACCAAGCGCTGCTTGCTTACTTGTAATCATCCCCTCTTCGTCAAGTAAAAACCTGGGGCAGAGATAGGGCCTGGATGTGTATAGAACGGCACCTAAACCTCACTCCAACTGCCGCGAAATGTAATGGCCGACTACGTTTCTCTGCTGGGCGCAGAGAACGATGCCGACAAAAGCTGGCGAAAGTATGATGATTATATTGGCGCAAGGGTATTCTACTCGGGCTTTGTTGCCCAGATGAGATCCAAGATACTCGCGAATCCAAGGGGTGAGAAAATACATATCAATGCCAATTGGGCTTATCAAAACAGTCGTTTCTGAGATTAACAAGGATGCGGAGGGGGCCAAAAAACGACGGGGACAAGTAAACCGGATTCTTGATGGAATGATGGCTCGAATGGAATCTAAACGGTACCTTCGATTTGCCGCTTGGCTGGTAGATAATATATTTGCCCGGGTTTATGAGCAGGCATGTGATTGAATTGGTGACCACGTTTTCTTACAGCTTTTTTAGGGAGTCGTCATGCCTCGAGTTGATATGGAACGTCTACTGCAATTGGCCAAACAAGCCCAGGAACAGAGAGTGTCACTCGTGTTTTTGCCGAGCCACAAGTCTCATGCGGATTATGTCACGTTACATTTAGTGCTTTTGCGACTGGGCATTTCGCTGCCTGCTGTAATTGCGGGAGAAAACCTTAATTTTGCTGTTATTGGGTCATTTTTGACGAGCATGGGAGCATTCTTTATTCGAAGAGAATTCAACACACCCGACTCGGCGCTGTATCGAGCAGTTTGCGCGTCTTATATTGAAGAGCTGCTTTGCAGCGGTTTAAATATAGAATGGTTTATTGAAGGCCAGCGATCCCGGTCAGGGAAGCTTAATACCCCCAAACTCGGAATTTTGAAGATGCTGCTGGATATTCTGGAGAACAATAGTAATATCAAAGATGCTTGGCTGGTACCCGTATCATTAGGCTATGATAATGTACTGGAAGCCAAGACTTATGTAGAAGAACTGAGCGGCCGGGAAAAACGACCAGAGACTTTTGCTTCTATGCTTCGGAGTGCGGGAAAAATGAACCTTCACATGGGCTCTATATCGATGCGGTTCTCGAACTGTATATCTGTTCGTAAATACGTGGCACAAGCGCAGGGTAAAGACTGTTTGCAAAGCCTTGCTTACCGTGTAAGATTTGATTGTATTTTCATCATGTGCTAGAGTTGACTTTTCTGTCGTCTAACCAGGTAGATTCTCGCAGACATAAACGATGCTGCCGTCATTCTGCCGTCTGCCCTGGTAGGCACGGTAATTCTGACCGCACGGGGCCGAGGAATCGATTGGCAGACGCTTGTTGACCGTGTTCGTGAACTGGCTCTTGATATAAGGAGAAGGGGCTACCTTATCGCCGATGTCACCTACAAGGACCCAGAGCTTGTCATTAAGAAAGTACTGCCAACAATGAGGCAGATTGTTTCGGAAAAGGACGAGTATCTCGTGCCCATACTCGTTCCGGAAGACCGTTTCCGCCTGAGCCTTGGTCGTAATCAAATTGCACATATATACTTGCCCGAATCCTTGACCTGTGCAGCCGTGTATGGTGGAGCTTCCCGGCAAATTACGCTAGAGTTTGTATACAATCAGACCCGTTTCCTCTCCAAAATCCTTCAGCAAGAGTTTATATATCCAAGCGATCGGCTTGATGCCAATTTGCAGGCGGCTCTCTTACAACTGCAAAAAGACCATGTGCTTACTGTGCAAAAGGGCACAGTGTCTGTGAGCGATATGGAGCTGTCGAGAGGCAGCTATTTGTTTTATTTTTACTCGTCCCTTATATGGCCCTTTTTAGACGCGTTTTACCTGGCTTGTATTTCGCTGCTCATGCTACTACCCCTCCCGGGAGTCTATGAGCACCGGTCATTCGTGCCCCTGCGTCGGTACATCAAGACTCTGCAGAAAATGGGAATGTCCTTGTTTTATTCGGGAGAGCTAAACTACGTAGAAAGCATCAACGTCGAAAGTGCGTCAAACGCGATTGAATGGTTACTGCGAAACGGGATTTTGCAACTCGCCAAAGGTGATTCTAGAAAGGATTATGCGATCCGTTTACCTCTAGAGTTGTATGTGGCTCTGGAGGAAAAGCCTCCAAACGAAAAGCCTCAAACAGAAAAGAGCCTTATTCTGCAATTGATCGACGGAATCAATGTATCCCGTCTTCGACCTTCTGCTTTGAATCCAAAGCAATCCTTTTCCCCTCGTGTTTGTGATATTGTGAAAAAAGCAGCATTAGATCTGCATATACATAATAAATTGTAGCATTTGTCATGCACTCTGCACCCCTATAAACAAGCCATTTCGTACCACTCATGCAAAGGCAGTTTTAAGCCTAGACCAGGCAGTTTAAATGCCTAGACCAGGCAGTTTTAAAGCCTGGACTACCAGCGAAGCTCCATACAAATTTACAATATTGATCCAGATCCATCTAATCCAGAGCGCCGTGTCCCCGTTTCATAGACCCACGGTTCTTGTCGTTGGATTTTGTAAAAACAGGATCCTGTTCAGCAACAGCGGCGTACTTCAAAAGGGCCTCACGTGGATCTTCGTACCTGTACTCATTCCCCTGACGGTGTTTGGCCTCCTCCAGAGCCCGCACGTGCCGGGCGCTATTGACAACTGGTCCACGGTACTCTGGCATATGCGCAGCCTGTGGATCAGGTCGCCGTCGACGGCGACCAGTCTCCTCATCGTCAGCAGACCCGTCCATGCCGGACGCGTTGAGGGCTACATCCGTAGTCAAATGATCCAGATCGTCCACGTGCCTCACCCGCCGGGCCTTTGTGACAGTCTCCAGAGCGCCTTTGAGGGAAGAGTGCTCAGAGAAAAGGCAAGTAATGCCTCCGTCCGAGCAGCCGACCAGGATTTGATTAATGCGAGAGTGCCAGACAATGCTTACAGCTGCGCCTGTGCCCACACGCAGCTGCCTCTCAAGCTGCAGACTGTGAGCGTCAAAGAAGCAAACGTTATTATGGCCACTGCAGCCTGTAACTACGGATCGGCTGTCTGGCGAAACGACAACAGCCGTCTCTGCGTAATCGTTCTGCAGCCCGGTTACTTGCCCAACTGCCGTCTTGAGCTGCCGAGTGTCCCACAGCTTTAGCGTATCGTCTCCTCCTCTGGAGAAGAGCGAATGGCCGTCAATGGCAAAGGCAAGGGCAGAAGTGGCAGTGCCCGGCGCATGAGCGTCCGGCACTGTCGCCACCGGCCGACCAGAGTGGGCGCCCCACTGCCACAGGGAAATGGTTCCGTCAGCGGCAGCTGCTGCGATAGTACGGCTGCCGCTGCTGGCATTGGCCTCGGCCGGCGCCCAGGCGACTGCCGTTACAGGCTGCCGAGTGGGCGAGTGCAAGTTGCGATGGACATACACGTCTGTCTGGCTGCGTGGACGCGTCGCGTCCCATACGCGTACTGTAGAATCGGCACTCGCAGTCACGAAATGCCGCTCGTCACGTGGCCGCCAGCGGCCGCACGTGACTGCAGCGGTATGGCCTTTAGTAGTACGCAGATCGCGGATATAGGGATCGCCTTTAGCGAAACTGTACACCGTATTGCCGTCCCGATCACACACAATTGCCCTTGCTTCACGTAAAACCAGCAGCCGTGCAGTATTTGATGAATTTGCTGCATTTACTTTATCATTTACACTATCATTTACACTATCATTTGCTGCTGCTGTACTTGCCGCAGTGTTATAGTCGATACTGTGCACTGGATAATGGCCAATATTGTCGCCCGTCTCCCTCGACGGGTCGAGCACAGTTCTGCTCGGCTTCGCTGCCACTGCGCTCATACTCGCAAAGTCCCACAGTTTAACGGTAAAATCATACGATCCAGAGTACACCCGGCCGCCGTCCGTGTCGATCGCGAGCGCAGAAACGAGCTTTGTATGGTCGTTCATTGCCAGCGAGTGAGTAATAGGGAACGCGTCTGTGTCTGATCCATCGCTAAAGGCACTCTCTCCAGAATCGCTGCCGATCGAGCTGACGGACGCGTCAATTTTACGTGGATTTTCAGGCTCAGCTGCAGTGCCGGTCGCCTCGCTCACAAACGGCTGAGGGCCGTACGTGTCTGTGTCTGACGACGACGACGACGACGATACTGAGGCTGAGCGTCGGTCGGCAGACCGACGTGAGCGGTCCAACTGCTCCCGCACATTCGACTTGGCCGGAATTGGCTGCTTGCCGAAGCCTGACGGAAGGTACGCTCGCAACTGCTCTTCGTCCATGCCGTCAAACTGCAGTTGGCGATAGTGATGGATTTAGGGTTAGTGATAGTGATAGTGACAATATTAGGGTTAGTGATAGTGACAATATTAGGGTTAGTGATAGTGGCAATATTAGTGATAGTGATAGTGATAATATTAGGGTTAGGGTTAGTAATATTAGATTTTATAATTGAAGGGTTAATTAATAGGATTAACAGGATTAATAGAATATAGGCAGAGTGAAGAGCGACACTCGGATCAGGTGCTATTCGCAGACGGGCAATGGCGCAAAATGAAAAGCCGCGTCGCGTAATAGACACGCGGCTGTTTGACGCTTCTTACAGGCGGATAGACTGTGAGCAGTGCAGAGCGACTTTAGAGTTTCTGCCAATTCAGGCTTCGGCGGTCGACGAGGCAGTCGTGTTAAAGTGCTGTCAGTGCGGCGCACTGCTCGCGCCGCCCGACACGTCACCAAAGCCCTCGTCAAAGCCCTCGTCAAAGACCCCAGCGGCCCGGCGCAAGCGTGGAACGCAAGAAAACCCTATTGAATTAGAGTACTATCACGTCTTGCAGGTGGATGCCACTGCTTCAGCAAACGAAATAAGACGCTCTTACCGCCGATTGGCGGCCGTTGTGCACCCCGACAAACCCGGCGGGTCGAGTGCAGAATTTTTCAAAATATCAGAGGCCTATTCGGTGCTGTCAAACGAGGACTCGCGGCGCCGGTACAATGAGTTTGGGAAGGCTAAAGGCGATAAAGCGTCCGCTGCATCTTCTGGACCAGAAGGCAGTGAGGTTGTTGACATGGAGGCCTCTTTGGCACAGGTTTTTGGTGGCGGGCAGCATGGGCTGTGGCACGATATCGTTGGGGACTTTAGCTTTCTACGAGAAATGAGTGATGTCATGGTCGACGAGACTGACGATGAGGAAGGGGACGCGGGGGCTAAAGAGGAACGGGATAAGGTTAGAGAAGCACAGCGGCAACAGCGGCGTGATGAGGAGCGCCGTCTACGCTTGGCCACTCTGTCTGATAATCTGAGGCAAAAGCTTGATACTTTTGCCATGAGCGACGATTTACCAGCCTTTACGAAACGGTTCAGTCAAGAAGCGCAGGACCTGAAAGCAGAGTCGTACGGGACAGAGCTCTGCCACGTTGTGGGGCAGATATACGCACTGCAGGCCGCATCGCACCCGCTTAACCCTAACGCGAGCACTTGGTCTTTGGCGTATCGGGGGTACGTCGCCTCCTTGCGGCTAAAGACGCGTACAGTTACAAGCACCTTTTCCGTTATTCGTAAAGCTTACGCTGTTAAACGCGCGTTTGAAAAGCTGTCATTAACAACAGAAAAGGAGGCAGATGAAAATGTAAAAAAACAGTTGGAAGAGGACGCGGCAAAGGCGGTTTTCGAGGCGACTTATGAGGGCATCCGAAGCGAGCTACTTGGCGTGATTAGCGAAGTGTGCTCTACTGCATTAGCAATCGAGGCGGACCGGGTAGCTGGTATTGCTAACGTTTCGCACGATGAACTCGTACAAAGACGAGTCATTGCTCTCGAAACATTAGGCAATATTTACCAGGCAGTGCAGCCAGATCCGGCTCCGTGATTCATCAACTCTTGAGAGCTTTGGCCTGTCAGTTGACACACTATAAGCCAAAGAAGCTAGGATCTACTAAAAGATTAGACGGCTTTAATTTTTTAGCATCCTGACGCTATGAATTTTTTTTTTTAAATATAATCTTATATTTTTTAATTTTTTTTTTTTTTTCAGGTTCTTTTATTGGTTTTCATTCCTTTAATTTTAATCTTTAATTTTTATTCTTATTTTTATTTTTTTATTTTTAATTTTTAATTTCTTAATCCCTGAATTTGAGTCTCCAAACTGAATTATATATATTTCTTTCCGTCATTTTCTTTGGTTTCCTTGTTCTATAATGATGATTATGCATTTCTACATACTCTTGCAAGCGATTAGGTTCTCCGTCATTCAAGGCTAATTGATTATATACATACATTATAATTCGAAGCAATAGGCATGTCACACACCATGCAGAGTCCCCGTCCCTTCACCAGCCGAGCACCTTTTCATCGAACCGATGCAAGGTCTCCTCCATACTATTCATATCCTTTTGTGCCTTTTTCCGCATATAAAATATCGGGCAATCACGTGAAGTGCAGAGCACATCCTGGTGCAAGCTGCCCTGGCAACGCTGGCACTGTGTCCACAGTCTTGCAAACCTTACTTCTAAGGCGTTCGACTCCACTACGTGCCGCTGGTATATTTCCCCTACCCGTGACTTGCAGTTTTCACAGACTGCGGCTTTGCTGCCCTTGGGCAAAGGTGTTCGACACCCGAGACACAAGGCAGATTTTACAGCAAACTTCATAAGCCCTCCAATAGACGGAGCAGCGACGGAAATAACTCGAGTATGATCACCAGAAAGAAGCGAGTTTGCCTTCTCCCCAAGAATCGGTTCAAATATACGTAAAAGCGGATTGGCCAGCTGGTTGTCAAGGTAGTATTTTGTATCAATCGGAATATTGTTCTCCAAAACAAATATCGGGTCTTCTGCCCGAGAGTGCAATTTCTCACCTGTTGCGCCTTTTATAATTACATAGGCCACTCGATCGCCCAACGCCGGAGCCGATCCTGCATCGCGCTTGCGCATCCGCTCAGCCAGTTCCACGTGAGCCTGCTTGGCCGTATAATCAGACTTTGATAGGGCCTTTGTGATAACCAGCTGCGACATGTCCACCCGGTTTTGCAGCAAGTCCGATATCGTATCCTTTGTATACTCCATCGCCGCATTTACATCGCGATCAACAAGCATCTTGCGCAGTGCCGTTTCAATAACGTGTGATACAAGTTGGCAATTGTCCCGTCTTACTGTTTCAATGCCTTTTGCATCCATTTTGTCAAATTTATTTGGGTTTGTCCAGTACAGTCCAGCGTACCTTTTCTTACTGATCAGCAAGTAGGGGAAGTAAACCTTTTCAAACTCGAGTTTGATCGGTTTGACAAACTTGCTTGATACATAGTTGGCTGCCTCTTGTCCCAGCTCCATCACCCGCGGCATATCCTTGACACCAAACTTTACCATCACGGAATCAGTATCACCGTAAACCACAGTAGCATCAGCCTCATAACCATTTGCGAGTGTGTAATGAGCTTCCACTTCTGCCTTTGTCTTCTCAATCATTTGCCGCCCGTAAGCAGTGACACTGGAGGAGATCGGCAGACAAGGCAGCTTGCCGTTCGTTGCACCTGTGAATCCATATACTGAGTTTGCAGATATTTTAAGAGCGAGCTGACGGCCGTCAAGGACAGCTCGCTTGAAGGGATCTGTCTCTTTTTTAAGATCTGCTTTTGCTCTCTTGCGTGCACCCAACAGATCTTCAAAAATTGTGGGCAATAAGCCACGCCGGACGTTTGTTGTCACAAAGCAGTCTATAAATAAGTATGATTAAAACATTTAACGATAAAAAATTCATAAAATTTAAATAATCCAAATTTACACAACTCACCTCCGTTGGGTGTAACGGTATACTCTTCGTCCTTTTTCAGTTTCTGCGCGGCAATAACTTCGGGCGACAGCAGTGTCGTGTAGCAAAGATTGTGTGCCATCATGATGCTCGGGTACAAACTCGTGAAATCAAGTGTGGCTATCGGTGTGTCGTAATAGCCCTTTATGGGCTCAATTACAGTGGCACCCTCGTACTGCTCGTCCCCTCCCTCACTCTTTATATTGGGGACAACCAAGTCCTCAGCCAGGGCCTTACGGTACAGCTGGGAGATAACTTTTATTTGCTGGCCGCGTGACAGCAAATAGTTGAAAGGCACACCAGTAACACGGGCCATCTCCGTGTAATTCACAAGGCACATTAGTTTGTCCATTAGACGCTGGGGTAGAAAGGCGTCTTTTAAACAATAAACAGCGAGACGCCGCCGGGATTCTGGTGTGCCGTTTTGCAAATCTGTAATAATAGAATGATGCACATCCTCCTTTTGTTCACCCAAAAATTGAGCGCACACAGAATTGAGAGTGTATGATCTGAGCTTGTAGTCCCGCTGCACGACCTGCAGCATATCAAACTGAAGCCGGCCTTCCATGTTTGTGGTTTTTGATTCACGTGTGCCGTATGCTTTAGAGGAAAAAGTTGTCTCTTTAACCTCTGTTTTTTGTCGAGTTATACGGCCTAGAAAGGGGAAGTTGGATGCCTTTAAATGCGCAGCTCGGTCGAGCAAGTAGGGCAAATCAAAGTTGGCCGAGTTGTATCCAATCACAACGTCCGGATCGACTTTGCGAACGAAATCTGCCCAGTGCTCCAGCATTGCACGCTGGTCCGTATGCTCAAAGATTTGAGTGCCCACAATTTGTGCACAGGTATCGATAGTGAACACGTTCCGTACAAAAGGCTTTGACTGGCCATGTGTGGTCACAATATTGGCGATCTGGATCACCGGATCAACTTGAGGCTCTGGAAAAATGCCGCGGCGGCCAGCGCATTCGATATCAAAAGAAAGAATACGCAGTGGTGCCATTTTAAGCCACTGGCCTTCAGCGGCATGGGATACGAGGCGGGTCCAGTGCACGGAAACTTCAAGCTGGCAGTTTGAAATCTGAGCGTGTTTGGGTACAAAAGAGTACCGTCCAGCGGGTAATTCGACCCAGTTCATGCCGAGTACGCCTGTATCGATCATGAACCTTAGTGTGTAGGCGATATTGCTTTCAAAAGTCATTTGTCCACCGTTGAAAAAAGATTCAAACCCAAACTCTCCACGCTCAAAGAACCCACGCACGCGCACCATCTGCCGTGGATCAATGCACGTGATCTTGAGAAACGGAGACGGCTGGTTGCCACGGAACCCGTACAAGTTCTCCTTGAATTTTATGTCCACCTGCTGGACCGCGTTACCCGAAAACTGGTTGAGCGCACGATACAGTCTTTCTACCGCATCCGTCCGGAATCCCGGCGGCGCTGCGATGTAAAAATAAGGGTAGAATCCCGTCACTGTGCAAAGCACCGAGTTTCCGTTCCCAGTGACGCCAAACAGCCGTACAACAGGCCCACTGGCCTCGACCGCCTCGTCCGCTTCAATCTGCTGGAACACTACCAATGCGTTAGATCGCTATAGCCGCTTTTTTATAACGCCAAACTTACCCAAAGGCTCCCTGTCTGCTGCGAGCGGTGGCACATCCGGCCGCTCCCACGCCTGGTCCACCTCCGCCGCTGCACCATCAGACTCCCGCTGACTCTGCAGCTCTCGAGACAGCGAATCCAACTCTGCCTCAAACGAGCTCTGTGTCGCCGACAGTTTAGTGCGTTTCATACCACCGTCCGCTTGAGGCGTAGTGTTTTCAATGTCGCGCAGAGGCAAAGACTCTTTTCGCTTTTCGCCCGCTGTATCAGGCGCCATTTTCGTTGCCTAATCACGACGCGTTTGTCTTTGTCGCGTTGTATTCATTGCGAATTAAATTACTGGCGAAAATGGTACTGTATTGTAGTCTGTACATTAATTAGAGTAATGTGTAAGTTACTGTACTGTAATATTAATGTGGTGGTAATGTTAGTATTGTACTCGCCGGTACAGACAATCAGTATTATTTGCAATTGTCAAAGTATGAATCCATTACCCCCTCATACTACTTCGCTTACTCTTCAAATTCAGATACGTCTATTGCGCGTGTCTGGTCTTTGTCTTTAGGTTATTGGATCTCACTTTGAACATACATCGTTATGTATACACTGTAATCATTACAGTGTCATCAGTATAGACTGTAGTCACAGTATTTATTAGTCGATACGGCCACTTTACGTAATATAGTGCAATTTACTTACTGCAGTACTGATAGCAGTCTTGGCTGTCTGCCAATATACTGCGAGCAACGTATAAAAATTACGCTACAACGCGTGTATTGTGCGCCAAGCGATCAGTTCCAATACTTTTTAATCATTTTTTAATTAGTTAAATAATAGTTTGTGTACAAAGCACACAAACCCCAAATTCACAGACGAATCCATCGCTTTCACTCAATGGCTCCTACTGAACGACTGCGCCGCTGATGGCTGAGTGGCAGTAGTAAAGGGAAAAAAAAGGCACAATTTCCAAGTCCATTATATTTTTGTTACTATTGCTTCGATGCCGCTGGTAATGCCGCGTTTACCGCGGCCACTAGTACAGATCGGACGGTTGCTGCGCGTTATCTGCAGCTATATGCCTTTTGTAGTCGTCGTGACTTTTGTAACGTTTGGAGGATTGACGCTGCTGTCGCTACACGTCCGTCACGACGCAAGTGTCTTGCGTAAGTTGGTACTGCCCTCACTCGCTGATCTGTTGAAGGGTACGGTGGACTTATTATTACGCTTTTCCTGTACTGCCTCACAGTGTGGACGTTTTTGTTCTCTATTTTCTGTGATCCTGGCTCGCCTTCTGCTTCGACAGCCACTGCCGTAAGTCGTCCTTCCATCCACATTCATCACACGCAGCTAACGGCTTTTTCATAGCACGGATACTCGCACTTGCCGACGCACAGTGAGCCGATATCTGTGCTTGTAAAGGGCGACGGTCGCCAGCGGTTTTGCCAAAAATGTCAGTGTCAAAAGGTGAGGCATTCAATATGGGTTTCAGCGTCTTTTACATGTGTTTTACATGTGTTTTACATGTGTTTTACATGTGTTTTACATGTGTTTTACATATTCTAATACACTGCCTGCTGCAGCTATTATTCTCATAATCTTGTTGCTAACCTCAGCCGGACCGTTCCCACCACTGCAGCTCGTGCGGTCGCTGTATTCTCAAAATGGACCATCATTGTAAGAAGGCATGCGCACTCTTGCATCGCTAATCTCATAGGTGTCTGGCTGGCTACATGTGTAGGTCTCCGTAACCAGCGGTATTTTGTCCAGTTTTTGGTGTACGTTTCCCTATTCGCCCTGTGGTGTTTTGCCAATACTGTGGGAGCCGTGTTTTTTTTCTTCACAGACGAAACGGGTCTCGATCAAATGATCTCCATAAGCTGGCTCATATGCTGTGTTTTGTCAGGCACACTCGGCCTGCCCATACTGTTTTTCGCGTCTTACCATGTATGGCTCGTGATGCGTAACATGACGACTATTGAAAACCTGGAAAAAAGCCGCTACAATATACGGCAGCGTGGCGCGTTTGCTACGGCTTCAGACAGGCTGCAGCATATTACTAGACGTCCACGTTTCGCACAGCCAACCAACAGCAGCGGCAACTACTCTCGTGCAGGCGACAGTAGTCGTGGAGACGAGGCGAGCGTTGACGGGGAAGACGACGACCGTAAACTGATCGGAAACGCGTTCGATGTAGGCCTTTGCCAGAATTGGGCACAGGTCATGGGTTCGAATCCGATACTGTGGCTCTTCCCGGTGGGAGGCCCGTTTATGGACGGTTGGTACTGGCCAATAAATTCACGCGCACGTGACGCAGTAGCGCGCAATGTGGAGCGGCAAAAGTTGAGAAACGAGACCCCACAACAACACAAGGTTGAAAATGTTCCTCATAGCATGCGGGGTTTAATGGACCAGGCTCTTGAGCGGGCTGAGCAAGCGACGGGGCGTAATGACGGTGATGAAGTGAGCCGCTAATAAAATTAGAGATGACAGTTTTGAATTAAAAATTTTATTGCTTCTTCCTACAAATGTGTGAGCCAGGTAGACTTGTTCTTTTTATATAATAGAATTTCTTTTCTGCATGATTATCTGGTATTAACGTAGTACATTAATTTCTATGCCACGGCTACGCTCGGACTGCTCCACTACTGGCTATGCGCAATGGCAAACTCGTCAATGTAAGCAGCAAGCTTGGTAGCGTCACCCACAGTAATAGCATTATACAGAGAGATACGGATACCGCCGACAGAGCGATGGCCCTTTAGATTTACCATTCCTCGATCTGCTGCGCCGGTAAGAAATTCAGACTCGAGCGACTCTGTTTGTAGACGGAAGGGAACATTCATACGGCTGCGAGCTTTTGGTGCCACTACGAGACGGTACGTACTTGGATGCCGTTCCAACGCAGAGTATATAATATGAGACTTTTCTGCACTCAGTCGCTCAACCGCCTCAAGGCCTCCGTTTTTAAGCAAAAGCTCAAGGTACAAGTTGACCTGGTGTAGCGGTGCAATAGGCAAAGTATTGTACAAGGAATTGTTTGCTGCTGTTACGCCATAGTCCATGACAGAGGGAGCAACTGGGATGTGTGCTGCGTGTAGCTCGTCTATGCTGGATCGCGATTCAATAATATCGTTTCGGACAATGACAATTGTTATTCCAGCTGGTCCCGCGTTCTTCTGCGCTCCTCCCTGGTTGATTGTCAGATATGTTGATTTAAAAAATGAAAGAATAAATGGAAAATGAACGACAAGACGAAAAACAAAGGGCATATTTTGGAAAGAAAAAAGTCTAATTAGACCAAAGTAATAGGAATATGATTAGACACAAGCTGTACGTACATATAAAATTGCGTATTTAGAAACATCTACTTTGCGAGAGAAAATGTTGGATGAAATGTCAGCGACCAAATCAGCATTGCCCAGATCCGCCGGTGGTGAAGGGAACTCTACTCCGTGCACAGTCTCATTATCGCAGTAGTAGACGTAAGCAGGGTCCTCGCTTAGATCCCAGGAATTACGCTCAGGCAGATCCGTATACGCACCAAAATGGGCCTTGCTGTTGGTTACAACGTGTACTGGCACACCGACTCGCCGAGCCTCGTCACTCGCACGTGCCGACCATGAACCTTAATAAACATTAGTAAAGGAAGCAAAAGAAGCAAGAGTGAGAGAAAAGGCAAGAAAATCGAAAATCAATTGGTGGAAGGCACTATATAGCAGCTGCTGCGAAAAGAGAAGCGTTCTGAGAGAATGAGCTCAATCAAAACTGTCGGATTACGCAAGAAAGGATTAGCTGAAACACGAAAAGCATTGGCAAATTATAGAGAGCAGTCGGGCAGTAGTGCTGTTGAAAGCAAAGGTTAAACTCATAATCAGACCGTACCTGTGATAATGTAGTTTGCTGTGCCTAATTTGCGACGGTGTGCAATCAAATTGTACGCCACAGCTGCGAATTGAGAAGAGCCGCCGCCCTGCATAAAAAGGACAGAGTAATTATCCGGCACTGACAACAGCTCGCGCACGTTTCGTTTGGCCGCCTCTACAATCGCAAGCGCATCTTTTGATCTGTGCGAAATTTCAGACACACCCATTCCCAAGCCATTGTAGTTCAACAGAGCAGCTGCTCCCTGTTCTACCACCTCATCAGGTAAGGCACTTGGACCTGCGCCAAAGTTTATCACCTCGCTGCGTTTAGCCATTGAACCTGAATAAATTATTTATCGAGCTGAAGATAAGATTTAAATCGCGATAAATGTCATAAATTTGCCCCTTCGACTTTGCGCCGGTACGGTGCTTAATACCAATGTCCGGCCACGATAATAAGTAATACACAACTCGATAGCTGTGGCATGCCTAATATAAATGAGTGCATATTTATTGTACTTGAGAGATATACGTCGTGCCTTTCGTTGCAACCGTTTTAATATTAGAATAAAAATATTAATATTAATAATAATAATTTTAATGACCGTGCTTATAACCGCGCTTATGACCATGCCGGGACGGACAGCTATTGACGCTGGTCTTAAGCCTTACTATGATTAACTGGAAGGTATACCGTAACAACGATATTGCCCATTGTTGTATCAAGAACGAACGAATTGTGTATATGCAAAGCAACGACAGCATTAATTATCGTGCCTATCTGTTAGTGATGCACACAGCATGCTTTCAAGATTATTTGTTAACATAGACAAATGCATTGCTGTTTGACCTTTTGGCAATTGTCGTCCCCACTTTTCCAATATAAAGACAATCTTATCAAACACCGTTCTCATGCTGTGGAAAGTTTACTCAGTCCAACTCAGAATATGATAATAATCATTGGTTCAAACTAAAAAATTAGGGAGAATTATATTGGTATAACTAATGGCAAGCTTGATTTTGGTCCGCAGCTCACAGGGTTGAAAGGTCTATTAACTTTGTGTCATTATGTGCCTATCATACGCAGGTCCCTTAAATTGTAAATATGGTGAATCACAATCTCTTCCTTTGCGGTCGACTACTGGCAAAAGATTTGCTATATAATACATAGTAGGCGCAGTCAAAGGGCATACGTAGGATATACGTATTACGGTGTGTCCAAGGAGGATGGTCAAGACGTAAAATATTAGATATCTGTACTAAGCTTTACTCAAATACAAATTTCGCATAATACATTGCAAGTATATTTCTTTCTGTACTATTATTATTTGTTCTCGGAAGGCTTCCACAAAATTTATAAGATTCACCAACAAGTCCTATTTCTAAGTAACGGGTCACAGTCACGTGTCACGTGATCGCATCGCACGTTAACGCGCTTGCAAGACAATCGGTGCCACTTGGCCGGTTCATGAGCGTTGAGAGTCCAGATCGGGATAGCAAAATTATTGCATAAGTAATACCGCGGGGCATATTTGTTTATCGGCAATCACTCGCCGACAGGTACTATGTGTGCATCTTTCCGTATTAGGTAATTTTGCGACGTCAACAACTACGTCATCGATTATAACCGCGTCGGACGTGTCATAAACAAACCAATACATAATGATTATACAAGGACCTTTGGAATGATTATAAGCTTTCGCATGCGTTTCGCAGCGTCGTTATATGACGAAAAGTTTTAATTAAATTGCTTAACCATGGAAATGAAACTCTCAATGTATTACAGAAAACAGCAAATAAATAAATTGCGCGAGTCTTCTGCTTATGCCGATGTCTTTATAATCTTTAAAAAAGCAATAGATGAATAATTGTCCAGGATTGCATATTGCATGCTCCCAGGCCTTCAAAACCCGAAGCCTCTCAACAGCTATGTATATAAACTACAGAGTTAACTTTCAAACATACAATCTGCAGTATAAACTTATTCGAGCGATAATACGAAAAGTAATAAGAAAAAGGCAATAGAAAAATGAAGAGAACAAATCATGCGCGACGCGGTCGGCCTCGCGACTTCCCCCGGCCGCGAGTGCTGCCCGATCCATTTGCACTCCCGCGCCCACGACGTCGAGGCTGAGAAACAGGAGCCGCCATTGCACCCTCAGACGCACGCGACCCCTCGCTGATAACAGCACTAGCACTAAGGTACGCTGCGGCAGAAGAAACAGTAGACACCGACGAAACAGAAGTATTCCGCCGATGGCAATTGCCTCCACCGTTAATCATACTGCTATCGTCATCGCTCACACATTCGTCCTCGCATCCAGCATCACGACAACGTGAACAAGGCCGTTCACGGTCACAGCCTTTCTTTGATTTTTTACAGCGCCGGCATCGTGGCCGGACAACTCCATCAGCAGCGGCACACAGCATTCGTGCACGTCTTACTGCCGGGGCAGGCTGCTTAGATATTCCGAGTTCTCCGACAGAATTAGGTTCCAATTTCTGCTCATGCTGTCTTTCAGCAAAAGATCTTTTACGGCCGGCGTGCTGGCAGGGAGGATAAGGTGAGATGCTGCGCCCATAGTCTCCCTCATTTTCCGACTCGTCGTGGGAAATATTAGCATCTGAAGTTGTGTCAGAATGTGCCCCACTTCCTCCCGCTGCAGAGGCAGACACACTTCTTTCAGCTTCGACTTTGTGCCGAGACAAGAATGGTGAGCCTAAGCCTGCACCGGCATAAGCGTCGCCATTTGTGCTGTTTGAGCCGATTGTGGATCCGAAATTAAAAGCTCCGTACGCTTTAGCGTTATGGTTAAGTCGATTCTGCTGTTGCGGCAATTCGCTCTCCGGCGATTCACGTTTAACCGGTGAAGCACCAAAAGATTCACCGAGACGAATCAACTGCATCGCCACATCCTCATCGCTTATCTGTGACACGGTAGTAGGCGCCGGTGTGGCGAGGCCACTAACGTTGCACCATTGACCGCCAGGATGAGTATAAGAGCTCCATTCAAGTTTGCAGTTATTCTCCTTCGCACCGTAGCAACTATCCGCGGGCGGAGACAAGTTCGGGATTTCAGGCGGCAAGTAACCTTGTGCGGCCGTATGCGGCTGCCGAGAGCCATAGTTGAGCGGCATAATTGGTAAAGTCTAGAGGGTTAGATTTCACCGTCAATGAAATTGTAAAGACCGACGTGGACGGAGAGAGGATCCGCACGAAAAAAAAAACGCAAATTCATAAAGGAGAAAAGTGAAGAGTGAAAAAATAAAAGAAAATAGCAATGGGAGAGTAGGGCGCCAAGGCAAACACGGAGCCAAAAAGTACCTCTTGTAAAGTTGCATGGCGGGAAACACCTGCGCCTTCTCTCGCAGTGCCCGGAGACCCAAACCGCCGCATATAAGCACCAGTCACAGAGTGCGACGGAGGCGGCGACAAAGGAGCCGAGCTCCGTTGTTGTCGCCTTGTCGCTGCTGCGGCAGGTAAGCTCCCAGCGGCACAAGTGCTGGAAGAATGCAAAGGTGCAAACTCCGAATCTGATGCTGAATGGTGCTCGCGCATAGGCCGCACGGCAAAAGTGTTGAAAGAGCCGGCGGCAGGGGTGTTTAAAGAGTTCAAACTGGCTCCAGCATAAGGACCATTTGCAAAAGTATTGGTCGCATTGGAATCGAGTGCGGCAGCGGTACCGGCCGCCAAAGTACCCGAATCCATGTGAGAAAAGGTATGAACAGAGAGCGAGAAGAACAACGAAAGAAATTGCGACAAAACGGAAAGAAGCGAGAGGGGAACAAGTACAAGAGGGAAAGAGTGAGGCAGTTTTGTAGGTGTGTCGCCTAAAGGAATTGGAAAAAGTAATTAGGAGTGCAACGGTATTTCAAGTAACGTTACGGGACCGGAACGGGAGACTAGGGATCCACGAATGATGAGTACGCTGGCGGTAATAAATACGTCTATACAGAATTGGATGAGGTAAACACAGATGTGATTAAAAGTATGATAGCTTTGGAGGCTTTAGGGGTGCCATTGTGTTTTCGACCCTTCCGGGAGTCAATCCATCTCCGACGCCGTGTACTAGAGTATTGTATTGAATGGAGTCCATGGCCGACAAAATGCGGTTTTGATACGTTTTACGTACATATACTCAGTTTGGAATACACATACATAGGAATACGGCGTATATAGGACTCTTAGGGTATAGAGAGCGTATAGGTTATACAGACGCTTGTTATTGGCGTATACACGTTTTAAATTAGTATTGGCTCATACAAGTCTACGTATATCCGCATGCCTTTGCAGCATGAGACAAGAGGTTTATGTAGCAGCAGCGTATGGGTTTGGCTTTTAGACGAATTGAAAAGCTTAACGCGCGCTGTTCGTTGTGCCGACAAAGGATCGTAGCTAAAAGCTATGAACTATTAAGCGGCCCTGCTTTTAATAGGCCAATCATCTTGACAGTAATATCAATCCGGACAAGTTTAAAATCAATAGAAGAACAATTTAATCATTATGCCCATAAGCATACTGCGCAGAGCTTGTTGAGGTCCAGATATGGAGTCAACACGTCGTGTTGAATGTCTACATGTGCGATAACACTTTGCATACCGCAAAAGGTGGTGTAACGAGGGACCAAGCATTGGCGTTAAGCGATGATGGCTGATCGTGGACCAGATGGGGGTCGATGTGGTGAGTAATCAGCATTATCAGTATTACTGCAAATGTATTATTCTTATTAATTCGTGGACAGGAATCTGTATAAATCTGGTGGAATACACGAATATCGCCCCCCTTTCTGTACTTCGTAAAACGAACCAAGACTTTTTAATTATGTGCGATTGTCTGGATTAATATATGCAAATAGTATACTTGGAAAATTAGTGTGCTTTTAACGCTTGTGCCTCACTGCTAAAATTAGCCCCCACTAAATTACTTGTCATAATCAAAGGTCAGCCTATGAGATTGTCGAAGTCTTACTTTGGAAAATATGCTCGCAGGAGGGAATCGCTGCACGAGAGTGACGTGAAAGTTTCGATTTGTCCTTTGAGTCGAAGGAATCTTGTTCATCGATGCCAAGTTTCGTCGTCAAATATAAATAAGTATGTAAGCAAATCCAGCGATTAGAAACAGTGGCTGCCAGCTTTCATATTATGGTGGATTTAAGATACGGGACTTGGCCCCAGTATTTGATACGCTCAGCACGATAACTCGCATTATATATCTTCGCGCTATTGAGCTCTGAAACACATGATACTACAACCAGCATGTACACCTGATCTGTGGGACAAGTGCATGGCTATTTTAAATCTCATTCGCAACCTCTCAAAGTCTTTGACATATTTTGCGTATAAATATTTGTCAATTGTAGAACTTGATGTATAGCCGCGCCACCTTTCTGTTCTAATGTATTCCAGAAGTTCACTGTTACACCTCATAATACATTGCGTAGATTATACGGGGATTACCGCCGGGCTCGGTTACTTTACAGCCATCAAACGCTTAGCCGCTGCTGTTAACCTGCTTTCACAACAATGTATACATGTACGATTCAAATTGAGACATTTATTCAAAGTGCTTTTAGGAATTTTTTGCCCAAGGCAGGAGAGAAAGTATTGGTGCTAACTAATGGGATGGATAAAGGTGGAAAACAAATAGCTTTTGGCGTCGCTAGTACTTTGAATTGGGGATGTATAGCAATCCTCTTACTTTTGTGTTTAAGTAACTTTGTAGAGACGGCAAGAAGTAAGGAAACATAAAATGTTATAGAATTGTCATGGGCACAGTTTCCCCCAAGCGGTACAAAACGTCCATAATTTCAAAATTCTGGTAGCTTGGACATAATCCAATAGCATTTTGAGGATTGAATAAGGCCTGCACGCAGTCTAACTACTTTAAAAATGCTGTTCAACGGATAGAGCTAGTCTTGTATTATAACCGCAAGTCAGCTATAATGCAGTGTTTGAATGTACTATTATCGGCTTCTAGTGCCAAAGGATATCTCTTACAAACAGCAACAGTTCGCGGTCACGTGCGTGCTAGTGAAAACCCTGACGTTGCTACAGTGCCTTTAAAATAATAAAAGCAAGTGTGAGTATTATGAGGTTCTCCTTCGAAGCGGCCGCACTTGTCTAACTAAAAACATGCTGGAATAACGTGGCGCGCTTTCTGCTTTCAACGCCAATAAAACAGTCAAGCTTGTACTGGTCCTCTACATAACCAGCAATATGCCATCGCTAGATAGATGTTTAAATTACGAGATTTAGGACTCAATTTATGTACTGTGCACACGCATACTGACGCATTATTTACCAACAATAATACTACAATATCTTCTGGCGTTATATGTATAGCGTTGCCATTATCATTCTGGTACTGCGATTATACGCTTAAAGTGTTATATATTTTTAGATGGACGTATAAGACTGTCACTATATTATTTATTGTTTTTCTATTATTTATTGTATTGTTTTTCTATTATTTATTGTATTGTTTTTCTATTATTTTTTATTGTTTTTCTATTATTTATCGTTACTACATATTTGTTGTTTTACCGTACTATTTACATTTTCGTGTCGGGGACCACGACTCGACGGACGCAGGATCTACCTTGTGTCGTTGATTTCAATATAGAGTTGGAAGCAAGGTGTTCATCCCTAGATCCGTCGCGTTTCTTTCGAATTGTCAAGGTGATATACGTCGTGTAGGCCCTTGGCGGCCTCTCTCTTTTGGCCTAGTCGTGGTATTATTTGTCGTTTGTTTTTAATTTGGCAAAATTTGGTCTTTCCTGAATCACGTCGAATCCCCAACCCTCTTCTTGACCATTTGAAGGCATCTACAAAGAATCAATGGCATTGGAGTGTTTATCGTTATTTTTAATAGACGTTTGTTTACATTCCTTCTAACACTATAGTCGCCGTTCTTTACATTGCTATTCTGTGCAAACAAAGGATTATACTCAGTTCTAACGGATTCGATATTGAGTAGCATTGTGGGCGGATCACTCATTTGCTGGGCTATTCATTTTGATTATTCCTTCCAATAACGTCCTGTCTTTGGTATCCGAACCATGGCCGTAAGTCCTTTGCATTTCCCTCTTAAATAAAACAATGCTTATATGACAGAATCGTCGCCATGGTGCATCATTAGCTGCCCTTTCGGCCGCAGCAGCCGCAGCGGCAAACGGAAATCAAGATGAAAATGCAATTCCGCTGGAACATCAACGCCGTGGTGGCAAACTTTATGCAAAAGATAAAATGCAACAGACCCTTCCTTCTCAAGCACGTAGAGCTGGACTCGGTGCTGCACAGCGCGTGGCGCTTGGTGATCCTAAGCCAAACGATAAAGTTGAAAGGCCTACTGTAGTGCAAAAAGACTATACGGAGATGAATACAGGCATAAGGAGCAAGGCTGCTCGTGTACCACTGGCCACGAAATCTACGGTAGTTGCATCATCGTCTGTCGCGGAAAATGAGGCGGCAGCTCGGTATGACAGGCTGGCAAACAAGCCAGGAGCTATGAGAGAAACTGCTCCCGCTATCTACCAAGACTCGCCTGAAGTTTACGAGTATCATCAAGATCAAGTCGTCGTTGCTGCTCCACAAAGCACAATGGATGTGGATACGGAAGAAGAGCAAGGTGGTAGTGGTGGAAATAGTGGTATTGCTGACAGCGACGATTTTCGATCAGATTCGTTCACTGACGAAGCGTCTTCCACAGACGCGTCGCCTAATGAAGGCTACGAGACGCGTGATCCTACGACGCGTCCCGTCCGACGCCATGGCGATGCCACTGCAGTTGTGGGTAGAAAAAGCAGAGAGTCCAAGAGAGAAAGAGCCGATGGTGAAGCTGCTGCTGCAATTGCTAGTTCTCAAAGCTTTATGATTCAGCAGAGAATAGCAGCGCTGCCAAAGTGCACGGGCAGACCTCGTTGGACAGAGCTGGACCAAAGGCATATTGAACAGGCAGCGCAAGCGTACGTAGACCCGGATGCTGAAGAAGAAGAGTGGGATATAAGCATGGTGAGGGAGTATGCTGATGATATCTTTGAGTACATGCAGGCTCTGGAGCAACGGTTTGCTCCTGACCCAACATACTTGGCTTACCAGACAGAATTAGAAGGTTCAATGAGACGAATCCTTATTGATTGGCTGGTACAAGTGCATGCTCGTTTCCATCTTTTGGCAGAGACGCTATTTCTTACTGTGAATATAATTGATCGATTCCTTAGTGCTCGGCATGATACAGCCCTAGGCAAGTTTCAACTGCTTGGAGCCACTGCCTTGTTTATCGCAAGCAAATACGAAGAAATTCAGTGCCCTTCTGTGGCAGAAATTGAGTTTATGGTGGACAAAACGTATACACAGGACGAGATAATTGCATGCGAGCGTCACATGATCTCTGTGCTCAATTTCGACCTAGGCTGGCCAGGTCCAATGAGCTTTCTTCGGCGAGTGAGCAAGGCAGATGATTACGACGTGGATACCCGGACATTGGCTAAGTATATACTGGAGGTGACCATTATGGATGAACGGTTTATAGGCGGCCATCCGTCATACCTCGCTGCCGCAAGCCATTTTATTTCGCGAAAAATGCTGAAAAAAGGCGAATGGGTAGGACCGAACTAAAGGACTTTGCTCAATGCATACGTTTTCTTCTTTTTTCTTTTAAATTTGAATATTTATTCGCAACGTTCTCACTGTTTTGATGTTTTCCTTGAAGGATTTGTATCTAACCTGACAGACTGATGCACACGTACATTTGAGCGGATACACTGCGCAAGTTCTGGAGCCGGCCGTGGAGACATTGCTTGAATGCCTGCGTGATCCAATGACACACCATCGCGCAATTTATGAAAAATACGCGGAACGCAAATTTAAGCGGGCCAGCAAGTACGTCGAGGCCTGGTTCAGTGAGCACTCTTCGTAATCATCGTCATGCATGTCAATACAGCTTTTGGACTTTTTTAGGCCCACTGGGGCAATTGTCTATATTATTCTTTTCGTTCCCATTATAATCCTGTTTAATTAATTTCTGAAAGACTTCACTGCTTTGCGTTCCCTGCAGACGTGAAACAATAAAATGTCCTATTAATTTCCTTGTAAAATTGCCTGCCGGCTGGCCTTTAATAGGTACTACTTACTGCTATTACAAAGTAATGATCGAGTATTGCGCCAAGTTTTTTTAGCACCAATTTAGTCGTATTGCTAATGTATGATTCGCAGATTTTAATATTATTTATTCGCAGATCCCATCTTTGACGAGCGACTGGCACATTACCAGTCAAGATATTGAAAACAGCCAGACGCGGCCCATTAGACGGACGGGTCTGCGTCCATAATAAAGCAAATGTTGGATAGTAGCCATGACTCAAGCAGACGACGACCCAATTTTGTTGTATATTTGCTGTGCGCAGCCCTTTCTGAGACACTGGTAATATAGTCACCAAACTACAGTTCAATTGCTTCTTTTGCTTGCTCTATACAATTTAATGCTCAATTGCCATTCCCAATAGCCACCTTGCTTTGGTTTGCATTATATAAAATTGTAATTCTTCTCCTCTTGACAATTTACCCCCTTGTCGCCGGGCAGTCGAGTGCAACAGTCGTGACTCAAAAGTCATGAATACGACACACTATGCAGACATTGAGCAAAACAAAATTCTAAGACTGTGAAAAGTATCACGTCCACAGAAGAATACTATACGGCGAATACACCTAGCAGCATAACAAACAACGAAAACTATTCAGACTTCTGGATGCTTCTGACGGGAGATTTGGGTCCTAAAATTACGGGTCCAGCGATCCAATATTTTAATTTCTTCATGTATTATTATTTTTATTATTGTATAATTATTTCCACTCTATTAATTTAATTGTAATATTATTCATCTCTATTGGAGTATTGTTTTTAGTGTACCAGTTTGTGTTTTTAGTCATGATACATAATAATATCCTGCAGTGCACACGATTTCCCTTTTTGGTCAAGACAAGGTGCTAAAGGCGCTTTGCCTTCTTATGCCCCATTGCCTTGCGCGCTGACCTTTTGAAGGCGCATTCTCCCCTTCGTTTTCGGTTGGCTCCCAAAAACAAGGCCTGAAAGCCAAGAAAAGGGCAAAAAGGGGACCAGAAAAATTGGGGATAATACTAGATTTTAGCGGGGTTTGCCGGCCCTGCCTGCTCGCCTTTGCAAGTCATGGCACCGGCGGACGCCGACTTGCCTCACCAGCATCGGCACCAGCTTGTGCCATTAGACAGTAGCAGTCAGCAGTCGCAGCCGCAGCAGTCGTTGCCGCAGCAGGATACAGGCGGCCATGTCTCCGAAAACGAGCCGAGCGACTCTTTGCTTAGGAAAATGCTCTCGGGGTCGGAGACAGTGCAAGCACTGTACAATTTTAACAGTGAAAAACCCAATGCGTTGGCTCTCCAGGTCGGCGACATTGTGCTTGTCATTGACAAGTTGGCTTCTGGCTGGTGGAATGGGAGATCTGCTCGCGGTGTCGGCTGGTTCCCATCGAATTATGTCTCGCCTGCCCGGCCTTCGGCTACACATGCCTTTATGGCATTATTGAAAGCGCAAGTCTACCTTTTCTTTCTTCTTCTTCTTCTTTTCTTTAGATTGTATTATTCATTTTATTTTATTTTATAAGTTTTATTTATTTTATTTTTGTTTAATTTAATTTAAATTTTGTTTCTTTTTGATATTTAAATGATATTTAAATACTGACTGTGTGAAGCCTGGCCAACGAGGATGATGAAGAAATTGGCATTGACAGAGACGGGCTGAATCGTGTAATGCACCGAGTTTCACGTGCATCTGTGGCCTCGAACGAGATACAAATAGAGCTTGATGTGCCGACAGCTCCGTCTGGTCCAACAATCGGATCAGACGACCAGCCTCAGCAGAATCAGGGTGCGGATGATCTGGAACCTGATTTTCCTATCGTTTATCATATTCCACAGGCAACTCCAGAGGGCAAGATTTATTACTATAATACTCAGTCCGGAACCGCGTCATGGTCCCTGCCTTTTCGCAAATTCTCTTCCGCAGATACTCCACCAATAGAACCGGAGCACCGTCACGTTAATTTCACAACGATCATGATGCCGCCAGCACTGACACCAGCCGAATCCCCACCAAACAACCGGCAGGATATGCAGTTCCAAAAGGACACGAGAAGGTACATTGCCGAACAAAAACCAGAGACAACAAAGCTCCGTGATGATTTGGGAACGCCAGCTGTATCGTCGCGAGAAGAACGGTCACAGCATAGTACACGGCCCCTGTCTCGAGAGGTTTTGCAGCACAAGCCTCAACAAGAAAGGCCTTTAGAGCAGTCAAGTAATAATCACAACAACATAGCAGAGGAAGCGCCTGCCTTGGGGTCTCCGTTTGAAGCAAAATCATTCTCACAAGCGTTTTCATTCTCCCCCTCACAGTCTCCCGGTGGCCACAAGAGAACAAACTCGCCCAGCTCCTTATCATACCGTCGGAACCGTTCACCATCGGCTCCGATTCCCGCACCTGCAACCTCTTCCCGAGCAGGAGGCAGATCAGCACTAGTGAGACAAAACACGGATCTGACGATTGATCTAGCTGCCGCCCGATCGGCCAGCGGAGTCTTGCAGCCATTGGCTTACGACGCAGACGCAGCCTCTGTCCAAGGACTGAGCCGTACAGTCTCGTCCGTTTCCACAAACAGTCTAATCGACCCGGCAATGCTGGACTCGGTGGACGGGGCGGAGGCCAATTCTGGAGCCGCCGGTGCTGGTTCTGCACCGACTGGGAATAAACGGGCAAACAGGCAAAGGCTGTCTTTGTTTAATAGTAGCGGCGGCAATAATAATAATACATCTTCTGCTGACGGACGCAAGTCAGCAGCCACTGGCAGACGACAGGGCAGTTTACCCTTTTTAATACAGCCGCCAGCACTGGCAGACGTGTTTCCTCCACTGGCACCAGTTAGGCCGTCAGTAGCCTACCTCGAGTTTCTGCGGCTAAAACTGGCAGCGGATGAGCAAATGCAGAGTATTAGAGACTCGATCAGACTGCTGCAAGAGACAGAGAGCAGTGGTAGTATAGAGCCACAGCCTTTAGAGCCCTATACTTGCCTGGTACAGGAAATGCAGACAATTGTACGTAACGTGCTCGTGGGTACAGGACTAGTACATAATTCGCTATGGGACGAGGCCGCCTGGGCACGGCCGGGCAGTCTCCAGGACACAGGTTTCCCTCGCCGGGGCAGTGATGGGACGGGGACAGGCGAAGAGTCAGAGAATCTGTCTTGTTCAGACGAAGCCCAGACAGCTCGTGCACTGGCTATAAAGTGTCTGCTGTGCTGTGGCCACGTGCAAGCTGCCCTGTTGCAAGTAGAGCCTGACCAGGTTGCAAAGCCTACATCCACATCCACATCCACTTCTCAAGGCAGCGGGAATGACGTGATGGCTGAAGACGAGATCCCTCCAAACCTGTATGCTCTCGAGCAGAATGTAGTTGGGCTGCAGGAATCCTTTGCTGCCGTCGTTGCACTGCTGGAAATGTATACAAGTGCAGACTCGGTAATGGCAAGAATTGAGCCTGGATTTGTAACTGAGTCAGGCGGATCATCACGGAGTAGTACCAATTTTATCAGCGGTGCTAATACGGACCGGTCACCGTCAATCGGTATCTTTCTGCTGGCACCAAGAAGCCCCGATGAGCCTAAACTGTTCTCCGATGTTATTGCCATAATCGACTCGGTCCAGATCGAATTAAATTCGCAGATGCGTTCTTTCCAGCGGCTGATTGACAAGACAATAACCGCAACCACAACAGGCGAGCTGAGCAACATTGACGATTCCCCTATGGCTTCGCCTCTGGCCTGGCTGGCCAGATATGCGCAAACAACGGTAAACATAACAAGCCGCATGTTACTGGCTGTCCGAGATACGGATGACGTGATTAGTGTGGCAGTTACAGATGTGTCAGAGGCCTCCGCCACCTATCGCGACGTGTCCCGTAGCAAACAAGCAATCTTGCACAATATGGCACTATTCATCCTGGTTGTGCAAGACGCGTTACGCCTGCAAGACGGGATGGATAAACGCGTAGACCGTGTAGCTCGTTTACGTGCTGCACTAACAGAGATTCGTAGAGTCCTAAAGCCTCTCGGCAAATCTGTCGCCCGGCTGGCTATGGCGATGGAGTTTTTGCTGGAAGAAACAGGGAGGAAACGTGTTAAAGTGCCCTCTATGGGCACTAGTGGAAGCGTTAGTGGGAGCGTTAGTGGAAGCGACCATGAAAAGCTTGAATTTACAGCCGGCCATCAGCCAAATAATTCTTCTTCTTTTTCGACACTCCTCTTTGCTGCCTCGAAAAAGCACGAGTCTCCAGTGACGCCTCCTCCTCCTCCACCACCACCACCACCACCTCCACCTCCAGCGGGCGCTCTGAGATCCGCCTCTGGACAAGACCAGGCGACTCCCGTGCTGGAGCCGGCTAGTGCCGACTCAGAACACCCTGACTACTCTGCTATGGACATTGCGTCGGCCCGGTATGCGGGTGCAGTTAAAGTGAGAGTGGCACTTGGGGTAGCCGGAGATACTGCCGGTATGGGCCGGGAAAGATTTGCTTCTCAGGGTGATGATTTAATAAGCAATGAAATCCTCCGTGACCGGCTGGCTCGGATTTCGGACGCTGATAGATCGTCTGATTCATCGGCAGCAGCAGCAGCAGCAGCTGCTGCTGCTGGCAATAGTAGTACTGGATTTGTATCAACTGCCTCTGCTGCGCTGAGAGGTCCTCGTCGAGGTGGCCCTACGGAGGTTATCAGGCCCTGGTTCCTTGATCCTGAGCTGGAGGGGGATATTAGCTACAACCCTGATGGCAGTGTACGTGGAGGCACGTTAAAGGCACTGGTAGAAATGCTGACAAGGCATGATTACCTGAGCCAAAGTTTCTACCGTACTTTTCTCTTGACCTATAGCACATTTACAAATTCCTTTGTACTGGCAGGCCTTCTTATCGATCGGTTTATGATTGCTCCACCTGCTGGATTAGAAGCAGCTGATGCAAGAGTCTGGCGGGACAAGAAGCAGGTGCCCGTACGGCTGCGTGTATTCAATTTCTTAAAGACTTGGCTGGAAAAGTACTATATACCAGCGCCCGATGTTGCCCTTGACTTGGAGGCGCTGACGCGAATACGTACTTTTGCAATTCAGGAAATTGCAAAGTACCTGGCGGGAAGCAACACGATTGTTCACCTGGCAGACGCACAATTGGCCCGTGCCCGACAAGCTTCTTCTGGTGGCTCTTCGGCGATAGGCAATAATGGAGTACTAAGGTCGCCGGACTCTGATAACAGCAGTGTTTCCAGTGCTTCAGGATCAGCAACGCCTCATACAAGGCTTCGCCGGATGGTTATTAACTTGTCTTCCTCTTCTCCAGCTCCTTTGCTGCCTAAAAACTTGCGTAAAGGCTTTCGTCTTTTGGATATTGATGCCACCGAGCTGGCGCGCCAGCTTACAGTAATGGAGAGCAATATCTATAACCAGCTACAGCCATACGAGTGTCTCAACAAGGCCTGGAGCCGGCAAGACAGCCTTCACAAGGCTGAGCATATAAAGGCAATGATCTTGAACTCGAATAGGGTATCACTAAACATTGTTGCACACTTGGCATGCTAACCTTAGATTACCGGCTGGATTACAGAGTCTGTTCTAGAACAGAACGATGTCAGACGGCGTGCGGCACTCTACAAGTATTTTGTTACGGTGGCGGCGGTATGTCGTAACTCCCTTTCCTCTACTAACAGCTAGAAATGCCATGAGCTCAACAACTTTTCGACACTGACGGCAATAATATCCGGGCTTAATAGTGCGCCAGTGCATCGTTTAAAGCGGACCAAAGAAATGGTCAACAGCAAATCACATGGCATTTTAGATCAACTTAATCAGTTAATGAGCCCAACTCGGAATTTCGGACAGTATCGTGAAGTTATGAGATTACTGAATCCTCCGGCCGTACCATTTCTTGGTGTCTACCTGTCAGATTTGACCTTTATTGAAGACGGTAATCCGGGAATGATAAAACAATCACGGAACTTGATCAACTTCCACAAACGCACAAAGCTGGCTGAAGTTATTCGAGATATTCAACAGTACCAGTTCATGCCCTACAATCTGCAGCCTGTTCCCGAGATCCAGGCAGCGATTCAAGAATGGCTTGAGAAGGCTAAAGATATCGGGGAATTGTACGATATAAGCCTGTACGTGGAGCCACGAGAGCGCGAAGACGAGAAAATTGCGCGACTTTTGAGTGAAAGCGGGTTTTTGTAAATGAAATGGATGATACCTGCGGCAAAAAGGGATAAAGATTCGAGTTGTTCTATCTCAAAATGTACACTTTTGCCGTGCTTTGCATTATTCGAATATGAAAAATTACTTTTATTTCTTCTTACAATATAGTTCTTGAAACAGAAGCTTCGTGCATGTAGGATTGTAGTCATACTGATGCCTTGCCTATAGTTAGAATGGTCGGGAAAGCAGCCATGCGTTTCTCAGTCGTAATTATTGTTTTGATATTTGATCTAGAATTTCAATACTTCTTGCCGACACCCCCCACGGCAAGCCGATCCGCTTGCTCATTACCGAAAACACCAGCATGGCCTCGGACAACACAAACCTCAACCACCTTAGTTTGTCTTGCGTTTCTTTCAGTATCTTGACCTGCGCCTATTTCATTTTCAGCCTGAGCGATTTTATTAACTGTTTGATCGTAGAGGTCACATAGCAGAGTGACCAAGTCGTGATTCAGAACAGGCTTGCCCGTACTTGTAAGCCAATTATTGCGCTTCCAATGGTGTCGCCATTCCATCACAGCATTGCGGGTATAAGTCGAGTCTGTAACGATCCTCAAAAGAGGCCAGGGACGGATTAAAGGGCAATTATCGCTATCTTTATTCATCTCAAGGTATTGCTGAAGAGCTCTAACGATGGCCTATACTTATGAGTAAGGACGTAAAGGCAGTCTTACCGTTAGCTCGGCCCGATTGTTGGTTTGTATATCACCCCTTAGAGGTTCAGAGACATTACTTCAAGTCAGCAAAACACTAGCAGGCGAAAAGCAGTCGAAATAAGTATGTGAATAATCCTATAGAAATGTAACGGGGCAAACGACAATTGCAGAAATAAGTGTAACCTCCTTCATGTATGGCAATTATTCATGTATGACGGGTAACGCTTAAACCAATACAAAAGAGCAACAAACAGCCACATCTTAAAACAAACTCACTATTTATTATCGTCGTTCCAAAACACACCGACGCCACCAAGAGCACCACGTTGTCCATTGCTCACACACGCTCCGTCCGTGTATACAAGCAAAAACTGATCCTGATCGTAAAGAAATCCATCTGCTGAAGTCTTGGGCACAATCGTAGCCGTAATCGTAACTTGCCGTCGCTTGGTGTTTTGAGCACTGATACTTAGCCGACGTTTGGTGCCTGTCCGCTCTGATTTTGGAGTAGAACTGCCCTTAATAAAGTCCGCCGCTTCCGTGTGGGACTTGAATTTCTTGAAAAGTGCTCCAGAAAAACCGTCTATTTGCGTCTTGCAGGAAGTCCTTATCGTTTAGTATACGACGAGACGTAGATTGTACCAGTCAGGGTAAATACCGGGTTTGCGGCCTTTGGCAACGGCATAAAAGGCGCTTGGCATACGCGTCACTCTGACAGCGCGCAGCACGCGGACAATCAATCGCGTAATGTTCGCTAACTAGTTGTGCATAAGACGCGATGCCTGTCCTCTATGCGTATGCGTATCAGTCTAGTACTAATAGCAGACTGCGATAATATGGAAACAATGGATTACGGCTATCATGACGGGAAACACAAGATTCCCCTGCTAATGATGGATTTCATTGCCTTGTATTCAATTTGGAGACAGCTAATATTTGCCAGTTGGAATTGATAAATTTACTGACCCCGGATAATCAAAGTGCCAAGTCTACCTCCGCAAATGCTGTATTTGCAAGCCAACTAACCCTAACTAACCCTAACTATGTTCTGATTGTGAATTGTGTAAATGTAACTACAAATCGTAGGCTAGGGCTAAGATTAAGTTAGGGTTAATATCATAAAGGCAGGAGTATCGCTATATTTACCTTTATTGTGTCGGCCACAGGTCTTCTTTCCCAATCGGCGATACATGTGTACAGGACAATAGAGCCTTAAGGCTAATGCCGCGATGGACAAGGCAGTCGCCTTTGTCATCCAAAATATCGCTTATGATGGCGGCGTTGGTAAGTTGAATATATATTTGAATATCGAACTCAAAAGTCAGGATGCACGATAGCACGAGTGAACGTGTTTACAGATGTGTACTTTGCACAACAGAATTCACAAGTGGACGATTCACTACGCGAGTATGTTCTCAAGCAAGTGCTAAAGCATCCGTGCACTTTGGTTTACCGTCCGCTGCGGCAGAACGCTAAACAGCTGGACGATTATGAAACAATTTCAAATGATCAGGATTTATTAGGAGACACATCGGTGCTCATTGGGCTTACGTTTTCAGAGCGCAAAGCCATCTTGCTTGGGCGCGATGCAAACGATAGTATTATGACGGACATGAAGTGGCAGGCTTTGGAAGCGATTGCACGCTATCGCGGCGGTGGTGATGGTGGCATCGGCCAGAAAACAGTAAGAGACTTGGTGGGAGATCAACCACAAAGTTTCCCTCAGAAAATGGATGAGCTTGCCGAAGCAGGCTTCATTGTTAAGCACCGGTCTGGTCTGGGAAAGTCCGATCGATTCACATTACAACTTGCTTGTTTTGCAGCCAACGGTGGTGCTACTACCACGTCTTCGCTAAGGCAATTAGAGACTGCCGATGGAGGTGTTACAGAGGAGGAGGCACAAAACCGTATTTTGGCTGCACTTCGTGAGGCTCCATATAATACTTTACCTTGGCTGCGACTACGAGTGCTTACAAGCCTCCAGCCTTCAGCACAATTAGCTTCCGGGTTACGGAGAGCGCATAATGCCCGACTGACTCTAGTCTGCCAAATTTTGGAACAGCAAGGAGCGATTAAACGGTTCTGGTTTACACGGCCTGATAAAAGTGGAGGCGACAGATCTTCAAGAGTTCTACTTTTACAGCTTACGGAGCGAGGAGGCGCTGCTGCAGAGAGCCTAGCGGAACAAGCACAAATTGCGGCAGCAGACACGGAAATTAGCGATATTAAAGAAGAGGAAGATGAAGAGGAACCTGTACTAGAGTCTCGAAATACACAAGACGCCGATGAAGTTGTGGAGCTTGATGATATAGGATTTCAGCGTGACTGGCCGATTGATGCTCAAATTTATCGTTTAGTTGGAGAAAGTGGCCAAACCGGAATTTCTACTTCCGCTATAAATACAAAGCTTACGGGCCGTCGACGGGAGGGTATAGTTAAATATGCATACCGGGCCCTGACTGATTTTTGTTGCTGTAAACTGGCGCCGGATATTCCTGCAAGCATGCACGAGTGCTGCCATGTCAAGTTTGTCAAGGAGCAATTTGGCAAAATTATAGAGCGAAAATTTCTCCTGGCTCCAGCCTTCAATCTACGAATGAAGATGGCTAGTGCGGGAAACGATGCTTTGCCAGAGATAAGCATGAAGGATTCATTCGGTGCTTGTGCTTTCCGTGAAGTAAATCCACGTTCGCTGGCTGAATCATTGTCTGGAGAGGCCAATAAAGTGCCAGTGGCTGGAAAAATGCGTAAACAGGGCACTGGAGAGCTGGATTCCCCACCAATATCAAAACGGACACAGCGAGGACGGCCTCGAAAGGATGCTGCTGCAGCAAGAAATGATTTGGAGACAGAGGATAGTGGTCCCGGTGAAGAAGGGTCGGGTAAAGCAAAACTTTTGCCAGTAGAATCACCGATCCAACGTGAATCTGTACCTCTTAGCAACAGCCTTGCAAGCCCTGCAAGCCTTGCAGGCCCTGCCAGCCCTGCCCTACTAGTTGAAAGCCAGCAAAAAAGCAGGGGCCGGCCTCGCAAGTTTCCGCAAAATTACAATTATCGTATGAAACGGCCATACACGGAGGAAGAATTGGAAGCACGGAGGGCCACTGAGGAGCAAGCAGAAAAACGCCGGGCGGAGAAATCAGAGCTGCATCGACAGGCCTCGCTCAAGGCTCAGCAGACCCTGGCTGAGCGGCGACAGAGAACTCTAAAGGGCAATATGGATCTGGAGGAATCAGAGCAAGTAGTCTCAGCGCCCTCGTGTTCATCAGAATCTATGTCTTCGCCAGGAGGCCGGCCTCGTCGGGCAGTGCGGATGCCACAGTTCCGTCAAGAAAATTTTATCGAGGCCATAGCCGATTTAAGCGATGACGAGGAGAACGAGGCGCGTGACCAATCACAATCACGCGAAAATTTGGTATCAGATTCAAGGCTGATTGGCCAAGTAAACACAAACAAGAATGGAAAGGGGTACACTGAGAACAGTGATAAAGGCAACAGAGAGAATAGTTTTATATTGCCCACGAATATTCAGCAACAGGATCCGGCTGAAGATGAATACACTGATGCAAAAGACAATGGGAGTAGTGCAACGGCGACCAACACTGGCCATACTCCAATCAGCAATTATCGTGATAATTGTAAACATAGTAACGGCGCTGTCAGGCCCTCTCTGCGAGACAGACGTTCAGGCAATGATGCATCATCGTGGACAAACAATTTGGCCCTCGTTGACCGTCGACAGGCAGTTCTTTTGGCGTTGCAAGACTTGGACGGAGTCGCGGAAATGTCTCCGGCTTTTTACGATCGCGTGGCTGATCAATTAGCCTCAAGAATTGCCCTGAGAGATCAATTAGCCGCGACTTTTCGTATTGATGCTAGAACAGTGCGCAATACAGTCACCCATCTGGAACAAACAGGTGACGTCAGACGCATTACTCTTCAAGGACCCGTGGTGCTAGATGCAACGTCCGCGAGACAACACAATCATCGTCGACATATGGTTGCCCTGGCCAGTGTCGAGGACGAGAACCATCCGGCCCTTGAAGCTATGCGTGCTGTTTTACGAGGCACTCGACCAGAAAGCACTGGTGCCAAACCAGACCTGACGGCAGAAGAGAGAGATCTTGCGTCCAAGGCTGTTGCTTCTGCTCGGCCAAGTAGCAGTGCGAGCCTTAGAAACAAAGATGCAAGCTATTCCTTAGACAGCGAGGCCACTTATTCCCGACGTGGTTCGACGACAAATAAAACTGCTCCGGGTTCAGGTTACACGGCGAGTGATAGTGGATCTGAGTATGAGGAACCTACCGCTAAAGTTCGCAAATCTAAACCACATAAATCCCTATCAAGTGAAGCTAAAGTGCCTGCGCTACGAAGGCAAGCACGTGTCCGTCGGGAAATAAGCGACCGAAGACGGCGTGAGCAATTGACGACAATTAAGCACGAAGAAAATGGCATCGCAACCGACGCAGAGCCTTCGCAATTGCCTCGATCTGCCGGATTGGCTTCGTTGACTAAACGGACGGCTATTTCAGCTGAAGCAGAGGCCTTTATTGTGCGTGGTGTCTCCATATTACACGTTTTATATGGACGCGGACCTTCTCATCGTGTGCCCTGGTCGCAGATTGTTCCCCATTTCCCTCAGTACGAGCCCCACGAGCTTCGTATGCGCTACAAGGTTCTCTCTGCCCGGCCAAGATATCGGGCGATTGCCCAGTTTCTGGCTTCGTATTTTCCTCGAATGTATAGCACTCTAGTAGCACAGGGCCGATTGGACCAGGCTCCGGAGGACTCTGCAAGTTTGCCCTTGGAAGAGTACGTTGCTGCCTCTAGTCTGGCTATTGCTCTTCCATCAGACGAGGATAATGACGCACAGCAGCAGCATGCTATTGGCCTTCCACAGACACTCGCAGAACTGGAATCTCATTACGTCGTAGAGCCGGATCATAGTGCAATTGACAATGTGCCCGCGACTTTCAAGTCGGCCGTGGGAAAGTATGGTATTATTCTAGACGAGAACTGCTCCGTGCGTAAGAAGAAGCAAGTTCTTCAAGATTCAGCCGATGTTGTCGATTTAGAATGGAGTTTTGTTGGTGGACAAGGAAATCAAGGAAATCCGGATGTGGCCTGTCAAGATCGTTTACACACTGAAACCACAAGAAAACCCGGAAAAATTGCTCTTGATCGTGAGGCGCAAGCAATTGTCAAATCGCTGATGCTGGCTCCGGCCAGTATGAACCAGCCAGAGCGGGCTCTTGCCCGGCTGCAGTCCCTGCAGGAGCAGGTGGACATGGTGGCTTTGATTAAAAGAATGCGAAGCTCGGACATTGTTAAGCGTGTTGGTGAGGATCGAAAAGTTCCTGGCAGTCAGTACGAGCCTACTGCCCGGTTTGCAGACCGACTCGAACGGTTAATTGTTCCGGTGGCCACAGTAGCGGCAGAGGCATCTGCGTTTTCTGTACGCGTGGAAAAGCAGGATATCAATGTCCAAGAGCTGGCAAGAGGAGGTGTTTTGTCTGTGCTTTTACGTACTGTATTTACGGATGCAATTAAACTTGATATTGCTCGGCCTGTGTGGAGTGAAGGGCCAATGCTTGAGGCTTACAAGGCTAAATCGCTGGACCGAGAACTCATTGATTTCCCTGTTGTTGCTAGAAAAATGCCGGCAACGTCTGGGCAACCAGGGCTGCCTTCAAGCTACGTTGAGAGACTACGAGTACCACCGCCCGCTGCGGATGATGAGCGAGTCCAGCCTCAGTTTTGGAGGGCCTTGTGCGTGGAGGGTACGCCTTTAATACCAGGATTATGGCAGCGGCTTGTTTTTGCGCTAGTGTCGATTGTGACTGCTCATCCACGAATACCGATCGTACGTGTGCATTTCTATTTTATTCTGTTGATTTTGTCTTTAGTTCGTATACACTTTTTCGTTGACCGTTTATTGAACTGAAGTCATTTATTTATTATTAACCGAATTTCTTTTCAGAATGGCTGCTAAATATCAGGAACGACTACAGCGAATGGTGGAACCGGTATTGGAACCTTACGAACTGCAAGCAATTCTCGGCTATCTTTCTAGTGTGAAGGAGCCGTTGCTGCAAATCAAAGACGGCCAAGTGGAGCCGTTATTATTTTAAACTGAATTTGTACATAGAACAAGGATAAATATAGTAACGGGGCGTTTGATGGTTTTCAATATTTTGCTTTGTTTCAAGGACAGCGCATTGCTATGTAGAAGTAACTAACACAACGAGGCAGTGACGGAGAGGCGGAAAGCTTAATGGTTATTTCTATGTCCAGGAAATCATGAGTGACAGCCAGCGTTTTTGAGATGGCAATATCCCAAGATAGTCAACCGCATTGCGGCACAGTACGTTAACTCTAACGAGGCTTATATATTTAACCTCTGGATGACCAAAGAAGCAGAAAAGATGTTGATAAAAAAATACGATCACCATCAACTTAAGCAACAAAGAAGGATGTATTAAATTGTAGAGTAGAAAGCTTATTTATTTTAACTATCAGACTAAATTTGATTAGCTTGGTAAATATTTATTAATTACTAAAGTCCTCTGCGAACCCAGCGAGATAGATAGTCACCAATCGCTAGGCTCTTCAATTTTACGTATACTTTATGCTAGAAAGCTATTGAAGTTAATGAAAGATTTTTGATGTTTTAAAATTTTAAAAATATTTCTTTTATTTTCCGACGTATTTACTTGTTTTCATTTTACAATTACGACGATCAGTCAGAAGCTTTGCGTGCCTCTTGCTCATGTACAGGCTTCGGAGTGTAGCCAAGTCGAAAGATAGCAGCTGTTAGCAAAGAGTAGCCTAGCAAGCTAACAGCAAATTTCTGTAACTTTGTTGGAGCAGCCTGACGTTGCCGTAGAGCCAAAATGCCGAGTGCACCGGATGCCCCTGCACCGATGAGTCGGCAAGACGTGCAGTCGTAATGTTCGGACATGACCTTATTCCCTTTTCCGACTAGCGAATGTTTGAAGGAAAGTTTGCAAATTAATTAAGCAGTAGACAACTTGTAGAGATACTAGTCGGATTAACGTGAATACAACTAATGAAGTTGACAAGGCGCGGTTACGCAGACAGATCTTATGCCATTGCCGAACATAAGCGTATAGTTGTACGGGCCGTCACCGATCGTGCCGAGCGAGGTGCAGAGAGGGCTACTTTTGAAATGGACAATAAGAAATGGAAAGGGTTAGGGTTGGTCAAGCTGGCTAATTTTCATTTTACTTTTTTACCCGACTTCATTTTTTTCAATTACAACTTAATATTATTATTATTTATAGTACAGAATACTTGCCGTTGTCCTCTCTGGTAATAGAGGTAAAAAACCTTTTGAAACCTTCAATTAAAGATCAGTAACCCAATAACCCCGATTAAGTTCTTACTTTTGACTAGGAGATATTACCGTTCCTGCATTCAAGTTATTGGAAGGGGGGATTTATTAATAAAACACGAGACACGAAAGCCATATTCTCAGATTTCGGCAAATATATTAGGGTCATTTTTAAGCAATGCTGCTGCAAGCGAAGGTAGCCAAGATAATTGTAAGACGGGACAGAAGAGACTGAACTATTAGAGCCGTCTGTCGTGTTGTCCTGGACGTATCATGTCTACAAAAACCAGTGAATATCCGCTTGAACGCGTCACAAGTGGCCGTTCTACTTCTCCGCCTCGTTCAGATCACGATCAGACTCCTATCAGCACCGACACAGAACAAGTGCCGTCGCGAACGCGTGTCATAGCCACCGTTTGCTTTCATATCGCGACTGCTTCAAGTGTAAGTTCCATTGACGAGCGTTTAAGAATGAAGACAGTGCTACAGCTCTTGCAAAATCTAGCAATCGACAATGGCACAGTCGCTAAAGATTTAGGTGACTTTAACGAACAAAGCAGCGTTAGATGCTGTGCGGGCACCACTCACGCTTTTAGTGCTGCAAATGTTTATAAGCATTGCGTGCATGTGGGGCGCTTACGGTTGCGGCGTTGCAGGCAGGCCTCCCGTGTTATTAGATGGAAAGTTATTACGCGTCTATGCTCCTTTGATTGCAGTCAAGGTCATTGCCCTTGTATCAAAGACGTACTGCCTTGCGTTTGTGGCTGCTTCGTTCTATCAGATCGTGCGAGGCCTGCTACTACCAATGACTGTTTTAATGTCGTACATGTTTCTTGCCTCCAAACCATCAGTAGCGTCTCTGGGACCGATTGCTATCGTATGTGCTGGGTTCATATTTGGCATCCATGACCAGTTTGGCTCTTCTGTTGGCCTTGTTGGTGTTTTACTCGGGGTTTGGTCTTCGTTCACTACAGCTTGTGATTCTATCATTGTAAAAAAGTATACTTCAGAGATCAAAATCCCTGTGCTAGACATGGTTTATATGACGAGCGTTGGCATTGCCGTGTCACTTGTGCCAATGATTCTGCTCAGTACAGAGACCGCGTTTTGGCTGGCTCCACGACAATATGTAGCTGCTTCATTACCAGAGGGCACGGAGTCAGAATCTTCAAACTTGTTGACCTTTGGAATTCAGGTTATTTTGTCCGTAAGAAAAGGCCCCAAGATTATTATTCTTTTATTATTTGCAATGCTTACACTGACCTTGCTCAGGGATTTTTAACTTTTCTTGTTAATATTGCCGCCTTTTTACAGATAAAGGTAACTTCACCTACGACTCATATGATCTCGACTGCGTTTCGAGGTATTTTGCAATCTCTGCTGGCAGTGCTATTGCTTCATGAGACGCTCAACCTATCAAAGTGGTTGTCAATCGCGGCTATTCTAGCCGGAACCGTTGCTTACACGTACGTAAAGGAGCTTGAACGACGTCGTAAAGAACGTATGACTGCGCCGACTATCCAGCATATTGCATAGATATCGCTTGCGGGCGATTTCCTTGTGCCCAATTTTGTATGTACGTAAACCCTGCACATTTTGCTGTATAATCTATTGTATAATAGACGATGGGTGTACCTCTAGATAGTTTTGTACGAATCGATGTATGATAATTAATAATTTTGGAAAGAAGGATTGATAAGCTCTGTTTCGTCTCGAAAGAGTTGGATAAAATAACGATGAAAGAGTAAAGATGAAGTGATCAAAATGAGATAGTGAAGACATGTCTGTCTACATGCGCTTTGTTTTTCGACTGTTGAATGCAGCAGCTGCACAGAATAAAGCGCGTTGCTGTTGGACTGATACACTTCTGGCACTGAAGAAAGAGTATATAATATCTTGTGGAGCACAATTTCCGAATACAGTAATGATAGTGATATTTCCAAGTAAAATATATAAAAAATTAAAAATTGAAAAATAAAATACAAAATAAAAAATTGAAAAAAATCCTGTTGCCAGACATGAGCGAGGTGGGATTACAAGAACGAAAGGGCAAAGAAAGAGACGCAGGCGACAGGTCGGATCTCAATGGCAAAAATGAACCCAGTCAGAGTCAAGGGCGCCACAACATTGGCCGGATAGACGGCAATGACGACAGTGATGAGATAGATAACGACGACGATGAAGGGGAAGAGAATGATGATGACTGGACAGATTTTGAGGGAGAAGATGCCGTTTTCAAAGACTTGTTCAGTGATCGTACTTTTGCAAGCAAAGACGCGTTATTAGATTCTTGCCGGCGAGATCATGGCTTCAATCTAGAAGAGCATTTGAATCAGCTCGATGAGTTTAGTCGGATCAAGCTGGTCAATTACGTGCGTGCCTGTGTTCGCGATGGTATTGACCCTGCTCCAGGATTAAATGACGCAGTCTTCCTTGCTGGGGATGAATATTTAAAGCCAGTCCTAGAAGACGATGCATTGCTGTATAATCTGGCATCAGATGACGAAGACGAGGAAGAGCGAGACGCTAAAACATCAGATTCGCATGACAGTAAATTGCTTTCAGCTCGGCTCAAACGTTTGGAGCTGCAATTTTCAGAGTACCGTGATCGTGTGCGAGCAGTACTGGAAGAGCGTGAGAGCGCTGCCCCAGAAACTGAGAGCAATAGCAATAGCAAGCTTAGGGATAATGACGAGAATGACCGTCTTTATTTCGAGGCATATTCCTACAACGACATTCATGAAACAATGCTCAAAGACACACTGCGCACAGAAGCATACCGTGATTTCATCTACGACAACAAACCTTTGTTTCGGGATCGGGTGGTTCTAGACGTTGGTTGCGGTACTGGCGTACTGAGCATGTTTGCTGCTCGTGCCGGTGCTCGACGCGTGTACGCTATAGACAATTCAGCAGTTATTGACAAAGCTCGGCAAAACGTTATGGACAACGGTCTCGACTCCGTTATCACATGCATCCGTGGGCGGATGGAGGACGTTGTACTGCCAGAACCTCAAGTTGACGTCATCATCAGCGAATGGATGGGGTATGCTCTTTTGTTTGAGGCGATGCTGGACTCTGTTATTAGCGCACGTGATCGGTACCTGGCGCCTTCAGGGCTAATCGTCCCGGGACAGACCAGCATTATGCTGGCCCCGGCCAATTGCCAAGAATTGGTCGGCGATACCATCGATTTTTGGCGTAATGTCTACGGGTTCCGAATGGACGCTATGCGCAGTGGCATTTGCGCAGAGCCCATTGTTCAGCACATGCCAGCTCATACGCTAATGGCTCCAGCGCTTCCAGTACGCGAAATTGATCTCGCCCGTGTAACTGTATCGGATCTTGAGTTTACGGCTCCTTTTTCATTTACAATCGCCACGGACAATGAACCGTTACTAGCGTTTTATGTGTGGTTTGATGCTTTTTTTGTGCCGCCCACAGATACTGTCAACGGTACAAGCGTTGTGCTTACTACTGGTCCTAATGACGATGCTCGGCGTGCTACTCATTGGCGGCAAGCAGTTTTGCTGCTTGATCCAGAAACTGTGCCAGAGTATAACAAAGGGCTGCCTAGTGGCACAATTGTAGAGGGAAGTATTGGGTTCCACAAGGACAAGAAGAACCCGAGGGAGCTTGCCATTAGCGTTGACTACCGTGTGCAGATCGCAGGCGCCGCAATGGCCAATGATAAGGTACACGCACAATCATTTCACCTGCGGTAGACGATTAACTTGGCTTGTGCTGAGTAGCTAGAGCTTTATAGGATTTTGGAAATACGCTTGGCTTACTCATGCACCAAACATCATTTTTGTTTATGATCATGGTAATTAGGAATGCATCATTATTAATGCAATTGGGCTTCGACCGGTGTATAGGCTACTATTACTGAGAAAGATAAAAAATTGATCCATTTAAAACTTTTATGAATGCAAAACCGCATTGTCACTTTTGACAATTTTCGTAAACGCCAGTCGCTAGAAAACCCTAACTAACCCTAACATGTAAATTAACCCTAAACCCTGTTAGAATTATCCAAACCCTATCGTTCAAAGGCAAGTCAAGCAGAGTTATGGTCATGGCTCAGCGGGCTAATGCCAGTAACGGGCGTTATACTAGCCCCATAAAAGACGGGACATACGTGCCGTAAGCATCGTTGTCCATGGCTGCGTTTTGCGCGCCAGAGTTGCGTGATCTTGATCATCCACGTGTATAGACAGACGGCGGTGGCATGCCTTTTCATACACTTCAGCCATAACTGTATCAACCAGGGCCATTACAAACGTACTGCTGCTGCTAGAGGTGCCTGGCTCCAACAGTTCAGGTTCGACCTTAACGCGCAAGTGTTGATCAGTATTGTAGTAAACAGTCAATCCGTAATTGTCCACTGGGTCTGTGTCGCCAGGTAAAGCTGCCCGCGTATACAGAGGCCCATGCTTGACCAAAGTAACATCCTTCCATTCTATCCGTAATAACGGCAATATAGGTTCCTTGCTGCTGTTACTACTAAAACAACAGCAGTATAGTGCGGATGATGTCAGCAACAGTTCGCATTCTTGTAAAACTGGCACATGAACCTGCACGGAAGCGTTTGCCTCTATCATAAGCACAGCTGCAACAGTAATAGCGTCTTCTCCAAGATTCATGGCGAGTTCAAAACAGGCATCACGCCGCGCTTCACGCTGCCGTGCTTCCCAATGCACTACGCTCGGATCAGGCGCTGCAAGTCGCCTCTCAAAGCGTCTAAACTCGGGAAGAGAACTAGTGACGTCCGCGTTTAACAATAGGTCCAACACTGCCTGGAGGAAAAAATCGGAAATCATGTTTTTAACTCCGCGTAGTGCCGAGTTTGTTGCATCCCGTAATATTCCGCTGATTGACCGAACACCAGTCCTTACAAAATCACCTTTGAGAGCAGCACTACCAGCGTACAGCATACTAATACGATCACCGTTGTCCGCCCAGACTATACGAATTGCATTAGTCATTAGTCTTGTTGAATGGATCACTCACGCTCGTTCATTACCGATAAAATCTGACCCGTCGCTCCACCGTTAGGAAAGAGAGCCTCTAAAGAATCGAACGGTACAAAGGGTTGCAACTGTTGTGCCAACGCATATTTCGCTATCACGCTCTACGAATTAGTAAGCAACACTACCGACGTTTGCATACCTGCACCACGTTTGTTCGATCAAGGCAGTCAAGACAATTCGTGCGTATTACGCCCTTTTGACGCATTTGTACAAACGTGTCTCCAAAAGACCACCAGCTTTGCTTCATAATTGTGGGAGATAAGAAGCTCAAAAGCTTTTCTTTCAACGCCTTTACGTATCCGTGACGCCCTGTTTCGGCATGAAAATCAAACACGTCAACATGAATGCCTTGACTTTTTGCAAGATCGCAGTACGTTTGCCCCAGTTGTGCTTCGCGGCCTGTGCTATTCATGAGGGAGAGGGGTACACATGGCCCATCATACGTTTGCTGTAAAGAACTAAAATGGCGACGCAAAAGGTGACTTAGTGTCTCTTTATCCCCAAATATCTCGGGTTCAGGATGCAGTGTCCAGGGCTCTTGACGGAAGAGTAAGGGCACTGAACCGCGAACCTGCACATGCGCATACAAATGCCTATCATTAGGCGTGATGACTTCAATATGCTGCACTGTCTCACAGAAATTTGCAACATTACCATCGAAATCAATACCCCGACGCTGGTACCGGAGCCCATTACGAGACCGGCTTTTTTTCGTTACCAGTATTACGTTCATGCTACACTCGCTCGTAATATCCACGTGCTGCAATCCCACGTATCCTTGCACAAGCCCAATAAAACATCTAGCGAGGCCTTCGCACTTACTTGACGCCACTGCAGCGCGTAGATCGGTCAATAGAGGTGCATTAAACATGAACTCTTCCCGCCGGCAGTTGTTGCCAAAACTGTGGTAAAACTCTGGATTCATTAGACGAAGCATTGTAAGCAAGAGCCTTACCAGACGACGGAGAAAAGTAAAAAAACCCCGATGACATATATTCCTCTACAATAGCGAGAAACCGGCCCAGTAATGCAGGAACAGGATCAGATAACAGGGTTGATGCTCTTTGATCGGCAGCTGCTGGCTCAGCCAGCGTATCAGCACTGACCGACGTGTGAATTCCGAGCCGTGGAGCCGTCATCAACCATTCGCGGCCTCTTCGAAGAAAGACACGGTCAACAATGCTACTTTTGCCGGGGTGAACTTGAGATATAGAAGAGTGTGAAAAAGACGACAAAGAGTCTGAGTCTGAATCGTAATCGGGATCAGGCTGAGATTGAGGTTGCGATTGCGGTTGATTAGAAGAACCCGTAGATTTAATGGAACCTGCGACAGAATGATCCGTTTCATTGCTGCTTAGCTGAGAAAGGGTTTCAGAAATGGAAGAGCTTGAAAGCGGCAGCAGTACAAGGCCTTGGCACTTGTAAATCTCAGAATGGACGGGCACAGGTAAATCCACAAAGTACTCTGCCTTTGTAATTACTGCAAGATACACGCGACAAAATCCGGCGTTGTTGTTCCACGTAACCGTACCCGCAATTCCATAGATATCAAGCCGCGGGGACGCAAGTATAGTCAAATCTATTCACAAAAGAATTAGCAGCCATAGGCAGTATTTGAGTGTCGTACCACTATTTGCGACAGAAAGGCTGACCGAGTCGCTATCTAGAGCAATTGTATAAGATTCCCCACTCTTGTTATACCTTGAAACGACAAGATGAGTCGGGTGCCCGTCCGTATCCGTACCAATAGCTGCCGACACTCGATAGCTGTGGTCCATCAAGGATTACCATGTCTATGACATAAGCAAATGGACGCTCGTATATAACCTGCTGCAGCGATTACTCATGTTGTAGTAGCAAATATGGTAGAATCAGACTACTTTTCCCCATAGATTTAGTATAAGCATATCTATATCTACTGCACTTTGTATGCGCCACTAGCGCTTTGGTATAGCCATAGTCGTAAGGTTTAGTCTATTCTCCTATTATATTGACGCTCAATTTGCCGTTTGTAGCACAGCAGCCATAATCGATCAATTATACTGATTGGCTGATTCCGACAGCGATAGCCAACTCAATAAAAGACGTTGATTTTGGCGATTCAATCGAGGCGCCTTGAAAAAGGGACAGTCCGACATACCAAAAGTTTATTTTTACGCTAATCAAATCGCATGAGAGATGTTTGCACAATGTAAAGATTTAAATAAATAAATAAATAAATAAATGCTTTAAACTACCGACCTGTTTGCGCCTACATGGAAGCTACTTTTTGAAGGCTCATTGCCACTCAAACTTCATGCTTTTCCTTCCTAGCCATAGAGAGAATAAGAATGTACATTAATTTTCAGTCTTTGCTGCTGCATTGCACGCTAAAAAGTGTTTTCTTTATATTTTTATAGAAAGGCAAGATGACCTTCCGCTCGTGCTGGAAATCCGCGCGACTCTAAGATCTTTTTCGCAGACGCTTGTGACAATGGCCGCCTTACACTGCCATCCTTGTTGCGAGAAGGTAGCCTCACCTTATTGGAAGGCAAGGCAACACGACGAACCGCTTTACGCTCCGCGCGCTTCTTTTCACGTTTTCCGAGGGCTTCAAACCGAGCTCGAGCCTGTGCAACACGCGGATTCTCCTTTTTCCGTGGCTGTAATTCGAGTGGCCCTGGCTTCTCGGGTACTATTTGGAACTTTGAATCGTTAGTAAAAGGATAGAAAAACATAAATAAATATAGAGCGAGACATCTATGAGTCTGTAGACCACAACCAGAGTCGGTCAGCAATAATGCACTAGACTAAAAACCATACAGCTTGGCATGCTTAAAAGCTAAGACGTTGCAAAACAGGCATAAATATCAAGACTTTACGCTTTTAAAAGTAAAAAAGAAAAGAGTTGGGGGAAATATCGGAATACCTTGGCCAAAAGCTTGTGTACAGGTTTACTCGCAACCGCTCCGACCGAAAGCCAATACTTTGCACGATCGACATTGAGTTCTATACTTTTAACTCCCACTGCTGGCATTGCTGGTTTCTGCAGATCTACAGGATACTTTGGCCGAGGATCATACTTCCCGAGCAGATCTAGAGGTTTGCAGTTGCGCCGTACACTAAAATCGTTAATTCATGCATACAACAACCTCCTCACTTGTGTGGTGTCACGACAATTTGGAAGAATTGCCTTCCGCGCACGCCCGTAGGCATCATGCGCATGCGCACTACCATATTGCACTGTTGGATTTGCGATTATTGAAATATCCTCAAATAAATTCTGCCAGCTAAAGCATGGCAAAGCAAACCAGGTATAATTTTACATGTAATATATAAAAATAAAAAAATAACAAAATAATAAAAAAATAAAAAAAGAATTATGTATATATATCTCTATTATTATCAATTGGAATACATTAAAAGTACAGTCCAATGTCAATGTTTTATTATATTATGAAATTCACAATATTAGATGAGAATAAATTTTTATTGCCTGTCAAATGCTCGAATAAAAAGACAAAAATAAAAAATATAACCTGCTGGTCAGAAAAAACCTGCACAGGTAGCCATGAGGATCTACAATTGCTACTTTTGCTCGGGACCCGTCTATCCCGGGCACGGTGTCATGTTTGTTCGCAATGATGCCAAAGAGTTTCGGTTTTGCCGCTCAAGATGTCATAAAAACTTCAAAATGAAGCGTAATCCTCGAAAGGTTGCATGGACGAAAGCGTTTCGAAAAGCAGCTGGCAAAGAAATGGTGTTTGACTCGACACTTACGTTTGCTGCTCGGCGCAATATTCCCACTCGCTACAATCGTGATCTGGTGGCTAAGACGCTCAAGGCGATGGATCGTGTTTCAGAGATCAGAGCTCGCCGCGAAAGAGTATTTTATCGCCAACGCATGGCGGGCAATCGCGAACGGAAAATCGCTGCTGCCAGAAAACTTGTGGAGGAAAATGAACCTCAATTTGCAATTACGTCCAAAGACCTACCTGCAAATATTGAACAGATTCCAAGTGACGCTTTGCTGGAGGAAGAAGACGAAATGGTCGTTGAACCTGAGCCTATCCCTATCGCAGTGAAGACCAAGAAGCGGGCAAAGGCAGAAAAGATGCAAATTGGCTAGACCGTTTATTGTCTTTTGATATCCCAAGTCTAGTTTGTGAGACTTTTCTATTTTATTCTATTTGATCATTTTGCTTTTTCTAGTTTTTTGTTCAGTCTCTTGGTCAATTACTTCACACTGTTCACCTTCGTTTTCGCCGGTGGTCTTGATAGAGTATTGTTGATTGCAACGATAAAAATTGGGTGTTGTATTTTTATATAATAGGTTTTGTTTAGTGATTCAAGCTAGGCACCGGATGCGCTGATGTGACTAATATATCACTTCATTTCAAATGCTCTGCCATATTCGAGATGGCTATTGATACCCATCCTAAATAATTTACTACGTATTGCAGCTTGGAATTTACCCCTTTGCTACTCTCACTTCATAGGAGATAGTAGTGCTCAAAGTACCGAGTAAGTACCGGCATAGGCAAACACTTTATATTGTAGCTCAGTAAGCTGGAACGTATCAACCAAGTCTCTTATACAGCCAAATTCCCTGACATTTATGTACAGACAAAGCCAATTGCGTGTCTTCGCACACGGCTTGTAATAAAGTATCTTGTGTCATACAAGTAATGACGTTTAGTCATTATTGTGTTATCAATCAAAACATAATTAGGATCGTTTATACTCTATAGTTATCGCTTCTTTTGTATTTCAGGCTTTTTTGCTGCCCGCTTTTCCGATTTTCGCTTCATTCCTTTTGGCGTCGGGTCCGGCTCGGTATTTTTCAATGATTGAGTTACCTCCCGTTCTGCTTCATCAAACATGCTTTGTATTATACGTAGTGGTATCGTATCCCCACGCCCAAATTCCCTGCTCCAAAGAGAATCCTCTGGCTTTTTTGTCATGCTATTCAGGAGCACCCGGACTTCGTTCACTTGCACGTTTTTCTGCAACTGCCGCTTATTAGCGGTAATTCTTTTCGTAATATTTTGTCGCTTCTTTTCCAAGTCTTGAACTTCGCCAGAGCATTCTTGACGCCTGTGTTCCGAAACCATCAAATCTAATGGGTACAAAGCGCGCCGTACAGGCACAGAGTTTTCGTCTAAAAGAAGCAGCTCCTGCATACTATCACGTCGCTTAGAGCCGGGCAGTAGGCCGGCGAGTGGCTCACTTGGGAGCCCTGTTCGTTCCATTGCTTTAACATACGCCGATCGGAGAAGAGCAAACAATTTCTCAGTTGTGAGCATACCAACACTTTCATCCAGACGAATGACCATATCAAGCGGTGCTTTCGGCCACAGACCTTCGCCCCTGTTTAAGCTTTGCTCAAACATCCTTGCTATTACCTCTCTTACGCGCCTCCTCATAATATTTCGATAAATAGCTTTATTGCCGGTGCGTTTTTTATTTGCAATAATCAAACAGCGGACTCGGGGTTCCTGAAAATATTCATACTTAACCGACATATGGTCCGGTAACACAAATAATCCTGCGGGTAGCATTGCAGCACCGCGTAGACGAGCAGCCTCACATCGATAACGAACAAGAATAGAAAAAAATTCAGGGATAACGACGGGTCTCACTCCTCGCATTAACCCAAAATCTTCATAAATCGCAAAATCGCACGCCCGAAAGCTCAACCCCTCTTTTGAAAGAGCATTAGCTCCTTGCTTTGAGCGATGAGGGTACTGATTGTGAGGGATAAAGGGCACTTTGAGATTTGAATCTTTTGAGAGTTGGGTCGTAGCCGTCTTTCTTTTCAATGCTTCACGAGCCCCTACTGCCGCGAGCTCATTCGCTGCGAGTAAAGCAGATCGTTTCCCCTTACTTGAAGCATTTTCGGCAGCTTCAGAGGCCGTACCTTGTGTATAAAGTCTAGTGCATGTAAAAAAGCGTTTGAAGAAGCCAGCACGTTTTGCGGAATGCATTAACCGCATTTAATAGTACAAATTTCCATTGCTATTGGCCGTTGCGTTTGCGCTATCTACGCATGTGAAAGATACATTTGGGGACAAATATTTCAAAAAAAAAAATATAAACAAATAGATAAATAAATAAATGATAATAATAATGATAATGATAATGATAATAATAGCAATAGTAATAATCGTATAAATCAAGAGGGGTAGTATAAATAAAAAAACGGCAAATGACATTATGTAATTATGATTATAGGAGGACGTATTTAATCTTTTGTCAATTCTTCATGAGCTGTAATGGCGACGAGCCGAGTGCAATAGACACAGAGACGCCGGAGGACCAAGTGCCGCAGGCGCCGAGGTGTTCATGTCAGGCAATTCTAAACTGCCAGTTTTCGTCGTGGTATGCTTTGTTCCAAGCGTTGACTCCCCGAGCACGCATTATTCGGCCGTTAAGTAAAGCGTTTGTGGACTATTTGTTGGCGGACGGGATCGTTTTGCCTGACGATGACGAAACTGACGCGGAACATGATACGACAGGAAATGGGAGTGACAGCGACGACGATAATAGTGCAATTAAAGCGCTATTACAGGAGATGCGCCCAGAGCACGACAGAATAAAGCAAATTATTACAGAATTAAATGGCTCGGTTGTGCCAAAGACGAATTGGTCGACACCTCGTGATGCTGCATGGATGATTGCGGGAAATACAATGAAATGCACGTCTCCGTCTGATGTTTATTTGCTATTAAAATCTTCTGATTTTGTCATGCATGACTTGACTCATACATTTGATGATTGCTACGACGGGCCTCTCCCTGTCCAGTTCGAGCTGGTGCTTAAGGAATGGTTTGATATGGTGCCCGCTATGGAGTTTCGTTGCTTTGTGCGCAACAGGCGCTTGGTAGCGGCATGCCAAAGAGACTATGCAAATCACTATGACTTTTTGGAGGATATGAACGGAGAGATTATTGACTCTCTCTCTGTGTTGGCCACGCCTCTCTGCCTCGAGTTTACCGATGGAGACTTTGTGTTTGACGCGTATTTGCAAAGATCCTCCGCAAATCGCGCTTGGCTTATTGATATTAATCCTTATGCAGCACGAACGGATACTCTGCTCTTTACCTGGGCAGAAATTGATCACATTGCGGAGACACTTGGCGATAGGCTTCCAGAGCTACGCCTTGTCCCCTCCGGAACCGGTGCTAGTGGTGCCGGTTCTGGTGCTGCTGCCATGTCCACTAACCGTGTCCCTTTAGATGTGGTGTATGCCAGCCAGGGCCAGAACGTGGCCGAGTTTGCGCAAACATGGCAAGAGATGCTGGCACAGGGCGTTCAGGATACGTTGGAAAATGGTCAAGTGTAAATAGCGTGAAAGTCGGCATGGAGTTTAGTAAGACGAATAAACGTGCAACAGATTGCTTCAAATAGCCACGATGTCGAAAACCTAATTTGAGACCAGTAAAGATGAAATTTCATGAAAACATAGCGAAAATTTATGTATTTTAGAATATGAATTTAGATATGTAGCGCTTCATAAATACTTGCTAATTATCCCGCTTGGCAGATGCATAATAATTGCACAGCTCTCCCAATGGACTAGGCTCTTGTAGCAAAACCCAAGAGTCTGTAAGCGGATTGAACCACACACCACGCACACGATCGACTTTCCCCCAATGATTTTGCTCGAACCATGCGACAAGCTCTTCTGGCCGCACAAACTTTCGAAACTGATGTGTACCATGCGGTACTAGACGCAGTACTGACTCCGCTAGTGTAATAGTCAATAATTGAGCCAATAATGTGCGTGACACTGTGGAGAAAAAAATACGGCCTCCTGGCCTTACAAGACGTGTTAAATGCTTCAAGAATGTGTGCGGGTCGTTTACATGCTCCAATATTTCCATTGCCGTCACGATATCATACTCCTCGTTTAGCTGCTCGGGCAAAATGTTATCATACGAAAGATTATTCAAACTAGGGTCAGTCTGGCGATGTGCTTCAGCGACACGAACAGCCTGATCTGAGGCATCAATGCCGCAAACTTGTGCGCCAAGCCGAGCCATTGATTCACTTAGAATACCGCCACCACAGCCAACATCAAGCACCTTTTTAGCTGCCAGCCACCTTGAAGGCTCAGTCTGATCAATCTCGCCAGCATCTTTGAGGACGCTGTGCATAAATTCAAGCCGCGAGGCATTCATTTTGTGTAAAAGGCGTGAAGAGCCGTTTGGGTTCCACCATTCTGCTGCTAAAGCATTAAAATGCATGACTTCCTCAGGTGAGGCAGTCGAGGAAGATAACCACCGCACACGCGAACATGCTCGAAGCGTGGCCGTCGGCCTTATTAAGCGCGAAAGCATTGCGATAGCACACGAGATTGTCTTGTTACGTATGTCTGTATTTTATGATGAAATCCCCGCTTGTATTAATGGAGCGATTGATTCAGGATTGTTCATAGTTCAAGAGATATAGGGTTAGTTAGGGTTTGCGCTCGACTCTAATCTTTAAAGTCCGTGTAGACCCAACTAACCCTAAAACGACAAGGCGACCAGGCAGAATATTGTTAGGTCAATGATTACCGTAATTTCTATTAATTTAACCATTACATTATTATTGTATAATTTACGGTCTACACCTTATCATGCCATGAGCCATTGATTATCATCACCATCAATGCGGCTCTATCGACAATTTGGCACAGTTAAATCCGGTAAGCTATACCCTGATCATGTGCCGCTTTCTGTGCCGCAGCGTCTTCTCATGCTCGTTGGTTCTGCTACAGTGTCGCTTGCAAATCCACGGCGGGCCGATATGATTGCAGCACTTACTGAAGTGTCGGCAATGCCCTTCTTCTTACCACGATTGCATGCGTCCATGCTGAACAATCCCACCGGCCGTCAAATATTACGCGAAAGACCAAGAATCACGAGCAAATCTCTTGATCTCGCTTCCCTGCGAGAACTACCTTTGGGCACAGTGGGAAGAGAGTACATTACTTGGCTTGACTATGAAGGCGTTAGTCCCGACACGCGTGATGCAACGCATTATATCGACAATGAGGAGTTAGCGTACGTTGTACAACGCTATCGTGAGGCTCATGATTTTTATCACGCAATAACGGGCTTGCCTACGAATTTGTTGGGAGAAATTGCCGTTAAATGGTTTGAATGGTGCAATATGGGGCTTCCTGTAGCCGCTCTTTCCGCTATATTTGCACCCGTGCGTTTATCACCCAAAAGACGGAGGCAATTGGTTACTGAATACATTCCTTGGGCTCTGCGCGCAGGACCACATTGCCAGCCAATGATTAATATCTACTGGGAACACGAATTGGCCACACCATTAATGGATCTGCGCAAACGAATTGGGCTCGAAATGCCTCCCAATGTCGCGCCAAAAAAGAAAAAGGTGTAGGCTTATAAGATCAACTTTAAAGATGAACACCGAGTTTATGAAAATCACATTTGGCTGTAGCATGCCTAGTCGTATTTAGTGTATTTATTTTATTGTTTATTAATGCTGATCAATTTTATTATATGTGAATGCTGTTACAAACCTCAAACAAATGGTCCACAGAAATGACTGCGACCATAGACCAAACCTTCGTCCGAGTATCGCGACCGTGAAAAAAGACACAAAAGAAATTTGAATAGAAATTTGCATTGACCGTCACGGTCCGTGTTGCTGAACCCTAAATCACACATCACCAACTTGATACTGTGTGGAAAAACATTTTACCTGACGTCAACGCCAGAGAATTGCAATGATGAATCTGAAGCCGCCTGTGACACTGATGAATTTGCACTTGATCTCCGGCGAGTAGCATAGGCGTTGTATGAAGTTGACCGTTCAGAATATGGTGTGCCCGACAGCAGTGAAGTAGCTGTGGAAGACGGGCGTGAAGAAAAAGCTACGGGCACAGTAGAATGGCGTTGCACAAAGTCCATTGTAGCATTTTTCCAGGGCCGCAATTCTGCCAATTCTGCCCTTAGCCTCGAAATCTCTGACTGATGATTGCGTTCCTGCAATTCTACACGAATTCGCATGTGAGCCAAAGCTTCACGCAGAGCATTTCGCTGAGCTTCAGTATGTTCGTGCTGCTCTTGTAGCCTTTCGCACTCGCTTGTTGATTGCTGCACATTGTTTTGACGTAGAGTATTTAGGGTCGAGCGGTACTCGTCCACTGCCATTTTTGCAGCGTCCACGACCCGTGCGTAATAAGGCTCGCCCACAACAGCCGCGTCAGTCGGCAAAGGCTGCTGACAAAATTGCGTCACAATTTCCTCAACCTGGCCCAATCGTTCTTCCGCACGTCTCCGTCGCTCGCGTTCCTCTTCCAATTCACATTCGTAGCTACGATTAAGTTCGGCTCTCTCCTTCATAACCGAAGACAAAAGCGACTGCATCTCCTTGTCCGAGTTAAAAACAGAGTGGTCGTATGGAGCGGGCCTTGCTGTCTGCATTGCCGGCTGAGAATTAACTGATTCCTGGCTCATATTGTTGGAGGAACTACGCAGCCTTGGCTCATCCAAGCCTTGCTGGTTTCTGTTTGGCTGAGATTTAGATTGCCAGCGAAACAGTCTTGCCACTGTTGACTTGACTCCGGCCGGTGCAATTTCTCCACCCTTGTGCCCCTCAGATTCTGACTCTCCGTGGAAGACCACGGGGCAAGAATCGTTTGTGTCTGGCGTAATTGGAGATGGGCGTGCTTCTTCTGATTCAGAATCCGAGTCCTCTAAGCGCTGCTCCAGCTGCCCTTTAGCGTCTCCAATTCCCAGTCCATATCCACCAGCGCTATTGTCTCTGCCCGCGTCTTCAGCCTCCGATACTGGGGAGGCCGGTGTCCAGTCCTCCGGCTTCCGCTCCAACTTATGGTCCGGGTTCCGCTCCGGGTTCCGCTCCGGACTGCCGCTGGTGCTGGTTTGAGCACTCGCTTCGAAACGCGAATTTACGAGCCGAGGAGTGTTGCCGTCGTGAGGCCATGCGTCCAAGTTACGCACCAAAAGGGGCGGCGGCGTTGGGTCAAATGTATGCTGCGCAGCTGGTGGCTGTTCAGAGTAAACAGACGAGATTGAAGATACTGGAGAAAAGGGAGGCTGAGCCGCTGCAGTTGTTGCTGACGGTGGTACTGCTGTCGCGGGTGCCGACGACGGGTCCGTTACTGGTTGGTGAATATTTAGTGGAGGCAATTTGCTCACAGCGTACGGGGACGGCAGTTGCGGGTACTGATGGCCCAAGTCGCGGTGAGACGATTGCAATTGTGCGTGGAAAGCCATAGCCGCTGAAGAGATGGGAACGAGTGTAGACACTGACTGTATAAGCGCGTTCGTGTTTATGTCGGAAGGACGTTCACGCGACCGAAAACTGCTACACCGACTTTGCGGGTAACTTGACTCTCTGCCGCTGTTGCTCTGACGTGCCGCATTCATCTAACGTGCTCGAATGAGAGAAAAGACCGTTTAGCCTTTGTCTTGTGCCGCCGCTACTGTTTTGCTGTCCCACTGCCAGATTCGAGCTTGGCTTTGTACAGTTTTGCTCAATACCTATTACTCTAACTTTGCCGAAACTAAAAAGTTGCTTTAGTTATACTGCGCTGCCTGATTGTCAAAAGTGCAACGCTTTCAACGCCTGGCTCTTCTTTGTTTGCGTGCGTGATTTTTGCGATGGACAAGCTTTTTAAAGTTTGTCGACGCTTTAACGCCGGGGAAACGCACACAAAATAGCTCAGTGTTCAGCGCCAGTGGATTGCGGAATTTTGAGCCTTTCAAGTCCAACGATCTTGCCTCGCGCCTTTGTCTGAAGGGACAAGGAAGGTGCTATTCCCTCCTTTGTCTCGTCTGCGGTTACTGATGTTTACCCTTTTAGGAATACGCGTTTGCGCGGTCGCGTTTTGTTAGGGTTTTCAGGTTTATAAGAGGTTGAAATAATACAAGCATTTAAGGGTGCCGCTATTTGATGTATACTTGGAAAATATGTGTCATACAAGGGCGGTACAACTGATAGTCTCGTGTCTCAGGCTCGTATTTATCCATATATATTAAATTTCGTTATTGTCGTCGGCATGAATGAATGAATATGAGAGAACGGGTCTGTATATCGGCCGTTATGCTGTCTACCCGCAAGGAAAAAAAAAAGAAAAAAGAAAGAATATCATCAACTGCTTTCTCAATTATATCGGATAATGTAAGCTCAGCAAGTGCATTGGACCACACCCCGCGTTGAATTATTACCGATTTCGAAGAATTAGTTTCAATTCGAGGATTAATTTCAATTCGAGAATAATTCTCAATTCGATAAATAATTTCATTTCAATTCTGGTACGTTTTACATGAAGGCCTCTTTTATATATGTCAACAATAACGAGAAATATGCGAGTTAATATGCTTAGGCAACAAGAAGAAATTTTGACGGTCATAACCCAAGTTATATAGTTCATCGTGATTGTTTTGCTCTTTGCTGAGAACCAGGTTGATAAAGTGAAACAAGTAATATTGAGTTTCACTTTCCACAAACTGTGTATTAAACGGTGTAGATGCTCACGTAAAAGTGTGCAAAAAGCGCACGTTTTATTGTCACGTGACAGTATGAGGGTTATTTCTAGACACACACAAACTTTACGTCGCCGCACCGATACTCCATATTTCAAGCTCTCCACAGTAAAATATAAGCAGAATTATATTTGAAGCGCTAGCCAAGCTGTGACAAATTTAATTTCCGACTCAATTACCAGCTCCATCCATGAAAGGCTGACGGGCAGCATTTTGGCTTTCGCTTGGCTTTCGCAAAGCGTTTAGCAAGATGCTGCGCCAAAAATTTCACGATCCTGCTTTATGGTATTTCTCTCAGTTGACAGTCTTAATTAACAAAAGCATCATACTTCTTTTACTTCTCATAGGTCTTGTTTGCTACGCCGCGCTCGTTTATGACGAAATGTACAAAAGCCACCCATTCGTCACTATCTGTGTCAGCAATGCCTCTGCTGTTGGCCTATCTGACGTTCTTGCCCAAATATTATCTCGACCCGAAATAGCAAGTGGTTCCCTTCAAAGCCTTATTTTCTAACTTTTGCAAGTTACATCGCCGCGGCTACGAATCAGAGCGTACTCTGCGCTTTATGCTCTATGGATTTGTAATTGCGCCTTTTCAGAATGGCTGGTATCTTTTCCTAGCAACTGTGTTCCCCATCTCTCGCGCCAAAGATACCATTAGCCCTCTTGGAGCTTGGCTACCCGTACTTTTGCGCATCGCGGCAGACCAGCTGATTTTCGCTCCTGCAGCTTTGTTGTTTTGCATTTCATTTACAGTAAGCATCTTTGCTCAGTGTGTATTCAAAAGCTTTGCTGATAGCGCAGGAATTTCTCAAGACGGCATCGATTAATGCCATTAATGAGAAGATTTCGAGTGTTAGTCTAACGCGTGATGACTATTATCGGCTGACAATCAGGATTACCGTACCGTACTGCGCGCCAATTATGTCATTTGGCCTGTAAGAAAACGAAACAAGATACATCTGACACTTTAGTTTATTATGCTGCTCAATTTTAAGGTCATGCCTTTAGAATACCAGATGCCATTTACACAGGCCGTCTCATTAATATGGTTAGTGGAATTTTGGATAATTGCTAAAGCGCAGGAATATCTATTTGAGCATGACTGGCAGCAATGCTCATCCCAGTAAAGATGCTATTGTCTAGTTGGTTGAAAACGTACACAGACGGCGGTCTACTCGAATTTCCATCATATAATCATTATACACGAACAATTTGCAATTAAAAAGCAAAAAATACACAATTATAATTACTATATATGTGTTTTTTCTATATAATACATTTATACATACGTGCTTATAAGTAACAGAAATAAGCAGTATTAATTAAATAATTAACGAGATAAATTTATTTAACATGTTTCTTATAGCAAAAGTGAAATATCAAACTGCGCAAGCTCGCATACAAAACTTTCTGGTCAAACACTTTTTCGATCAACATTCGAAATGCCGTCTCAAGGCGTCTTACGGCGCAAGCTGTCACGCAAAACTTCACATCGGCATTTGATGTTGCGGAATATGGTCTCATCTCTGATTCAGCATGAATCAATTGAAACGACCTGGCAGAAAGCCAAAGAAGCCTCATGGCTGACTGACAAGATGATCACCATTGGAAAACAGGGTCGCGGGTACACGAATGCTTGGCAGAGAGCTCAGGCTTTTCTTTTTAATCAACGTAAAACTATGCCAAAGCTGTTTGGTGAACTTGCGCAACGGTACCGCGACCGTGAAGGTGGTTATACTCGAGTTCTTCGGATTAGCAAACAAAGGGCAGACGGTGCCGAATGCGCAGTACTGCAATTAGTTGACGGTTCGAAGGATCTAAGATGGGCAATGACTACACAAACCGTATACCGCACACTGGTCCGTGGGCAGCCTTTAAGTAGTATAACTCTGCTTAACGTACGAAAGTGTACTCGTTTCCGGCCCAATGGTGAAGCTGAGTTTGAGAAGGAATTAGAGCGGTTGCGTTTAGAAGATGAAGTCAATAAACCAAGAGATAAACAATCAAAGCTCAATAGGGCTTCGGCCAATGCTGCACGTCATGAGGAAATGGAGGCACAGGGGAAGAAGGTTTTTTCTGCTGACCAGATTCGGATCTGGCATAAGAATAACCTGCGGCAGCTATAGCTCAATGCTATACATGTATAAGATTAATGCATTACTAATATTTTTCAATTTATTTTAAATCATATCATCACCCGTCATCTTCGCACGGAGTAGTTTACACTGAAAGAATTTTGAAAGGTACAACAATTTACCGTAAAAAGTAAATGATGGCGTCCACAAACAAACAATGAAATTTACTTTGTCCCTTTCTGCTTTAAATTCTACTACTCATTTCTCGATAAATCTCAATTATTGTGAGAGCCTTCACTTTACACGATAACGTATTTATAGTGCCACCAAAACGCAATGCTTAGCAAAGTAATCAAGCCATTCATTAAATAAGTTTATTCATAACTCCAGAGTCCGTAAAAGCCTAAGCAAATGGTAACGGGTATCTTTTATCTTTGTTCCGCTGCAGCGGCGATGGCGTTGCGTATCATGGAAGAACTTATCTTGAGCTCTACCGGCGGCGTCTCTGAGTAAGGCGAGCTGGAACCAGACGTCAAGCGCGAACTAACAGAGGTGCCCGAAGAACTTTCATCCGATGATAAGCAGTCAATGCTGAAAACCTTGATTTCCGGCAAACCGCGCTCACGACGAAGCTCACAGATTTCGTCGGCGCCTGCTTGAGTCTCTCGGCTTATAACGAGAGCATCAATATGTGGATCGTAGGCAGTTGGACCATAAGTATCGCTTAGTGTAATAACGTCAACATCAATGTTGCAACGCGTATACTGTAAGAACCGTTCGGCCTGTTCTTTTCGATCTTCGAGTGACTGGATGAGTTCCGGGTGGTTTTTCTTACGTAATAAATTGTCGTCGCTTACCGCACAAATGACGCGTCGCGATGCTAGCCAGGCAGCCATAGTTAGCAAAATCTTATGTCCGCTGTGCAGGTGGTCAAAGGTCCCCCCCACAGCAACGACAGGAAATGCTTGACCTGGAGGGAAGTCAATGATTGGAGGTACGTTGACCTCGTCAAACTTTTCGGGTAGGAAATCCTGAGGATGAGGCTCAAGTAAGCTGGGATAAATAGACACGGGAATAGCAGTCGAAGCAGTATTTGACTGCCTTCGAGCAAAAAGAAATTTATTGAGCAACTGCTCCTCTGGCCTAGTTAGAGAGAATAGAGCAAGAAAGAAATATAATGCAAAACATGGTAAACAAGTTTCACTGGTCCAAATCGGAATATATCATCATTAGGCACTTACGTCCTTTAGCAACGCAAAGCGCCTCCCACGACTGCTGCTCGTCAAGTGCTAAATTGTAACCACAAAAGTGTTCGAGAATTACTTGGACGGCCGGGCCGAGAAGCGAGTTTTCAGACTCGGCTGGAGCAGGTAACTCTCCGCCAATACTTTGCTCTCGATGCTGTGCAAGCGCATAGACCCTCGCCAGTAAACGCTGAACGGCATCAAAATCACGAACGCGATGGAGGGAGCGAAACAGCGGGCATACTGCTAGAATCGTGCAACAGCCGGCTTGCTGTGTAGATCTTATCGCACGCTGAATTGTAGGAGCCAACTTCTCCACGTCTGCCGGATCCTCCAACTGCATTACCAGCAGTGTAGAAAGGTAAAGGTCCATGATTCAATCGCTATGGCTGTCAGGGACGTGCTGCAAAAGAAACAAACAAAACCGACTATATATTTTGTGGAGAAGCTTATCGCCGGAATTATTATACGCTGCTCCCCATTGTTATTTCTTTCGTACAGCGCAGTCTAATCAAATCTTTATTGGTCCATAAATTATACTGTGTACTGCTGCATAATATATTAATTGTTTATATACGGTCCAATCACACATATTGCTGGCTGCTGGACTGGACCTCATAACCGGATATGCGTGGATAATTAAAAGTCGGCGCTGATTACACAGACTAGTGCGTTTGTTACCGGAACCTGCGGAACTTTTGCTTCAAAACTTATTTCTATATTTGCCCATCACTTTATGGAAAGATATAAGCATGTTTCAAGCGTGTACTATTTTATTATATCAATACATGATTCTTTATTTAAACTGTAGAAAAAGCGCTTGCAAGATATTGGCTTGTAGCAAGCTCAAGCTTTCTTAAAAATTTTGGTATTAAAAATTTCGATATAATTTGATCAACCGTCAAATGGTGACGACAATTCTATAGCTTGCTAACTTGCACCTCATTTGGAACTAAACAGTTTGCAATTTGGTTCTTGCTATTTGAATATTATTTACAATTAAAAATAATAACTTCTCAGCTTGTTATTTTGCAAGACGAAATTAGATTGGTAGTTTGTTTCGAGCTTAGTGAATTATCTCCATTTACCCTAACTAACCCTATAGTTCTGGCATGTATATTCCGAACGTTAGATAAAAACGTATAATTCATTAAATGTAATTATTTTTTTTTCCAACCATCGTACTCGCAAAATGAATGCCTTCCCGCCGTTTGGGCAGTTTGGCGGCGGGTCTGGGCCACCACGGACGCCTTCCACGCCAGAAGATCAGGCGGCTGCTCAGCAGGAGACTATGATAAAGTTTATAAATTCATCGGCCGAGTCGTAAGTCTTTTCCTTTCTTTTTCGGCATATTGCTGTTCTACATATCGAACAATCGGTGTTTTGCTTATTTTTCAGATGTGTTTTCAAGTCTGCGCTATCTGGTGTAATGGGATTTGGACTTGGCGGTGTTTTTGGGCTTTTCATGTCGTCAATGTCTATGGAATCGACAGACAATAAAATATACGAAATGAAGTTTCGCGATCAGATGCGAACTATGGGTCGCGATATGGCGGGGCGCGCCTATTCAAGCGCGCGAAATTTTGGCTATATCGGTCTTATCTATGCAGGCACAGAATGCTGCATTGAAAGCGTAAGGCTGTTGAGAATGCTGTTTTGATTGACGTCTAGTACCGGGCAAAGAATGATATTTATAATGCATTTGCCGCTGGAGCTGCCACTGGCGGCATATTGGCTTATCGGTCAGGTCCTAAAGCTATGCTACTTGGCGCTGCTGGGTTCAGTGCCTTCAGTGGCGCTATCGAATATTACATGCGAATGGATTGAAATGTATATAGAATTATGACCAGAACATTTTACATATCGATACAATACCCACACTACTCAACATTTTTTCATCCGAATTGTTGCCAAAGATTTGTGCATGAAGTTTCCTGTAGTTTCATCTCCAATCCGGGCTTTGTGAAGAAACTGCAGCGCATTGGTGTAGCTCGAAATACAAAGCTGACGTTCCTTCAACGGTCGGAAATGTGCATTAACCCTAACTAACCCTATAAAAAAGATAATAATAGAATAATAGAATATAAACATGAATATAATAATATAATATAATATTCGGGCAAGTTTGTTTACCACGCAATCCACATGCGTGCTTGCACATGCTTGCTCATAGCTAGATTGCCCCAACGCACGGTTTGTTAATCGTCCATGGTGGCATGAAACTCAAGGTTAAAGGTAAATGCTAATATCATTAAATAAATGACTTATGATAGCCTGGCACAGTGTGGCCGTCTGGCAATGGAACACACCGTCGGATGATGTTTGCGGGATTTGTCGTATCCCTTTCGAGGGTGCGTGCCCCGACTGCCGCTTCCCGGGAGACTCGTGCCCAGTTGGTAAGTATTCTGCGCTTTCAGCTCTGATGATAGTCTGGGGAAAATGCTCTCATGTTTTCCACTCACATTGCATTACAAAGTGGGTCGAGATGGAGAGTTCTAAGCAACAGTGTCCCATGGACCGGCAGCCGTTTGAGTTAGATGCTTCCAGGGTGTAGTTAAGATAAGTAATGCAGGGCTGAGAATATTGGAAAACCCAAAATTTCTGTGAACAAAAGTATTGAAAAGCGGGTCGTTTGCCACATGCTAAAGGATATGAAATTCTTTTGAAGCCCAACTTGAATATCCTCTTTCTCTATCGCCTACGTAATATTGAACGCTAGATAATCATGTTTACTCTTGTATTCTAAATTGCGATTTGCAAGCGCTTGTTGAAATATTGCTCGACGTTTATATGACTTCAAATCAAATTTGAAAACTGACTGGATAACATTTTCCACACAAAATCTTAATGTAAATTACTAGGTATAGAATCCCAATAGTAAAGGTCGGATATTCGAAATCTATAAAGTGACAGCAAATTTCTGTTGTAATCCGTTCAAGAAAGGCCGTCATATATCAAAGCCGGGCCACAGATTCGTTTTGGTGGTATAAATCGCGATGACACGGAGACGCTAAAACTAAATTATCCTTCAGCAAACTAGTTGCAATCAGACTATAACGTCCCCATCGCTATAGACTGTCGAATCTGCATTATTTGTGCTCGCTCATTTGGACCGAGACTATTGATTTGATCATCTGTGAGCGCCATAACTTGGGCAATCAAGGCCGCCTAAAATGTAAGCATAACCAATCAGACAAAATATGTACATAAACACCAGTAATGAACATAAGAACAATAATTAAAATAAGCACAAAACCATACTCTTTGTTGATCGGCGGCAGCTACAGCTGCGTTGTGAGCACTTTGCGCACTTTGAGCGTCTTGCGTAGATTGTGGGTACTGAGCAGGCTGTGGAGTAGACGAAGTTGGCTGCGGAGTTGATGTGCTAACAGGCGGTACTGGTAGCTGAGGTGCAGCTTGTACTACAGATGAAAGCACAGCAGGATCAACAAGCTTCATCATTAGCAAAGCCTGTAGCACTGCGTAAGAAAGCTGTGGATTAGACTCGAGCAGTTGCCGAGCCTGCTCAGGTTCCTGATGTACGACTGCTTTTAGCTGTGATAGAATGTCCAAAAGCATAGGCGGTTGAAATGAAGACAGTGTTTTTGCTATAGAATCATGTACACTCGTGCCTTCAGGAGGCATAGTTCCCGCGGGAAGTCCAGAAGGAAGCATATTAACGAATGGCTGCTGCGGAGCCCGAGATTCTTCTTGCTGCTGCAAATACTTTGCCGGTGGAGGATCAACGGCGATGCGACCGCCACCTTGATTTTGAGATATTTGCACTCGAAGTTTACGCGATCCAATCGTGTAGTCACCCAAGTTCCGAACTGCACTCGCCGCTGTCTCTGGATCTAATGATTAAAATCCTATTTACTTGCATTGCCATACCATAGTATTCACAGAAGCCGTAGCCTTTAGCGCGATTAGTCTCTGTGTCCATAACAAGACGAAATGATTTGATAGGCCCTGACTGCCGGAAAATGTCAATCACCTGCTCCTCTGCCATATCGTATGGGATATTGCCCACTGTATACTGTCAGCTACGACAATTTGTAAACACATACCAAACACGACTGTCCCCTTTAGAGATGCCATCGCTGACACACAGCTCTGGCTTTGGCTGACGATAGCTGCGACAGGCAAGATTATCGTTGAATGATTATTATTATGGCTGAACAGTTGGTTATAATTAATTCTCGCATTAGCTTAGGGTTTGTTAGGGTTTAATATATTTCAATTTCTCGTTCGCCATACAAATTGAAAAATTTAAGCGTGCATAATCATTAAGGTTTAGTTAGTATGCCGTCATTTATATTATATGGTTATATGGGCAGCCCCCCTTCGATTTTGGCTTATTAGTAACAACATACTTGAGGGTTTTTTTATATGGAACGATATCAGATCAAATCAATCAGATAATTTCGTTGGGCAAAAACACGATTAAGAGCAAACAGCAATGCCGGCTAAGCTGCAGAGCATCGATGATCTAAAGGCGTTTGTGTCAAACAGCAGCGGCGCATTAATAGTGCTTAACTTTTATGCAGATTGGGCCGTGCCATGCCAGCAAATGAACCAGGCCTTTAATGAGCTGGAGCTTTTATTCCCGACCACGAAATTTGCAAATGTAACTTTTATGAGGAACAGCAATGGACAGTTTTGTTAATAAATAGGTTGAAGCCGAGCAAGCGGCTGATCTTTCAGAGAGCTTTGACGTACAGGCTGTACCACTGTTTGCTATCATTAAGGTGAGATTGAACAGTCTAACAAAATTTATTGCTAATTCAATTGCCAGGTAACGATCGTTTGGCATTAGAGCACTTATTAATACTTTAGGTATTTCTAAGCATTTCGAACCGATTTTAACGTTATAGGTATCGCATACAGTGTATTCAGTGGTACTAACGGTATATAGGGCACACGGGTAGTAGCACGCATATCTGGCGCAAATCCTACAGAACTCCAAAAGACGATACAAAAGTACGCTGACTCGAATGGTGAAGCAGCTCCGTCCGCAGATGCAGCGGTGGTCGATTCACAAGAGCAGCACGCCGAAGAGACAGATAATTCAGGCGATATAAATGCACGACTAGCTAGTCTTGTTAAAGCCAAGCCTGTCATGCTGTTTATGAAGGGAAGCCCTAATGCTCCACAATGTGGATTTTCGCGGCAGCTGGTTGGCTTGCTGCGCGACCGTAATGTTCAGTACGGGTTTTTCGATATTTTACAGGACGACGATGTTCGACAGGGAATGAAAAGTTTTTCTGAATGGCCTACGTAAGTTGCTATTACGCACAAATTGAACTTATGTTGAATTTTAAGGTTCCCTCAATTGTATATTGGCGGAGAATTCCAAGGCGGCTTGGATGTCGTGAAAGAAATGATTGAACAAGGTGAATTCGATCAAATAATAAAGCAGACGGAAGGGGCGCTGCTGCAGTGATGTAGTTCTAGAGCATGCCTATTACACGGGGTTGACGTACCTTCTACTTTTTTCATGACATATCGTATTGTATGCTTTTGTTAATTCTGGTTTTGACACATCTAAGCGCCAGTACCAATAATCTCTAAACTCGTTCTGTATCCGTAATTTTATAGGGGTCGTAAAGTTCCTTTTTAACATACTCCAAAAGCTGTACGTCGCTCATGCCTTTGATCTCCTGATTGCGACTTACACCGTCATTTACTGCTGCTTTTGCCACGTACGAAGAGATTACGGAGGACAAATCGCGAATTCTACCCAGTTCCGGGTATATAAGCCCCGATTCTTGCTCACTGTCAAGCAACTGCGAAGAAAGAGCTTCCGACGACGCAAAAATCATGTTCTCTGTGACTACTTTGGCTTTTGAAATAATAGAACCATGGCCCAAACCTGGGAACACGTACATGTTGTTTCCTAGTGTCTGTTAGCATTCATAGATTAGTTGTGCGTTCTTTACCCTGGCCAGCACGGTAGGTTTTGCCCTTGTATTCAACATCTGCAAATGGACTTCCGCTAGCAAAAATGACACGCCCGTCTGTATTCTTTATAGCACTTTCAAATGTACATTCAGATTTAGACGAGGGATTACTGAGCGGAAAAACAATTGGCCGCTTATTTATTTCACTCATTCTATGCAGGACTTTATCCGTAAAAGCACCACCCTGTACCCGTTAGCCGCGTAATGTTTGTATTAAAAAATAAAATAAATTTCTGAAACTAAAATTGCATACCACCGTCGCCAGCCCCACAAGCGCTGTAGGCTTCACGTAATCAATGATGTCCACTAGTTCTTTGTATTGTTTGCCATTATTGTCCTTGCGAGCAAAATACTGTTTGTGTTCCGGCAATTCGTCTCCTCGGTCAAATGTTACGAGTCCCTTGCTATCAACAAGCCAAATTTTGGCTCGTGCTTCGTCCTCGCTGATTCCAGAATCTCTCATTATCCATTTTGCTAAAAGCTGTCCCACACCAACTGCCGCAGAGCCCGCCCCAAAAAATACAATCCTCTGGTCTGTTGACTCTGCATGTGGCTGGGCCTTCGACTGTATTTTGACTGCCGTCTGGTAGCCTGATAAAATTACAGAGGCAGTTCCCTGAATATCATCATTGAAACAGCAATATGTCTTCTTGTATCGGTCGAGGTAAGCGAAAGCGTTTTCTGTTTCAAAATCTTCAAACTATTTTTGGGTTAGAAAATACAACAAAAGATACCAGCTCACCTGAACAACACAACCCGGAAACTTCTGGTGCACGGCAGCCATAAATTCGTCCATAAACTCATGCTGCTGATCAACGGGGATTCGACGTTCTCTCAGCCCGAGATAAAGTTCATCTTTCAAATTGTCTTCATTGTTGGTGCCAAAGTCGATAACAACAGGCATTGTTTTATGTGGATAAATCCCAGCACAGGCAACATACAGGCTCAGTTTTCCCTGCGGGATTCCCATGCCATTCAAGCCCAAGTCCCCCAGACCAAGAATACGACCACCGTCAGTCACCACTATGATGTCAGGCACTTGTGTCCAGTGCTGCAGAGCTTCGGCCACCCGGCCTTTCGATTTGTATGACAAAAACAAGCCTTCAGGGCTGGTGTATATGTGTGAGAATTTTTGGCAGCCTTCGCCTACTGTTGGAGTATAAACTAAAGGCGTATATTTCTGACGATAAGCATTTTGTTTCAAAGGGATAAAAATAAAATAATGAATGAATGAATGAATGAATGGCAAAATTATTAAAAATCAGAAACATTACCGTAATATCGTTTATCAGTAGTTTGTAAAGTAGGTGAGGGCTACGAATACGCAGTTCAGCCTGTCAGTTAGATTGCTATTCTCTCAGAGTGTCTTACCAAATACTGAAACTTGGCGAGGTCGGTATCGCGCTCGCTCAACTGCTTTTCAATACGCTTTTTCTGAGTGGCCCAGGCCTCAACAGAAGAGGGTAGAAGACCTTCCAAGCCGTAACGTCTGCGTGACGACTCTGAGAAGCTGGAGTCCATATTGTTCCATGTCATTTGTGCCACAGCGCCCTTATCGGGTTCATTGGCGTCTCCACAGTTGAAATCGAGCAGATCAGACTGGCTGGAAGTTCCAGCCTCTCGGCTTCCACGAAACGCACGGTTGATATAGGCAAACATGGTGCTTTTTGGCCGGAGCAGAGACTTTGAGCGCGCAGCAAGCATTTAAAAGAAAGTCAGACAGAATTGAATAATACGCGCGTCATAGATAAGATCAAGTCTGGAGCATGCGAAGGCAATAAGTTATAGCAAGTAAATTTTTATCTGATCTTACTTGTGGCGAAAGAATTTATTCCCAGGAAACGACAGAAAGGATGAGGGTTAGGGTTTATAATAATCAACGGTTTATAATAATCGACTTAGATCAGCTCTAAACATATGACGGAGCCGCTTGGACTCAAACTATCGCATTGACTTTCAAGAGCAAGATGAGATGAACTAGTGAAATTCTCAGTAATATTATTCACATTATAAGCATAGTAAAGAACCCTGTGAAATCGCATTAATGGCATCGACAAACGCTTGTGGAGCTTCTTGCGGAACATTATGCCCAACTCCTGGTAGTACCTTTCGTGAGTATTTCGCCTTGAAGTGCGCCTGAGCCGGATCGGACGATTGAAATACATCCACTCCATTATCAAGCCCGTGTAGGTTGATACAGTCCACATTAATGCTCGGTATCTTGGCTATCTCCTGCTCAATATCATCGTAAGCTGGATCGCCCGGAGCGTTTCCATACCGATGACGGTACGAACTTTCGCAAACACGGGGAAAGTCTGGATTTTTCAATTCATTCGTAGTCTTGGTCAATGCTTCTTCATTAAACTGCCATAGCGGGGACCATTGATGCCACAGGAAACGGGTGAGGTCGTGAATATTATCTTTGAGGGCAGCGACACCCCGCTCGGTATGAAAATAGTATTGATACCATAGTCGTGCTTCTAAAGCTGGGTCCGCTGGCTCGTTTGCTATAGCTATATTTTGTATATTGTAGCCCCCACACGAAACCAAACCAATTACGCGCTCAGGCCAAAGAGCAGACACGATGCAAGCAGCACGTCCTCCCCAATCATAGCCCCCGAGTACAGCACGATCGATATGTAAAGCATCCATAAAAGCCAACAAATCCGCGCCGAGAGCACCTTGCTGTCCGGACCGAGGCGTGCTCTCCTTAAGAAAGCGGGTTGGGCCATACCCGCGGAGATGAGGTATGAGGCAACGGAAACCTTTTTCGCTTAATTGTGTACTGACACTGTCGTACGCGTGTACACTGTAGGGGAATCCATGCAGCAGAATTACAGGCAAACCGTCTGATTTTCCCCTTTCCACGTATCCTACCTTGAGCACGCCCGCATCGACCTGTTTGTCCGCCATAGACGGCAGACGGCTCGAAATGTGCAAATCAACTGCTCATCTTCCCCACAATAACAGATATGACTTGAAATTTTTATTATTATGCTAAATTAAGGCTCAATTAGCGAGTGGAAATGATGTATAGGCATGATAAGAATATGAAGCAGAATCTGTACTACATTGCAGCTCAATAGTACAGCAACAAGGTTACATGATCTATGGCATACGGCCGCTTTCTACAGGCAAAGGCCTGATCGTCCCAACACTAATGTAAGGATCTCTCATTAGAGTCATACCTTTTGTATAGATAATGTAGGAGGTATTATTCCAAGATTGGCCTTGATTGACTTGGGACGGGTCTGAACCACTGCAAATTGTATCCGCATATTGTATCCGCATATTGTATTCGCCTACAGCGCGTACATAATCTAATTTATTTCGTCTAGTTGGAAGTAGCATTACCGTCACCCGTCTATATAATATTCTATGGAAGGCAAAAGGCCACCTTCGCCATTGACAACTTTCATTCAGAGTCCATAATTCCAGGATTTCACATCGTCCGCCTCATAAATATGCCCAAATAACTTTATAATATTGTGTTAATTTGTGGATTATAGTCGTCTGCTAATTAACATATAAGCCAAGTTGGGCCTTTATAAATAGCACAGGTGCGCCCTTTAAGGGCCAGAACGCGAATGATTCTAATATGGAAGATGCCGTTGTCCAGAGCATATTAGATCTTGAACCAGAAGGCCCTAAAATCACACCCATCAAGGCTGATGAAGGGGCTGATCCATTGGCTCCAATTGCCTATCCTACACAATATGTCGCAGCATCAGACGTTTTCCGGGGAATGATCAAGCAAGGCGAGTTCTCCAAGAGAGCCATGGAGCTTTGCAACTTAATTCTCAAATACAATCCAGCACACTACACTGCGTGGTAGGTTCGTTTTCACGCTTTTTGTTAAATAATTAGGGACTATCGTGCAAAGTGCGTGCAAAAGCTAAGAATCGATCCGCAAGACGAATTGCTATGGGCCCAAGCTATCGCGGAAAGGTCGCCCAAAAACTTTCAAATATGGCGCTATCGTCAAGTCATGCTGGAAGAATTAGGACCAACTGCAAATGTGTCTGCAGAGTTGGATTTCATTGGCGAGATGCTGGATGATGATGCCAAAAACTATCACGTTTGGTCGCACAGGTATTGTATACTTGATGTCCCTAGGCTAATAAACAGGCAGTGGGTTTGCCAACGCTTTGAAAAATGGGACCAGGAATTGGCATTTGTTGATCGGTTACTGGACGAGGATGTTTTTAATAATTCAGCTTACAGTCATCGCTGGCTCGTGCAAGTGGCTCGCAAATTGGATAAACAAAACAAAGACAGTCAAAGTGCTGAAGTGTTTGATTTAGCCCAAGAAGTCGCTTTCGCTGTTCGTCGTATCAACAGTAAAGTAGACAATGAGGCGGCATGGAATTATCTAGTAGGGTATACATTTAGAAAGGATACAAAGAATACCGACTAATTCAGGTTTAGTCTTTCCCGGTTAAATGATGAAGCCAGCGAGAAAGTGGCAGAGGTCGCACGGTATTTTACAAGGAGCGTACCTGATTCTATGCACGCTTGGGACGCGCTCGCGCAAGTCGCAAATGGAAAAATTGACGCCAAAGAACTTGAACATGTAAGCCAAAACGAATTTCATTATATTTGAAAACTAATTCAAAGGCATACACTAAACTTGTGGAAAAAGATTCCTTGCGAAAGGCGTATTGGCAGCAAAAGTTAGATCAGGCTAGGCCGGCACATGTAGCATAAAAACAATTTTGCGCGTTGAAAATCGGTAAGAGCAGACCAAATAATGTGAAGAACACAAATGATTCTAGCACAAGATCTGCCCATAGTTGAATGATATAGACGCAGAGGCGCAAAGACGCATTCTATATTTAAGCTAGTTAAGAATGTAGGAGGATTACGTGAGTGGTGTGACAGCTGATATAATTACAATGCCATACTAACGCCATTTAAAACTTTATAAACTCTGTAGTTATCTCCAACCTTCCGTACTCGGACTGTCGACCGGTATCCGCAGCTCGGGAGGAAAGTACTGTGGCTCCCGCTGAGGATCTTTTGGCAGGGATACTTCGTAAACGGCCGGATATATCTGCTTGAGAACATCACAAGCATGCTTCATTTTCGCAAACATGCGCTCCAAATCCTTTTCTCGCTGCTCACGTTCCCGTCGCTTCAGAATAAGCCAGGCTTGAGTTATAGCGTCATGGCGGATGGACTGTGACTGGCTAAACCGAGGTGGCAAAGTCCGCAAAGGATAATCAACAGCACGCATGGTAGCCGCTTAAAAGTTAATATGAATGAAGAATTAAGGATGTTACCCTCTCGTGGATCAGCTTTGTCAGACGCAGCCTTCTTCTTCTTGTTTGATGTTGTAATAACCTGTTTTCTTTTCGGCGCAGGCGCAGACTTTCCACCTTTTGTTGCCATGCATCTCAATAAAGACGGAGCCGAGGAACGATACGCCTGAGGGGCCAATGTCCGCCTGAGGCAGGTCATGCCGCTTACTGCCCGCATTGCACACTTGTGACTGAATTTTTTGCTCTATAATATAAATTTGTAGATAAAATAATAATAATAATAATAATAATAATAATAATAATAATAATAATAATAATAATAATAATAATAATAATAATAATAATAATAATAATAATAATAATAATAATTGATGCTTTATGATAAACCTGTTGGCAATCTGTGCCGTGCAAAATCACTCCCTTGCAGTTTTGTAATCCATTCGATTTTCGATTGTTCTGCGGCACAAACAGACTCTGCGGAGGCCAAGATCGCTTGAAGATGCCTCAAGTTTTTCAGGTACAATACTTGAATCACATGTATACTAATTAACTAGCCTTCAAACCAGATCAAACTTACAAATGTGTCGATTGTAAAGTATCGTAAAGGAGGGAAGAGGTTTGAGATCGCATGCTACAAGAACAAGGTGCTAGAATGGCGCAGCAATGTGTACGTTTGCACCTAAAAGGTTTGCTTAATGGAAGACTAATTGCGTAGGGAAACTGATTTAGATGAAGTTGTACAGATTGGCTCTGTATTCACTAACGTCTCTAAAGGACTAGTTGCTCCAAATGGCGATTTACAAAAAGTTTTTGGAACCACTGATACAGATACGATTATTAAAGAAATATTACGTAAAGGAGATTTGCAAGTGGGCGAAAAAGAACGGCAGCACAAAATGGATTCGACTTACAAAGATATCGTGCAAATGATTAGCGAAAAATGCGTAAATCCAGAGACCAAAAGGCCGTATACTACCAACATGATTGATAAGGCAGTACAGGAACTTGGCTATTCAGTTTCTACAACCAAATCTGCAAAGAGCCAGGCTCTTGATGTAATTAAACAGCTACGGGAAAAAGGAAATATCAATATCGCTAGAGCACGAATGCGTATTCGACTTACGTGCGCCGCTAAAGATGCCAAGCGCTTCAAGGATCGGCTGCATTCGCTTCTCTCACAAGTAGAAGACGAAGACTGGGGACAGGAATATGAGCTCGTAGCTTTTATTGATCCTGGAACTTTTCGAACAATTGATGATCTATTACGTAATGAAACACGTGGACAAGGCCAAATAGAGCTTTTGGATATGCACGAGGCAACAGCAGGCGACGAGCGATTTGACTAGAGATTAATATGCTTATTATTGTTTTCCTTCCCTCTTTTTTTTTTTTTTTTTTTTTTTTTTTTTTTTTTTGGTTAGCGTAATCGAATGAGATTCTACCGCCTAGATTTAGAATGCCGATATCTGCAGGATTTGTTTATTGCTACATTCAATCAATCATCGTTTGCACTACATTCATCATGGAATGCATTTCAGAGTGATCGTAAGATTTGTAGAACCAAGTGTAATTGCGCATGCTATTTTCTCTCTATCCACTCTTTCCTTTCCCTTACTTTGTTTTGCCTTTTTTTCCCCCCCTTTCCCCCTAAATTGAAACTTCCAATTCTCTGAAATATGGTGCATGCAAATACCGGACGAGATATGCAGCAAGGCCTACTCTAGCAATAGATGATTGTAATAAGAACCCAAACAAAAGAGGAGATGTAATAACCTTTTACTTCTATAGTACAACAAGACACCGATCAAGGAAGCCATTTTGGTTCGGGGTATGCACGGGCTATCGCTTTCGCAGTGATAAGACCCATTGGAACGGGACCGTAGGACCGGCTATCGAGGGATCCGGATAGATTATCGCCCACCAGCCAGACATGGGCTGGTGGCACTGTGACATACTCAAACAATTCTGGAGGTCGGGAAGGGTCAACGCAAACAATATCGCCCGGCTTCCATTAGCGACGAGTATTGAAAGGGCATGCACACTGTAATACAAGAGTGCCGAGATGCAGGCCACTTACCATTCCTATAACACGTTTGCAAATCCAAACATCTGGACTAGTAGGCTTTTTCGCCACTACCAGGTCCCCGAACGAAATGCCTCGGCCATACTTGTAACGCCATTTGTCTAGTAACAGGATATCGCCAGCGACGTTCAATGTCGGTAGCATTGAAGGGCCCATTGTCGCATGCAATTCGTAGCAATGCTCCCTGAAACAGTGAACGGCAATCCCTATTTGAACTGACCATAATGCATAGCGCAGGGCACTTGCAGCCCGGCCAGGCGCCGCCCGAGCTCCTGCACTCATGGCATTAACGTCGATATAGTTTCAATTAAAACGTAAAAAACTATAATAACCTATAATAAATCCGTAATAAATCTATATTAAATATACTACCATAACTATACTATAATAAAATATACTATAAGAAAAGATACTTTAATAAAAATATAATAACTCTATAATAGCTCTAATAAATTTATAAAACCTATAATAAATCTAAAGAATAATATTAAGTTCTGATAACCAATGTATAATAATGAAATAGCACGTTAAAACATGATTTATTAATAGCACAATGCAATGCAATGGCTAGCCACGCCCGCAGAGAATCAAAAGACGTCACGGCTTTAGACGCCGACGGGCGTAGACGCCTCGAAGGGTAGATCAATGTGTTTTTCACTGTTAATCATGCAGGCAAGCAATGTCCCTGCAACGAAAAGTTCAAGGTAAGAAAGCTTGCCATCGTGCACGGTAGAAGCAGCCCTAACAGCAGAAATTCTGGACGATATCGAGCGAGTCAAAGCGGACCATGATAACATTGTGTCAGAGCGCGAGCTTTTATCTGAATATATTGGGAATATGATGTCGAAGGAGAATACCGCCAATGCTGGGCGAAAGTAATGATCGGTCTCTGTACGACAAACGCGGGAAGCGAGCAAGCGCATGGCTCAGCTTGGCTTTGGCTCAATCTTTGGCACTGCCGATTACTTATTGGACAACGACTCGTGTATAGAAGACCACTTTTCTAGAAAGCGCATGTACTGCTCGCAAGACTGCCATTGTCTTGTGCCATTACCCTACCTGCACTGCCATTTGCATGAAAATCAAACTGACTTGAAACGAAATTACTAATTAACGAAATAACTTGTACCTATACATATGACTAAAGCTTGAACCGACTTTATCGCCATCTGCCCTCAGTGAGCTCATCATCATCCAGCGTATCGTCCCTGCTGCCTGTCGCAGGCGCACCGTTTGCGGCTAATATGCCGCTGTTGGGTTGGACAATAGAAGCTTGAGCCGGCTGCTGGTTCCGCACCCATTCTAGTTTTACTTTTCCAACAGCAGGAATCTCAGCTGAAGCACTGTTGTAAAACCTTTCTGCTGTTTTACGGTCCTTGAAATTGATCAACTTTGCATCTTGGCCCCGATCTTCAATCGAGTCGAAATCACCAGCAGTAAACAAAAACTGTCGAAAATTGTCCAGTTTATCTCCCGGTATATCGCTAACCAGTACTGACTTTGGCCGATTATCAAGACGCATGGCACGTGACGCGGCAAAGGCGTCGGCAGATCCTCCACGGATCCCTCCACGTACAAAGCCCGCTCCTCGTCCACGATAACCGCCCCGTCCACGCATTACCGTTCCTGTATGGCCATATCCTGGCTGGCCATGTCCTGACTGGCCATGCCCTTCCGCAACTTCGACTCCAAGGCGAGAAGCCTCTTCCTTTAATGCTGCTAATTGAGCTGCCAAGGCCTTTTCCCGTGATTGTGCATCTCCGTCATCGACAGAAGCAGTCGAGCCAAGTTTATTCATAAGCGACTTTTGTGCTTCCATTTGCTTATCCAGCAATTCCTTCTTTTGCCTTTCCAATTCTTCAACCGCTCTTTGGTGAGCTAATTTTTGTTTCAATCTTTGTTCGTGTACTTTTTGTTTTTCCGCCAATTGCTTTTTGAACTCGTCCATGTCTATAGCAGGCTCCTCTGGAGTTTCTGATCGAGAATTTGCAGCTGATGACTGCCTATTCCTGGCCCAAAATATTTTAACAAAACGGTTGTTGAAAATTGGAACTGGTGATCGGTAAACGGAGTTGGCCTGGTCCCAGTTTGAAAATGATACTCTGCATCTATTATTGTAATAATCCACCTTCAAAGCAGTAATTTCCCCGTATCGCGAAAAATATTCGCGTATCAAGTCTTCCGACATGTTTTCTGGAGGTATATTTTCAATGTTCAGTGTTGTATTGGTCTTGTCGTAAGACGGACCTTTGTGGCTCTGTGAATCGTCCCTGGTCTGGTAACCACGTCGATAATCGTGCCCACGGCCTCCATGGTAGCCTCCTCTGCCATTATGATGAGTGTTATTTCCTCCCAAAGGCATGTTTAGCATCATTTGCACTACTTCTGGGGATTGCATCATTCCTGGTGCAAAAGAAGGTACTGGCACCGGGGGCATACCCGCCATACTTTCCGTGCCCGGTGCATAAGGCGTAGAACCCATAAAAGGCGGAATAGGCTGAAGCGGATTATAACCTTCCTGTACTTGGAAGTCTTTGTCTGAAACAAATTAAAAAGGTCAGCAAGCATTGGGACTCGTGTATTTCAACCTACCTGAGCGGCCAAAAGGCTGCCTATAATTTACTGGATTTCCAGTGCGAGTGTACCCATTTGAGCTCACACCATCTTCAGGGTTCCAGTCTCTTGATCTTCTCGGCCGAATACCTTGCTGAGTAAGCTGCCTCTTGTACTCGTTATTCTTAACTCCGTTGCTGTCGTCGTTATCATCGTGCAAACGTTTCTTTTGACTAAACTGAGCAGCATTGAACGAGCCAGTAGACTGAGGAGGGCCAACGTTCACACGAGCCTTTGAGGCATCTTGTTGACCGCCAAGGTAAGACTTTGTTTGTAGCGACGTAACTATATCGTCTACGAATTTTCGTGTCGCATCCCCTAAAAAATCGTCGAGTTGTGCGTAGCAAAGCTCACGTACTTGGTCCACTGGCATTTCATGCTTAAGTAAAGCAAGGACATAGTCGCTGAGAACATCGCTGTCCGCATCTGATCTGCGTGAAATATTAGCAATCTCCATTGTTGCTCAAGGCCTTTTGATCTTACATGGGCTCAAGCGTTCTAGCTATAAACACTTTCAAAGCGTCAGTGTCTTTTTCCTGAAACAGCATGCTTGAAACGTCGTCAGGATCGACTCTTGGTCTGCTCACAGCGCGAGCCTTGCTATTCTTATTGACGAAGGCGTCTGATTCTATGCTAAGAGTGCAGGCGTTATTTCGCCCCTATATCGATCGTAGCACAAAAAAATCAGGCAGGGAGAAATTTCAGCACCAAAGAGGAGTATTTTTACGATTTTTCTCTTCTCATTTATCCACCTAATAATATCGTATTTTCCCTGAGATTATTATTAATTAATAGTATTATTCCCTATATTTGCTTGCTTCATATTTTATTAAAACCACTGTCTCCGAAATGTAGTTTATTTGATACCCATATTTTGAACGACTAATAAATATTTAGCCAATAGATCTCGAATTTATTATTAAATTAAAATAGCTTGTAATATATCAATTACAAAAGCCATGCATCATTATTGTTACACAGAATGCCAAATTTAAACAAACGCTTCAAGCCATAGAGTCGACTCTTATTTACGCCGCTCAGGCTTCCATTTATATATAGGAGCGCCATCAGCGTCAGCTCCAACTTTTCGCCGAGGCCCTTTACCTTGCAAGTCACGCTGCAATTTAATTTCCTTTGCGATACGCTCAATCTGCTCCAAACGGGTCTCATGAGCCTGCAATAATCGTCGCGTACGGCTCGTGCCTTCCTCCGTAACTTGTGGTTTTCCGTCCGCAGGTGCTTCTACCGTACTATCTTCTTCTTTGAAAAGCGTATGCTCCCCCGTACTACTGCAGCCAAGCGGCCGGTGTATCTCTGAACGCAGCCTCTCAATCGTCTATGAATTAGCGCCTAGAATCATGAAGCAGTAGCTTTATACGTTTCTCTCGGTAGCCGCTAGAGTGCTAATATAGCCCGCATCCTGTGTGCGCAGTATGCGAAGCTCCTCCTCTGTGAGTGCTGCATTGCCACGATCCCCGATAGCAATGCCCTGGCGCGTGCGCTTCCGCACCATGCCAAAGTAAAATTCATCAGGATTGCGGTTGGCTGCAATCTCCTGTAGTCGTTGAAGCCGAGCCTGCTTTGACTTGTAATCAAGCGCACGCAGCTTGTAATCTTTCTTCTTTTCTAAAAGCCCCAGACGCGCTCTCCGCGCTGGCTGAGACCGTTCTTTATGGTTGCGCCGAGGTAGCGCATTTCGCAAAGACGACATTTTCAACCTCGACAACGTCTGTACCGTCTGCTCTCTCTGCGGAAGCGCAGTCGTCAACCAAATTGCGACGTGTAAGTTTTCGAGCTGCCTTTTCCCAGTTTTGAATAGTATAAAAATTTATATGCAGACACAAATATATAGACTTTTCTATTATGTAAGTTTATATTGGACCTCAAAGAGATAATCAGCTATAAAGTAGGCTTTAGGCGACCGTTAATAATAACCAATATTAGTGAGGTATACAAAAAGGTCAAAAGGTCAATGGAGATAAGCACTAGAGTATACATAAGAATATAAACGAAATAATATAAACATGTTTATAAAGAATATAAACGTCTATATAGGAGTGTTGTCATCATTGTAGGAGCAGCAAATGTGTGCAAAGCTCCCAATTCGTGGGCCATAAAAACATATTGACCAGGCTTATTGACTGATTAAAATGCCGCGCAAATTAGCAATGAACCATTGAATTTGGTATTGGTTTGGTTTTTGCAATGCACAGCAAACTGTCACAGGATAACCTTGACCAGCTTTATACGTATACACTATCCCTTCCCTTTTATCTCTAATGGCTCGACTAACGTTTGCAAAGAATCACATTAAAATGTGCCTATTTGCAGCATGTATTTGACCCGGAATTCGTTCGCACGCATCTGAATGGAGGCGCAGTTTCGGCTGCTTCAAATGGTGCACCCACCTCTGAATCAGTGTCTTCATCGGCCGAGATCTCCGGGGACCTGAGGTGCAACAAGGAGGTCATCAAACAACTTAAAAACACGGTGGAAGCCATTTCAATGGGTTCGAACAAGCAGTACCGAGAGCCGCTTCTGAGGGCCAGCTTTGGGGTTTTCTATTCATATTTCGTCGAAAAGAATACGTTCAAGCAAGCAAAGGAGGAGCGTCGATTGGAGAGCCTTATCCTGATGTTTGTTAGCCGCGCTACAGCAGAAATGGCTAAACGTAATATCCCTGATGCAAAATCTATTGTGGATCAACATGCAGTCAAGTTTTTGGAGGTTTTGCGTAGCCTTGTGCAAAGCTACGAACCAGCATCGCGGTTTAAATTAGACCTGATTGAGCAATTAACGCGGTACCAAAACAAATTGCAGTCCTCATCGGAAGAAATTGTAGCTGACGCTGCTGTCAAGTCATTAGACATCTACAAAATGACGATGGTTATGACGGTAGGATCGGTTTTTAAAAAACCACATGTTCTTTTACAGCGCGATGTTGATAAACTTAAAGAGACAGTGACGCCACAGGTAAATGTTGCAGTGTAGCACATTCAAACTAATGACTTTTAGCGCGCTCTCGACGACCTTGTGGCTTTGTATGAACGAACAGCGAATGATGTGGTGCTGGGCGAAGATGATTTCTCCTCTCTCCAGTCGTATTCTGTGTGGAAATTGCAAGAACAACAAGCTTTGTCGCAATTGGCTCAGAGTATAATCGTGAGTTACCCTAATCGCAAGCTGGAGTTTTCTCCCAGAGGCACATCCCCTGTAAGAAATGGAGCAGCTGGCCAGACACAAGGGAGCTCTAATCCTCCGAGCCGTTCTGGGTCCGTGAAATCGTCCACTTCTTCAAGGCGCCGCTCTATTTTTTCGATCACTAGCTCTCAATACTCAAAGCGGCTGGCTCCGTCTTTGAGCAATACGGAAAATAACAAGGAGCTTAACTTCGTGCCCCTGGAGCCTGAGCAAGCATTTAAAGCTTTACTTGAAATTGTGCTCGAATCTGTTGATATGAAGGCTATAACCGTTACTGATTTGTTGCCAAAGCCCATAATGGATTTGATCAGCGAATGCTGTCTCCGATGGCGGATACGAAAATCTTCACGTGCGGCTTTGCTACTAAATTTATGGAAAGAGCGGTACCTCGATGAACAGGCGTCGCCGGAAGATTTAAAGCTTATGTTTGACTACGTTGACCATCTTGTGAAATCTTATCCGATCGACACTTGGTGCTTTATTGATGTAAGTATTCGTGCGCCATGAAACATGTAGTTCTAATTATTTTAGCGCGATATCTTTCTCGACTCTTTAATAGCTTTATCCGACAATATTTTCAGGGATTTGTTTCAATGCCTTTCAAACCTGTTTGAAGAACCATTTCAATCACCTGGGCCATTGCTTGAACTAGAAGAATGCTACATCATGACAGCCCCGTTTTTCAGTGAAAGTTTAGCTCACATTAACTCTAACTGCATCGAGCTAAGATCTGGCGTAGCGGTATCTTTTCACGTCTTTTTTAATATTTTTCTAAACGTTTTAGGCTGCAACGAAAGCATTCTATAATGAGCAAACTAGAGGCTGGACCGATAACTGTGAGAGTATTGATGATCTTGTAATGACTGCCGAAGAACTCGTCAAGTCTATAGGCAAAATTTGCTCCCGATTTAGGCATTCTCTGTTCGGGTAAGCCTTGCTAATTTATCACTTGAAGCTAATCGTTTATAAAGCCGTGTTGATGTGGCTTCCATTATTAAAATCACCCACTATCGACTCTTTGTCGAAGACTTTGTGAAGATTGCTGCTGAATTTATACCAGAGGAATCGGATTCGCTTGAGCCGGATGATTTTGATGCAATATTCTTGCTTAACACAATGCAAAGCCGATATATAGAGACTTTTAAATCGATACTTGGGGAAGCTAAAGAAGATTCCTTCATCGAATCTGAGCCGGATGAGACCGATTTGCTTGATTGGCTTGATCGAATTCAGACGACATTTATGCATAGTGTTTGTCCAATTCTTATGGAATGGCTATCTCGCACTGAATTGAAAGTGATGGAATGGGTGCGATTGGCTTTGGAAAAGGATAGATTTGTGTCTGAGGAGCAAAATATTATAAGTTCTTCAGTGATTGATGTCTTTCATTCGGTGACACAGTCGTTTGAGGTGGTAAAACAGCTTGACTGGCCTTTGGGCATTGAGCGTGCCGATGTGTATACACAATTCTCAAGAATCATTTGGAGAGTCATTGTCCAGTATGCCCGAAGCATTGAAGATCTGTACTCGAGAGAAATGCTACCTCCACCGTCGAGAGCCCCTACCACCACTCAAGAAAAATGGATAACAATGGCAAAAGATGCAATCAACCGGCAAGAAAAAATCGAACCAGTTTATTTTACTCCAGAGGTATTTATTTAATACAAGCGAGCTGTACTGCTGTTTTAGAATATAGCATTCAAGTTCTACCGACTTGATAGTTTTTTTTTTCAAAGTTGTTTTATTCCTCTTTTCAATGCTTTTGAACAAGCACAACTTGTTTTTATTATAAATTATTAGTTATTAATTTTTATTAATTATTGATTATTAATCTTCTTTTAAATTTTAATTTTGTTGAAGATTTAAAGTGGTCACGAAACTAACGTTAGTCTTGTGTTAAAATCAACAATATCGAGTTTGCGAGACATGAGGTTGAGAAACTGGAAGAAGTGTTTGAGGCGCCTGCGGTCTCCGAACTGATGAAAAAATACCATCCGGAAAAAGCTCCAAGTTCAAAGTCAAAAGTGGCATTTGCTATTAAGCTAATAGGGGCCGAAGATTTGAAAACGCATGGGCTGGCGAATTCTTGTAATTCTTATGCCGTTATGAACATTGACAAAGCTCAAAGAGTCGGGAAAACGAAGACAATACAAAGTTCCACCAATCCCAGATGGGATGAAACGTTTGAGGTCAACTCTGCCGGAATGCTGATGCTTACCATAACTGTCTGGCATAGGGATCGTTTTGGTGAGCATCATATATTAGGTCGCTGTCACCCGCGATTAGATCCAAAGCTATTTTCCGATTTATTGCCGCGCATGATCTGGCTCGAACTCGATGTACAGGGAAGAATTCTGATCAGAGTCAGTGTGGAAGGCGAGAAAAACGATGCTTTATTTTATTTTGGACGGTCGTACAGGGCACTTCAGCGAGCTGAAGATGATATGATCAATGTTTTGGTTACAAAAATGAGCCCATTTATGCACAATTGCCTCTCAATTTCCGTGATTAAGGGGTTTTCTGGCCGTGCGATTGACATGTCAAGGACCATTAATCAAGTGTCCAGTTTACTTGGCCGCACTGGGCTAAATATCAACCAGCGACCAGTAGCGACATTTGCTAATTCTGATGCTGAGACACCATCAGACGCTGAGATTGAGGGTGCAATATCATCGCTGCTCGATTACTTTGACGCGAATTTTGGAGTATTGAAACAAAATTTGAGTCCCAAGGCGTTCATTAAGACAATGTCGGCAGTCTGGGATGACGTGTTATACGCACTAGAGTCTCTCATGTTGCCCACGCTGAAAGTTTCCATGTCCGCGACAGTAAAGCCTTTGAGTCCTGTTGAATTGGGAATTGTGGAAAAATGGCTACAATTTTTGAAAAGCTATTTCAATGCTGAAGGCGATGGAGTTCCGATCGATGTTTTGGAGAATTTCCGGTACGAGCTGCTTATCAGATTAAGGGAGCTGTATATGGAGAGTCCGGACGAGCTTATGGCCAAGTACGATTATATTGCCAACAGCGAATTCAAGAAAATACTGCCGCACGATGTTGTGTCGACGGAGTGGACAACGAGCTCCTTTTACCGCCAAGGAACGATAAAAACTAATAGAAGCAATCTTCCTAAATTTCGTCACAGTAGTGAAGGCGAAAATTTACGACAGCAGGCTGATGTAATTTTACGTCTTTTACAGATGCGACCAAACACTGGTGACTTTATTCAATCTCGATTAAAGCAGCGTCGGCGCGTTGAGTCCCTAGCCGCTGCGCAAGCGGGGTTTTTGGATATTTCTTTGCGTAGGTAAAAAGCAGATTGGTATATATTTGTTCAATGGTGCTTGGGCGGATCTTTTATTACTGTTTTTTTATCCATTGTATACTCGTTATTTGCTTGCTGTTTATACTTTTTTGTTATTGGCTCTTTTTAATTTACTATTGTTTATTTTGCGTTTTTAGCTTTTTTATTTTATCTAGTTTATTTTTGGGGCTTTAAACGTATGAATTTCGGCTTGTATTACTGTTGTTTTTTCAATGTTCACAGTCTTGAATCATTCGTTTTACTTGACGGATGAGTTTACAACGTCTCAGGACACATATATATTAATATAGACATCAAAGAATCCTACTTCTCAACTGCCCGCATGTAATCCAGATCGCCTTGCTCCTTTTTGAGGCCATCAAACGGATACTGCTTTGGAACGGCAGGACGTTCTGGAGCCGTCAAGCCAAACAGAAAGAAAAGGCCGCCTGCTACTGTGACTAACACGGCCTGTGCCTTCCAACTATCCTTATACGTCATTCGCGGAGGCAACTTTAGGTTTGGCGCAAACATGCCCAAAATATCGTGTTGCTCATGTAGCTAAATATTAGATAGTGACCACCAAAAAAACAAAAACAAAAACAAAACCAAATCAAGGTACGTACAGCCTCGCCAAAGTTACGTCGTTGTTGAGGGTCGTCCCAGCCTCCAGCAATCTTTGCAGGCCGCAGTTGGCGCGAGTCTTTAAGAGTTTCTTCAAAGTTAGTTAAGCAAGACACAAGTCGTAATGAAAAGAGTACCATCGAGCGTGTTGGCGGACAGCTTGACCGGCGTATGTGAGGCTGCCACGTTGAGAGCCTCCTCAGCGGTAAGACTTGCTCCGACTTGAATAGACCGGAGATCCGGGTACTCTTCAAACAAAGTGCGCAGGGCCACAAAGGTCTCAATCGGCAGCTCGCTCGACTCTGGTGTGTCCTCAAACCCACGAGAAGCCACTAAAACAAACTTTGGATCGGTCTTTATTGTCTCGAAAATATGGGCGAAAAACTCGGGATTGTCTTCCATGATAGAGTCATAAAGCTCCTCATCATCAACCTGCCCATGCTTCCCAACAATTTCCAGGTTCACTGCCAGCTGCTGAGTCTGCTCAGCTTCCTCCGGAAGCGCAGCAACCGATGCCCACCGCGCCTGCTTGCCGACGGCAGTGACGGCTGCTGCTTTCAGCGGCGATCGCAGATGCGCAGACGCAATTGGTCTGATAGCAGACAAAGGCCGCGCGGCCGCCGTCGTCCGGAGACTACGCAATCCCCACCGAAGCATTGTACGGGAATTGGCTCGAGTTTACACGCTTTGGTAGTATTTTGTATGGTACTAAACTGCAGTATTCTTATAGGTCCTCTATTCTTATACGTCCCTCCGTTACTATGGCCCGCCAACCCAACAATTTGTATAATATTCGCACTTGATCCTATATTCTCCCTTTTTATACGCCTGTCTCGTACAATAAATGTGCAAATATAATAAATGTGCAGTACAATAAATGTGTAGTACAATAAATGTGCAAGTAAGCGCAGCTTTATAAAATTCAAGTATACAAGCGAGCCTAAAGTAAGTGAGTGAGTGGTGCGCGAGTTGGCGGTGGAATACTAATTATTAGTTTTGCGCCAAAAAACACGTACGTATTATTTTATTATGGATTTTCTAAAACTAAACCTTCGGTGGAAAAAGTCGGTTTGTAAACTTTAAGGCTGATTTTCGTCGCGTACAAAGCCGTGACAGCCACAAGACCAAGTGTATCGTGCTTCTGAAGCTAGCGGGCTTTCGGATATACCGTTGTTTTGATGTTTTTATTAGTTTTGCAAAAGTTACCGTGAGGTGTTCGCGTGGCTGCCTTAGCGACCCATCCGTGTAGCCTGTATGGCGGATACTGCGCACTCATGGATGCCGTCAGCGGCACGAAAACGCCGGAAATTAGCTCTGCCACAAGAGTCACAAGCGCACGGCGATAATGGTACAGGTGCAGATGGTCGAGCAAGCGCTGCGGCCGACGATCCGGGTCTGGCCAAGAAGCAACAGGCTTTAGAGGATATTGTCGATGGGCACGACGACCGTGTGCGGAAGCTTTTTTATTTAGAAAATTGCAAGTCACTGGCCGACTACAATCCGCAAACTGCACAGGCTGATGATAGCGTAGAGTTTGAACAGGTACTATTTCTACATTTTTTTATTCTCGCCTCTAATCCATCCATCATTTATTACAAAATCTTAATTTTGCGAAATGTTCCTGTTCATTTGATCCGCTTTGTTCGTTTAATTCGTCATTCAGTTTTGTATTTTTATTTTAATTATTTTAATTATTTTAATTATTTTATTTTATGTCATTTTATTTATTTATTCGTTTTTGTACGTTATTCTTTCTCCTTGTTTTTCTTCTTTTTCTTGCTAATTCCTAGTTTCGTGAGAAATATGATTTATGGTCAAAGTTGCCGACTGATATAGCCGACAAAGTTCCGGATTCCATAAGAAAAGAAGAAAAAGATAGGCGGAATAGCACGTATACGAACGGTACTGCTCACGTCGGCAGTAGCGAGGGTTCCTCAGAGCAAACGAGTAATGTCGACCAAACCAGCGCGCACTCTACCAGCGTGAACGTCTCACAAATAAAGTTCAAAATTTTGCGAAAGCCAAAACCTTCGCCATTCACAAATGATCAACAAGTTCTGCCTTCACCAGAATACCCAAGCCTTGAGAACTGGTTGGGCACGTTTACTTATTTTGATGGTGACGATGAAGTGACGCCTGAGAAAAGAGTAAAATTAATTGAGCGAGGTCGGGGAATTCGTCGGGAGATAGAGCAAAGAAGGCAGAATGGTGGGCTTGATCCGTCAAATTTACACCAGATCACAAGATCACAAGAGCCGCCCGTGCAAGAGTCGCATGGTGACCATTTGGCAGCACAAGCTGTGTATTTTTCCAAGCTGGTCGCACATGAGCGCCGTTCAAATTTATCTCGAGCAAGAAAAATATCGGCAATGATTCAGACTCATTTCAATCGGCAAAAAGGTGCAAGTGCCAAGGAGAGGCAAGCTGAAGAGCGCCGAATCAGGTCATTAGCAAAAAGAACAGCTGGTCTGGTCAAACAAAAATGGAAGCTGGTTGAAAGAGAAATTATTCGTCGCAGAGAAGAAGCCATTGCCGAGGAAAACAGGCGTGCTGGTAAAATCCAGCTTGATCAAATCCTGGAAAACTCTTCACGGCTAATGAGTTCGGGCCGTGGACGGTCATCTTCAGCCTCAGCTACGCCAAACGGAATTGAAAATGCAGCTGGGCCACAGGACGGTGACATGGCCGAGTACCTGCGCAATACTAGTGACTCTGAATTAACGGTTGATCAATTAAAGCTAAAGTATTCTGGTGTGTTTGGAGAAGGTCCTGAAAATGGTGTGGCTGAAACAGAGGCAGATGAACTTCATTCTAACGTGGACGGCGAGCAGGACAGCAGCAATAGTGGAGAGTCAGATGTGGGTTCAGACTCTGAAGAATCTGTGACATCTGAGGAAAGTGGGCCCGGAATAATGGGATTTTTAGGCAAAAGTGTAGCGCAAGAATTAAAAGCCAGGGCAAAGGAAATAGCGGACTCTACTGAATTGAATAATGGCACTCAAAACTTGCCTCGACCTCTACCAGAACTGGAAGAGGTCCCCTTTTCCGAGGACGAAGATGATGATGAGCCAATGGATTCGGAGAACGAAGATGCTGACGAGGAAGCAGAAGACGAAGAAGAAGCAGAAGATAGTGATGTTCGGATCAAGGACAGCCTTGAAGATGTTGACAGTGAAATAGAAAAGGACGGGGAGGAGGAGTCTGATACCGATGAGCCAATGGACTCTGAGCTAGATTCTGATGGCATTGCAGAAACTGCAAGTGAAGATGAGGAGTCTGATGAAGGTAATACGCTTGCTGGGTTTTACGCCTCATATTTTCCAGAAAAATCTCGAGCTGCCGCCGCCAAGTCTGCAACGGCAGACCAGAGCTTGTCTTTTGTCAAGCAGCAGTTGGACGATACCGGTGAAGATGAAAAGGATGAGAAACTCATCAGTGCTGGCCAATCCGATCGCGCTAAAAAGACAGGGGACTTGAACAAACCGGCCATGATCGGCCTGGCGCATGAGGCCGATAAGGAGAATAAAGCCGATAATGATGAGGAAGCAGGTAAAGAGGAGAAGACGGATAAAAACGAGGAGGCGGATAGAGACAGTGACGCTGATGTGCAGCATAAAGTACATGATCGTGTAGCTCCCAGCTTACCTCCTCCAGCACTACTCCGAGCCAAGCTTCGGGAGTACCAGCAAATTGGTTTTGAATGGTTAGCGGGCCTTTACAATTCAAACACGAATGGTATCCTGGCTGATGAGATGGGACTAGGCAAGACGGTACAGACAATTGCCCTGCTTGCTTATTTGGCGTGTTCAAAAGGTAATTGGGGCCCGCATCTGGTAGTTGTGCCCACCAGTGTAATTCTGAACTGGGAGATGGAGTTCAAAAAATTTTTGCCCGGATTCAAAATACTCACGTACTATGGAAACCCTCAGCAACGTCGGGAAAAGCGTCGAGGCTGGAACAAACCGGACACGTGGCACGTTTGCATAACCTCATATCAACTAGTACTGCAAGACCAACAGGCCTTTAAACGGAAACGGTGGGAGTACATGGTCTTGGACGAGGCACATAATATAAAGAACTTCAAGTCGCAAAGGTGGCAAACCCTGTTGAACTTTAATACTGAGCACAGACTGCTACTGACGGGGACTCCCTTGCAAAATAATTTGATTGAACTCTGGTCGCTGCTATACTTTCTTATGCCTCATGGTCTGTCAGAGTCAATGGCTGGATTTGCTCAGCTCAAAGACTTTCAAGAATGGTTCTCCCGGCCAGTTGATCAGCTGGTTGAGCAGGGAACGCAGATGGTGGACAACGAGGCGAGACACACCGTCTCTAAACTGCACCAGATTCTCCGACCCTATATTTTGAGGCGGTTAAAGGCAGACGTGGAAAAGCAGATGCCGGCAAAGTACGAGCATGTTGTATACTGCCGTCTTTCAAAGCGGCAGCGATACTTGTACGACGATTTCATGTCTCGTGCACAAACCCGTGCGACACTGGCCTCTGGAAATTTTATGAGTATAATTAACTGCCTTATGCAACTTCGTAAAGTATGTAATCACCCTGACCTGTTTGAGGAGCGGCCGATTGTTACGTCTCTAGCCCTCCGTGATCCGGTCTCCAGTGCTTTTGCTTTGCAGTCGCAGATTGTACATAAAAGGCTGCTGGAACTTTTACCTTTTGCCTTTGTCGATTTGAAATTGCAGGGTTTCGTCTTTACCGGGTTTGAGCAGCAAACTGCCGCTCTGGCTGATGACCTTTTACGACTAAGATCACGAGCACCAGGGCTAGAGGCCTCACAGATCCTTGTTGACCAAGCAATCTTGAAAGCCGCCCCGGACTATGCCAGCCTGCCTGCGTACAGTGCATATGCTAAAGAACGCTCGAAGCTATCAAACTTGGAGGCACTGAAGAATATACAGTACATTTCCGACCGTCGTTGCCAGGAGGTCCCGATTTATGGTTCGGGTCTTCTGCAGTTGCTACGTTCGTGTACAGCTGAGAGATCTAGGCAGTTTTACGGCAGCGGTAGAGGGGGTTCTTGTTCTTTTCCTCCTTCTTTCACTTCTCCTTCCTCCTTTTCCCCGCCTTTATCCCCTGTCCTGGACACTGGTAATGCCCTTCGTGAGGCTGTTAAATCTTTTACTGAACGTGCGGCAATGGAGGCTTCGCAAATCGAAAAATTTGCTTGCATTACCCCCAAAGTCGTGTGCACAAGGCTGCCCGATCTCGAACTGCCTGGCCTTCGTCGCAAGGTTAGGGACAATCCTGCTTTGGCTTCAGCTGGTGTGTTATTCCACGAATCGAGCACAAGATTGTCCATTGCCTTCCCGGACAAACGGCTACTGCAGTACGACTGTGGCAAGTTACAGAAGCTGCACACTCTTCTTCAAGATCTGATAAGTGGAGGGCATCGTGCCTTGATATTCACCCAAATGACACGAATGTTGGACGTTCTTGAACGGTTTTTGAACATCCACGGAATCCGTTATATGCGTCTGGATGGGGCCACTAAAATCGAGCAAAGGCAGGTGTTGACAGAGCGGTTTAACCGTGACCCTAGGGTCTCGGTTTTCATTCTCTCCACCCGGTCCGGCGGCCTTGGTATAAACCTGACTGGGGCCGACACCGTCATCTTTTACGATAGTGATTGGAACCCATGTATGGACCGTCAGTGCCAGGACAGATGCCATCGTATCGGCCAGACCAGGGATGTGCATATATACCGGCTGGTCAGTGAGTACACAATCGAAGAAAACATTGTGAAAAAGGCGGCTCGCAAATCCCGACTGGACGATGTTGTTATTGGAGAGGGCGATTTTACCAGCGATTATTTCAACAAGTCTGATATTAAGGAGATGTTTGGCGATGTGGCAAAGTTTAAGGACGACGATGATGACGAGGGCAAAGTCAATGCTCAGGGAACTGGTAAAAGAGCAGCTGGTACTCGGGGCCGAGAAGTGGAACAGGCTCTTATGGCCGCTGAAGATGCAGACGATGCAGCAGCTGCCCAGCAAGCTCAGCATGAGATTGATGAGGAAGTCGCGGATTATAGACAGGACGAACGCAGTGCCAGTCCCGCCGTACTAAGGCCTCCACAGGAACAGGGGACTGGGTATACGTACGATGCAGAAGAGGCTAATTCCGATGATGAGCAAGAGCCGGGGCATATTGACGATTACATGCTACGGTTCTGCGAGACTTTTGGACTCAGCTCGGAGTGGTAACGGTTTACAATGACGCGTCTTGTGGAGATACACTTGTATAATAATAGATTACGGTTTACTCGCCTTGTTGAATTACACGTCATAGTTGTAGTAGTTGTAAACGAAGAGTATCTACGGTGCCGCGTCTGGGCCCTGCGCCGCCCTTTAGCCGCTCAGGTATCTTTTAATGAGCATACTCGTAAAGTCTGCGAGAAGCGATATACCGCCATATATTAAATTATATTTTCTATGCAAAAAGGAAAACAATTCAAGCGACTAGTGCAATTGAGCCATACAAATATATTCGTTACGCCCAACGTTATTGCATTACGTGAATCGGTATATGCAGAACAGCATCATGAAGCAAATTGTACAATCACGTTTAATGGGCTACAGAACCGCCCTGAGAAATGTTCTTCTCTGCCCACCGTTTAGGGCTGTGTTTTGTCTCCTCCACTTTTCCTTGAGTAAGAATAGTCTTTATTGCAGACTCCACATCCCTTGTGCCAAATTCATTCTGCGCATGTTAGCGACATACAATGCAATGTTAATCATACCTCTAATTCAGCACGGGACGCAGTCTCCAGTGTCCCCTGTGCGCCATGACGGTGCGTGGTAAAGATCTGGAAAGAATCCACTACTTGGGCAAGCGGCACACTAGAATCTTTGGTCCATTTGTGGTACTCGTCCAATCCCTCCAGAAAGACAATGAAATCGTCCGTCGTACCACTGTAGTGTGCTTTGGTCTGGAATCCCTCACGTGACGGCATGAAGAAAGTTCAATGGCTCTGTATACTGGTAAGCTTCAGGCTCCGGGGAAATTGGTCGTCTTTTATGCAATAGTACTGTGACGTCACTCATCGAATATTCCCGTACTTTTGTGGAGTCGGACGATAACGTGTTTTAACGGGTTCGCTAAATTATATGAAATATTATGTGACTCCGCGTTAGTCTAATAATGTTTTCTGTCACGAGTTATCTTGCTGTCTTGACGCTTACGTGTCTAACGCTATAGATTATTTATCTTTATCTGATCCCTAACGAATCATATTGACTTGTAGAGGGCACAAATAGGCCTGTTTGACAGTCTAAAGCGTGTATAAAGTCGAGCGATCTCCATCATTACTCCCAATAGATTGCCTTTGCTTTAAAGGCGAATTTGTGATCGTAATCAGTGCAGCAAAACCGTTCAATGTCTGTGTTTAGGATAAAATCTCAGAGTTGAAGCCATACAGTACCTAATATTATTTCTATCGAGGTATCATATCGTACACCAAAACATGGCAGCAGAGTCTCCTTGGATAGAGGCAGGCCCACGCTCGGTAGATGTGCCACGTGACTTGACACGTACGGCGCTGCCAGAGCTTACGCATCTACGGAATACTATTGAAACAGAACTGGACCGTTTACACGCGATACTCGTCGAGGTAGATTTCTGTATTGGCAAAATCGCTTACTTATCCAGAATAAAGCGACTATGAGCGAGTCTGTCATTGACGCAGAGGGCTTTCCACGTAGCGATATCGATGTTGCTTATGGTACTAATTTTCCCTTTAAAATTCGATGCATGCGTGTCTGACTTTAGTACGCCAAATTCGGAGCCAATTTGTGAGATTGCAAAATGATCTCAAGTCTGTGTCAGATGCTATTGAATCGCGGGTAATGGCTTATTTTTCTCTGCCAGAAGAGCGGCGACCGCATTTTGATAAAGAAGCCTTTTATCGGCCGCAAAAGCCTAAACCTTTTGGCGTAGTCCGTACAGTCGAGAGCAATAGTCCCGCAGAACAAGCTGGATTGAGGCCCGGAGATTTGATTGCTCGGTTTGGTACAGTGAGCAGCACTACGCATAGCTCATTACAGGCAGTAGGGCAGTATGTGCAGGCACGGGAGAATGTAGGTTGCAATACTTTTGGCTATTGCTAACGCGTATAGCGAACTATTGCTGTACAGCTTCTAAGGGACGTTAGCGTGAAATGGGTCACACTAATACCACGGGCGAGCTGGGGCGGACGCGGGTTGGTAGGCTGTCATATTATACCGTACGTTACGAATGGACATGCTTAGCATCTAAAATATCCCAATGAATGAAAGCATTATGAAGCAGCAGGTTTCTCGCACACAAAACCATAGAGAATATTTTAATTAGGATTAGTTAGGGTTAACTCCCGAGATTCAGGATGGGAACATCTGAATTTATACAAGCATCAGGACAGTTTATAAACAAGGGTAAAATTGTATGATAATACATTTGTAAACTATAGAGTAAATATATATTATTTGTATATGTTGTTTGTCGTATTTACACACCAATACAACAGATCAAACGAGCCCAGCAGTACGGACTTTAAGCTAACTCGCTCCTATTTACTGTCGCGCGCTTTCGTTTTCCAGACGTTGTGGGTGGGATCTCTCTAGTGTTTTACGCGCACAGAAACCATGAATTGTTTCGGACCCAAAAAGACCAAAGCTATCTATCGGAAACTCGTGATTCTTGGAGACGGTAGGGTCACTTTATACTACTGCCCTGTACAGATCAACGCTTACTTTTCCACAGGTGCTTGCGGTAAAACGAGCTTGCTCAACGTCTTTACACGCGGTTATTTCCCGCAGGTTTATGAACCGACCGTGTAAGACGCAACAGACCCTTCCTCTGTTAATAAACTATAGGTTTGAAAACTACCTGCACGACATCTTTATCGATGGCCAACAAATGGAGCTTTCACTTTGGGACACGGCGGGTATACTTTGTGCTTGGCGTTTGCTCTAACCCGGACAGGACAGGAAGAATTCGATCGGCTACGGTCGCTCTCATACTCGGACACCCATGTTATTATGCTATGTTTTAGTATAGATTCTCCCGCCACTCTTGAAAACGTGCAGACTAAATGGACCGCTGAGATTGCAGCACACTGTGAGGGTGTGAAGCTTATACTGGTGGCCCTAAAATGTGATTTGCGAGAGGCGCAAGATGAAGACGCGCCGCGCGGAATCATCGGCTACGAGGAAGGTGTCGCGGTAGCCAAAGCCATCGGCGCGGTACGGTACCTTGAGTGCTCTGCGAAACACAACCGTGGTGTAAATGAAGCATTTACGGAAGCTGCAAGAGTAGCAATACAGGCAAAACCAAAGGGTGCATCAGAAGAAACGGAAAAGGAATCGTCCGGCTCAGGTTGCACGGTTATGTGAAAGAAATAGCTCTATACAATACTTTTATTAAGATTCATTATTTTTATTTGCTAGTTGCACGTTTTTGTCGTCCTTACTTTACGTCCTTTTTCAGTTTGCGTTATCCTATGGTTGGTCAAATTACAAGCCATGTTGGGTGTCATTATCCTTTTGCTCAGGCTGCGTCTACTGTGTATAAGAGCAAATTTGTTTTTGCTGCCTTTATTGTCCGAGTTTCTCTTTTGAATTATTAATACCGTGAAGTTTTCCCAATTGCTCCTTTCGCTGTACATGTGATTGTCTTATTTCTTTGTTTCTCGTCAAAAGAGTTTCAACTATTTAAACCTCTTTAAGAGTCACAATATTTCATTGAGGGCCATGTTTTCAGCATAAGCAACTACACCTTGCCCTTTTGGGAGGACAGAAATTATTTGAAAAGTCGTAGGAAATCAATATACAAAATTCAAAATGGTGTATGCGCTCTACGAACGATTGCTCTAGTAGTGTCTGCCAAAGAAATGAACGGAATTTTATGCTGCGAAAACATAATAAAGCAGCGTATCGGCTTTGAAAGTTGAGACCATATATTAATTTATATTCTGTCAAAATACTTTACATAGACTTGTCACAACAAGCGTTATACCGAATTTTAATATCGCAATTTAATATTATAATTTAATATTATAATTTAATATTATAATTTAATATTATAATTTAATATTATAATTTAATATTATAATTTAATATTATAATTTAATATTAAATTTAATATTATAATTCAACAGGAAATAATATAAATCAGCATGTCTGTTCTCCACTTTGATACCCCAATTTTCGTATGGACATCAAGTTAAAAGGCAACGAGAAATTCGGTCGTGGTGACTTTAAAGAAGCGCTTGCGCTTTACGAAAAAGCAGACCAGCTCCTTCCAAATGGTATTATTTCATTATAAAACCATTCACATTTCAGCATCAGCTTCTTCCATTATTAACGCAGACAGACGCCGTTGTGAAATCCAATGCGGCTATGGCCTGTCTCAAACTGCACGAGTACGCGTTTTGCTTCCATTAAAAGATTCGATTATGTCCAAATCTAACAGCACTTTATTCGTATAGATGGCGGCAAGCCAAGGACTGGGCGACCAGGGCAATTGCACTTGACTCGCGACACACAAAGTCTTATTACAGACGAGGATTGGCGAACGAACAATTGGGCCATTTAGGTCTCGCAGCCGAGGGTAAATATTTTGTGCTGTATTGTCGATTGACTGTAAAGATTTCAGCACAGTTTTGCAACAAGATCCTGGAAACAAGGACGCTCAGGCCGAACTGGAGCGGTTACGCCAAAAAGTATGCACAGATTTCCAATTAAACTTACCCAGCAGAGTCCAGTCAACGCGGTGACCCCGTCGGGGACTCGTGTAATAAAGATTGAAAAAGTGGCAACGTTGCCAGAGCAATATGAGAAGCTGGTGAATGGTCCAGTCCGTCCGCCAACGGAGACCCTCAGAGCCGTCTCCCTGTCACGGGACACTCCGGACTTGGTCTTTGAGCAGCCGCGGGATCCAGTACGGTTAGCCGCACTGGCGCGTGAAAGACCTATAAAAAGTTTGTCAAGGGCAATGGCAATAGTGTCTGTACGTCCAGAGGACTTGATGGCCTGGTTCGGTGACGGCTCCAAGGCAGGAATAGAAGATTTCATACTTGAAGGCATACTTGAAGCTATTAACTTTGTGTTATGTGACCCTTCTGCAAGCGGGCGAGGGGACGAAACGGATATTGCGTTGCAGGCTTACAAGTTGCTCGATACTATTCCCTCCCTGCGAAGGTTTACAATTGCAAAGTATTGGGTCGAGCCCACTGTTTTACGGACAATATTTACCGCGCTAAAGAGCGTGTTGCCAGATCAATACGATACCTCCCACGTGCAGGCAAAATGGGACTGAAAAAAGCACGAGATATACTGAATTGCAATCTACATTTGCATATATATAAATATATTGTTTATACATGTACGCTCCCTCATAAGTTGAGCCGTTTCAAGCGAGCTTCTGCCGCAGCTGCCCGCTTTTCCCGCTCTATCCGTCGCCTCAGTTCCGGAGAGACATTTTGACCTGGACTCGGGCCCACTGAGGTTCGTACGCCAAGCGCCCGGGCTGTCGCCCTCTCTGCAAACGCCTTTTGCTTCTCGCTGTCTTCAACTTCCTTTACACGCGCCTCCAACTCCATTTTGCGCTCTTGTGCTGCATTTGCATTTTCTGACTCTTTTTGTTCTCTTTCCTGTTGCTCACGGGCATTTACTTGTTCAGGCGAAAGAGGCTGTGGCACATGAGCCGCTTCCCAGTCCCATCGTGCTTCCCCGAGACGGTAGCGCGCCAGCCGGAAAGCGTCCCGTACGGCCCGGCCATTAGTAGCCACATCAAAGGCAGTCTTTCCCGCACCGTTAACGCGTGTTGGGTCGGCTCCATTTGCCAGTAGACTGGCGACTATCGCAGTATGGCCGGCAGCGGCAGCGTGATGTAGTAGTGTCGGCAAATGGTGATTTGCTAAGGAATCCTGAACAAGATGGAAATTGGGAGAGAGCAAACTGCTTTCCAGTATTGATGACAGTAAAGGCGCTTTCCCCCGTCGAATAGCAGCCAGACAGTCTGTAGTAGCAACCTCTTCCGCTGACAAAGCGTGTGATTGTGAAGCAGAGTCCCTTGCCAATCGCCGGCTTTCGCGTTCCGCCTCCCTCTGCTTAGTGCGTGCTTCCTGTTTTTCCCTAATTTTTTCTCTCTCTTGTGCATTGAGATCATGGTCGGAAATTTTACTGTAAAACAGCTCACGAAAGCATCGCTCCAGCTCTGTTTGCGTAGGCCGTTTAGTGGTGAAGGGGAACCCTCTAACTTTACTACTAATTTTACCCTTTTCATGAGCAGTCCCCGCGTCTCGCAGCGGGCAGGCCTCAAAGTCGTACAGCGTTTTTTTGTTTTGTGGGCCAGTAGCACGCACAAAGACTAGCACTGATCCCTCAATATACTCCCTCCACTCTGAAAGCACTTGTCTAACTTCGTTGACAAGCGCCGTCTCATTGTACCGCCGCAGTGCACTTCCGGCTGAATGAATGCCGCCTTTGCTATTGTCCGCAGCCGCCTGACCCCCACCTTGCTTTCTCCGAGTAGTGTACCTGTGAAACGATTTATGAGCAATCGTCTGCGTTCCCCTCCCGAGCGACACGACTCTGCCTGCAAAATGGCCTCCGCCAATCATTATCAGCGTCACACGCTTCTCGTGCTGCCCAACGTTTTGGCACTGCTGCAGGCAAGCTACACTCGGCACTGATGGTCCGGGGCTGTATATTTCCGGAGGAAAGGCATTCTTGTAAAATCCATAGTATACATTGCCGGCACCTAAAAACCAGACCATCGCATCCTTGCGCGCGGCCAAAGTGGCGGCACTTTCTTCGCTCGTATACCCGTCTGACTCACTGTCCCCTTCGCCCGCGTCTTGGCCGGACGGGTCTACGTCTAAACTCGCGTCGGTCCGCCAATCAGCGCCCGCTCCTGCTGGCTTTAGAGTACCGAGTACATTTTCGGGAATCTGAAACAAGTAAAGTTGCCGCGACCGCCACGGCGGGTCTCCGCGTGCGGCCATACCCTCTTTGCAACGAGCTAGCAAGCGTCTTTTTTAATGGCACGTATATTTTATTATTTTATTATTTTTTTTTTATTATTTTTTTTTATTAATTAATTTAATTATTAATTTATTAATTTATTATTATTAATTTATTAATTTATTAATTTATTAATTTATTAATTTATTATTATTTTATTATTATACCTATACAATCTCTATCAACATATATCAGGTTGAAGTTCAATGATAGGATCAATAAATTTATTATAACAATACTGACTATGTTTTCGTCGTACAGCGATTAAAAAAGTATAGAAACAACGCTTCCCCACTTTCTACTGTCGACCGACCAATGTACAAGGTTTTTATAGTGGAGAATGTTGAAACGAGGCGGTATTTGTCCTGTAGTCTACTACTTTAGATGCCAATTAGAGCGGCAAACAAGTCTCTATCAAGCAAGTCTGTCAAACAAGTCTGTCAAACAAACGTCTGCGTCCGTCGTACCCCACACCCACCGCTCTAATACCCACCGCGCTAATACTATTCGACACTATCCAGTGCAATGTCTCGGACGGCGACGGGCTTTGCAGGGTGTTAGCGTAGGGTCCGTTGGAGGTAATATTGTAGGGCCTATATAAGCGTGGATACCAGACCATCACAGTCTACAATAATGTGGCGGCTTCTTCTTTTGTTCAGTATCTTGTTACCGGCGCGAGCTTTGCCGTTCTATCTTCAAGTCTCGTTTCGTATTGAGTACAAAAAATGCGTCTATCCCTTTGTGTTTCACACAAGATCCATCGATCGCCATTGCATACGCCATGCGGCCCGAGTTTCGTGTGAGCAGTACTGTGACAATAACAATATCACTTACACGTACGGCGGCTACGATTCTACAGACTTCAGACTGATGCAATGCGTGCGCACTACGTACTATGCAAAAAAGCACAGGTCTCGTTTTATTGAGTACTGTTGTGAGGACGCAGCTACGCAGGAGGAAGAAACATTTGGACAGTGCCTAAGCCGGGATATACCACCGTCGGATTCATCGTCTGAAGACATAGGCGCAAGAAAATGAAACAAATAAAATGGTTACTACAATCGGACTATTGACGATTCATATAATCGATGCGCAAACACAGAGACGTGGCAAAACACGATGGCCAGTAGTCGGTGATAAATAGCGATAAATAGGGTTGGTTCCGTTTGATCAATTCTTTTCAATTATGGGTATATGACACACTACTGTACTGCATCCCGGCATCTTGCAATTTCTTTTTTTCAAGACCTATCGGTAACTCAAATATAAAATTCAAAGTAAAAATTTGGCCCACTTGTGTACCGAAAAGTCTATTCATCCACAACAGAGTCGCGGCGATTCGAGCAAACACTATCGTTACATTGGCGACACGTCTCCTTCTACAGTTCTCCTTCTATAGTTCTATATAGTTATCCTTCTTTAGTTCTATAGTTCTCCTATAGTTATCCTTCTATAGTACCCCACACACGACCCCCACTTTGGGTGTGCGCGTGTTTACTTGAAAGCAATGTATGAGCTCACCACTAGACTTTATTTAATTACGTAGGCGATCGGTGTTTATCTATTAATAGACTTGCCTCTGAGTCATACCTGTGAATCACGATACAAATGGCGGAGACGTCTCCGCAAGATCGACAGACGTCGGCGCAAACAGAGCTAAGCTCAACAGCGTCGAACGAGAGTACTACAGGTTTTGAAGAACCTTTTTCTCGCGAGCGCAATACTCAATTGGCGCAGTAAGCACATACACGACTGCCATTAGAATATGTCTAACATGGTTTTGCTAGCCCGGAAGCTGAAACGGGTCCTAACGAGGAATTTCCTGAAGAGCTTGTACACGTAATAAGCACGATCTTTGCATTTTTTTTGTGTCGAAGTTTTCGTGCTTTGTTCACTTCTAACACGTATAGGACGAAAGCAAGCCACAGCCGCACCATAAAATACCGGTTATCGACCAAGCACTGGCGCTAGGTAAAAAGACTGCGGGGTTTGTGCTACATAAGCCCGAGATGGTGGCAGAGGCAAACGATATTCGGACTGGAAACCTCTTGAAACAAGTCACAAAGAAAGGGGCCGACAAGTAAAGCTGTGCCAATATTTCACGAGCTGCCGACGGTGGTTCCATTTGTGCCAGAATGCTATATAGCTTTGACATTCGTGTTGGAGGGCCTTGTTTGATAAAGATTATTCCATACATGATTCTCCATGTTTGTGTAAACGACACGTGCTTAAACGATTGCACAATTCTTTTGATAGATCGTTGAAACGTATTTGAAAAGTTTTCATTCTCCAGTAGTAATGGCTATATAATAAGCTACTCTTAATTATTCTATGCTGTTGGTAATATGCTATCGTCCGTCCGCGTCAGTCCTCATTCTCACCATCGGATTGCACGTTTGCATCTTCATCGTCTTCACTCACAGTCTCGCCCAATGCCCGTAGTCTCGAACGATCTCTATTTCGTTTGCTTTCCAGCTCCTCGATAACAAGTAACCAATCATCTTCGCTCTCTTTTGCCTTCTTTGACACCTCGTCAAGCTCTGATTGGAGACTACTAATCTTTGATTCGTATTCCTCGGTGCCTTTGCTTGCACCAGTGATCCTATCTTGAAGACTGCTGTTCTCTGTTTTCAAGGACTCGATTTCCTGCCGTAAGCTTTGAATCAAACCATCATTGTTGGATTCATGATGGTTCGGTTCCTCCCTCTTCTTGGCCTTTTTGAATGCTTCCTCCTTTTCTGCTATTTCTGCCATTAAGTTGCTTATTTCTCTTTCCTGCTGCTCTCGTAGCAGCCGTTCGGATTTGTCCTTCTCGTTGGCTATATCACCCTTTGCGACCCGCTCCTTTTGCAGATCGGATAAAGTTTCTTGTTGAGATTTTTCGAGCTGTTCCAGCTTACCTCGTAATTCAAGGCTAGCTTGTGCTGCTTGCTCTAGATCACGATCACGTGACTCACATTGCATTTGTAATTCTCGTAGATCATTTTCAAGCTTCTTTGATTTTTCTAGAGATTCCGCTCTTGCTGAGTTTAATAAACTTTCAAGATTGCTTCGTTCTTCATTGAGCCGTTGAGTCGACGATTTTTCCCGTTCGAGCTCCAACGATGCAGACTGAGCCGCGGATTGCGACTTTTCTAATCGATCCTTCAGATCATTAATGGCTTTACCTATTTCAACCTTATTCTGATCGTGTGAAGTGGCCAATGATGATATCTCGGCCAAAAGACGTTTATTTTCATCCTGCTCCTTTCGCAAATTAGACTGTAAAGCATTTGTTCGATCTTGTAAGCGACCTGCTTCGGCTTGAAACTGTTTCAGACTCTTGGCCATATCTGACAATTGCGACTGAAGATCTTGCGATACCGACTCAGCTTCCTGTCTCTTTTTACGCTCGGATTCAAAATTTTTGGTCCAATTTTGAAGTTCGCGTTTCCTTGCTTCAATGTCAGCATTTTTATCGTCAATCAACCTTTGCTTTTCGTCGTTATCTTTCTTTAATTTTTTAGTTTCCTGCTGAAGAGTATACATTGCCGTATTTAGAGCCTTCGCTTTTGCTTCCGAATTTTCGAGCCGTGACCTGCCAGACGAAAGCTGTGACTTTAATTGCTCAATTTCTTTGGTAAGCGATGCATTTGAAAGCTCTACCATGCGTTGTGCTTGAACTTGTAGAGCCGAAATTTCATTCTTTCGAACCTCTATTTCCTCATTGCGCAAAGCTAATTCATTCTGTAGTGATTGTATCTCGATCTGCTCTCGCGTTGGTCCCCGAGGCTTGACGACTCGCGTTAACCCTGGACCCTCACTGAGAGCATTACGAAGCCTTGAATAATTGTCCTTGAAAAAATCAACAAAATTAGAAATAAAAATGGACCTTGAAATAGTCGAGCCAGACATTAGTGACTCAGTCAAGCTATTATCATCGCCAAAAGACAAAATCTGAGTAAACGATCGAACTTCAGGCAATTTGCGTAGGTAGTCGAGCCGGCCAACAATTAAATCAAATCCATTACGTTCTGTGATTTGTTTAAATAGTTGCTCCCGGGAAACAGGGGACGTTTCCTCCGTATCAAAGCCATATATTATGAGCAACAATAACGAGCAAAGACCCTGCACTTGAAGCCGATCTTTCATGTTTGGTGTATTCATTTGAGAAAGAAATATCAACAGAGAATTCACAATTGCGCTGTCCCCTAAAGTGTCGGCAACTACGGGAGGGAAATCAAAGAACCAAACGGAAAGAAGCATAAGATAGCCCGACGAAATTCTTGCATCAAAGTCATTATTCAGACAGGTTACGGCGTTTGCCGAGATGGTCATTGCCAGAGTGACAATGTCAGAATCCTCCTCTATTTCATCTTGTTTATTTACAACTTCACCCATATCCGAATCAGCAGGGGTACTGCAAAGGTTTTGTTTAAGTTCGGGTTCACCATCGATTAGCATGAGCAGAATCATACACGAAGCCCACACACTGGCCGACGCTGAGGTTTCGTCAATGTCAACTACAAATCCGATAACATCGTACCAGCTGTCTTCGTCCTCTTGCCGCTGTGCCACAAAATGAGCAGTCAGCTCGCCGATTAGTGAAGCACGCAATGACTTGTTCCCATACACTAGAGACCGGAATGCTTCGAGTGCCGATGATCTTAAAGTACCAGCTGTTTCAGGGTCCACTAAAAGATACAACAGGGCTTGCACACAAGGTGGAATACCGAGCTTGGCGTCATAAAAATCCTGACTGTTGGAAGGCTTAAAGGCAACAAAATAATTTTGGCATTTCTCATTATCATCTAGGACAATGGCAATGGTAGTAAAGGCCTTAGCCCTTAAAACATGAGGCAATTGAGATTGATGGTCTAAAGCGATAGATATGAGCGAGCCCAGAATCCCAGAATGCATAATCGATGCTTGATTAGAGGGGAGCTGGAAGCCTGCATTACCTCCAAAGGCCTGAATTGTATCAAGTAGCAAGAGATAGTTGGCAAGCCAATCACTATCCCATATCGAGACGGACCGAGATTCGTGGGCATTTACGTCGAAAAGATGAGCTAGAAGCTTCATGCATCCCGATTCCTTAAAGATACTTTGATTAGCTGAATTGTTGGCAAGCAGTGCCAACAAAAGTCGATAGCAGTCTGCAACTACAACGTTTCCGGCTAACGGCCCTTCCAATTCGATGATGTGAAGCGTCTTTTCAATGCAACTTTCAAACGCAATAATCTTCTGTGTCTCTACATTGCTTCGGCAGAGTTCGGTCAACAAAAGTATGCCCGCATTTCGAATCGGCTCGGCAGAGCTGTCAAGAGTCTCAACTAGCTGTGAGATAGCCAGAGGACAAGCCATGATGCACTGCTGCATTTGGTTGGTGCGCCGCTGGACCAAGGACGTCAATAATTTCAAAGTATAGAGACTCAAGTAGAAGTCTTTGCGGCTAAGAGCATTCACCAGTGAATCCACAAGCTCTTGATTCTTTTATTGAAAACAAATGTTAGTCTCAATGTTAATCACATAAATTGGCGTCGAATATACCAATGAAATCTCGTCAGCCATCCATAGGCCAGTGATATCAGCGTCCAACGCTAGATCGTCGGCTTTCATCAAGACAGCCAGCATCTCGACCGAAGCACGTAGAGTCTCCAAATCGTCATAGTCCGTTTTCAATGATTTTAGAATACCTCGTAATCCACTGGAAGCCACGGTCTAAATAACAATAGCACATTAGCCTACTTCTTATTGGACCATTTTGTATTAAGCTTACCTCGCGAAACCCACGCGAGAAACTTTTGAGCCCCAAAATCGCGGCGCGCCGATCTTCCAGCAACGTCGCATTTTCCAGTCGATCACATAACTTGAGAATTGTTTCCTCTGCATACTGCGGCTTTGGCTGAATGGCAGAGTAACTCTTGGACAGAATGTCCATCGCTAGCACGAGGAGCTCAATAACATGTAGATAAATAAAGAAACGATTTTAATAATATTGTAAAACAACTGTATTTGCAAGCATTAACCCTAACTAACCCCAACTAATTAATATTGTATAGTAATTGTGAAACAACCCGTTCACAATCAATTTATAGATTAATTCGGCGGTACGCGTACAGCAAAAGACTGCATGGAATTGTCATTGGTGTACTTGTCGCTGATTTGGGCCGTTCCTTTTATTAGGAATCGATTATTTGGCTCTCTAACTGTACGATATGGTGAAGGCGCGGGCAAAATTAGGCTTGGTACTGCTGCTTCAGCGACATTGCAACTCCTACTATCACTAGCTTTGGTAGTTTTCGCATCTCGCACAAAGTACGTGAACGCTTTCCGTGCGGCAGCGACACCGTTTGGCACACCAATTGAAATTCTGCGCTTAAAACTGCGGCGACGCGGTCTTGCCGACGCTTATGAGGCAATACTTTCCCGTCTTGTTTCAACAACTGAGCGAGTTTTGTACGCTAGGCATGGTGCGGAGTATGTAGCGTGTGAATGGTGTAAGCCAGGCGATTCAATGGACCTTTTGCTTTACAAGATACCTTACTTTGTGTTTCGGTACGCTTTTGTGTCAACTCTTTTGTATGTCCTGCTATTGTTCGGTTGGCGAGGCATTGTGCACTCGCCCAGTCAAATTGCTCGGGTTGGTACTCTGGCCGTCTACGCTATCGCGGGTCTGGAAATTTACGCGTTAAAATATACGAAAGAGTATCCCCACGAAACGGCACATTTAACTTTTTACTACGGGACGGCATTAGTAGCTTTAGTCTGTGCGGTAGCTACTTATCAAGGAAGCACTGGCAGACTACAGGTCATCTCAACGCTAGACACTCCCCAGCAATTACAAAAGGCTCTCTTGTCTTCCCTACACAATATACGAGGAGCCAATTTGATGCATCAGGCAGAAGCATCTAATGCAAAACTACGGTCACGGACTCGCGATTTCTGGGATGCACAGGAAGAGGCAAAACAAAAGTTTTTCGCTAAAGAGGTAGTGAAATCTAAGCGGACTGAAATTTTGGCAAAATATGATGTCAATGCGCGACGGCAAATTCTGTCGGCATTGGTAAAGCAGGCGTTTGATGAAGCTTGACGCTGTTATTGGAGCAATAAGATACTTGATACTATACACAAAGCTTATAATGTTATGATTGATGCGATAGAAGACGTTTATTCGTTTAAAGATATGCTTTCACAAATATGCCACCTTTTAAATAAACATGCTTTCTGATCGGTGTGACCAAGATAAAATGCTACACTTTGTATCAAAAATTGTTTTTCACGTTTGACCAATTTATGCACACCTTTGACTTCTTTACCTGCAAAAATTAAAAGCTGTTGAGCAGCAAATTGTTCAATTGCAATACTCAAAAAAAAGTGCATATCAACAATGAAGAGGCCAAGGCAGAAATAAATAGAACATGACCACTAAAAGGCTCATTTTAGAGGATGCCAATAAAAGACTTGCTCCACTTTTATGCGCATGAAACAAGGTTCCACGAAAGCGAGGCAATATCAAAACTGAAGCGTGGATCAAATAATGAGTATCGCAAATCAACATCGTTCATATCCAAATCGTTTTTCAGACGGTGTTCTATTTCATTTAAATGTATAGTCCATTCCACCCAAGTCGCACATTGAGCAAGACAGTCAGCTAAATCGTCAAATTTGCGTGAGCCCTGTCTGGCCTGTGAATTTTTACCGCCATTTTTATAGAATATTGAGTTTAGCTCACTTGCCTTCTCTGAAAACGAAACACGACCTGTCCCCAGTAGCTTGTCGACAGCAGTTAGCCTTACAGCCTTTGAATGCCGGTCAATCGATCGTAAGGTTCCTTTAGACACGCCTTGAGGAAACTCAGCCAGATTGTCTAGGTAACGAACGACAGCTGCCGGATTAACCGGAAATATGCGGCGCGCCTTCTTTACTGAGAACGGCTGAGCAGCAGCAGCAGCCCATAGCATTGCTTCCAGAAAACAAACTCTGATAGTCCATTCTTGCACGGAAGAAGCACCCATACTTCGGTGCCGCTGACGTTCGATTAAAACTATATCAGGTGAATATTGTTGGTATAGGCTTTGTAACAAGTTTACCGCTGCATCTGCAAAGGCGCCCGGCTTGTAGCTCTCTGGCAATGTTGATACATCTTCTCCGCTCGAACTGAATTTTAAAAATTGCTGAGGTACAGTCAGGTCTAACCGCATCCAATCACTAATTGAAAGATGCGAGTCCTGCTTTGTTCTAAGATTGATAGCATCGCCAACACAAAACGAAAAATTTCGTATTCCCGGGTCAATACTTAAAACGCGTAAAGGACGCGAAACAAATTCATGTTGCTGCGTCATTGTCGTCACAGCATTGTTCGACTCGAGTAAGGCACCGACCATCGCGCTTTTTGTTGTCTTGCTTTCTATACGCGTTAAACGTGATTGCAATAGCTGCCTTCATACCAACACCGCTAAGTCGGCATAGTGCAGATAACGACTTTGCCGGCAGCCTCAATAGGGCTTCCATTGAATTTTATTTACATCATTGCATAGGCTTCACCTAAACTCAACAAGACGCGCTCATGGCCCATGTGTTGTATTTCGGTGCTAGACGACCTAGGGTTAGTTTCAAATCCATACAATGGTTAGGGTTAGTTAGGGTAAACTATTTGGGCCCTTATAACTGTCGCGCACAGTCCAGGGTTTAATTGAAAAAGGGTTAATCTTCCCGAGTCTACAAGGTACTGATTTGTTTAAGGGTTAATAATTGACATTTTTCTAGTAGGGCTTACTTGACCAGCTGTTTCAGCAATTTGTATTATCGAGGTCTCTTGCGCACGCCATTCGTGTAACGGGCACTTTTAGAGACGAACTGCAAAAGTGGCGAACGCAGTTGCACGACTTGGTGCTGTACGACGGCAATTTTCGTCTGTAATGGCTCCGTCTAAAGCGGTGGACTACCTCGTCATTGGTGGTGGATCAGGTACAAATTCTTTGTCAAGTTTTTCTTTCTTTCCTTCCTTTGAGTGTTCACAGAAATTATAGTTTGAGCATGTGCTAAACCTCAGGTGGACTCGCTAGCGCGCGTAAGGCTTCCAAAGCTTATGGAGCCAAGGTAGCCTTGGTAGATGCAAGCGGGCGTCTTGGAGGCACTTGTGTGAACGTCGGCTGTGTCCCCAAAAAAGTTATGTGGAACACTTCCGATATGGCGGAGCGATTGCGTGCAGCTGCTCAGTACGGGTTCAATGTCGAGTTGCCCTCAGCTACGAAATTCAATTGGCCATTGCTAAAGGAAAAACGTGATGCTTATATTAAGCGTCTAAATGGTATTTATGTGCGTAATGTGGCAAACGACGGTGTCGAGTATATCGCAGGACGTGCCGCTCTGTCGTCGCCCAATAGCGTCAGTGTAGATTTGCTAGATGGATCAGGCCGCGTTGAGATTTCTGCGAAAAAGATTTTAATTGCTACCGGCGGCCGACCTTCGTGGCCTTCAAGCATTCCCGGCTACGAGCACGGTATTGATTCTGACGGATTTTTTGAATTGGAAGAACAGCCACGACGTGTGGGAATCGTGGGTGCTGGTTACATTGCAGTCGAATTTGCCGGTATTTTTAATGCTTTAGGAAGCGAAACTCATCTTCTAATAAGACATCAATATGCTCTTCGTTCTTTTGATCCTCTAATTTCCGAGACTATAACCGATCATTACGAGCATGCTGGCGTTAATGTCCACAAGCAGACAAATGTGAAGAGCGTTGAAAAACTGCCTTCTGGTGCGTTAAAAATAAAGTTCGAAGCAGACGGTGTTGCTACATCAAAGGAGGTTGATACTCTTATTTGGGCCATTGGTAGAGTACCAGAAACGGAGAACCTAGGATTAGAATCCGCCGGTGTTAAAACAGATGCAAAAAATTTTATTGTCGTCGATGACTACCAAAACACAAATGTTCCTAGCGTATTGGCACTTGGAGACGTTTGTGGGCGTTTGGAATTGACGCCTGTTGCTATCGCGGCCGGACGCAAGTTAGCTGACCGTTTATTTGGTGGAATTGCTGATGCTCATCTCGACTACAACAATGTTCCCTCCGCAATCTTTGCACATCCAGAAGCCGGAGCTTGCGGATTGACGGAGCCCGATGCTCGGAAAAAGTACGGCGATGAGAATATCAAAGTTTATCAAACTCGGTTTGTCGCTATGTATTATGCCATGCTTCAAGATAAAGGTATTTATTTTTTGGCTTAAATACGTTTGTTTGCCTATTGAACAAAACATCATCCCATCACAGCTTTCGGATGGCTTTTATCTTTTCATCGATTTCGCCTCTGTCTTTCTATCTTTGAACACAAATTTACTAATATACAATAGGTCCTACTGCTTACAAGGTCATTTGTCAAGGACCAGACGAAAAGGTCGTAGGTCTGCATCTTGTAGGTGAAGCAAGTTCGGAAATTCTGCAAGGATTCGGTGTCGCTATGAAGATGGGAGCAACCAAAGCGGATTTTGATTCGGTAAGTAGCATTACTTTGTCATCAATGCTAATAAGGCAGTGTGTTGCTATTCACCCAACGTCGGCAGAAGAACTTGTAACTCTTAGATAGAAATGTTGCTCAGTCTGTAAATATACTATGCAGTATGTTTAATTGAAATTCGTATCGATAGCTCGCTCAAGTCCATAAATTTTCCACAAATCTTGCTCACTAGAACTATTTTCCGCGGGGTATTAGATTGTTTTGCTTCACTATTTTGCCTTTTAGCTTTGCCTCTTCGGCTGCTTTTGCCTCCGCCTCGGCCTTTCTCGCCTCTGCAGCACGCTGCTTCTCAAGCATAACTTTTGCATCCCTATTCCATGTCAGTAAAATTCATTGGAAGCAGTAATTTGGTACTCTTCACGTCTTTTATGTGGGTCTCCAGACTTCTTTGGATGGTTCTTCTCTGCGCGCTTTTGCGCACGCAGACGATCCATCTCGCGTTGATTACCGCCTATAACATTAGTTGATGCGCAACTAATTTTTACGTACGTGTCATGCTTTTCAAGAGGATAAATTGTTTTTATCGTATCCGCCGTTCCCCACACGAGCAAGCACAGTTTGGTGAATGTCGAGTCTCTGGTTCGATTCGAGGTTTGCAGCAATTGTTTAAATATAAATAAATCAGAGCATATCGTTATCTACTTCTATATATTAAATTAATTTATGGCATAGCCAAATGCCATTTCGAGACGTTTATAAATTCGATAGCCGTGAACCAGATCGCATGATAGGTCAGTGAGTTGGACATTAGCAAACACTTCTATAATCGCAAATCGGCACGTCAAATTTTAAGATCAATTTTTACAACTACATCACGTTTGTATATATAAAACATTAATATCCATGAGAAACGGCCAGGATCACATGACAGTCTAGACAGAGCCGACAGTATGAACTGGCATCCATATAAATCGAAAACAGCTGTGCAATCAAGTATCGCTTCAACAACTCACCATGAGCCACCCAACCGTGACCTTTTATTTGCTCAATGGCAACAGATTTCTTACTATTGCTTCGCTGTTTTGCGTTATCTCAAATGCGGTCTGTCTCATGATTGGAGCTTATCATGTAGAAGACAAACATATCTTCACGCTCATATGTCAAGCATTTTACATTATTTTTTCGTTTGGACTTATTTGCTCCGAATCTGGTGTATTTATGAGCTTTTTTGATCGTCAGCTGCCGGGACTGGGTAATCACGCCAGCTTGATGACGACTTCTGCATGCCAAAGCTTCCTTGCAATTTCTATCCTACAATATTTGCACACGGATTTTCTGAGAATCAAAAAAGTGCAGCAATTCGTCATTGCAACTGCCGTGCTCTTAGCCTTCACCGCAATTACAAATATAATTACGGTATGGCATCTAGCGAAAGCGTTAAAATTGCTAACTTGACAGTCGATAGTTCTGGGCACGCGCTTACGTGCTTTGCGTGACGGACGCGTTGATTTTCAATCGTCACGACCGATTGAAATTGTGCCGAAACCAATTACAGAATCGGCTCAGGCGTTGATTAATGCGTAAAGCCTTCCAAGGATTATATATACATCGAACGTTACAATTAAACATCAGGATTTTTTATTTTGCCTTGATTCGTGTAATCCTGTGTAATAACCCGCGTAGTACCAGCTCATTAGTAGATTTTGCATCGTTTTATCTGCGTATTAGCAGTGCGAAAGCAATGAACAATGGAATCAAATAAAACATAATACAACGAATAAAAGTCAAAGACGTACCCTGAGGAAATGGTAATGCTGGAGCGAAATCAGACTGAACATCAGAGTTTTGTGCAGCTGGAACTGCTGTCTCTAATGGAGCTTGAGAAATTTTGTCATTTTCTCCGTCATCGTCGTCATTCGATTCATAATCTTGTACTGTTTCGTCTACTACAGCGATTGGCTCAGACATATTCCCCACTGTGTCGTGAAGTTTAGATCCTAATTCGTTGGTTGAGCTTTCTTTTATTGATACTTCGTTCGCTTTTTCCTCGGCTTCTAGACTGTGATATTTCTACACTTGAGCATAATTCGAAATCGCTTAGTATACCTTGTATTCGTCCAGCGCCGAATCCCATGCCTCAATTAAAGAAGAGTCATCCTTGACATGAGCATTTTTACAATAATAATTGGTCGTGTCTTACCCAAACCTGTTCTTTAGTCAGATACTCGCCTTCTTCCATAGCGTTGGCGTATTTAACTGACTAGCATGTACTATTTATTAATCGTTTACAGGATTCTCTTATGGTACGGGGAGCATTTTTAATAATACAGCACTCTAAATTGTACATAATATTTAACAAACATATGGTCCTTGTAAGCCCAAAAAAAAATATTTTAAAAATTATAATAATAATAAGAAAGGATAAGAAAACAAAAATTATTTGATTATGGAGAAATTAAAACCAAAAATGATAAATCAAAGTGCTAAAAGACTGTTGATGAAACCCAGACCAACTCTATGGATATCTCGAATACGCAACCCAATAGTAAAACTATAAAACTTGACAGCGCCAATCCTAGGCAAGCAAAAGGAGGGTTAGACCAAAGCAAGACGGTGAAAATATATGGCATAGCTTGAAACTGACCAAATCGACATCGATTCACCAAATCAAAACTTGGGTCCACGAGATCTACCACTGTATTTTGATTCGTGTCTGACAGCCTTCCCTCGTTTCCGAAGTACTTCCTTCTTATGCGTTATATATTCTTTGCGAGTCATATCCTGTTTTTTCTTTTTAAACGAATTAGAACGCGACGAATTCGTCTCTGACCGAGCAAGGACTACATTACTAAGAGACATACTGGCCTGTCCTCCAGCCTGTACAACAAGATAGTGCTTGCGTTGCCTTTTTGACTCGGGATCATCAACAACTACGCCACCACCAAAGCCACACCGCTTTACTGCATTCATAATCATTTCCATAGCAGTATCATTCTCGGGATAAAATTGAAAGCAAGCCTTGCCTCCAGTGCGAAGCGAGGAGTATAGCGACTGGAAGAATCGCATAAGTCGAGCATGGGGACTGCTGTGAGCCGTATCAGCATTCAGAAGCCATTGCAACACAGAAATACTAATAGCCCCATCAAACGAGCCTGCACGAAAAGGGACACCGGCACCAATATCAGCTAGCATTAGGTCTCCCTCCACTTCGCGTTCTAAACCAATTGCCAGCATGTGCGGTGAAATGTCCATTCCAATCCAAGAGTAGCCTTCTTGAGTGAGTATTTCGCCCGAGAGACCACTTCCACAGCCTATATCTAGAATAAACGATGCTTCTGGATTTTCCAATCCTAATAAATCGAGCGCTCGCAGTGTCATGCGTGCTTGAATTTCTTGTATACGTGAATTGCTGGTATACTTTTGTGCTTCTGATTCATTGTAAAACTTTGATATTAGTCGTTGAAGTGCCTATAAATTCTTACGATTTCAGGCGGAGCCTGATGCTCGGGACGCGACATGTTCAACCTTATCCTTTCGATGCTAAAAGCTGCCAACTAGAAATCATTATCATGATAAAATTTATTTAAATGTGAAGTATTTAGGGTTATGGTTGGTCACATAATATGAAAATGGTATCAAACAAAAACTATAATTTTCTCTTAGGGTTAGTTAGGGTCCAAAGATCGCACATAAAATTATTCTAATAGCCATCATTATTTTCACAACAGAATGTGAATGATTTATGAAGCAGAGCTATTCAATCTACTCTCAGCCTTAACACATATATCTTTTTTTGAATGTGAAACGTAAACAGTATAGGCTGCATTTAAATGATAGATCATCATGGACAATAAATGTATGGCTGTTAAACTCCACGAGAAATGACAATTTGCCCATGTCGAGCCGATTTGCGGTGGGCACAGACGTGTTCTATTTACCGCGACTATTGAAAGCCTCTAGGCGCAGTCCGATTTTCTTTGAACGCCTTGCAAACCGAATTTGTTCGGAAAGGGAGCTTTCAATATATTCCAAAGAATGTCCTATAGAGAATAGCGGTGCCACCTTGCAGAGACAAAAGTGGCTAGGCACAAGGTAGGAAATGAAAAGTCTATACGTTGCTGAATTTTAGATGGGCTGCGAAGGAAGCAGTCTACAAGGTGTTATCGCAATTTAGACCTCATGAGCGCTTCGACTTTAAGGATATAGAGCTTTTGAAAGCAGCCAACGGTAGGGCCACACTGTACCTTGAAATATCCTGACAGATAGGGCGGCCTTATGTACAGTACCGTGCACTGTGGTTCGCGGCAAAGTACGATATAGACTTATCTATCTCCCACGATGGAGACTATGTGATGGCTGTTGCGATGGCTTTGCAACGATGACTTTGCGGAACGGATTTGCTTCCGATGCTAGGCTGAATTGTATGTAGTTCAAAAACAAAACAGAAATCTAAAAATAATGTAGATGAACAATTTAGAATAGCAAACGAGGATGTTTGAATTAAATTGCACTAATCACGAAGAAACTCGTTTCCTCGTATATTGCTTCATATATCAATCCCCAAAAGGTTGCAAATTCAATGTACGCGCTAGCGAAAAAGGCCGAAATTAGATTAATCACGGTCTTGCGCCTCCAAATTGGTAGGGAGCTCGCTCTAATTTTTTCTAGGCAAACAAATTGACTCCGAAGAACGTAGTGCGTTAGCGGTGACAACGGAGCTTCGATAGTGCCATTCAGTCAGAACAAAAAAAGCAACTTGAGCTTAGACAAGAATTTAAGCGTAAGCAGACTTCAACGTCCTGGAAATTCTGCTTGTGCTCAATTTCTTGTTCATTGGCGAAAACAGTTTTGTCAGCTGGCCAACACATTATTAATGCTCGTCAGAAAATATACAATTCTTGCAATATAATTTATTCTTTTTTAAAATTTATTGTTACCCAATCGCCAGTAATTTTGTGTGCCGAGATATGAATATCCAGATAAAGCGCAGTTTCGTCTGGGGTCATTCATTGGCAAAAGAGATGTTAAACTGTCCTTCCAACGACAAATAAATGGCAGGTCTATATGATGTGTTTGATCAAAAAGCACAAGAAAGTTCCGGTGCTTCCACAACTGGAAACCTGAACAATAGACATACAAATGGGAGTGAAATCCAAGGCACCATTCGATCGGGTAAGCAGGCCTATTAATCAAAGTTTAAGATTGGATTTGTTAACAATGCAAAGAGGCCCTGCGATTTGTACCAAACAAACGGCCGCGGCCTGGCAATTTTTCGCCGGCTTCAGCTGTAAGCAAAAAATTAGGAAACATTTCGAATCAAGCACCGCCAACGGGGGCAATTTCTGAGCGGCCTTGGGCAAAATCAAGTTTACAAGATTGGACAAGTGCTGCTGGAGAAGAAGATGTGAATGGGTTCTACGACACTGTGGAGGGGAGGAAACAGGAAATGAAAGAGCGAAAAAAGATAAAAAAGCGGCAAAAACGAATCGAAGAGGGCCTTGAAATGCCTTCGTGGGACGATGAGTACGATCCCACTCGGCCTAATGAATTTGAGCATTATAAGGAGAGTGAAGAGAGTATTCAAGAGAGTGTCGAATGGGAGCAGCATCTTGAAGAATTGGAAGAGAGGGGAACCAGACGGAGTATGCCTCAAGCTCCGTCTCAATCTGCCCCTCCCAGGTTTTTCGCTCCTCCCCCAGAAGAGGAGTTTAAGGCAGACAGAGAACTCGTACCGCCACTGCCCTCAGAAATACCGATAGATATGCCTCACAATTCATCACAGTATGATTCTGTTGAGCCTGAAATTAAGTATCATAATGCTGGTGCGCCTCTGTTTGATTCTTTGTCAAACACATCGACCACGAATCAATCTACATTCATAGCTGAGCCTGTACGTTATACTAAAGACTTAGAGGAAGTCGCGGTTGATGGAAGTCCTGGTCTTGCAAGCAGGTTGTCTTCGAAAAAGGGATTCGGTCAACGTGCAATGGCACTATACGGATGGCAGCTTGGGGAAGGATTAGGTCGCAAAGGTAATGAGGGCATAATTAAACCAATCATTATGAAATCCTCCAAGGATAAGCGTGGCGAAGGGAAGATAATTGATAGGAATCCCGAGCGGGAAAACACCGGCAAATTTGGCAAAATGAGTAGCATTATATTTTTAACAAATGTTGTTCATGAAGAAGAGGTTGATGACCCTTTGGCGCAAGAAATTGGCGATGAATGTAGAGAAAAGGTGAGGAAAAGGAAACACTATTTCAATGCGGTTACTAATTCCTAGTACGGCTCGGTAGAACGGTGTTTTGTTGCTTATGCGGCCGATGCAGACTACAAAGCCGAAATAAATGATGCGGTTCGGGTAATCGTCAAATTTCGCGACGGCATTAGCGCTTTGCGAGCAGTAAATGGGCTCGATGGCCGTCTATTCGCAGGCCGAAATGTACAGGCTAAATTTTTAAGCGAAGAGGATTATGAAAAAGGCAATTACTGGCAGCAGAAACAGTTTAAATAAGCATGATGCAAAATAGCTAGATTACCGCAAGTTTTTGGAATATTGCTAGATGTATTTATTCATCTGTTTATTCGATTTTCCTTCTTTTTTTCATTCAATTCATTATATGCTTTGGTAAGTTTTCGCCTACAATACAATTCTCAAGTCATCCGCCTGTCTCTTCGGTTTGCTCGCGCACACAGAGGACAGTACCATTTTCCTTCCGGGACAGTGCTCAAATTTACGCACTGTAAATGAAACCATTCTTTTGGACACTAAAAGCTGCTCAGTTTAAACCTTCAATAAAAATCGACTTACATTTTCGTTGTCGCAAGCAACCATTTCGCCGTATGACACGTCGTTACAAATGCAATACAATTGCTCGTCTTCGTCTTGGACAGAAGACTCATCTGCTGAAGCTGTAGCAGATTTTCGGGACCGTTTTTGTTGTGGCAAGTGCACTTTTTGTTCAAGGGCCGCAGCGTCCAGCGCTGCAGCGTTTTGCGACTCCTCATCTTCAAGTCGGCCAATTTCTTTTGCCAGCGATTCCGATCGGCTGTCAATCTAGAGATCAGCGATCGGTTTGCGCATGTATATAATTTAATGAAAATAGTGTTTAAAAATATATACGACTTACCCAAGACAAAACGCAGTCCGCCTCTGCCAGAGTCTCCTTACGGTCCCAAAGCGAATTCGCCAAAAGCTTCAATATATCTTTACGTAACTGTCGCGCTGTGGCTGCATCCTGGCATTGGCCAAGAGTAAGCGTGAGCGAATCTAATTGTGCGCTTTGATCTATGATTAGAGCAGTGTGAAACATATACGAACCCTCATATTCCTTGTTGTATTTGGCGATAAACAAGAGCGACCGCCGTAATTCGTGTACACAAGAAGTGACTTTAGTCATTAGTAGATGATCATTATTCTTTGGCGTACAGTCTGAAAAATATGCAAGCACAGACCTCGCCTCGTCCTCCCAGTCAGAGTTCAAGCTCGCTGCATCTTCGTGCTCATGCTGTGTCTCGTCTGTTGCGCTTCGCGTCTCCAAATCATCTGCTCCATTTACGACCAACGGACCCGCTTGCAAAACCGGCACGTTGGCTCTCGCGTAACCATTAACGCGCATTTTTATTGACCCATTTCTGAATCAGAGGGGCGCCTTTTTCTCGAATATCTTCTGTTCTCTCCCACGTTTCAGCGTTTTGTGTCGATCCTTATCGTTGTTTATGAAATCAGTTGCATGTGTAGTAGTTGTCCTCATTTGATCCTCGAATAATTCGCAATTAAACCAAAGCCTAACCCTAATCCTAACCCTAATCAAATTTTAATAATAATATTATTATTATGATAATTTCGGGATAACGTTATATGATTTGCCAGGCTACCACTATGAATAATAATATTAACCCTAAAACCTGCTACGACGCGTCCATGCACGTTAATTATTTCGTTGATTATTTATAATTCATACATAATTCATATATACAAAGCCCGGCAACGGCACTTTTGCGGTTCACCTTGACATAATGTCACAATCGCCAAAGCGGAGGCGGTTCTTCAAATCCAGTGATGAGCTGGAAGAAGAGCGTGCTCTCACTCGGGCGTCGGAGCAGAAAGAGCAATTTACTGTCTCGCTTAAAGCAGTTTTAGGTGAAGAAACTGCTAGCACCATTGACATTAGAGACTTGTGCAAGCAAGCTTCATGCAACGTTGAGCGAGCGCTCAATTTATACTATGACGGCTCGTTTGCCAAAATTAAGCCCGCTAAAGGCTGCGACGTGGATCTGTCAAAGACTCGGGTCGCGGGAAAGCAGAACACTCAAGTTTTGTTGAATACAGATGAGGTGCATAGCGCGACAGACAGTACGGACGCTCAACGTAAACCTGACCACCCCACTCGGGCAAAGTCGAGGAAGCTCCAGGAAAGTTGGTCAGAACGATGTATCGGCTCGTTTGGAGTAGAAGCCTGGATTACGACCTCTGTTCCTGGGGGCATTTGCGCTGGAAGTAAAGTGCATATAGTCCGACAAAAATCGACAAAGTCCGACGATAAACCTGGAAAGACCAAGCAAATGCGAATGAACGATTTAGTGGGTAAAAAGAGCGTGCTTCAGCCAAGTAATACGATTGGAGCGGCTGCTCGTTCAAAAGCGACAAAGATAAATTCAGTTGTGCGGTTTAGTGCCGAAAACGGAGCTGAGATTGGCCGTTTCCCAAATGACGTGTCTTCACATATGGCAGTAATGATAGATGCTGGTATTCTTTCTTTCAGGGCAAGTGTTATTTATGCCCCTAAAGTGTTAAAAACGGGCCGTACTGTTTTGCTGCAAGTCAAATGTTACCTTCGTCGATCGGGGTGTGCTTCCAAGAGCATGAGCTTGGATGATCTGACTCCACGAAGTCTGTTTGATGCTGGCGAAACTGCCGAGGAACAGGTCTTGAGGCTGCGACGTTTAGCTGTTATTGTGCTTTTCTCCCGTATGGGACTTCGGCCCAAAACTCCTAGTGCTCGAGCAGGTCGAAGCTTCGAGCTTGAAGATGTTTTACATATGGCCGAGCATGATCTGAATGGAACCGATCCTGTGGACAAGCGTGGCGGCGACAATTCACCGCCTGATGAGGATCCAGAGGCGGTTCCGGATGAAGAAGGCGTTATAGTCGAAAATGACCAGCTTAAAGCTTTGTATAACAGGGTTCAGGCTTACGATGCAGATGCACCAGAAATGGATCCAAGTCCTACCATGACTCTGAGTATGCGAAAATACCAAAAGCAAGCGCTTTACTGGCTCAAAAGAAAGGAACAAATCGACGTAGATCAAGACAAGACTTGTAATTCAATGCACCCATTATGGGAAGCATATGAGTTTTCAAAGGAAGACGATTCTGAACCTCAAAAGCCTTCCTCGCCATTTACTGACTCATTGAACGCTGACGAGTTTTATTTCAATCCTTACTCTGGCGAGCTAAGTCTGAACTTCCCCAAGGGCCAGGAGACTATGCGCGGGGGGCTGCTGGCTGATGAGATGGGCCTTGGTAAAACTATTGAAATGCTCAGCTTGATTCATACTGTACGGCAGCCACAACAGGCTGACACAAATGGTACTGCTACCTTTGGCATTACACCAGCTGCGGCCAAGTCAAAGTATTGCAAGACGACTCTCGTAGTTGCGCCAGTCAGTTTGATTGGTCAGTGGCAGTCAGAGGCAGCAAAAGTGTCAAGGCCAGGAAGTTTAAACGTCGTACTCTACCATGGCACAGAAAGAAACATTGATCTCGAGGCACTTTGCCATGGCGCTGGCAGTGCGATTGCCCCAGATATCATTATTACGAGCTATGGGAGTGTGATGAGCGAATATGCCTCATACAAGAGCAGCTCAAAGCAACCATCTGGGCTATTTAACGTTTGTTTTTTTCGAGTTATTCTGGACGAAGCACATAATATAAAGAATCGATTGAGCAAGACCGCTCGTGCCTGCTACGCTTTAGAGGCTGAGCGGCGATGGGTACTGACGGGGACACCAATTGTGAATAAGCTCGAAGACTTGTACAGTCTTGTCCACTTCCTACGCATTGAGCCTTGGGGCCATTATGCTTTCTGGAGGACGTTTATAACAATTCCCTTTGAGAATAAAGATATATTACGTGCTCTTGATGTCGTTCAATCTGTGCTTGAGCCTATAGCGCTGAGAAGAACAAAAGACATGACGGATAAAGAAGGCAATTCTATAGTTGTCCTGCCCCCAAAGACAATTACCGTTGAATCGATTGAATTCTCGGAACAAGAGCGGGACATTTACAATGTTGTCTACGCTCGGGCCAGGCAGACGTACGATACAAGTGCAGCGTCTGGCTCCGTTCTAAAAAACTACACAAAGATTTTGACTCAGCTTTTGCGTTTACGACAGGTTTGCTGTCATCCCTCGCTGGTTAAAAAAGCATCGCCCGGTGACATCATCGATGAGGCCAACGATGTGGCTGATGTAGATGGCACAGTGGGCAATATTGCGGAAGATGCCGATCTAAATTCACTGATTGACAAGTTTTCTAATGCTGAGGATGGTGGAGTGGAGAACGCCGCCAAGTTTGGGACATTGGTCATGGACCAAATAATCAAGGAAGCAGAAAACGAGTGTCCATTGTGTCTCGATACAATTGAAGAGGAATCCGTTGCTTCCTGCTGGCACATGGCGTGTAAAAAATGTTTTATGGAGACGATAGAGTATGCTCATAAAAAAGGCAAAAGTGCCATGTGTCCAACTTGTCGTAAGCCCATATCGAAAAGCGAAATCTTCGACGTTGTCCGCCAGTGCACCACCGACATTACAGGTGAGAAAAGGCAGCAAGTATTTTTACGAAGGAATCAGGCTCATCAGTCGTCCAAAGTATCGGCGTTGCTCCAACATCTACGGAATTTGTTTAGGCTCAAGGCCGAGAATAAAGCGGTTGTTTTCACACAATTTACTTCATTTATAACTCTAATCGAAGCTGAACTCAAGCGGCAGCGAATAGCCTTTCTCCGTTTTGATGGCTCACTGACCCAGACCCAAAGGGTCTCGATTCTCGAGCAGTTTTCCGTACCGGGCAAGCAATGTGTGCTGTTGATTTCGCTCAAAGCCGGAGGCGTTGGCCTCAACCTGACGTCTGCTGCCCATGTTTATATTCTGGATCCCTGGTGGTCGTTTAGCGTTGAGGCTCAGGCAATCGATAGAATCCACCGGCTGGGTCAAACACAGCCTGTTTCAGTAACACGGTTTATTGTTCGCAATTCTGTAGAGGAGAAAATGCTCAAGGTTCAAGAGCGCAAGAATTTCATTGCTTCTTCTATCGGTCTAAGCAAGGAAGAAAAACGCAAAGAAAGTCTCCAAGATATTCAAACATTGTTTGAATAGACGGTGATACGGGGAGTTTGTATATTATTTTGTACATATCCTTTCTAATGAAAAAATGATTTCTGTAAACGCTAGATCTGGGGACATAAAGTCTCTGTAAAAGTAGCCAATTCTTTTTTCCATTCATATATTTATAATTATTTATAATTATTTATAATCGTTTATGGTTATTTATAATATTTTTGTTAAAATTTTGTTGTTACGTTTTGTTCAATTCAATTCTGCTTTGAGTTTCGTCGTCATTTCGTAATAACCTCCTCTAATCCTCCAATATTTGACCGGGTAGAAACTTCACCCTCTGCTACTTCTGATGTAATTCAAAAACATTTTTATTTTCACTCTACTCAAACCGCCTACGCTTGTAGTTATCCTGTGAAGCGTACTCGTCACGTCGAGACCTATAATCGCTACGAATCTCTCGACGAGGATCTCCATGACTTCCAGGATCCTTGGATTGTGGAGCGGAAGAAGTGTACCCAATACCAGCACCACGAGGCCGGTTACTGCGATCAGAATCAATACTGTCTTGTGCTCTTCGATCAAACGGCCGACTATTGCCTCCACGATCAAACCTGTCGCTTCTGTCGAACGATCTCTCTCCTCGATCAAATCTGTCCCGACGGTCTCCGTGATCGCGTCTGTCTCCTCCTCGGTCCCGAGAATTGAAGCCTTCTCGAGGCCCGCGATTATGGCCAGGTCTGTCAGAGGATCGACCGCCTTGCCGGCCGCCGCCTGAGCGGTCCGACCTTCCTCCTCCGCCTCCACGTGCAAGCGGCTTTCTGGAAGATTCTTGAGTATAATGCCGGCCGCCTAAACCTCCGCCAAACCGACGGGGTTTCCAGTTCTTGGCGGTACGTCCACGCTCAACATCGACGATAATACGTCTGTCCTTGATACGCAGACCGTCAGTGGCCTTGTAAGCATCTAGACGTTAGATGCATGGAACAAGAACGAATCAAATTTGGCATTGGACAAGAAATAAAATAAACATAAATAAATAAATATAAAATTAGATTAAATTAAATTAATATAAATACAAATATAAATACAAATTCGAAAACGTTCGACGTATTTCAACCATGGTCTAATTCTTACCCTTCATATCTCGCTCGTGCCGGTAAGCGATAAAGGCATAACCACGAGGCTTACCGGTTGTTTCGCTCCTTACAATACGAATCTAATAATTAGCGCTTGAACAAATGTACGCCTATAAATACCCCATCCAACGAGCCATAGCGCGAAAATTCCTGTTCTAGATCAGCTTCAGTCGCATCATAGCTCAATCGACCGATGAACAAAGTCTTGAATGGATCTCCAAACGTTTTCGGGTCACGTCGAGGATTCCCTGGAGAATTAGCTCTGTATGATACATTGAGATAATTGAAACATAAAAAAGCAATTTAAATCCCATACATTGTTGCACTGCCTTTGCAACTTCTTGGTTATGCCGTTCCCGTTTACGCTGTTTCCGTTCCTCTCGTTGTTCCTCAGCCGTCAGCGTTGGCTTGTAGTCTGGATCATAGTCCTTTAATGATTGGACTAAACCGCCGACACCCGTGATATTAGCTGTATGCCTATCTTCGGGAGCATGGTCGAGCGGTTTGTAATAGCGCAGAATTGGCCGCGGCTTGAATAGCGCTAAAAGCGCAGGCGGCAATTTGTCTGTCATTGATCAAGAGGGCCTCCCTGTTTATGAAGGCATGCCAAATATACAGTATATTTTCGATATTAATATACAAAGTTAAAAGTGTATTGAAAATTCCACTTGATTGATATAGGGAATAGTTAATATAGGGAATAGTTTAATATAGGATAGTTTACAAGAGGATAATTTCACTAAAGGACTGTATTTAATTCGGCTGGCTGATCACAGTGCCAATCAATTAAACTAAAATTATTAGCGGCCAAATCAAAATGCCGGTGCGAGCTATTCCAACGCTTCCAACGCTACAAAATGGAGCGCGTGCATTTGTGCGGCAGTGCCGGAAAATAGAAATATTCTACTGCGAATGGACGGGCTCTTCACACGGCTTAAAGTAACTTTCTAATTTTCATTGAGGATGCTAATGGAACCAGAAACTATCTCGAATCAGGGTTCGCAAAGTTTGCTCAAGCAAATCCAGAAATTGAATTTTCGCTGGGTTTAAGGCCGGGCCATGAGCCAATCGTCCGTGGCCGATACAGTAAGCTTTGGTGTCCGTTTGAACATTAGTATTCACAGAGTATAGTTAACGGCCGCGAAAAAACTATTTGCGTGGCACGCCTCGATGCAAATTCTGTGGAGAAGAAGCTTAATATATTACGGGACGCGAGCGGTCAAAAAATGCGGCGCTTAAAACGGGGACAGTTTGTTGAGAGCACGAACGAAAGTACTCGCGGCGTTTGGTCGCCTTTTCATGGAAATCGGCATGAAGTATAGTTTCTATATAGCATTTCTCCCTTCCTGTAATGGATATTATTCTCTGATCTCGTTTATACACATACTCTTGGACTCGTGATTTCATATGCGGAGGTATAATGTTTAATTACAGGTGAAGATTTATATCAATAAAAGTGTAGCTAATAACTCAAATTTTGAGTTGCCCTTTTATCTTGCATGTCATACTTCCACAAACGCTCTCGTGCTTGAAAAAGCATTTGTATAGAGCCAAATCCACGTGCCAGTATTAGACAACTCCAGGTTACTATTTTCATTTTGCCCGCAATTTCCGACTGAGGAAATCCAAAAGACCTTTTTCGTTGATCACGTCCTCGTTTGCTGAACCGGATCCATCTCTATCCAATACTTGACTATTTTCCGGAACATTGGGACGGGTTTCAGGCTCTGCCGACGTATTCTTATTGAGCTTTGAGCGCAGTAATGTTAGTAACTCTGTTTCTGCACAAGCAGAAACACCTGGTTTACTCTGAGACTCTGCTTTTGTTCCAATTGATTTGATCGTCTCAGACTTTACAGGCTTTCCTTCTGTCTTTGCAGTCTCGTTTTCTCGCTGTAGAATTTTCACATTCTTTGGATTAATGCGCGAAACGGCTGACTTTGTTTTATCTTCTTTAATTTTGGCCTTTGGATGCTTTTCCTGATGTTCTTCAGACCTTTTCTTTGAATGTAATCGTTCGTCGGCGACTCCAGAAGGCTTGAAAGTAGATTCTGATCTCGTGCTGTATTCATCAGAGCGTGCAGTAAAAGTCTTTTGTGAAACCTTTGCCCCGTTTGCTGTAGCCTTCTTCTCTTTTGATTTCTTTGTTTTCGTTACAGTGTCTGCTGATACGTCTGCTTTCTCGATACTCTCTTTTACAGACTCGTCCTTGCGATTACAAATCTTGGAACTTATTTCACTCGTGTCCTTCTCGGCCTCTATGTTTGATCCAACCAAACCGACGTTCAATGCCTTCAGCAAATCTGTGGACCGTTCTTGGAGCAACGCGCTCTTTTGGCCAAGTGCAAATCCTCCATTCGAAGCGTTTGTAGATACTTTGTCATTTTCCCTCGCAAGCACTGTTAGCTGGGTTGATGCTGATCGAGCAAAATCATTAATATGAGGCTGCAAACTATCAATAGGCTTTGTTGTTCCAAATGCATCAGGTTTCTCAAGCTTCCCAAATTTGAGCAGAGATAATAAATCCAGACTAGCATCATTGGCATTGCTTGCATCTGCCTGATCGTTGTTGATGTTGAGCAGCTTCACAAGCTCTTGTGTTTTAATAGCAGCTGGCGCCAAATGAGACGGTTCAGTAGCTTCGCGATCCGTGGCAGGTACGTGTTTATTCTTCTTTAGCCATTTTTTAAGAAGCGGCATAAACGCTGCGACCAAGTAATACTTGCTCTGATTCACCTGCTTTGACTGTGCCTTTGAGCCAAATGCAGGTAAATCTTTAAGATCAAACCATTGGATTTTCTAAGCAAAGAATATTAACATAAATTGTTAATAAAGTTATGCTTACCCTGATTTCTTTCCTTGTTTGCGTCTGAAATTGTGTGTCTAAAGGCACACCAGTGACAACAAAAAGCTTTATTTGTTTCCCTTGAATGCTCACGTCAAAATGTTGCGATGGGTCCATGTAAGGCGCAGCATCAAACCCCGTTTCTTCGTAGACCTATTTGAGTCGTGTTAATTTTCTGATATTAAAGACTCCAGCAAACCTCACGAATACAGCATTGCACATCCGTTTCATTCTGATCAATTTTACCCCGCGGAAATCCCCAACTGGCACCTTGTTTCCATCCCTTAACCAGTAGACACTACGGAGCCATTAGCGTGCTAAATGTATTATAATTGCATACCTTATCGAATGACTCGTTGAGGATAATCGCGCCGCGCACGGGGACACGAGATTTGTACTTTAAAAACTGCTGAAATATTTGATCGCTCCGACCGCGCCACGCTTGCAGCATCCAGCATCGTAAAAATATGGTATCATTGAACGTGCTGAGAGTAAGGTTGGGCAGTTCAGGATTTAGACCGCGTATAAAGTCTTCATAAAACCAGTGCGCCTGTTCGATCTGGAAACAAATCCGAGGCAATGACGATAATTCGGCGACTGGTAAATTTACTATAAAACGTACACACAAATCATCTAGGACCTGCTCAAGGCTTGCCGCCGCCAATGCCGTATTGAAGCTTTCCATGTCATCGTATGAATGAAGATGGATGTATACTGAATAAACTGATGAATAAACTGATTTAATTATTTAATAATTTATCTCGTATTGCATTTCTATAATTATCTAATAATAAATAATAAATAATAAATAATAAATAATAAATAATAAATAATAAATAATAAATAATAAATAATAAATAATAAATAATAAATAATAAATAATAAATAATAAATAATAAATAATAAATCTTCAAGATATATGTATGAGCTTATCCAATGGCCGACAGACGAAGGAACACAAGGCCAATTGGGAGCTATCGGCCACGATTGCCGCAAGAGTCTGAGCCAAAGGCAAATGTCGCCGATGGACCACCTAAAATTTGTAATTTTAATTTAATTATAATACTACGTTTATGGTTTCCATCTTGCTGTGTCTTTTCAATCAAGCTAACATTCAGACGCCAGAACTGAACTGGTTCCAGAGGCAAACGGAAGCGCTTTCGTTGAAATGGGAAACGTAAAAGTCGCTTGTGCAGTTTATGGACCACGACAACTATTAAATGCTCCGTACAATGAAAGCGCGCAGTTAAATTGCCATGTAAGATTTCTTCCTGCGTCGCATAGAAACGATGAAGAGCCTTCTCGCGACGATCGTCAGTTCAGCTTTGAGCGTGATATGGGCCAGCGTGTGGCCGCTGCACTACACCCTTCCATATTTCTTGCCCGATACCCAAAATCTTCTATCGACGTGTATGTACAAGTGCTTGAATCACCAAATTTTTTGGTTTGTATTGCAGCAGCAATTAATGCTGCCTCGCTCGCAGTGGCCGATGCTGGTATCGATTGTCGCGATATGGTAACAGCCTCGTCTGGCGTTATTAGACAGGAAAAATGTATTGTAGACAGCACGTCCAGGCAGCCAGCAGACGCAGAGTTACACGCAGTCGTTGGGTATATGGCAGCCTGTGGTGAACTGACCGAAGTGTACCTGCAGACTCCTCGATTGTCCAGCCGTCATACACTCGGGGACCATCCTGATTATAATCGTAAGGCTATCGACACGCTTCTACCGGCTTGCGTACAGCGGGCTACGGATGTGAGACTAGTCATGAATAAGGTGTTGAAGGATATACTTGAATCAAGCGAGACTTGAATCCGCACCAGAACTGGAATGGAAAAAAGAACAAAAGCAAGAACAAAAACAAAAAGTGTAAATATATCTAATTAATGAATAGTTAATACAGAGATCATGCTGTGCTCACATACAGTAGGGAATACACGGTAATAATGATACACGGTTTATTTTAATATCTTTTCTTTGCGACATATTTAATTTGATAATAGTATGGATCTTTTCAACCGATTTTCTTGTAACTTTTGCCCTTGAAACTTCTTGAGATTGTGCAAAGCGGGACGTACAAGAGTCAGCATCCGGCATGCATGGCGCAAGTATCGCCGGCTGCCTGGCTTCCCGCATTTCAAGTCTCGTTCGTTTCTGATTAATCTCTTTATTGTATATACATCAATATATACATATATCTATTTACTCGTCCTTTTTTATCGACGTTTGGGACATGAATGGAGAAAGCACCTTGCGGGCATTCGTTATACGGCGAGCGATGTTGTGCACAGTTGCGTCTGTAGCAACAACCTGAGGCATCAATTCAACGCCAAAGCTGGCTTTAATAGCATAGGCCAAACGCGTTGCAATAACGCGTCCTTCCTCGCCATCAAAAAATATCTCGTCATACTCAGTGTCAGGTGCAATCGCGTCACTATTTTCACAGCAGGTGATGGCCAGCTGGAAAATCAAATCCTCATTGTAATCAAAGCTGTTGGGCCATTCAGCTTTTTCTAGCGATATATCAAACGGGGCTGATCGTGCAAGAACTGTATGCTTTCCATTTTCGTGAAGCCTAAACTCATAACTTCCCAGCTCCCAGAAAAGAGAGGAGCCCGCGAAAAGTACTGAGCCTGCACTTTCAGATTCCGTAATTATTTTATCCGAATGGGAGTCATATTCTTTTGCATGAAGAGCAGACCATCGGCCACGAGAGGAAACGTTGGTGCGCACAGGCGATCTATTATGCGAAATCTTGTAGAGGCCAATCCAATCACGGCGCGAATGGGTTTTGGGAGCTGTCCATTTGACAGCTATCGGCTGGCCAAATTTGATTTTTAGCGGGCCGTGGTCAGCTACATCACTCGCAGACTCGATTTGAAGCGCATAGTCTGATTGAGCAGACAAAGCATGCTTGTTTTTACTGTATAATTAGATTCACATATACAAGAAGAAATAAATAAAACAAAAACAGCTCAAGCTATTAAACAATATTGGTACGTACGAAACGGTTAGTAGAGCCTCTAGTTTAACAAGACTACCGGAGCATTCCCTGACAGCCTCTTGAAATTTTGGCCGCGTCTTGTCCAGAAATTCTTCAATCTTTTCAGAGGTCCCATCGAAAACTCGATCGACGGAAACAACAACTTCACGTACGGTCTGGCCGACGGGAAACGGTACAGCTTCGCGTGTCGCCTGCCGCAGAGTTTTAACAAGACCTGATTCTTCGCGCATCATTTTGCCATAAAGCTTTTGCATATGAGGCTTTTCCACGAATCGTATAAAGGCAAGACTGCTTATCTGAGCCACAAGGGCGAGCCCAACTATTGCTGGCGCGTTTGACAAGAAAGCAATACCCCAAAAAGCACAAGATCCAATCAAACGTTCAGGGTTGTTCAAGTAGCGGTAAATTCCGGTGTATGTAAGGCTTGGTGCCTTGTTGGGACTGAAAAAATCTCCGTAAAACCAGCCAAAGTCGCCAAGATCATGATAGATGGAGTACGAAGTCCAAATTTGTAAAGAAATTAGCAATACACCAAGAACATGGAACAGGAGAAAGTAGCCTGATTGCCAGCTTTCGGGCACCTTATAGTACTTCCAAGCGGCTATGGCCTGGCTGACATAGACCATTGTCAGAGTGAAATTAAAGATACTGCGCCAGTTGCGCCAGGCTTCTTCAGGTCCATCACCGTACTTTACAAAATGCTTTGTCCATGCCTTTGACCGGCTCTGCAAAGTAAGAATAACCCCGTGTCCCACAGAGTGGCAAAGACGCCAAACAAGAGCATGAGCGATTGCCAGTCTACGGAACTTTGCCGTGTCTGGTGTCAGAAGGAACGTGGTTACTGTGAAACCCACAAAGAGCGCTACCACAAGATCAACGGCTCTAAAAGGGTCAAAATGAGAAAAGACGACAAGGTCCTTGCGTGACGATCGGGGAGGCCGAACATCGACAATGACAGAGGTCTCGGAAGATGTATCAACCAAGTTGCTATCAATTTCTTCAATCGCAGACGAAGAATAATCTGTAGAGCCCGCACTGGTGGCTCCAGGGGAAGGACTCGGCATTGATGTTGGAGACGATGATAGAGTAGTCGAAGAAGGTTGCTGGGGAAAAGCAGTCGACATCGAGACACGATGCAATCGGGCTCGGGTGCCACTGCTCCCACTACGAATCGAACGCTGCCGTTTCGTTGAATACGTCTTTTCAATGTGTGGGTTTTCCACAAAGATTAAAAAGCAAAACTGAGCAGCGTGAGCCGCAAGAGACAGGAACAATACAGTATAGGAAGCAGCCAATAGCGAAAACCCGTAATACCCAGCATAGCCCACACTGTACATTGGGTGTGGAGCCATTTCAAAGACACCGTCAAAGGTGAGATCCGAGTCTACAAGAAAGAAAAAATCGCCCCAGTACCACGCGTAATCTTTAACGACGCGATGTGCGTCTAATTTGACCCAAACATTGAACAAAATAAGGGCAGCGCCAGCAAGAAGACGAAGAGTAAAGAGAAGCACTCCGTTTTGCAAGGGTCGTTGAGCACATGCGATAACCATGAAGATGTACGCAGCAAAGTCACACATTAGTATTAAATCTACTAAGCGCCGGTACAGCAGCCATGTATTAAACTCGATTGGAGCTGCCTCAAAATCATAGTCGCGTCCCATTTTTGGCACAAGTTGCCGCCTTACAAATGCATAACGGGCAGGATGGCTCTTGGGGTCAAAAATACGGTATTTTTGAGCCCAATGGACGAGCATATTGTGTCGGGACTGAGCATGTAGCAAAAACCCGAGTCCTGCATCGTACGAAATTCGCCAAAAAACAAAAGCAGCAATTAGCACAGGCCTACGGGTTTCCCCCGGCAGGCACACAAAAGCCGCCATGTGAAGAGCGAGGACTGCTATAATCACGATATCCCATTCTGTCTTGGCTTCACGTGGATCCAGCACGGTAGAAACCATGTCGCGCGTATACGGAACATCGAATTCTAGTAAATTAGTACGAGTGCGCAATATTCGGTACTTGCCATATCCGCTCTGTGTGCGTCCTCGACTCGTCATGGAAGCTCAATTCGGTGGATCGCGTGTGACTCGGGGCTCATGTATCTCAGACTCCTTATAAATAATACTGCAAATGTCTCTAATTTTCATATGATTTAGTCCTTTGGATTATGGAGTAGGAATGAAAAGGAATACTATAGATTGCGTGCAAAGAGTGTTATTATATTTAGTGCGCAAACTCTGCGGCGTCCAATAATAGCTGAGTTTTAATTTGAGTCGAGTAACGCAAAGAGTATAGTGAATAATGCGTAATTATTGGGTACTTTGTATCCAGCGTTTGGCGTATGGCTCACGTGACATATTTTTTTTGCCTTGTCAATATTGGCAAATAGATGCCGCTGGGTACGGGTGCTCTTATGCGTTTTGGGTATGAAACTGGCAGGATAAAAAGGCATTGTGTCTATCTGACTTTACCGTGTCAAAGCGAAAATGGAAGGGTTCAAGGTGAAATTTAAAGGTGAGAATTAAAGGGTATTTACAAAATACTTGTTATATCGCAGCAGTTTGCTGGACTTGACTCTGACCCAATTTACCATTAACCTGTGTAATCTGAATAAATTCCAACAAACTGAAGACTGCCAGTAGCCTGTCGACGATACAATATGCCAATATTCGACAATAAAAAAACTTTGCTTACAAGACACCTCTTCAAAAATGTATGTATATTTTGGAAATGTACCCGGACATTTCTCATTCGATGCCGTACATCATGCGTCCTGTCTACATCATGCGTCCTGTGCACCACTGTGCTGTATCTATTAATTTTAACAGTGGCAGAATTCAATACTCGTATATAAGTTACCAAGTAAAGCTACTGTGTATATATATATATATATATATATATATATATTATTACGATAGGGAACACCACTGGACATGTGTCATTATATAATATGAGAATGCGCTAAGCTCACGCCTATATATTATACCACACCGACGCACGAGACCTCGGCGTCTTTACCGCGAACAGATAAGCCACGAGCACAATGTCGAGGCAAGTATTCGGTTTGCTACTGCCTCTTCTTTCCATATCGTCACATGTGACTTTACATACTAACAATTGCAGCCCTAAACGACGTATCGAGACGGACGTAATGAAGCTGTAAGATGACATTCCGGCCCAACCTTGTCTTAACCAAAAGGCTTATGAGCGATTACGAAGTCACACTCGTCAATGACAATATGTAAAGCCAAGTCCTTCTCTACCAAAATCTAATGTATAACAGGCAAGAATTTTTTGTCCGGATTCATGGACCGGAAGACAGTACGTTGCTCCTCTACCGTTAGAAAAGTGTCTAACACGCAGCTCCTTTTCACGGCGGTATCTGGAAAGTACACGTCGAGTTACCGGATCAGTATCCCTATAAATCGCCTAGCATCGGGTTCATGAACAAGATCTTCCACCCCAACATTGATGAGCTGTACGTATACACTGTGAATCATAGGCTAAACCCAGATCCGGATCCGTTTGCCTCGACGTAATCAACCAAACATGGTCACCCATGTTTGATATGACAAATATTTTTGAAGTCTTTATCCCGCAATTATTGCGCTACCCCAATCCCGCAGACCCTCTCAACGGCGAGGCTGCGGCTCTTCTTATTCGGGAGCCAAAGGCATACGAAGAGAAGGTAAAAGCAAGCCAACACGAAAGGAGAGCAAAAAAAAACGAGAAAGCTGAAAAATTACACATAACTGTCAATACGGGGAATCGCGATTAGGCGTCTTCTAACAAATAGGTCCGTGACTATGTTCAACGGCATGCGACTAAAGAGGCCATTGAAGGCATCGACAATGACGAGTCGGGAGACGAAAGTATGAGTTCAGTTGGCTCGTATGACTCTGAGGACGAAGGTGAAGTGGCGGGTGCTCTTGAAGTTTAGGTGCAGTACCCAACTTCTACACTACTCGTAGAGTCGCTTCGGTTTTGTTGGACTTTTTATTTTGCAATATCCCTTGTTTTTGCGCGCTGTGTATGTACTTTTTTAATATTAAATTGGGTTGAAAATTTTGTTCTTGTTTGCTCCCCTTATTCTATAGAGCCAGCCAGTGCCGTATTGCCAATCTCGCACAGTGATACGTGCCTACAATTGCACGCTATGTATTCACGCATAAGCAGTTCTCGTATCCTAATGCTCGTATTGATAAAATTATGGAGAAAATTCTTCTTAGGCCTGCACGGCGAGACTTTACCTTCCTGAGATTAGTTTAGTGGCAGCTGGATAAGTCTTATGGCACGCTTTGCTCGAGATGTGGTGGAATTTTGTTTCATTCATATTTAAAGATATGGTAATAAGAGCTCGAGTATAACCGCATAATATATATCTAGTGATTTCCGATTTACCTTAAATGATTTTATTGTTTTCTTATGAGCGGATAAGGATTTTATTGGCTAATTACTATCTGACCGTCTATCAATCTCCGTAGTAAATAATAAAATAATAACCCTAACCCTAACCCTAGCAATGGTTCTAATAGCCTGTTCGCTATTTGACGACTAAGAGCATAGAGTCATTGTCAATGACTTCACCAAATCGTTTATAAACAGCTTCAAAATTCAATGGCAACTCGCTTGTTTGCAGCCATTGCCAAGAGCTATCTGTAATATTTGTTGGCAGATTAAATGTACTGACTATCGTACAGTCCGGAAAATGTACTAGGCCAGGAATCTCCTTACCATGTGGACGTGCAGGTCCCAAGTCGCAATGGCGAAATAGTCACAGTAAGGCCTTTTTATTTACTTTTGTGTAACAATACAGGAGCGCCAACGGAAACCATTGCCTCCTGGTTTAACGATAGCGGAACGTGACGTGTTACGCAGTGTTAAGCGCAAGGCTTACCGACTCGACGAGCAAGTGCTATGCTGTTGCTGTAACGTAAAAGCCGGCTGGTCTACTGTTATTGGCATTATTCCGTTTATTGGTAATTCTGGTCTTTGACTTTGACTTTGACTTTGCGACTTGGTATTTGTCTTAGTTTGGCATAATTAACATCAGGCGCGGTAATTAATTTAATGCTGTCGTACAACATTATTCATCGCGCTGAGGAGGTAGATATACCAAACTGGGTCAAGGCACGAATGTATGCCAATGTGTCTGTGGATTTTGGGGTAGGAAATTTATATTGCTTCTTCTGGTTAACATGCAGATGGCTTTGATACCGATTGTGGGCGATTTGATGGTTAGTATGTGGCTGCCTGGTTAAAACAATGCTGACGTGGTTTAGTGTTCTTTCGCTGCAATACACGGAATTGCATACTTTTAGAGCAGTCACTTATTGCACGTGGGAAAGAGCGATTACGCAAGGTAGGATCTAGTGACTTTGACGGGTCTATGGCTGGCTGTTTTTCTTTAATTTCTAATATTTGTTTTATTTTGATTTCAATTTATTTTAATTTTAGTTTGACCCATTTATTACTTCTACCTATTTCGTTATTTATATTCTACTAGTCGTGAATCATCAGCGGAAATACTTACAGGCTTGCTAGAATCCCAATTTTGACCGTGAGCAAGCCAAGCTTGCCAAACAGAATCGTAAATGGTGGAAGTTTTGGGGTGCCAGCGGCAATAAAGGCGAGCCAAACCCGTTCGACAATCCGCAACCGCCACCCAGAACGGTCAACCACGATCATACAACGTATACTGTTCCACGCGCTACTTTGCAGGACGCTACAGGCACTTGAAACACTTTGTAGAGCATTTATTTGATATTATATTTGTACAATCTATTTCCCGTCTTATTCAAGACTCATCTAGTATGTAATCGGATACGTCAATGCATCTGCTAGGCCAGGATACTGGGGCGCGCAATCCCCGCAGGGATACAAGGCAGCCGTAGCAAACGCTTTGCTCTAAATCTTGGCCTGGACCCTCCAAATCAAGACTAGAAAGGCTCCCATCAAAACCCTGTTCTAGCCCATCCAGCCCTTGTTCCTTCTGCAGAGACAACCCCCCACTCTCCAGCGTTAACGCGGGCTCACGTACAGTCCGTGCGGGCAACCACCGTGTGGCATCTTGATCACGAAGAGCACCACACATTAGACATGTATCATTTGCCCCTTTGTCTTCTTCTTTCCGGTTGATTGCCTGTGGTAAACTCTGCCTTAATTTTGCAGTTGTACGAATCACGGCAGACACTAAACTCGGGTGCGAAGTCTCCAATTGTCGGAAATAGTCTTGTGTTAACGCGTCTATACTTCCAGCGGGTCGAGAAGTAGCAGTATGCGAAGCACCAAGGGGCCAGTCAGCGTCCCTCACAGAGGCATAAAGCGCAAGTTCCTGTTCTAAAACATCCGCCAACGGCCTCAAAATCCATAGATCCGAATGTTCCGGGCAACGTGCAATTACAGCAGCCTCTGTGGACAGATGCCGGCCACGGCCCATTACTGTTAATGAAAGCACACGGGCGGCTAATTCTGTTCCATTGTCTGGCCATATTAATACTCGACAGCCCCAACTAGCCGCCAGTCTTGTGGAAATGGCCCTATACATTGCATCTTCTAAATCACGACGTGAAGAAGCGTCCAAGCCGGCAGGCGGCCAGGCGCCCTTGTCATAATCTGCCTCCTGGACCCATAAATGGCCATGTTTACGCTCAATAATCAACTGATGAGGAGTCGCAAGCGGCCGTATACAATGCACGTCAATGCTAGGATACTCTGCGCATATATTTTGTATTGCCTCCAGCTCATTGTGAGCCTCTGCACTGGTCCCATGACCAGTCCCGCTGTTCCCCACAGTATTTGCACTGCTTTTAATCCCGCTCTCCTGCAGTACAGCGACAACGTGTACCCGAGAGAACATTGGCGAATGAGTCGCCGTGTTGCCCATACTTTGCGCATATGCAAACTGCAGCGCCAAACGAGTAGCCGCACTATCAGTCGCGACAACCATTAATTTCGGCAACGAATCTGTGTCGCGAGTACCTAGTGGAATATTCATTTCGCGACGTAAGGCTTCAAAGTTTTTGATGACTGTCCGCTCCACGTACCGCATATAACACTCGCTGCAAGGTCAGCTATTCATGCTCAATAATTTGATTGATTTGATTTGATTTGTTTTGATTTGTTTTTATTTGTTTTCATTTTTTATTTTTTTTATTTTATTTTATTTTTATTTTATTTTATTTTTATTTTTTGTTTTAATCTGTCTAATCTTTGACTTCAATTTTTTGTCAACCCGTCATTATCCATACCGGCAAAAAGCCTCCGACCTAGCTTCAATCGTTACTTTCCGCTGCTTGCACCTTTTGCACAGGGCGCCTTCGCGAACAGCCTCTGCCGCTGTCTGGCGTCTTTTTAACGGCTGCCGCATCACTCTTAAGCGAGTCTATGCCGTCTCTATCGAATAAAATAATTATTTTTTGCGTGTCATATGACAGTCGGGTTTTATGGATCGCGCACACTTTATAGTATAATTAATATATAGGCTCTACTATAATCTTTTCATATCCAATAATCTGACTTTAGGCAGTACCATCATATATTAAGCCTATTATCAAACATTTAAACTGCACAACTTTTGATCATGGGCAGCGTGGGCATCCCGATCAAGCTTCTTCATGGTAAGATTACCGTTTAACACAATTGCCCGGGTTGCGCTTACAGTAAACAGAGTCTCAGGGCCACGTTGTTACGCTGGAGCTCAGTAATGGCGCCACTTATCGCGGCAAGCTTTTAGAAGGTACGAGTGCACAAAGACTGCAATATCACGACAAAAATAAGCTAATTGCCCTTCCAGCCGAGGACAATATGAATCTACAAGTTCGTGATGTTACGATTACGGCGCGCAACGGCCAAGTCAGTCATATGGATCAAGTGTATATTCGTGGCTCACATATTCGCTTTGTCATTGTGCCTGATATGCTGAGGTACGAAGCCCCGACAATTCGGCTGCTGCTAATACTTGTAGGAACGCTCCCATGTTCAAGGGCAAACCTAACAGAGGACGGGGTGCCGGCCAAGGACGTGGACTCAAACTGCTGGCTCGTGGCCGCGGGTACAGTGGACCGTAAAAGTGTTTCTGCGACAGACTTTGCCAGGCTTTTTGATATTAAATCTGTTTACTCCGCCAACAATGGTACGGGAGGCGCGTGGACGGGAAGCAACGTATGTTTAATAGCACTAGAATATATGGAAATTAATTGAACGCCTAATATCCCACACGACTGTTGCTCGATCAGGTTTGCTTAGAGCATTTAATCTGCCCAGGCCAGTGCTTTACGCTTACACTGGATTACATTTCTACTTTGTTCACCGCTCTGCTCAAACCGACCCATTAATGCAAAGCAACAATGGGTCCGCAATTTGCCTAAATCCATTCACGACAGTACCGTCAGCACATATTCACAGAATGTAATCAATATTGACAGGAATCTAGTTTTATGAACGCCAAAATACGCCACCAACAGCCCGGCCGGCAGCGCCTACTAAAGAAAAACTTCCCACATGCTATTTTTCCCGGAAATAAGCTTGTTGCACTGGGGCACTACACATCGGCCTTTATTCGGAGTCCTGGACTTTAGGGCCCGCTGCCGCTGGGCACAGGATCCGCAGTAGACATGCCCGCATTTTGTAACCCACACTTGTGCGCGTATAATAGTATCGTCCAGAGGTTGGGCAGAAGCTTCATTATCTTCATCTGCAGTCTTTTCCCCGTTCAATCTGGCTTGATCCGTCTCTTTAGCCTGTATGTTGTTTGCGGCAGCGCTGCCCATATCCGCATTGCCCAACTGCCAATTACACAGAGGGCATACTAGTTTAGCTGTGGGAGCCACTTTGCGAGTATACCCGGGCGGCGGATCTGCCGGCGACTTGTACGCCGCCTCTCGCCTTGCTATCCGCTCTGGAGAATTGGATTCACGCCTAAATTGCTGCCAAAACATATCAGTTGGTGGTGAGGAACCATAATCGTCGTCAAGTGCCATCATGCTTTCAACGTTTATTAAAGAATCATCTTCTTGCTGCTGCTGCTGCTGTTCTTGCTGCCTTCTAGAGCTTTGGCCACGTGTCCCACGGAACCCCCAAGGCAAGTGCTGAGAAACGAGCTGCCGTAGATTATTCATCATCATTATACGCGGAAGCAGTTCTCCGTCACCAAAAGTCGAGGACCATAACGATGACGGAGATGAAGTAATGTGGCGGCCCAGTCTCGCCTGTGAAGTATGCTGGGGCTGCCTTCGCCCATCGGCTGCACGCCGCCTCCCTGGAGGCCGTGGAGCCCAAAATATGCCTCCGCCTATTGCCAAAGGCCTTCTTTGAGAGTGCGGCTGACGAGGACCCGACCGGCTCAGCATACGCGGCCTCATATCACCATTCTGGCTCAGATCTGCTTGCGGATCTGCTTGCGTACCCGGCAGTTCGTCCACGTCGATTACTTGTGCGTCTGCGGTGGGAGCGGATCCAGAATCGCGAGCGGCAAAACGCTCGACAACCTCGTCCTCGTCGCCGGCAAAGTCCACGTCATCGTCTTCTTCCAGGCTCAAGTACTCGTCGTCCGGAACTTCATGCACAACCGGATCATCTTGTCCCGTAGAGGTCTGCGACGAGTCTTCCGAGTACCGCTGAAGCGGCCGAGCTTCGTGTCGCTCTGCCGGCGATGAGGTAAGATCAACAACCTGAGGATCGCTCATGAGTAATAATGTGTGTATACGTTTGCTCCACTGCTCAAATGTATATTGCCAAGAAACGTAAATGTAAATAAAGGCTTTATGCTCCACTGCGTTTGAAACGCGCGTCCTTTGGAAAATATTACTTTTGGGTCCGTACAGGTTTGATCTCGCCGTGTTGTTTGCCCAGTGTCGGTGTTTAGTCAGTTTCGTTTCTCGTCTCCAAACCTTTGCTTCAGTGCGAATAAGCGTGCGACTCGGGCAAAGAGAAGGCCATCGAGCCCGCTCACTGTAAACTTGCTCAGAGAAAAGACTTGTTGCACGTTAGAGCCGGTGTTTACCCACGTTTCGGCAATGTGCCTTTGCCGTTTTATGTGCTACGCGAAGGGAGATAATAGTAAAAGAAATTGACTGGCATGGTTTTAATATAAGCAACCGACGGCAACAGCTGTCACATGTGCCTCGAAAAATTACGTTATACGTGAAAAGCAATAATAATAATAATAATAATAATAATAATAATAATAATAATAATAATAATAATAATAATAAAATAATAATAATAATAATAATAATAATAATAAAAAATAAAAAATAATAATAATAATAATAATAATAATAATAATAATAATAATAATAATAATAAAATAATAATAATAATAATAATAATAATAATAATAATAATAATAATAATAATAATAATTAATAATAATAATAATAATAATAATAATAATAATAATAATAATAATAATAATAATAATAATAATAATAATAATAATAATAATAATAATAATAATAATAATAATAATAATAATAATAATAATAATAATAATAATATAGAAATTCGCCAGCGCATAACTCTATTACCCAGCAAGTATTCAACGTGTCTTTGCCTGCTTTGGATAACGTTATCGCGCCATTTGCGGTAGTATCACTATATCTATATCGGCCAGTCACCTTGAGCGCCACCCTTTAACGTGCGTAACCTACTACTGACTCGCCAAAAGATGAAGACAAAGACGCTTTTATTCCTATAAGTGGCCAAATAATTGTACACCTGGCTCGATGTTGCAAGTCATTTTTAAGTTTCTTGTCTTTTATTATCAAGCACGGTACCAGCTGTAATCAGGCATTAGCATTTTTTTCTACACAAAACCCGTTTCAATATTTCCTGCAGCTAAAAGCACGCTCAGGACGAAAGAATAGAGACGGCACCATCAAGTCCACGTAAGACCAGCGAGTGAGCCGAATCAGCCCAAGCCAAGGCAGCAACGCCCAAAGAATTGTCTTCCCGTAAGACTGTCCACGATTTACTGCTTTTTATATACTCAAAAATGCGTACACCAGCACTTCCTCCAACAGCCAAGAACTGTGCACTTTGATCCCATGCAAGATCCTCAGTGCCTGCCGCGGCTAAAGGCAGTTCATGGGCCACTATAGCCTTCCTCAAGTCCCATACACGTACCGTTGCATCCTGCTGGGACACTGCTGCCACCCAGAAGCCATTTTCGGAGAAAGCCAAAGATGAAACTGCACCAGAATGCGGCCCAAAAGTTGCCTCCAGTGCATTAGTCCGAGTATCGAAAAACTTGATACTGGCATCGTCTGTTCCCAGTGCCAACAAATGGCCATCAGGGTGGAAAGCAGCCGTCAAAATTTCCGAGTCGCATGAGCCCTTGTAAACGGTCGTTAGGGAAGAGAGATCATGAAGGGCAAACGTTTTATCTGAGCTTGCAGTCGCAGCAAGAGAGCCACAGGGATGCACAGCAACTGCAGTTACATCAGCGGAGTGAGAAGCGAGTTGGGCTGCCTGCTTATCTGCATCAAAAACTTTAACGGCACCATCAGACTCGCCGATAATCAGTAGGCTTCCAGCCCAGGCTGCTGCCGTCAAAACTTCAGCATCAATAGGAAGCGTGTAGACCTGTTTGCCTGTAGAAAGCGTATAGACGTCCGTTTCATCGAGCACTAAACCACTGTTGTTGTTAAACGCAAATGCTCCGCGAACTTCGCCCGTAGGCTTTACGCGTTGCGAAAGTGTTGTTCTCGAAATCTCTTCTTCTGTCGCCCAGCCCTCGGGTACCTTACGTTTTCGTCGAGCGGCAGAGAGTCTAGATTTTGTTAGGTTATATTCAGGAAAAATGTAGTCGTGTTGGAGAAAAGAGAAAAATTGGGGGAAAAAATATATATATAATAAAGAAAATTAAAAGAAAAAACTAGCAGAAAATCAAATTCACAACCAAACAGAAACAGCAAAGCCAGAAATAGAAATGTAATGTAATTATAGAAAAATTCGACATAATGCTGAATAAACTTACGTTTGCTGAGTATCGCTGATACGTTGCACGATGCTTTCTGGCAACTCTTCGACGCCTTCAGATCCAGCATTCTGTGAGGATGTGCCAAGTTGCACATTTACATTCTGTAATGCTGATCGAGCCTCGTCACGCTCACGTACTAAACGTGCAATTACTCGGCACGCTGCATCGTGCTGATATAGAGCTGTAGAAAGTTCCTGCCGTGTCTGGGCAAGTTCCTGCCTCAAAGTAAACGATTCAAGGGTAATAGAGTCCCATTCGCTTTGAAATAAAGACAGCAAAGCCGGCAAAGAAGTCGCTGTTTGTGGACGCGGCCGCACGATTGAAGTCGCTAGAAGAATTTAGTATTTCATTTATCTGTGAAAATAGAATCAACAGTTGAATAATAGAGGCAAATGACGGTGAGAAAATAAGAATTGTTCGAAGCAAAAAACAAAAGGAAACCGTTGTAAAAATATAGCAAATCATGGAACACTGATCCAATATTGAATTTGATTTTCATTGGAATTCTGTGTTAATTTGGAATACTCTATTGTTCAAAACTTACTCTTCACGGGAATCAAATCCTCAAGTGACAAAGGCTCGTTAGATACGGGATCACGGCCATTAGCCTCAATATACGCTTCAATAAGGCGTTTTTCGAACAGCGCGCCTAAACGTTAGTTTTCTTTTCGATACATGGTCGTGCTTACCGCTCTTTGATGAGACGACAGGTTCTTTAGGCGGTTCTCCAGAAACTTTGTATAGTCAGCACGATGGCTCCACAGCTTCAAATCAGCTTACGCGCACAAAACATGACGCTCGGGGCGTCAATTGGCCTCGATAGAAGCGCAGTTCAGTAAGGCCGCTCAATAATGACTGCCTCTGCAGATTTGTACGCACTTGTCTTTTAGGCCAATAGGTACGCGAAGGATCCAATTAGGGTTTTCTTCAGTCAATTGCGAATAATTTCTACCACAACTGTACACTTATATACTTTTGTATATCATTTAAATTGTAGCAACTTTAATGTCACTTGACAGTGCTATACTTGGCAGTTCTTTCTGCTGTATTACAATATTCCATATAATACCGTCATATAATAACACCGTCATATAATCATACCATTAAACTTGTATACTTCAATGCCGCCCTATGGCATGACTCGAATAAATCGCATGCAAATCTAGTTGGTGGCATGAAAATTTAAAAGACATTAAAATAAAATAAAACAAAAAACTGGGGTAAAAAATTGTTGCTGATTAACCAGCTTGATAGATCATATCGCAAGAGCAATCATGCTGAAGAATCCCGCAACCAAGTACCGAGCGTTCAAGCCGCTGGAACTGAAAGCACGCAAATGGCCATCTGCAAAGATCACGAAACCTCCGCGTTGGCTGTCGACTGATCTACGTGATGGGAACCAGTCGCTTGTAGATCCGATGACTGTGGATGAAAAGCTGCTTTACTTTGATATGCTCGTGCGTATGGGCTTCAAGGAAATTGAAGTTGCTTTTCCTTCAGCTTCCCAACCTGATTTCGATTTGGTGAGGCGTCTTATCGAGGAGCCCAACCGGTGCCCTGATGATGTGGCATTGCAAGTTTTGTCTCCGTGCCGGAACGATCTTATTACTCGCACTGTGGAGTCTTTAAGAGGCAGCAAGAACGCAATTGTGCATATATACAATGCCACGTCTCCTCTGTTCAGGCGGGTCGTGTTTGGCAATACTCCAGCCCAGACGATTGAACTGGCAGTAAAGAGCACCAAGCTCGTACGTTCTCTCACAAAGGATAGCGATGACGCTGAAATGCGCAAGACGCGCTGGCAATTTGAGTATTCTCCAGAAACGTTTTCTGCTACTGAACCCGATTTTGCAATCGAGATATGTGCTGCGGTTAAAGAAGCCTGGGGCCCATCTACTGACAACCCTATTATCTTCAACCTGCCGGCAACTGTTGAAGTTAGCTACCCAAATGTTTACGCGGATCAAATAGAATACTTTTTGGACAAAATCCCTGGTCGTGACGAAGTTGTGGTCTCCCTACATCCTCACAATGACAGAGGCACTGCCGTGGCAGCTGCGGAACTGGGTCAGTTGGCGGGTGCGGATCGTGTAGAAGGCTGTCTTTTCGCTAATGGAGAGCGTACGGGTAACGTGGACCTTGTGACCCTCGCTCTGAACTTGTATACTCAAGGCATTAACCCTGGACTTGACTTCAACCCTATTCAACACATTATAAATACTTGTGAGAAATGTAACAAGATCGCTATCCATCCCCGCCATCCTTATGCTGGTGATTTGGTTTTCACTGCCTTTTCAGGCTCGCACCAGGACGCTATCAAGAAGGGATTTGCGGACAAGGAGCGTCGCACGGACGGAATTTGGGAAATCCCCTATTTGCCAGTTGACCCCAAAGATTTGGGAGCTACATACGAGGCTGTTATCCGGGTCAATTCACAGTCAGGCAAGGGTGGCGTCGCATGGGTTGTTCAGCAAAACATGCAGATGGATTTGCCGCGCAAGTTGCAGGTCAGTTTTGCCAAAGTTGTGCAAGGCTTGGCGGAAGCCAAAGGCCGCGAGCTTTTGTCCACCGAGATTGTCAAATTGTTCAAGGAGGAGTACCAACTGGACCCGAACTCACAGTATTTTACGCTGGAGGAGTACAGTGTCACTGATCGCAAGGGCGTCCGTGAGTTTTCTGGTAAACTGAAGATCGCCAAAACCGGGGAGGAAATTGCGTTAGCTGGGACAGGCAATGGACCGCTTTCGTCCTTGTTAAACGCCCTTGCACCATACTTGGGACGGCAATTTGATGTGAGCGAGTACCATGAACACGCTATTGGTTCTGGCCGTGATTCGCAGGCCGCTTCGTACGTCGAATTAGTCGACGTCGATGAGCAGCGTGACACTAAAGTTAATCGGATTAGCTCTACTGGCCAAGGAACCTGGGGCGTTGCTATCGATGACGATGTAACTGCCGCTGGTCTGCGAGCAGTCTTGTCAGCTGCTGGCCGTATCGTGAGCAAGGAATCCAATTAAGCATGAGAGGAAAAAAGTTGTATGCGTTAGTTTTGTGAGAAATAGTTTAAAGCTTCCATCGTTGTATTAGATAATCACATTTATACTCGGAAAATGTCAATCTCTCTTCCCAAGAGAATGAGTGGGTAGTTGGACGGGGACGTGCATAACGTGTGGAAGTTTAGTTAAACCTGTGGAAGTTTAGTTAGATGTATACGCACTTGAAGCCCTAATCTTCTTCATTAAACGATAGCATTTGCCGTTTTCCACGTCCAGAGACTAGACTCCTAGTTGTACCAGCATTATCTCTACGTGTTTCACTATCTTTATGGCCGCCCTGGCTCCTTGATCCAGCCCCGTCCGTGTCAGCGTCAGCGTCATCTCCAACCTTACGGGCCAAGTGCGCCCTTTTACGAAACCCTATCGTGGCAACTGCCGGGTTAGCGGTCCGCTTTGCAGCAGTTCCCACTTCTGTAGCCCTTTCCTCAGCCCCGTTTCCCGAGTCTTTTATTTCTGTCTCCCCATGTGCATCAGGCTCAGCAGGCTCCTTTTCACTATCCCTCTTCCCCTTGTGCCAATACTCTTCTGCTTGCTCTTGCGTTAAATGGCGGCCCTCCCGCAGAACAACCACGCTAGGCCGTTCGTCCTCACTATCGCTCGACGAAAACTCGGTGGCCTCCTTGCGCGGTGGCTGCCTCACGTTCCCAGCGGCCGCTTGTTTGAGTCGGCGTATAAATTCGGGCTCTTCCTGAGGCGCTGTGTATATTGAGTCTTTAACCATAGCGACTAAAAGCGCCGTCGCCTGCGCATTGATCAAAGGGCAATTGCTTTTAAAGCGATTGATCCTCACCAAGTCTCTATGCCTGTCGCATAATGTAATAGAAATTATACTCAAATTGTGTCAGTATATAGCGCTTTTACCTATACATTTATACATAAAGTCGTCAAAAGAATAATAGTAGCGCCTTTTGCTCGCTCATACATTTTTTTACATTTTGTTAATTTGTTGACTAATTAATGTCTGCTCAACGCAGTTAGTTATATAGTCTGGCTAGGGTTTTCTATATCTTTGAATAAATAAATAAATCAAGTCGATCAGTTAAGGGTTTTGAGTTTATATTATATATGTGTCCTGAATCCAGTATTAGGGACAAATTATATTTCAACGCATTTTATACAAAAAAATGGTCAAAAGAAATAATAATAGCGTCTTTTAGTGACGAAAACTGAAAAAAGCTTGTGTAAATAGTCTCCACGACCGCCCATATATAAATGTAGTCTGTATCAATATAATAATATTGTCCACAGTAAAACAATTTTCTTGTTTGCTGGTTGGTGTATACGACCAAACATTATCCATTTTTTTATTATATACCGAGCGCATCATAGTGCAACTCGGCTCTCGAGCTTTGGCGTACAAAACGTGTCAAGAATTGGAGCGGCTGCTGTTGCGGCAGTGTTTACGTCAGACTGCGTCAGTCTTATGACTGGGTAGAGTCGAGTTTTCTTGCTGATCACAGGTCTGTTTTCTCAGAGGCGATAGCAAACGAGTGTTTTCTCAGAGGCGATAGCAAACGAGTCGCCTTCCAAAGCATAGTGAAGCTGGGAAAGATCAGCACGGAGTGGAGGCCCGCCCGCGGCCGAGCGGCGGGCGGCAGCGGCCGTATGGCGGCTGCCTTCACGGCTATATCCGCGCCAGTACGCGCTGCGTGGCGGCGTAGGGTTCGTGTGTATGGCCACATTACTGTACCTCTTTTGGTGCCGTTAGTGTTCCTCTTGTTTACCCTCTATGTGCTCCTGTTCCACAGAGGTCATGGGCCTGGAAGCTCTCCCTTCAGTCCCGCTACTAAGGGCCATTTTCGACCGATCGCAACAAAGCACGATTTCCCCTTTGTCGAAGGCTGCCGTGATCCTGTACGCGAGTCGCAGCGGTACCAACGTGCTAATGCTACTTTTGTCGTGTTGGCCCGAGACAGCGAGCTTGATGGGGTTTTGCATAGTATGCGCTCGCTGGAACGGAGATTTAACCAGTGGTTCAATTACCCATACGTTTTCTTGAACGATAAGCCCTTTGGCGCAGAGTTTCGCGAGGGAGTCCAAAACGCAACCAAGGCACACTGTGAATTTGGTGTAGTCGGGCCTGAAATGTGGGGATATCCGGAATGGGTCGATGTGGATGACGTTAAGGAGCACGTCGCTGAGCAAGGCGATCGGGCCATAATGTACGGGGGCCTGGAAAGTTATCACCACATGTGTCGATTCTTTTCCGGTTTCTTTTTCAACCATCCTCTGCTGCTCAAATACGAATGGTACTGGCGTGTAGAGCCTGATGTCACTTTTTTCTGCGACATCACCTATGATCCTTTTGTATATATGGCTCAGAACGATAAAACGTACGGGTTCGTAATAGCTATTCGGGAGCTGCGGGAGACTGTACCAAACATGTTTCGGTATGCCTCCTACTATCGGCGCAAGGCAAATATCACATCTAAGGGGCTATGGGAAATGTTTCTGGAAGACCAGCCTTGGCCGCAAAAGAAAGGTGCCAAGGCTGAGCCAAAGACCCCTGCCGCAAACGAAGACGGGTCTGCAAAACTGCCTATTGATGTATTGAAATCGCGGCCAGCTTCAGAACTGCCGCCCATAAAGCCTGACGCTATTTTTGGGGAAACTTACAACATGTGCCATTTCTGGAGTAACTTTGAAATCGGACGTTTCGACTGGCTGCGTACTAAAGAATACAAAGACTTTTTCGATACTATGGATAGATCCGGAGGATTTTGGCATGAAAGGGTAATTTTTGAATGATTTTTTTTCTTCTTTTTTCGCGTTCGTTTTCCTCTTTTCTCTTCTTCTTTTATTCTGCGTTGTTCTATTTTCAATGCCTTTTAATCTGGTCTATAGTCTCTTTTTACATTCTCTATTAACCGTTTCATCACGCTAATCTTGTAAGTGGGGCGATGCTCCTATCCATTCGCTGGCAGCCGGCATTTTTCTTTCGCCAGCGCAAGTGCACTATTTCAGGGATTTCGGGTACCAGCACACAGATATCCAGCATTGCGGATCAGATTTTGGATGTCGTTGCGACTGCCCGTCTGATCCACCAGAGGTCGAGACAAAAGATGGATCCTGTATCGATGACTGGGTGCGTGTGATGGGAGGCTACTTGGATTGATGTGATGCACGTTTTGAACTAGACTTTTCGCATAGATCTCTGACCCGGTTTTGCCGGGACCAATCATTTACTCGTCAATCGCTGCGCTATTATTTAGAGGCTAAAATATTTAAAATACGCGCATGGAGCCGCAATTTACGTGAGCTTTCTCCTTCTCTTCATCAAGGCCCACAGCGGCCGAATTTCAACATGGCTATGGCCGTATATTGCAAGCATGAGGGCATAGACTACATGAATTCATAGCAGATTCAATCGCTAGCCTTGCCCATAATTTTCTTTTAGTGTATCCGTTTATATTTAATTCTACGGCGTACACCATGGACAAATCACAAAGCAGAATGCAGCATTGTCTCATTTACTGATTTAGCCATTCTCAAGTCACAAATTAAGCTGCAAGATTCTTGCAATCGCCCTGTCGTATCGGTGAGGCCCCGTCCATCTTGCTCTGAGACCAATCTCCACAGTGCATTGTATGTATATTGTATGTACATTATTGTATGTACATTATTGTATGTACATTATTTTATGTACATTATTGTATGTGTATCGTATGTGGAGCAATTGTATGATAAACGCAGTAAACTCTAACTATCAGATTCGTACTGATAACTATAGCGTAATACCGTAATTAGCGGAGTTACAAGGCAAAGGCGCTGGAAGCGGCGGCAGAGACAGTCCTGACAGCGTCGACAGCTCGAGCAATCTCTCCTAAAATCGTGTGTAAAGCTTACAATGGACAGCGGATGGCAGTCAGAAGCGCCTGATTTAGTCGCGACGACTACGCAGCGACCGCCGAGCCCGTCTACGGAATCTTCACATGGCAGTGAAGGATTCGAACTAGTTTCGTCTGCGAGCAGCAGCGACGAGGACGATGCCAGTGCAAACACTGATCCGGCTGATTTTTCCATTGAGCGGGATGATCCAAGGATGAGCGAGAACGATGACGAGGGCACAGTGCTGCAGAATAGTGTAGGCGACAGTTTCCGAATGCCTTCGCCCAGTATGAGTGCGGATCGATCTGCCGCAGCTGGTACTGCTGCCCAAGGGCCCTACCTTGCAGCCAGTGGTGACGCGACTTTTGAGTTGAATGCTCCGCCTTTGCTCGGTTACGAGCCGTCAGCGGAAGAGGAGCAGCCCCACACGACTGATGAGCCTGGGAGGAGCGAATACTTTTGTGTCGCTCTCCTGGTAAACGCGGAACAGCAGTCTCGAGTACGCGAAAAATTGGAGAAGAGCATTGCCAGTGTCTCGTCTGCAAAAGTGCTGTTTGTGGAACAGCACTCGCAGCTGGAAAATGAACGCTGTGACTTGGTGGTTGTCGCCTCAGAGGGTCGGCCTCGTCGACACATGCTGCCGGTAGACCTGGCGGCAGTGCGCTCGAGTCTGTGCCAGGCGCCCGTTCTGCCTGCCTACAATATGGCTTATTCTCTGGCCGAGCGTGTGGTAATTTCTTTGCTTTTATTGAGCTTTTTTTGTTTTTATTTTTTTATTTTTTATTTTTGTATTTTTATGTATTTTTTTTCACCAGCCGTTGCGTGTCTGTTCTTTCTTTCGTCTTTATTTGTGCTCTACAGTTTTTTTTTGCCAGGATACGACAGTCTATCTGCTTATTTTTGCGTTTTTTTTTTTTTTTACCTTCATTTCTAACAGTATCTAGGCCCCGTTTTTCCCTGCAGCACAGCTGTGCCGTCCGGTTTGGACGGTTACAGAGCTACTTGGCATGCCAGACTCCTCGCTGGGCGCTTTTGCACTAAAAATCGCAAAACAAGGCGATAGCACTTTTACACTGTCCAATATTGCCGTCTCCGAGTCCGATGTTCCGCCTGATACCAAGCCAGACAGAAAAGCAGCTGGCAGCTCGGCCGGTGAGGGCAGACCGGCTGCCGTACGATTCAAGTATCTCAACAACGCGGCCAGCAGTGTGCAACAAGTCTTTTCGCACTTGTGTTTGCTGACAAAAGTGTACCGTACAAACATCTCTTGGGCCCTAGTTATTGCTTACATGGCGTTTTCCGGTATTTATATTGGAATGACGTGGTTCCGGCCGCCGATGGCAGAGCCGCTCCCGTTAATGCCTCAGCTGCCCATGTCAGTAGCTCTCGCTGACGCTTCACTTAAACCCGGAAGCAGCAGCAGCGATAATATGGACAAAGCGCTGGCACATTATACAGACATTGCTGTCATGATGCGTCTCGTCACGGACAATGCTGCTGTTGTTGATTACGTTGGTCCACGAATTTCGGGGCAGGATAGCTGTCTGCTAGAGACGCGCTTGCTCCGAACTCCGTCGTACGAGATTCCCGTTACTACGACAGAACTGCCTCCGTTTGGCTGGTCATTGACGTGGGATCCCTTGCAGTGCTGGGGCAGTCTTGTGGCGGAAATTTGTGTTGCTTGCGGCACACAGTACTCGGGCTGTGATATCTTTGATATCGAGTTTGAAATGGCAGATCCACCATTCTCGTACTGGACGGGCGAGGTCGTTAAGCCGGGGATTGAGCATTTTATTAGCGCTAGTGCTGAAAGGGCCACTGAATTTGGCCGGAGTCTAGTCAATAGTGTGAGTCCAGTCTTGGCTCTGCAATGGCAGAAAGCAACATACTATCTACACAGCTTGCAATCTGCCGAGAAGGTTTTGGCGCAAAAGGTAAATAGCGCACAGGCAACAGTTTGGACAAAGGACCACGCGAAGCATGTTCTCGACCAACTGTCTCTTTTTTGGTCGAGTAAAGGCTCAAGGGTCTGGACTCGTTCTTGCAGTTTAGTAAACGGGTTCATGGTGAACACGGCACAGGTCTACAATGAAACGAAAAGGAACTTTTTGTCCGAATCCTCGTTTGCCTCGTGGAGGGGAATCTTGTTGCGGACACAAAGTAGAGCTAGTCATGGGCTATCGCAAGTCGTTGAAAGCGCACAGATCGCTTCATACAATCTCAATTATAAGTGGAAGCATTCTAGAGCTTACGAGCGCCTTGCCCGCTCTTTTCACTCAGTATTGACTTCGCTTGCTCCTGCTTCCCCAAAGGTGAAGAGTAGCGTATTGCACGGGTATACAGCCCTGAAAGCACGCTGTTCAGAGTGGGAAAGGCGAGCTGTGCCAATGATAATACAGTCGCAGAACATGTTGAGGAATTGGATCGCTAATCAGTAGGACGCTAGCTCTGCAGGGAACAGCAGGCGCCGTACATGATGATTCATTGCTTTTATATGGCCTTTTGATATTTCGAGTTTCTTTTTTTTTAAATTTAAATGGCTTGTTCTTTTCTCCTCCGGGTACGATCTCATACTTTATATGCCTTACTTTAATGATCAGGTGGATCAGGTTTTCTGGCTTCGTGTTTTTTTTTTCCTTTTTTTCTTTTTTTCGGTTAGGGAGTTTCAAGGGGATTGGGGAAATTAGGTTGGCGCTGGGTTGGTTAGGGTCATATTTATTGGTGTTTTTATGGATCAGGAATGATTAAGGATGGTTTGGATTTGTTTTAGGGCAATGGGCATAAGGTCGGAAAGGATCGCACGGTTTGGGAATGAAACAGGTTATTAAATTTTTTTTATTTTCAATCAAGCGGATCACGTGCTGAGTCGCTTGAGTTTTTAATGTCTTGTCGTCGTTTGTGTTTATAATTGATATGATTTTATTGGAAAAGATGTATGATATAAACGTAGTAGGAACAGACAGACAGGTATACTGGTTTGCCAGCAGTCGGCTCTTGTAGATTCAGTCAATACGTAAATGTGTCTGTAGCCAGATCAGCGCGATGTGAGATGAACAATTAAAGACAGAAATAGAGGAGCCGTGTACCGCTAGCTGCATGTCGGCACTTTGAGATTGGGGTGGTTATCGTATTAATTCGAAATAATGCTTCATAACATTTATGGTCAAGGTAAAATGTTGTATGGGAACAAATTTAAAAAAAAATCTGTTTTTAATTTTATTGTTATTTTAATGTTAATATTAATGTTAATGTTAATGTTATTATTATTAAAAGCTTACCAGCATATATCTAACTGACGGGTAAAATAAGCACAACATTGGGTAGTAATAAATCAATGTTTATATGGTCAACCATTATATATAAAAACATATAGAAAAAAGTTTCTTTGCATTTTGCTTCGAGATGGCAGAGGATAAGAAGGAGCAGACGGCACTGCCGTCTTTCAGTTCGCTGAGCAAAGGAGACTCGCCTCTAGCGAGTGTAACTGCAAAGGCCTCTGAGGCAGCGAGCAACTCTGGAGCGGCGGAGACCGCGCAATCGCTGGCTGACAAAGCAAAATCCGTGTTTGGAACGAAAAAGGAATCAAGCAGCGACGACAAGCCGTCTGCACGTATCGGCGAGCCAAAAGAAACGAAGGAGGCTAAAGAAGACGCGGAGGTGCGGAAATTTTGCAAATTAGAACTAACTTTGTAAGGGTGAAGAGGCTCCTGAGTCTCCAGAAGTACATTTTGAGCCGGTGGTTAAGCTGAACGCGATTGATACAAAGACGAACGAAGAACAGGAAGCAGTTCTCTTCAAGATGTACGAAAATAATAAGCAAATAAAAATGCTAATGTACGCTTAGCCGTGCCAAACTCTTTCGCTACGATCGCTCAAACAAGGAATGGAAGGAGCGGGGTACTGGCGATGTTCGTTTCCTGCAACACAATGTTTCCAAGCGTGTGCGGCTGGTTATGCGTCGTGATAAGACCCTTAAAGTTTGTGCAAATCACTACAGTAAGTGATAGAATATGGGAATAAGACTACGTTTTGCTAACGTCTAGTTTTGGCGGATATGAAGCTCACGCCTAATGTGGGCAGTGACAGGAGCTGGGTTTATTCAGTCGCAGCAGATGTCAGTGAGGGGGAGCCGACGGCCGAGACCCTGGCTATACGCTTCGGAAATTCCGAGAGTAAGAGACTATCTTGATGAGGCGCTGCTAATGCAAAACAGATGCGAACCTGTTCAAGGAGAAGTTCGAGGAGGCACAAAAGACGAACGAGGAAGCTTTTAAAAAAAAGTAGATAGGTTATAAATGAAAGTTTTCAGATTTGTTCTTTTTGCTCTTCACTGAAGCTTAGCAGCACTAGACTGAGAGGGATATTCCCAGAGAAAAGGACTGTTGTTCACATATAATTTATTTGTTGAGTTTCGCCAGGACGGTGTCGAACTGCGCTCCATCTAAGTCACGTATTCTATGGGAGACAATTTACATCCAGCGCCAAACCGTTTGAACGGACAGGGTTAGAGCATCGCCATCCTTTGAGGATCCTTCGGTATACGAGTACTCATACTGCACAATTACATTATGTGCTGTATAGTCTATAAAATACTGCAATTGTAGCAAACATAGGGTTAATCCACGCTGTATGGTGTCCTTCCGTATAATTCGTAAACGATACAAGCATCTACAATAGCATAGAAAACCCTAAATTTTCGACGAGGAATAATGGCAGAAATAATAGCAAAGATAGTTAGCCCTCCCTAACCACAAGTATTTCTAGCATTTCCGCAGCTCTTTACACAATATGCAGACGGGCCCCGTGATTTTATCAGTTGTCTGTAACGCATTGAAAAACGACACTTGTTTTAGCCACCTTGAAGAACTCAAAATTCCTAAAATCAAAGGCAGGAACGTCGGCCGCGCGGTTCGCTGGCAATTGCTGACAAGAGACGCCTGAAGCGTTGTTTGCGCGAACAAGCGGACAGCTTATCTCTGTTGACGAGAACGAGGCGCCACTTGTTTTTTCCGCATCCATCTCTGGTGAACCTCAATTTAATTAGTCAGAATAGCGTGGGATTCCCGCAATGTCTGCCACGGTATGTCCTTTGCGCAGTAGTTTCCAATTCCTTCGTCAGCATTGATTGTGGCGCTTCCGTACAATTTCATACAGTGTTTTACAATATTTTTCTAAGTGCTGTTTTATTCATTGCTGTTTTTTATTCATTGCCGTCTTTTATTCATTGCTGTCTTTTATTCATTGCTTTTCATGTTCATTGCAGTTTTATGAATACACGTTCGTTTAACCTGATCTGATCACGTTTTGTTTGTTTACGGAAATGCTAAACCGCTAAGGTGAAAAGGACGATTCGAATTGTCACGCATCAGGTGAGTAAGATTGCGTGTATACGATCTAATGCATTCAGCATATTTTACCAGATGTGCCTCCTGAACAGGGTATCCCCTTGCGGCACTGGTCCTTGCGTATAGTGTGTGTGGACGCAGCGGGCCAGGAAGTGCCTGCTTCCTTTATTGAGCGTGTAACTTACAAGCTCCATCCTACATTTGCCTCACCGAATCGAAGTATACTATTCTGCTTTGTACCACGTTGCTAACGTAACAGCTATTAAAAAGGCCCCCTTTATGGTGGAAGAAGATGGCTGGGGCGAGTTTGATATGGGAATAGTCGTACATTATGTCGATGGTGGGGGCAGCGCGCAGTTGCGGCACGATCTCAACTTTCAAAGCGAGGATTACACTGTAGATCACGTACTCAGTATCGGCACAGGACGGCCTGGACTGGCCCGGGCGCTGGCAGAGTCGGGACCCGTACCCGGCTATGAGGCTCAGGCACCAAAAGGCCCCGGAACACCTGCTTCGGCGGAAGAGCCGCTCAAGAAGAAACGTCGGAGTGATAACGATGCGGCAACACCGCCACCACCAAGCAACTCGTCTAAAAAGCAAAGTCGGTCGCGCAACAAGCCGGTAGATATGGAAAAACTAGCAGATGTACTACAAAAGCTAGATGAGGATTCACTGCTCCAAGTCGTACAGATGATTGACGATCAAAAATCTGCGGATACATATGTGAAGAACGATATAGACGAAGGCGAATTTCACGTCGATCTCTATACCCTTTCAGACTCACTACTTGTCAATTTGTGGACGTTCAGTGCGGGGAAATTAGGTTTAAAATAGGAATTTGTAGCCTGAATATATTACATGATGTTGATTAGAGTTGAATTGGGTGGACTCGCAATTTTCTGTAGCATTTCTTACAATTGAATAAGAAAAACAGACATTGTCGACTAGCACAAGCGCTCGAAATTTGAGGCACAGATGATGCGTCCTTGCTGGTATGGTCATTTCAATATCAGTCTCGTTTATTATACTAATCACTGATTAATTATCACCGAATGATTATTATCTATGTATTTTCTAACTTGTTTACAATAACTTTACAAATGGTCCCTTGTTGCAATCAACTCCATATCCGCAACTGAATGTTAGAGTAAGCGCGATCAAGGACTTACCGTGGTGTCCCAGCTAGCACTGCAGAGAGATATCTTGTCGTTACTTACAGCGAGTGCTGATACTGCCGCATCGTGTGCTCCAAGGACCCCGACCTTTTCGCCGTAAAGAGTGTCCCACATCTGTATAGCCTTGCCACAGGCGGCAAAGAGAATCCGTGCGCTGGGCGACAAAGCAACGCCCACTGATATATCATCACACTGGACATTAATAAAAGCCATAGAATAGACAGAGTATATAATTTGAAAAATACAGTTCACGCAGCAGGGAAGAAGCAAACAAGCTTTGTAAAAAAAAAAAAACCAAAAAAAAAACAAAAAAAAAACAAAAAAAAAAGAAAAAGACCGACCCTATAGTCAACCACGAATTCAATACGTACGTTATACACTTGGAGGCAAGCGTTTGCCCGACGGTCAAAAAGGCGGCACGTTTGATCGTCTGACGCGGTAGCAAACGCGTAGCCAGCCGGATGAAAATTGACCGAGTTTATATCCTTGGTGTGTCCTTCAACTGTGCATATGCAGCCGGTGCGCATGTCCCATACTTTTGCTACGCTATCACAGCCACCGGAAACAAACACGTTTGGATCGGGTGCAATTGACACGCTAGTAACGCCCGCAGTGTGGCCCTTAAAAGTACTGATGCGTTTTCCAGTGGAAATATCCCAAAGGCCACACGTTTTATCGCCCGACGAAGTGAGTACTTTATTCTCCTGCACGAAGCGGCACGCAGAAACGTACGCGTCATGGCCCACCAGGTCCTGAGCCAAACGCGTACCGCTATCGCCCATATCCGCTGAAGCTTTCAAGTCATACAGCGTGCAAACATTATCAAGGCCTCCAGCGGCCGCCAGCGTCTTTGGCCGTGAGAGAGCACAGCACATGACCCACGGCGAACGCAGTACCACTGTACGCTGCTTGTATCCAGTGTAGGCCGACCATAACAGCAGTCGGCCGTCTTGTCCGGCCGAGAGTACGTACTCGCCATCCGCAGCCCAATCTATAGAGTAGATCTTTTCACTGTGTCCACGCAGCACATGTCGCTGACGTAACCGAAACGGACGGAGGCGCGGTACTCTTCGACTTTGAGCAGCCTCGTTCACTATTAAGCAATAGAATCGTCAGCTTCGCCTACGGTACAGAGATCGCCGGACTGTATTGGGCACTTACACGTTGAGGCTCTTGCGGGGTACGAAGGCGGCTCCATTGGCAGCTGCAGATGTACGAGCGAACCATCAACAAGAGCAAGTCGAGGTCACGGCTTGCTTGTCATGTCTGTCTGCGCCTTTTATAACGTTACCCTCCCAATACTATTTGATAGATATTAACCCTAACTAACCCTAAGCGATCAATTTCAATTTTTTGTTCTTGCATGTGTTAAACCCTGCCGGCACATAGTTTGATACATTTAGCCATTTGTACGCTATCGCTGTCTATCGCTGTCAGCCACAAATCATAGCAGCCGAGCAACAGGCGAATCCTAATCTTACATGGCACCAATGGCATATATAAAGTTGAATGAATTAGGGTTAGGGTTAGTTTTTTGCATTTTGTTACTTTGTCCAGCTTGAGCTGTGCAGAATAGTCATGCGAGAACGAAATTATCGTTCTCGCAAGCCCAAAAGACCTCGCCCGTCCAAAACGTAATCTAGATTCTTACGCGTGGCATTGATACACAATATAGAGATATATATATAATTGGTTTCTAATAGACAATATCATATACACTGAAACTGCTCTCTCACAATGTTTCATCTCAAAATTTAGGTATAAACACAAACAATTGTCATAGACACAAAGCTTATAAAACAACAGAGTCTTATAAGAGATCAAGAAACTTTTGTACATTAGAAAATAAACACAAGAAATAAAACAAGGCATGAAAAAAGCAGAGCTTATCAATGAAGCCCAATAATTGTACAGGAAAAATAGCCTGCATGTTTAGAACACAAGGCACACATCCAACTGCGCCCCGGGCTAAGCAGGAGGAGAAAACCTCTGCTCCCGTATAGTAGTGCCATTAGCGAATCGGGCACGTACCACATACGATGAAAACGTAGCAGGCACATGCAGATGGGTCCATAGATCGTCCCATGGCTGCATGTCAAGGACCACTAGACGCTCTGAATCTTTATAACTTTGCTCGTCCTTAGAACCCTCGGCTTGGCCATCCTTCTCCTCCGACTCATCTTTCTCGTCGTCCTCTCCATCAGCATCCATAAACTCTACCGCATTAATGCTTTGTGCCCCGTATTCATCTGTATAGTCTTCTAATTCAGCAGCGCCGTCATCCCGACGGGCAGGCGTCTCTTTGGTTACACCAAAAACGACCCACGAGGCAATCTCAGTTGCGCCATTCCACCGGATACTGAGCCGAAAGAACCCGCTATCACTTGGCGAAGCCAGCGGCTGATCGTTACTCAGTGCTGGTAAAGATCGGAACGGATTCCATCTGTGCTGGCCGTTGTAGTTTGAAGATTCGACATGGTTATCACGTGTCCGCTCGTCCAGCAATTCGTCGTCCCCTAACTGTGAAATGTGCACGTCAAAAGGCCATTGAGGCCGGCCCGTCCACGTGGCCCGGGTAGCACGGTAGCTTGAACGGCCATCGCCAAACTGTGCGTGGTACATGACTTTGCCGGACTCATAATCAAATTCTGTCACGTAGGGTTTGGATCCCCACCCGACAAACACATTGCCATTATGTAATAGCTGTACGGACCCCTGAGAAGTGGAGGAAAGGCCGTTTGGCATTGGGTAAGTATGCATTACTGCAGCGTGTGGAGCACGCTTGCCCACTGCTTTGAACGGGCGCAGAGGCTCGTCCGAGGGCGAAGGATCAGTGGTAATAATAAGAGCACGGGACAATGGGGCAGTAGTACCAAACAGCCCAGACGCAGAATTATCAAATAGTGTAATAACTCCATTGTCTAGAGCACTGCTGTCCCGATCCAGCCCGTGTAGTCTTGCGTGGTGAGCCCAGGCAAACCGTATGCTGTGGCCCAAACGAAAACTGGAACCGCGGCCGCCCAGTTTCCATTTGATGGCACCAGTAGTGCCATTGATTCGGTAGAGAGCACCCATATGCCGCGAAGAAATCAAATAGTCGCCGTTGGGATATTTGTCGACAGAGTTTATATGGAAATAATCAAAGGGCTGAGTATGGGACAAGCCGCGGAACCAGGCGAGTCGATACGAGTCTCGTACATCCACATGGTCCAAGGCTGACCATTCAAACAATACTTTCCCAGAGGCAATATCGATTTCGTAAAACCGGCCGTCCAGCAGCCATTTCGATTTGCCTTGCACATCGCTCTTGATGGTATAGTAGCAGGTTACGAGTGCCGTATCCTGAGGCGTAACTTGAAACTCGTGAAAGTCAAAAGCTAGTGAGGGGTCGGGGTGCCGTACCTTATACAGCAGCTCATAGTGAGAATTAAAAAGCGCATACTCACCGTACCCATAGCCATTGATAAAGGACCCATTGAACCCGACAATTACAGTCTCATTGCGAAAAGTGTGTGGCGCAAAATTGTACAGTCCCCATAAAGGCGCATCTGCGCCATTGCCGGCATAGTACACGTTTCCGTGTGGGGACGCGATCATTGGCCCGGCAGAGGAGTCGGTGAGAAACAGACGCTCATCTGGCCGCGGCCGATTCAGCTCGTTGTAATCCCAGACGCGTACGTCCAGGGAAAACGGACCCGTAGAGCGCAGCTGGGACACATAGTCCTGCAGCACCAATGGGTACAGCCATGGTATCACGATCGTGATGAGGGACGAGGCAGGGTACAGCAGGCGCATTGTGCTGCCAAACAGATCGCGGTGTAAGGCAATACAAACTGCCCTGAAATTGCCAAGTGTGCCCGCTCGCCTAAAAAATAAGCGAGATACAATGTCTGTCGAACTCTGGCAAAGTATTAATTTTGTTTATAAATTTATTTCAATATGTAATATTAGGCACCGCTCCTTTGGAATATAATATACGCAAACCTCGTCTCTAAAGGGGAAAGTAGAGACTCACCGCTAATTTTAAAAGCTTAAAAAAGCGGGCAGCTGTTATCTCTGCCAAATGGGAGCGCCAAGTAAGCGTACAGCGAACTCGTACAATGCTTGGCCGTAATTGTTTGTACCGTGAAAAAGGGACATATGAAACAGTCAATACATTTCCAAATTTTCTCTGCTCGACGGCTCTAATATCTAATACTTTTTTGTCACGCGCTCTTATCTACCAGAAAAGGCGCGCGAGTTTGGGTACTACATTCCACATATGTATCCGCAGCATTGCAGTGCGCGTGTACGATAAGAAATAAGTATGTAACTAGAAATATGTATGTAACTATCGAGTCTGGAGACTAAGGTTCTATCACGCAATTTATGTAATACGACGGATATGAGATTAGAGATGGGTATTATTGTATTGTATACAATTCGCATTGTTACTTGGCGTTTACTCTTAATTTTCCGTTATCTATCATTTTCTTTGCCGCCAAAACTGCTGTGCACGGTGAGGCTGCGTCCACTTGGCAGCAGCCCACGTTCATATTAAATTGAATTGAATTGAGCATTTTTTAATACATTGTTTGATTTCTTTAAAGTCGTTTCAATTGTTTCAATCGTTTCGATCGTTTGAATTGTTTAAATTGTTTGAGATAATGTCCATTCATCATACATTAATTCCAGTTAATTATATATTTATTATACCAGTATGAGAATGTTGGAGCCAGGTCATTTGCTTATTATAGCTTTGCACTCTGTTTGCAAAACATTTTACCGCTCCTTGTAGCCCACCAGCATTGAATTTCAGTCTGATAACTGTCCTCGTTGCCATCGTCACATAAAAGAATGTATATGCCGTTTCAAAGACGCAAGTTTTAGTTCAGATTTTCAATTGAGTCATCTATTCTATTGTCGCACTGATTTCCACCCGAATTAAAGACTATGTGATAATCACGGCAAACTCCCTTAAAAGCTTCTTTCCATCCTCAATATTGTATGTAGTTGATTTATTATTCAGTTATATATTATTCATTACTATATATTATTCATTACTATATGTTGTCCAGCGCTATATATGGTCAGCACTATATTCGCGTGTGAATTTATTTATTTATTCTAATAAACTGGTTCATTTTGGCAATCGTGGAGCAAAGGACTGTCGTTACAGATGCTATCGACGTTATCGTCGCGACATGCTTCATTTGTCGTGTCCACACTCGTTTTACTTTCAGCGGGTACAAACTATGTATACTCGGCGTATGCACCGCAATTGGCAGATCGCTTGCATTTGTCCTCAACGGCTTCAAACACAATTGGCTTCGCTGGAAATCTTGGTGTTTACCTGTCTGGGCCGCTGATCGGCCGCCTTGTTGACCGGCGTGGTCCACGAGTATCCCTTTTGCTTGCCTCTCTTCTCCTTTTTATCGGCTACTATGGCGTTTATCACGCGTACGTGACTGCCGCCGTCAGTACACCTTTGCTTGCCCTTCTCATGGCGCTCACGGGTATCGGAAGGTAATGCCCTTTGTCACTAATTCAAGGCTTACAATATTAGTACTTGCATCTCTTCTGCAGCAGTTAATTCTTGTGCCAAGAATTTCCCGAAATCGTCTACTGCAACAGCTATCCCGCTAAGTGCTTTTGGGCTGTCTGCTTTTTTTTATTCGCGCCTCGCCTCGCAATTGTTTCCGGGGAACACGTCACATTTTTTGCTTTTACTAGCTTGCTTGACTGCCGCTTCTGCGTTAATTGGTGTCGTATTTATTCGCATTGTACCCGGCCGACGCGATATTGAAAACGCAGACTATTTTCGTCGCAAGACTTCGGATTTCGAAGAACCAGGTATGATTCCGTATTGGCAAACGGAGTTTCGTGTTTACTGATGCTTTCTTTTTATTTACGTTTTACGTGATTTCCGATCTGCCGGGTTTGGCCTCTACACTGAATACCTCTACCCGTCCTATCGTTTTTCATCTAATCTCATTCTCAATTTATTTTTTTCCGTTTCGCGTCTTCTATTGTCATGCATTTGTTTCACAGCAAATTCGCTATTCGTGTTTGAAATTTGCTTGTTTTATTTCATGCTCGCCTTCTAAATAGGCCTGCCCTCGACCTTTTCCTCCTGTCCTGCTCTGACCTTCCTTATTTGCACAGACATTGCAGCCGATGTAGCCAGTGCCTCTACAGATCATGACCACGACGAATCCGAGCAGCCTGCTAGTGCACGTAAAGCTTCTGGAGAATCAGCCAAAAGTTTGCCTCCACATCCTGCCGATGCCTCAAATCGCCGGCATTCAGTTGCGCTCTCGGAATACTCGTCCTCCTCGCCTTTTTTCACTTCTGAGGGTATGGCGTACTATGAGGATCCGGAAGACGAACAGGACGGGGACAGCAAAGACGACATTGAGCCTGCACAGTCTAGTACGAGGCCTCGCCAACCATCGGAATCTCGATCCGAGTACGGCGCTGTAGAAAGTTTCGTTCCGCATGAGCAGCAAGTGCGTAAAGGCAAAATCAAGGCACCGGCTACATTGGGGGAAGCATCAAATTCTGCTTCCACTCTGGCGGCAGCAGAAAATGTGCAGGATGTGGAGCAGGACCGAGACGGGCAGCATGAGATTTCGCTTTTGCATAAAGATAATAATAATGACGAAGCAACTGACGCACATCATCATCATATAGATATATCCGGTCTTGAGCTCGTAACAAGCCCACGATTCTGGTTCCTTTTTGCAGTGGTCGGTTTGCTGAGCGGAATGGGGCTCATGTTTATCAACAACGCTGGGCACTGTGTAAGTAAAGAGTATAATTTTATTTATTTATATATATCCCAAAGAATACTGGGTTAAAATTACTGCAAGTATGGTCTTTGCATAAGAGCATACACGCGTGTATATCGTCTTGTTTCAAGTCTATCTTGAGCTGTCATATCATCTTGTATTATCTGCTGTTTTAGCGGCTTTCAAATAATTAACCTTATCAGGTACATGCTCTTTGGATATTTGAGCATGCGAATGAAGACGAGACGAAGGATGCTCGCGGGATTGCGGCAGGCGCCGTAAGCATTTTGTCTATTACGAACGCGGCCGGTCGTATATTCTCTGGAGTTGCCTCGGACTATATGAAACGCCGAATTCATCTTCGGCGAGACTGGTTTCTTCCGCTTTCGGCTACGTAAGGCTGCTTTATTATGTTTTTATTTATATTATATTTGTATTTGTATTTTTCTACAATTTTTTTTTATTAAACTTCATTTCATCAAATTTTTAACGCATGCAGCATGTTTGTTTTTGCTCAGGTAGCCGGGTTAAAGACGGCTTCGGCGCCCCGGCTCCAGCTCGTTGCTGGCCTTGATGGATTTGCGTACGGACTTCTTTTTGGAGTTTCTCCTACTCTAGCAATTGAATGGTTTGGTATGCCGTCTTTTGCACAAAACTGGGGCTCTGTTAGTGTAAGTCCTGCGCTGGGAGCTGTAACATTTAATATGCTTTACGGGCGTATTTACGATGCACATGTGCCTGCTGGCCGGCACGAGTGTCGCCTTGGCTTGGACTGCTACAAGCCCGCTTTTGCCGTGACTACAGCGAGTAAGTTGAGACTGAAACCCAATAATAAAAGATTATGTAAATAATAGAAATATAAATGACGCGTGAAAATAATACATGTTTGTATCGTATATACAAAATACACTGCTGCATTGAAATGTTTTACTAATTTTAAAGTTGCAGTGTCGCTGGTTATCGTCACTGTCGTGCTGACAAAACGGCATGCAAAGCTTCATCATCACCATCACCACCAGTATCGGTGAAGGCGAGCCAATATAATTTCTGTTTGATGATTCCCGGCCTTAATGACGATCGGCATTTATGCGATTAATGTCTATACCCGTTGTATTGTGTCGAGTAGATATGCCATCTTTTTCAAACTACTGCTTTACGTACAATCTACAACCCTAATATTCAAACACATAATTTTAAATTTCAACTAACCCTAACTAAGTAAACAATAGTTTTTAAGGCAAACAGTTTCCCTACTTTTAATCTTTGGCTTTAATTGCATGATTTTGTATAGAATTAATCCTCAAGCCGACATTTTGTATTATCGTCAATTCGGGGTGTGACGCCGAACAATAAATTGTGATAAAAACGGAGTCATTTGCGCACAAAATAGCTCATACCAGGGCACAATAAAGATTGAAGACTGTAAAATTGGAACCACTAGAACTGGATCAAACGAAAACTGACAAAAGTAAAAAGAAATAAGTCTATAATAAACGGCATCCCAATAACTGTCGTGGCACCCAAAGCAGCAGCATCGTTCTCCGTCTAGCGAAAACGAAAAACTTGTGCATTAAAAAGGAAATAAACAACTGACCGGGTAATAAACAGATAAACCAGCAAGGCCGAAATGGTACACGCACAAACGAAAAAGTCCACCTTTACGCTATTTGAGACAGGCCGCGTTTATTAGCAGGCGAGACAGGGCGTTGGGTCAGCCGGCCATTGGCAGCATTGCTACCTCCCTGCGGAGTAGAAGGCTGAGAGCCTTGCATCTGTCCTGAAGTCAGGGCCGAGTTTTGCGGGAGGGCTGAAGGGTACTGGTAATAACTTGGTTGATGATGAGCGTCCATCAAATCGCCCATGCTTATCTTTTGCTTCTTGATAATGGCATCGTCAGCGGAGGGCAGGACAGAGGCAGCAGCACTAGCACCAGCAGCGTCTGGAGGAGGCGGTGGAGGCAGCATAACCATACCTCTCGAAGGCGGCCTTGGCGAGTAAGGATTGTGTGCAGCAGCAACAGTTTCTAGTTCACGCTGCCTCGACAGGACCCGTTCAAGCTCGCCTTCGAGTCGACGTACTCTGTCTCTCCATTCAATCTCACGACGCTCAAAGTCGTCGACGTAGAGACGAAGCTGCGCCTCAACTTCCCTCCGCACTTCCAGATCCTTTCTGGCTGTTGCCTCGGCAGCTTCCAGCTCAGCAACCCTGGATCGGAACAAGTCGTTGACCAACTCGAGCTCGGATACACGTGTCCGCATTACTGAAACTTCAGCGGCCCGATCATCCGGCGGCTGTCGGCGCAAAAAGTCTTGTGAAACTTGCAATTCGTGAGCAGGTTGCGTTACAGCACCAGTCTGTTTTTGATAATCTTGTTTTTGATAATCTTGTTTTTGATAATCTTGTTTTTGATAATCTTGTTTTTGTAACTCTTGGTTTTGGTACTCTTTGTTTTGATATTCCTGCCTTTGTATCTCTTGCTGCTTGTCCTGGTACTGTGAGTATTCCAGCCGGGGCAGTGTAGGCCTGTCCTGGTCGAGAAAAGTCGAGATTCTGGAGGCAGAGGCTGGAGAAGCCGGAGCTGGTAGAGGCTCAGATAAAACTCGGGCCGATGACGTACTAGCGCTTGCCATTGCTGGGGGAGACGCAGCTTCTGCTCCGGCAGTACCAATCCGTGAAACGGGACTCTGACTGCCGTGCTGGCCGTTGTAGACGAACCCGACTGGAGTGCCGTGTCCGTGAGGGAAAACGTGAGCGTGAGCGTGGCCGTGGCCATGATGATGGTGTCCGTGATTGTGCACAAGGATATGAGCGTGAGTGTGCAGAGGATGGTGGTGGATATGATGAGCAGGAGCCGTAGAAGGATGACGACTTGGTCCGGCGAGAGAAGAAGCGTCTGCGGACTGACCATCGGAACCTGCTCGAGCAGGCTGGTCTAGAGTGGAGGGTGGCTGCTGTTGTTGTTGCTGCTGCTGCTGCTGTTGCTGCTGCTGCTGTTGTTGTTGTTGTTGTTGTTGCTGCTTCCAAGGCAGAGCGGCTTCTTGTCTTGAATTTAAAGCACTCGTATCCTGGTCGGACGGGTGCAAATTATTAGACGACGGAACCGGATCTGCTCGTGCAAGTTGGGGCCTTGCCGGATCAGAGGCAAGCGTACGTGCTGCTGAAGGTCTGTTTAAAAACCCTGCTCGGAATCCAAACGTCGAAGTAGCAGCTGATGCCGCGTTGTAGCCCTCAGATTTAATTTCTTTAGGTTTGAGTGAAGGTTCTGCATCCGACGGAGACAGAGAGCGACGACGAGCGTCGCGATCATTGCCGTTATGATGAACGTTTATTATATGGTGATGGTGGTGGTGGTGATGGCCTAATCGAGAGGACTGCTGACCTCTGTTTGAGGGGCTTTCCATATCTCCACCGGGACTGGTTTTGTCAGTACTGCCACTGGCCGCACTGTTGCCCAGGCTCTTTGCCGTTGCCTTGGACTGCCGTCCACTCGACCGTGGACGAGAGATATCGGGCGTAGACCGTTCTTCCCCACCGTCTCGCTTATTTCCACCCGCCACCAGGGCTCCGTTCGTGGAATCACGTAAAACAGATTGAGAATCGTCCACATCCACGCCACGTCTCGGCTTTCTCTGGCCTGCTTCCCCTTCCTGGGCCGAGTCTTCATGCTCGTCGCTGTCCTCCGTGCCCTGCCATGTTAGCGGACGAACTATTAAATAAAAGGTGTAGAGTTTGCTTGAGCGTGCGATTGTGAAATATGAGAAATAGTGCACGAGAAGTGTCCAAGTATCACACAAACTACCAAAAAGAGTTTGAAACTGTTGATAAAAGACTGATACTGTTGATAAAAGGGATTGAAGATGATTTTAAGAATTTTACGAAAAAAAAAAAAAAAACAAAACAAAACAAAAAAAAACAAAACAAAACAAAACAAAACAAAACAAAACAAAACAAAACAAAACAAAACAAAATCCCAAGTTTTGACGAAATTATAAAGTAAAACTGCAATTGAATAGCAAATCCTCTTACCCTTCTACTCTTGCTATTATTCATGACAAACCCGGTGTGGTTCTTGACTCGATTCCTGGATTTTATAACGTCCGTCTTCAAAGAAATAGGCCGAGCTCTACCGTGCAATTTCAAAAACAGCCCACACGCATTACACAGAGTCTGTCCAATCTCGTCGCGGCGCCAAAGAGGCGTCGTCGACGTAGAGCAGTTCTGGCAGACTGGCGGAGCATCTGCCGACTGGGTATTATGGCTATTATTATTGTTAACAGTGGTACTAGTCTCCTCGCCCTTTGCGTCGGTAAACCCTGGATCTCTTTCACCCCGAGCATTGTGGTAAGGGGCGGGAGAAACTGCTCCGCGGAACCCGTTTTCCGCCATTGGCCTTCTCGCTGCTACAACCGCAGGAGGTCGGCCCAGCAGAGGAGCAGCGGCAGAATAAGAAGGTACCGTACCGTTTCCGCTGGCTCCGCCTGCGGGGCTACCATTACTGCTGGCGGCAATTCTGCCACCAGCACCCGTCTCCTCAGTCTGCATTTACCTCGTATGAGTGTATAGCCAAGCTATACTGCAGCCAAAAACGGTCACGCTCAGTTTTGATCTCTGCAATAATGAAAAAAAGGCTTGATCAAAGCAGCAAACAAAAAGGGGTCCTGCCGGAGAGAAAAGGGTGGCTAATTAGTGCGAAAGAAAGAGCGGGTTGGATATTGCAGTACTGCACCGCTTTTCCGCAGGTTTTTGGGGCGCAAACCTGACTACCGCTGCCGGTTAGCTTTGCTCTGGGGCCGATAAGACTTTTTTTTTGGGTGTCGTACACAAACCGACGATAAGCAGAGTGTATACCGTTATCACGCACAATTGCTGTGGAGTGATAAGTGTAGATTTTTAAGTAACACTGGATTTTTCATCACAGGGGTTATACGGGATGGATGGGCAGCTGTTATATTTGATACGTATTTAATACCTCTTTAATACCTAATTGATACGCACATTTATACGTATTTGATAATCATTTTTGGTTATATTATAATGGATAATATACGTGTCGAATACGTAATCGTAATCATACTCGTACCTCCCTCCATACGTGAGGATGAGTTTAATATACACGCAAGCCTTTATAAAATATAATAGCCGCTCAATGCATATAAATTGGGCACACATGTAGGCCACTACGCCATAAGCCGTATGCGGACTCGCATTCTCAATCGCGAACGCACACACATTACATTGCTCACTCCGCAGAATGGTCGCTTTGCCAAGTTTAGCTTTATATAGAGATTCGATGATACAATTACTCCTCTATTCTTATCCTTTAGTACCCATATTTCTTACAACGTGGAGAAATATAGCCGCCAACCCTAACTTTTAGTAGCCAACCCTAATGGGCGAATATACGGCCGTGAGAAGGTCTGGCGCACTATCGCGATGCCTCCAAGGTATATTATTTATTCAATTTCTTTACGCAAACAACCTGTCTGCATCGCCCGTATTACCGTTTACCTGTGCATTTAGAGATAAACTAGGCTTTAGGTAAAAGATCGGTCGGTTGTCGTTCCATTGTCGATCTACGCAATTGATAAGCGTTGCACAATATCAACAAGACATTCTCCACAGTATCCACATTATCCTTCTACAGAGCGATAGATATAAACTAGTTGCCATACAAGCATTGAACAACTAATGTCTAAAGGCGCAAGAGACATTATCTTCACGACACACTACCGAAATCGGTCTCCAACCACGTGTTTTTGTTCCAGTCGCCTTGTACTTTTACTTTTCCCGCGATTTCGACTGCACTATGGCAGTATTCCAATTATGCAATTATCTACAATTATATCCAATTATCTACAATTATATCCAATTATATTCAATATACAATTGTATACAAATATCATTCAATACGTCCTAACGCTAACATTGTAATATACTGGATATACGGCGCGATAAATCATTGGCCAGGCACAGAATGAACGGGTGTCGTCCCGCTTCATTGTAATGGCGCATAGCCGCGAACCGTCGGGCGCGAGTGTTTTAGCCGCTGAAGAAGCCAATGACGCGAATGAGCAGACACCGTTACTTCCCAATGCTGTTCTGACCGGATCGGGTGCTCAGGACGCGGCAACACACCATACAGGAGCCGTACCAACCACGTATAAAAGCAGCCGTAATCGTGCAAATTCTGTGATTGATATCAGATCAATTAATGCGCGCTTTGAACGCTGGATTGAAGAAATAACACGTCGTATACGCACCCATCACGTACGCCCCCAAAACTGCATAATCATTGAGCATTAGCCTCAATATCTGTTGCCTCTTGTAATCAGATCGAATTAACATGTACAGGACTATGACGCACCGATATATTACTCTGTCTTTATCGCTCCAGTAGGGTGCGTTCCGAGTTTGGGCGACTCGAGGACTGAGGTCCTTGATCGCGACGCTGGCGTCGTCAGTCATACCGAGTACCATGAACGCGTCCGTGCTGCTCGTACTGCAATTGCCCGTGGGATTCAGCCAAGGCTTATACGCCAGGGCTCTTCTGGTAGCTACTTTCTCCTCGATACTCAGGCCAATATTGTGGGCATTTTCAAACCAAAAAATGAGGAGCCTTATGGCAAATTGAACCCAAAATGGACAAAATGGTTACATCGTAATCTTTTCCCTTGCTTCTTTGGCCGCTCTTGCCTTATTCCCAATTTGTCTTATATTTCAGAGGCGGCTGCTTGCCTTTTAGACCGTCGTCTGCAAACTTACCTTGTACCCGCGACCGAGTGTGTATACTTTTCCTCACCCGCTTTTAATTACGCGTATTTTGATAGACGCGCTTTCCGCAAACGTGGTCAACCATTGCCAGACAAATTGGGCAGTTTCCAATTGTTTTTGCGTGGATACAGTGATGCTGCCGTCTTTCTCCGTGAAAACCCTTGGCCTGTCCCAGGATTTTCTGCTGCGGCAGCTGCCTTTATTCACCCGCACTCTGAAGGGACTGCCTCGCCAGTTGATGCCTCAGAGGCCTCTTCAGAAACGCACACAGAGGATCAAGCGCGGGGCTCAAGGTGGTACCCTTTTACACGCTCTTCGTCTGTTCCTTTGACTGCTACTGGTGACAATGCTGATGATATTACGACAGCGCAACAAGACCAAGCACCTTCACAACGGCTACGGCCTCGAACACCTCGACGGCGGCAGCGGTTTCGTTGGACGCCGTCACTGCAACAGGAATTCCGGCAGCAATTAGAACGGCTTGTTGTGCTTGATTACATTATGCGAAACACGGATCGTGGACCGGATAACTGGATGGTTCGTGTTGAATATAGCGAAGATGGGGACCCTGTGCATATTCATGTTGGAGCAATTGACAATTCACTTGCCTTTCCCTGGAAACACCCTGACGAGTGGCGGTCATTCCCTTTTGGCTGGCTGTTCCTACCCGTTTCCCTGATTGGCCAGCCCTTTTCTCGGGCGACTCGAGAGCATTTCTTGCCCCTGTTAACAAGCACCGAATGGTGGCAGCAAACAGTGTCGGATTTAAGGAATCTTTTTGCTATTGATGCCGATTTTAAGGAGAGCATGTTTCGTCGTCAGATGGCAGTGCTCAAGGGTCAAGCGTGGAACGTGGTTGAGGCGCTTAAAGACCCAAGGCAGAGCCCGCTAGAGCTCTGCCTCCGGCCCCGTGTTGCTGTTATCGATGATCCTGTAAGGATCCCAGTAATTTCCGAAGCTACTCTGGCAAGGAGGAATACGGGAGGCCAACAGCCTGAGCCTTCTTTGCCTTCTTCTTGGCAAGAGCAGAATCAGCCGGAAGGCAGTCGGACTGGATTCAATTCAGAGCCCAGGATCCGCGGCAAAACCAAGCCTGATCATAATGCGTCGAATGGGTTTGCCCAATCTAGAGTGTCCAAGCACTCTCGACTCTCGTCGCTCGATGAAGTGGGCAGTAATGGCCAGGACTTGGGTGGCCAGCAGAGCCGGCCATCCCTTTCCCTGAGCCGCTCGAAATCCAGTGCTGGCGGTGATAACGGCGATAGTGAGGGACTACGGACGAGTGCACTACCAACACTGGCGTCACTGGCCAAACAGGGGACTGCAAAGGGCTCTGAAAATACGGAACACAATTCTGCTTACAAGCCCCAGGCGGCAATGGTACCTCGTGGAAAGCCGAGGCGGATGCGCGGGTACTCGCTTCCTAATGCCGACGATGGGTTTGCCGGCCAGCTTTTTGCGTCTGCAGGGTCTGCCTTACAGCAAGTTAGTCCCGCAATGTACAATATGCCAGACGCTTATGAGACTGTAATTGCGGAAAGACTGGTACCAGTCAAGGCCAATCCTTTATTCACCTGGTGCTGAATCATCTCGAGTATACTTGCAACTGGACCGCATTTTGTATTTTCAAAGGAGGCATTTTTGTTTTATTACTCCCGATGTGTACAGTATTTGATTTAGATTCTAAATTGAGCTGCCATGCGATGGCCATAATGTCTCGGCACACAAAGGCACAAGCGGTGCATGCAGAGAGTAAGATACCCTTGACCGCTGTGAACGGTATTATTGTTTTCATTATATGCAATAATGGGAGGGAAAGACAACGTAAAATTTCTAGATATGTACAGTAATTAATTGACGTTTATGCTTTCACGTGAAAACAAAAACTCTTCTTTTCTTTTCATAGTCGCCCATTATAGCTCATTGATAGCAACTTGCATATCATCGCGCAACCGCTGCTGAATTAACCGCTCATTCATAAGATCATTTTCCACTGCAGCAAGTTGCGTTTGTATTTCTGTTAATTGTGCAATTTGATCATGCTCGTTACGCTCAATACCAGGCAGCGCGTCTACCAGCGTCTCAATTTGGACTGCTTTTGTCACAATATCGTTAGCTAGTTCCTCCTGTACTCGCGCAAACTTTTCTGGGTCATCTGGAACGACTGTGATTGTTAGCGATTGTAGAGATTGATCATGTACTTACAATTAGCATCGCTCGATTTTTCCTGTCCCGGAAGCGGCACGAAATCATGGTGAGTGTTGATGTAATGAATAGATGAGAAAAATTGCGTTGTTAACTGTGGAGTAAGAGAGATTGTTTCGCTTTTTTGTCGTACCTGGTCCAATGCATTTCGCAGCTGGCTAATTCGGTCCATTGTGCATGCCGTAAATTAAAAACATACAGCGACTAATACTAACATTTTTTATGTATGTATGAACTGGCTCTTGATTACGATGATGCATGTGTATAAGCATGAGTTCATGAGTGGTTATTACACAATCACATTGGGGGCTATCGAAGACCTGTGGGGATCGAGAAAACGCTTCTAGTCGCCTCCAAACATAGCCTTTGCCTATAGAATCACGGCATTTGCTTCAAACCCCCATATTAATTCTGCCTATTCTTATATAAACTCTAACCCTGATAGGATTGCGCACTGTAATTATTCTATGGGCGCATACAAAAGAAGTAAAGGCTGAGCGTATATGCTCCAGTTGCTCCAGTTGCTCAATACTCTAGAGTAAGGGACAGACTGCCTTGCCCTTCCAAGGTATCGTGTGTCGCAAGGCTTATTGGCTTTTCAAGTTTTGGGCAGTAGCATCAGCGTTTATTTCTCTTTTTGACGTGCTAAATAATAATATTTAGTCGCCTGACTCAAATAAAGTTTATCTTTCAACAAACTAACGAGACTCGTTGAATTAGATAGGCCTAAACATTTTAAAAAGTACACGGGAGAGGAGCTCAGCATTAAACTTTTCAAATCTCGTATACTAACGTCCGAAAGTGAAGTGCCTTCGATCAAAGGCGGCGGTGTGCGACATGTCGGTCAGGGATTAAAGATATGCTGCTGGCTTTTTTTGTAGCAATTATGACAAATACACAGCCTTTTTAAGTTAATATACTATGCCAGCCTTCAGCAGAATGCGCTCTTTGCATACTGTTCACAGCATAAATTTTTCCTGGCGGTTGATACCGACACTGAGAGCCCAGCTTTTCCTACAACAGCGTCAATGCAATTCTTCGCTTGCAACAGCATTAGTTCCTGTTGAACCGCAACCACCGTCTGCTACTCTACGGTCCTATCAACATGAGTGTATCGATGAATGCCTGGCGGCATTACAAAAAGGCAAATCTCGTATAGCCGTATCTTTGGCCACTGGTGGAGGGAAAACTGTCATATTCTCAGAGTTAATCGGCCGTCTGCCCCTGCTTCGAGAAGAGGCACGTAACACGCTTGTTCTTGCTCATCGACATGAACTCGTCGAACAGGCTCGAGCCCATTGTGCTCGATTATATGGCGAAGAGGTAGAACAATTTTGTATATTTTTATTGAAGCTTTATTAATTTGAACAAAGAATGTTGAAGTGGAAATGGGCAACTCTCATGCTTCAGGGAATGCGCTAGTAACGATTGCATCTGTCAAAAGCTTAGTATCAGGAGATCGCCTCTTGAAATTTTCTCCCAGAAATTTCAAGATGATCATTATTGATGAGGCCCATCATGCTGTTGCAAGGACGTATAGACAAGTGCTTAAACATTTTGGGGCACTTGAGCAGAATCCAGATGTAAAAGTCGTAGGATTTTCTGCGACGCTCAATCGAAACGATGGACTGGCTCTTGGACCGGTTTTTGATCAAATCGTATATCACAAAGATTTTGTCTCTCTCATCAATGAAGAATGGTATGAGTGTCTTGAGAAACTCAATTAATAGTACAGGCTGTGCCCGGTGAAGTTTACAAAGGTGTTTTACGGTGTGGACTTGACGGGTGTCGAGGAATCGAGCAATGGCGATTTTAAAACCGGTCAGCTCAGCAAGAAAACGAATACAGAGGAAGCCAATAATATTGTTGTTGCATCCTGGATTGATAAATCACGTAATTAGTCATTTGGCCAAAAATTATTAAAACTAACCTGATACTGATAGGCGACGAGCGAAAATCCACATTAATTTTCGCTGTAGATATTGACCATGTCGAGGGTTTGACTGCAACTTTTCGCAAACACGGAATCGATGCTCGCTCTTGCAGTAGCAAAACGAGAAAGCATGAGCGACTACAACTGGTTCAGAAATTCCGAAATAAAGAATTCCCTGTGCTCGTCAATTGCGGCTTATTCACTGAAGGTACTGATATACCCGGAATTGACTGTATTGTATTAGCGCGGCCGACGAAGTCACGCAGCCTGCTTCTGCAAATGATTGGCCGTGGCCTGCGTCTTGCACCGGGCAAAAATGACTGCCTTATTATCGATATGGCAGCTACACTTTCCATCGGACTGGCTACAATTCCGACTCTTTTTGGTCTTGAGCCGGATGAAGACATGGAAGGCGAATTAACTGCGGAACAAATGCTCGAGCGAAGACAAAAACAACTAGAGCATCAAAAAATGGATACGCTGGTCCAAATTGAAGAGATTAAAAAAGAACAAGAGGGTGATGAGCAGCCAATTTCGCCCGGGGCTGTTGCATATCTCGATTATGACAATATTTCAGAGCTTTTAATCGATACACTAACCGATGATGAGGTTTCTGTTTCAGACATGACACCAAATGCTTGGGTTCAAGTAGGAGACGACAAACACATTTTGCAATTATCGACAAGGGGGGAACTTGTTATTAGACGATATGCAGAAAAGAATCCAGTAAATGACCCTGATTTAATTGAAAATAAAGCAAAGGCAAAAGGATCAAAAGCCAAAGGATCAAAGGGGAAAACGAATATCGAAGCCAATTCGAAGCTTGAGGATTCAGCCTCCATGGCCCAAAATTCGTTTAAATATCAAATCGATTTCTTACCCAGGTTTCGCTTGTGTGATAAGAAATATATTCGGATCAGTCGTCGCGTATTGGCCAATGAGCTGCCTTCTCTTGAACATGCGTTCAGATCGGCCGATAAATTTGCACAGACATTTCGTTTGCCACCAAATAGTTTGCTACGATTTGCGAAATGGCGTAAATTGCCAGCAACATCCGCACAGCTGGAACTGATCAAGAAACGACTCGAACCTAGGAAAAAGGATAAGAATGAAAATGAAGTCGGATCTGCGGAGATTAGAGCTTCATCAATTGCGAGCGAACTCAAAGGCATGACTCGTGGAGCTGCTGCTAATACAATTACACGGCTATTGCATGGCGGACGTAAACTTCACACTGACCGTAGGAAAAAGGAGCAATTAAAACATCACTTTTGGGTTGAAAGACAGACTCGCCGTGTAGCTGAGCTGAAACGTCTCGCCGAGCGACTTGAATCGCTTACATCTTGATCAATTGCAATCAATTTTGAAGGGTTCTGCTAAGAAAGTTTCGTCTTTGATAGTCTTTAAGCACGGCTCTTTAGGTGTTGTGTATCTAGGGCAAATTTGATGACTGACGCCAGCGGCGAGTCTTTTGCAATTTGGCTCAGTGTTTGTTTTGCTACTTTTGCATGCCTTTACAGTATTAAGTTATTTGGATTAAGTCCACAATACATCCGTTTCAGTATGCTTGAATAATTATTACAATACTATGCAAACCGCTATTGTTCAAGAAACACTAATGCAAAACTAGATCCAATCGCCGTTATTCTTTGTCGGCGTCGAGGTGATATTTGTGGTCTCCAAGCTGAGAGCATCGTCGTCATTGACGCGGCGAACGATATCATGATGTGCACTGAATAGCGAACCATTTGTTGAAGTATCAGCGTCCGTGATGGAGTTTGCAGTTGGCGAAGAACGGCCTTCGCCCTCGCTGCCGTTAACTGAACGCGGCTGAACACTCACTCGTACATTAGCGTCCTTTGAAGTGAAAGACGCCGGGGAAAGAATATCGTCTCCTCCAGTTAGAGGTATATGAGAGCTTGTTATTGATCCGTATCTGAGCAGCTCACTTGCATGGTGTGCTTTTCTCTCTGTTGGAACAGGATTAGACCCGTGTTTAAGCCGTTGATCACTGAGTCGAGCATTGAAATGTGTAGAATTACTGATATGGTTTTGTTTTCGTGGAGTCTCTGCCGTTTGTGCTGTGGCCCACATGGCAGTGAGAGGAAGGGAAAAGGTGACAATGCATTGAGTGATGGAGGAGAACCCATTGAAGTCGACAGCGAAATCGACAACTGTAAAAATCGCCGGAACAACAAGTGTCTGACTTGTCATAATAACCACCACTTGCATGGGCCCGAAATGACGAAGCCCCAGACGGTGGCGCAGGAGAAGTGCACGAAAGAGCTTGAATAAAAGAACGACAGAGTAAAAGCAAATACTGAAAGCGAACAGGAGACGTGCTGTTTGATAATACCAGGGAGCGCCCCAAAGCTGAGCAGTGCCGGAAAGATGACGCTGCTGAATAGTAAAGCAGTTCATAATAGCAGAATAAGTCCAAAAGGCGGTGGTAACAAGGTTCAGCAGTACACCAAACACTGTAAAAACTAGACGGGCCGTATAATGCGTTGCGTAAATAACACGCACCTGAAATAGGAGAGAAAGTTCCGAGAAAAACACAATAAAAATCGGCATGCAGGCAGCCGCTTGCGAGTTTATCGAGTCTTGAGCATGAAGCTGCCTGAAATCTGCGCCTGTTTGCACGAGCAAATGTGCCCAGCCGCCAGTATAGTAAAGAGTTTGCAGTATTCCACGAACGCAGGACATGACAAGCGAAACAATATTCATTGCGAAAACAATAGTTTTACGTTTTTCCGGTTTCGTTATCACTATGACAACCAGGAGCAGCATGGCTGACATTGCAACTTCTGCGGAAAAGACCATACCGCCTTTGACAATGAGCTGCCGGTTCTGGTCAATTTGTGCAGGTGTAACTTGAAGGACTTGGCCAGTGCCGCTCGTAATATTTATGGGCTGATTGTACACCTGCTCTAAGGGGAGCATGGAGCTAGACATTTTGATATGATTGCTGTTTAATTGTCTCTGCACTAGAATAAAGACAATGGCGGAGGAGTGAGAGCTTGCTTGACTGATTGCGACAATGGCAAAGACAAAAGAATGGATATTTGTCTGTAGCGGTAGTGGCCAAGAGCTGCCTTTCCGGTAGATTCAGGTCTCTCAAACGAATCGAGCTCAAAGACGGCTGTAAACCAGTAGAAACAATGATACGGCTTTAGCCACAGCGGCAATGGCTACTTTCCTGTCGGCCACAATCAGCCGCCGAGTAGTGTATATATATACTCTAGCCTCCTTCTCCCACGCAAGAAAGAGCTGCGAGTCCAGTCTTGACAAGAACGGAAGAGGCAATATTAGCGTTGCAAGGCGCTCTGATGGAGCTTTCAAAGGCCATTTGCTCCGTTATTATACGCCTCTGATCTGATGGAAATGCCAGTATTGTAGATATTTGAAGCATTTTGTGAATGGCCGTTGTGAATGTACAAGGGCGTTATTAACGACATAAAGGGAAATTGAAGGAAAATAAATTGGAGAAAAATAAAGACGGGCGACAAGTGAATGATAACGAAACTGGCCGTGAACGGCTCATGGTTCGTTGACTTGAAGGTGGATACAATTTGATGAACAACTTTCTAAGAGCACCTGTCAAGATTTGAAGGCGCCCACGTAAACATGCTTCATATTAAAAATACCTTGTAAAAGGAAGTCAAGGGGGACCGTATGCATATAAAAGCCTCAAGATTGTAGACCCATATTGCCCTTGGCACCTGTGCTTTGCACCATTCTCCTCCTCTCTTGAAGGACTAGACTTGCACGCTTAGGAGCATACCGGCTGCTTCTTACCTATAAATTGCGCGCTTATCGAGTCGACTTTCCAAAATGACTGAAAACGATAATGCTTCAACACCATCGTCTCTGGGCCATGAAGCTTGCAAGACGGATTGGCTTACAGGTTGGTCAGGTTTGTGTGTATAATCTAATTTGCAGCACCATTGCCGCGAAAACGGACACTTTACGATTAAAGTACGCACCATAAAGCGGGCTCTTTTGCATGCTAAACTGAGAAGGCAGCAAAGGACAATTTTGATTCTGTGTATGCAGCTCTATACATTATAGTTGGCGTTGGCCTCATAACGGAAGACGAAACGGCATTAATTTATCGCTAAACTGGCTCTCTTATCGCACGTATGCCAAGCTCGGGTTCAATCATAGCGCTATACCGACGACACAGCATATAATAAATATATTTATATTGTAATTTACTATGAGGGCTGATTACTTATAGACTTGGAATTACAAGGATTTGTAGTGTATTGTAGCGCGTTGCGCCGACTTTGAAATATTACGGTCGGTTCCAATGAAGACTGAAATTAAGTAAAGATTAATGCCAATTTTTCATCTGCTTGTTTCATCCGATATTTATCTCCATGTTTCACAATGGCATATGATATATTTCATGATATATTTCATGATATATTTCATGATACATTTCACATGATATATTTCATGCTGCATATATTTCATGTATATCTTATTCCATTATATTATGTATAAATCCCCTGCGTTCAATAGGAGGACAATGCTTCTCGGCTAATGCAGCCCCAAAGATAATGAATGATATTAAAAGCAACCAAGCCAGTTGGGTAAGCATACAGAACTATTTCCTAATATGCTTTTCCATACCTTCCAGCATGATCGATCACCGCGTCTCCGTTGCCGCCGGCAAAACAGCCATACATACGCTGCCCGACGGACCTAGACCAGGCGTTTCGACCAATGTAAACAGACTGCCGTTTTCGGGCTCGCAATGTGAATTAATGGCCATACAATATGAACAGCCGTCGCGACTAGCATTACTTGGTAAGCAACCGTCTATGCTATAGTAGGCGGTTAAACACATGGTAAGTAATACGCATTATTCTGCGTACCACAAGCACCTGCTATTATTTGCAGTATTATGTGTGATATAATTCCATAGGCTTATGTAAATCCTGCTTTAGTATGAGGTCCACTATTCAGTCGATATATTCGTCCACCCTATATTGACCAAACAGATCCTTTAGGTAAAAAGCCGCTACCGTAATTTTCTGTTTAGACAACAGTATAATTGGCACTGACCCCGTTGTTGTGTGCCGCCATACGTGCGTGTACGCGGGCGTTAGTGTGCGCGGCCGTCTATTGGGTCTGCAGGCTGATAACTCAGTCTTTAAACTGCACTCTACACAATTTTCGGTTTTTATATTACGATAAAACTGTTTGTCCAAGAACGAGGCAGCTCTCATTGCTTTGTCGCTGGTCGATATTTTCTGGTGCCGGGGCGTACATGCTAATCTAGGGCTTTTTGTCTTTATTTCCTTTTTGGAGTCAGTCTTGTACTGTGCGCTCTCTACTCACTTGGCTCACGCACGTTCTTTTCTCTGTGGTAGATTCTAAAAGTCGACTTTGAATAGCCCTGTGCATTATTCAAACTACCATTCACGAAGTTTTTTAAGCTTTACAGGAGACTCTTTTATTTCAACAGTATATTGTTATCAAACCGCTGCCCTACTCACTACTCCAAACATGGTTTATTTCATTGATATGTCAGTTTGAGCCGCCAGCTGTTCATTTAGTGTACAAATTGTCGCTGCCATTGGTTTTTACCTTTTGTTTTTTCTTCTTGTAATCATACCTGATTGCGTGAGACAAGATGTCTTTGTCCCTGAGCAACGATGACGAAGGGCTTAGTATGGGCGAAATGGACACAGATTACAAGGCAATGCACCGGACGAGTCCAATCCCATTCCCCGGCGATGCTTTTGATTATAAGCGAATACTCATTGATGATTCTGAAAATGACGATCAGAATAGTGTACAGAATAGTGTACAGGACAGTGTACAGGGAGAGCCTAAAGGCCTGCGGCGTTTTGCTTCACTGCTCGCGGTCCTCGGTTTTACCATCGTATCGATTGCGCTGGTGGTACATTCGTTCAGAAATTACCAGGTCGACCCTAAGACTTGTGACCCGGTATACATGATACCAACGTATGCTCGAATTGACGGTTTTGATGCAGAGCATACACGACTTTCCAGCAAGTATTCTCTCTACCTGTACCGTGAATACGGGGTAGATCGTGTCCTCGAGCCACAAGGAGTACCCGTGCTTTTTGTACCCGGAAACGCAGGGAGCTACCGGCAAATCCGTTCGATAGCAGCGGAGGCAGCTGCACAGTATCACCAAGCCGAGCTGTTCCGAACACCCACGGCTCACGCCAATGGATCAAGGAGTCTTGACTTTTTCACGGTTGATTTCAACGAAGATTTCTCTGCTTTCCATGGGCAGACAATTCTGGACCAGGCCGAGTATTTGAATGAAGCAGTTACCTACATTTTGTCTCTGTACCATGATACTCGCAAATCAGCCGTCGACCAGGGCCTTCCGGACCCGACTTCCGTTATTATTATTGGCCATTCAATGGGCGGCATTGTGGCCCGCACAATGCCGCTGATGTCAAACTACATGCTGGGATCAATAAACACTATTTTGACCATGTCGGCCCCTCATGCTTTAGCCCCGGCCGTCTTTGATCGTCGGGTGCACGATGTCTATCAGCGAATGAACACGTTTTGGCGAAACGTGTTCCACCCGGAATTAGCGGGCAACGCTACAGCTACACTGTTTCCAGCCGGAGGCAGTTTAATGAGTACCGCTGCCGGAGCGTACAGTGTACTCTCTAAACCAGTCTCACTTTTCGCTGAGAGTTTCCGTGAAATGTCATTGATTTCCATCGCTGGAGGCGGCCTAGACACTGTAATTGCGAGCGACTATGCCGCAGTGTCACACCTTCTCCCGGCCAGTCATGGTTTCACGGTTTTCACGTCCACAATCCCCCATGTTTGGTCCGGCGCTGATCACCAATCCATTCTGTGGTGCGATCGGCTGCGTAAAGTTATTGCCCGTACGTTGTTGGAGATAGTAGACGTTAGACGGAGCGAGCAGACACTCGCTTTAGCACCAAGGATGAGGGTTTTCCAGAGCAATTTACTCTCTGGGCTGGACGCGTTAGAGCCCGAAGAGGCTGCCCGGGACAGTGGTGGCAATACAGCACTGCGTATGATTGAGCTTAGTAGTGACAAGGAGCCGTATGACGTATTGGCAATTGATCAAATGTTGGTATTGTCAGAGTTTGGAGGGCTCAAGTCTAAGCGAATCCACCTTTTGCCCGTCCCTCCCTCCAATGGCGGCCGTGGCTCAGTCGTGTTTACCCTGATGACAGACCGTAAACTGCTGGCCAATGACCCAGCGGCAGTTGCCCAGGGCAGGGCTCCCAGGCCCAAAGAAATGGATGTGCTTTTCTGTGGCGTTGTGCCTTCTCACCAAGCTGAAGCTGGAGCGAGTCAGGCAGCTGCCGACTCGCTGACCCGTCCGACCTGGCTGTCCTGCCGGCAGCCACCGAGAATAGCAAACCTGCCCTCCTCAACGCCCAACGATACTCTCGCCTCCTCCTCAACTTCAAGCGGACTGTACTACCTGCAGCACCATTTTGATAGCACCAGCGATACCCAGTTTGTAGCCATTATCGACGAAGCGGGAGGTGAGGGAGACGCTCAGAGCTCTATAGACTCTGTGCAAGGGTTCCTAGTAGCAGACTTTGTAGAGCAGGACCAGTGGTTCTTGGAGTACGATGGCAATCTGCTCAATATCCTGCTGAACGGGATCAAACTGCACTTGCCAGCGGACAGGGCGCTGAGCACAGTTGTGTCCGTCCCAGCACTGAGCTCGTGCCTTCTCACATTTAAGCTGTCTGTCCGGCAGTCCCGTACCCGTGAGCAGAGTGGCCGCCACTCTGCTCACAGCCTCTTCCAGCCGCTGGTCCGTCAGAGTGTGGCCGATGTGCACCAGTCAAAGTACTTTGTCAATGTCGACGACGACTTTGGCGTCAACTTTTACGGGATGGCTCCTTTCCTGCCTCGAGCTTCGCAGAACAGGCAGAGTCTGCAGCTGCAGTTCTTCCTCGATCCAACGGACGACAAGATTTATACAGTGACACTTAAATTTGACCTGCTCGGCAGCCTGGGCCAGCTGCTTATGCGCTACCGAACAGCACTTGCCTGCTTCCCTCTCGCTGTTATTGCACTAGTCTTCCGCAGGCAGCTGATGTACTACAACGGAGGCGGCTGCTGGATCTCTTTCCTCGACGGACTGCGCCTCTTCTTGGCCCATGATTTCCCCATCTGCCTCGGCTTTGTCACTGCCCTGGCAGTTGCCAATACTGCGCTGGACAGTACAGTATGGCCCCTCAGGGCACTGCCATTGGTGCTGCCTCTTCCCCACAGACTGGCACAGGCCTTGGCCATTGACAGGTCCCTGCTCCTGCACGGCCTGGAAAACCCTGTATTCTGGCCATTGCCAGCGCTCTTTGTCACTCTTGCCGTGGGCGTTGTGACACTGACGAGCATGCTCGTCAGTGTCGTCGGCCATGCAATCGCTATCGTCATCTCGTACGGACTGCCGACGCAGTACCTGCAGGGATTACTGACAGAGCCAGAGAGCAATCTGCCTCTTGCTGCCTCGGCAGCCGACAGCAGTGAGGAGGAGGAGGAGGAGGCATCGTCAGACGTGGACGATGTGGACGACGATGGCTCAACTACTGCCTCCTCCTCTACGCCAACCACTAAATCAGCCGTAGCAGAAGTAGGAGGCAGCAGTAGTATAGAGTCCAATCTGCCCTCAGAATCACTGTCCCTAATCTCCAAGCCGTCTACTAAACGACGGATCCTCACTACGCTTGTCCTTTTGCTCTTTGTTGCCACTTTTGTGCCTTACCATTTCGCCTTTGTGACTGCGTGTATCGTCCAGGGCTCGACGTGCACGACTGCCTGCTACCGTATGCGCAAAGCATGGCTCTGGCGGAGCCAATTACGAGCACAGCCTTTTGCCAAACGGGATTCTCTTGCAAAACGGGAATCTGCCCGGTGCCGTTCGGCACAGGATGCGAACAACTATGCTCACTCGGTGTTTATGCTGATGGTCTGGCAACTGCCCATCAATATACCAATACTAATGGTCTGGGTCCGTAATATGGCCTCACACTGGTACGTGCCGTTCTCCTCTCACCACAATGTGCTCTCTGTCGCTCCCTCTATCTTGGTCGTGGAGGCTATTTCCAGCAGCCGAATGCTGCCACGGTGCAATGCCGCCTTGGGCCTTCTCTGCTCTGTCACCCTTGTGGCAATGGCCGCGTTTGCTCTCTGCTTTGGGATGCTGCATGCTTATGCTCTGCACCATTTTGCAAACTTGTTTGCTGCCCTCTTGGTCATTGCCCAATGCAGGGGGCTTTACCCTCAGGGCGAAAGGCTGGCCGTGCTTGTATTCGACGCCCTGCTCGGGCTCAGTGGCCGGCAGGCACAGGGGCTGTGTGAAGAGGGCCACTCGAAACTGCCGAGCCAGCGAAAGCAGGGGAAATTACACAAAGTCACTAGTAACAACGACAACAGCAACAACGATAACGGCAATTATAACGGCAATTATAACAACTATAACGACAACTATAACGAAAACTATGACAACAAAAACAATAGTAATAACAACAATAATAACAAAAATAACAAAAACAAAAACAAAAACAAAAACAATACTAATAACAATAATGCAACGGACAGATCCCGTCTTTCAGCTACGGCAGGGGAAAAGGCTCGTTAGCCTCACGGAGTGTTGAAAAGAATAATGGGGTTTTATACGTCAATCACAATACTTTTATGTTTGGCCGCAGGCACGACGGTTCCTTGTGTATGTTTTGCTGTTTTAAAAGATGTAATAGTATACGATGAGAGTACGGGGTTTGAAAAAGTGACTGCCATCTTTTGCATATAGTTGCGCAGGCGACAACTGTATCATATAATCTCTCCGAACTCTGTTGTTTTCAAAAGCGCTTTAATTGTTTGATTCAGCGAATACTGAATTGTGCAAAAACCTGCTTTTTAATCTGCGAATGGCTCACACCAAGTATATGACTTGGATGATTACGCTGCTGTACGCTTTATACTACTCGATTAATTAACTAATGCTATTAATGACAACTTTTTCAAATCAATAATAAATGAAGCAAATGAATAAATCTGTGATAAAACATAGCCTTGACCAAGTTGGGTATGGCTGACTGCCAGACTAACCGGTGGACGGATGAAGGGGCAGCATTATTCCGTTTAATAGGAACCGGCAAATAGACTTGTACTGCCCGTCCTGGCCAGAGGGAACATGCTGCTCTACAGGGTACATTTTGCCCATTAGTTTTAGAGCTGCTCCGTTAAGGAGAAAGCTTCCAACATAATCGTCCATATCTTGCGCCAGCGAGACGAGAGCAATCGGCTTCGCATTAGTCAGGGCAACTGCTTGGCAAGCGGTTGAAATACGTGAAGAGCTTACAAGCAATCCTAGCAGCGGGGCTGATGGTGTGCTTAGTCGAGACTCCTCAGTGGATATTACACCACACAGCTCTCTCACAGTCTTTGGGCCTAAAGCCCTTGCCTCGTCCTTGCACTGAACTACTACATGCAACTGATGCTGCTGAGCGACATTGTTCAATAGGGGCACAGACCATGATCCTTGGAGATCAATGCCATTGTCGTGGGCTCCACCAGTACGCTCCAATTTCATGCCCAGTCGGCCCAGAGCTCGCCGGACTCGGTACTCAAACAAAGTGCCCCTGAAGACGGTTGAGCTCTTGCTCAGAGCTGTAGCCTCCGCGTACTTTAAAAATGTCTTTAATGAATTGTGCTCTGCAACTAGACGCGGCATGTCAGGCGCTGGAGGGTACAGTGGCGGCCGCGCAGAAAAATCTGTATACTCTTTATTTGCAATAAACACTTTTGGCGTCCGTGGCTTTGACCAATGGGGCCTATCGCTCGAGCGACTAGGAGCTTCGCTTTCACCAGCTCGTGGGGGGTATTGGCCTTTGCCTGAGGATTCTGTGGATCTTGATTCGAAGGTTTCGGCTCTTGTACGCCTTTGCCGCGGGTGCCTAGCGTACTCTGACCTTGAGTCTCTTGACCTTTCTGGCCTCGAGTCTCTTGATCTTTCTGGCCTTAAAGATTCGGCTCTAGAGTAACGCAAAGCCCCCTGAGAACCTCCAAATCGTGCAGTCTGAGGCTTTGAGTATTTCCGAGGTTCTGCCTCGTACCTTGAGCGTGGCGCTGGTGACTGCGAGCCTCGCAAATCTTGAACTTGCGGCCAAAAGTGTTGCGAATTCTGCCTCTGAAGCCTCGAATTTGGCTGAGATTTTATTTTAGAACTTGCTTGTCTCGTACACCGAACAGTCTTTACGGTGTGCAATGTAGCGCGAGCAGCGCTAAACATTGTCTTTCCAACAATGAGTAGACTGCCTACTTTGAATACTGCAATATATTTTTTCAGATTTCAGTCATTATATATAGTAAATCATAATTAATTAAAATAAAAATAAATAAATGAATAGATAAATAAATAAATAAATAAATACAGATAAAATAGAAATAAATATATAAAAAAAACATACTGACACTACGATTTCAGCATCTCTTTGTGTATATATTGGGCATCCACAATTACGACACGGGTGTTGCGTCAAACAGAATGGAGTTCCATTCGGATCGCATAACAGAGCAGGAGCAACGCAAATATTGGTAAGAGTACTATAGCTTCTTTGATCCAGCGCGAGTAAAACGCAATTGGACTAATTGCCATACTCGCTATTGCTGGATCGGCGGCCATTGGTTTCTAAGACTAACGAATCAAGGGAGATCTTCTCTTCACTCAACCCTATCAATGGACTCTTGGACGGCGATCGTGCCGCCGTTGTACTCAAGAATTCAAAGCTCCCAGAATCCGTTTTGGCAAAGGTCTGGGATCTGGCGGGTATGCAATATTAACCCTACTATCCTAACTCACAGATATCGATGGCGACGGCAGCTTAGACTTTGAAGAATTCTGTATAGCTATGCATCTTTTGTTCTCAATTATCAACTCGGTAACCTTGCACATTATATCCATATTATTTTTTGTTTTTTATTATTTATTATTTATTATTTATTATTTCTTTAGTTATTTATTTATTTATTTTTGTTTTGTTTTGTTTTCTGTCTAACCACATTCTAGGGAGGAGGCGACGCTCCGTCAAGTTTACCTAATTCTTTGATACCCGCGTCAAAGGCGCATTTGGTTACAGCTGGCCGAGCATTACATGGAGACGAGGAATTCGAATCTCTTCCTGATGTCGGCTATGAGGATCCGGTATGGATACGAATGCTTTAATCATTATTCTCCAGACACCACGAGTGTTTGACCGACCTTGGCGCTTTTTGCTCTACCGACTTGATTTATACCCCTTTTTAGAATCTTTCTACGTTGTCTTTGCTTCCAGTCATACTCATAATCAGGGACTGAGCGATGATTTTGACTGGTACATGAGCCCCAGTGATCGCTCAAAGTACGAGACTGTCTATTCAGCCAGTTGCGATCGACTAGGCCAACTCTCGTGTAAGCAACAATCTAAAAGTGTTTGTGTATACATTTATTCATATATTTATTTATTCATTTTTATTTGTAAATTTCATTTTTCTGACACTGCCAGTCAGCGCGTTGGACGGGTTGTACGCGACACTCGACGTCCCCGACACAGAAATAAAGCGGGCCTGGAATTTAGTGAACCCGAAACGGCAGGCGTCTATTGGCAAAGAGCAGGCGCTTTACCTTTTACATATTCTGGATCAGCGAAATAGGCGTATACGCATCCCACGCACAGTCCCGGCATCGCTGCGGACCACGTTTGAGCGCAACGAAGTGGACTATAATGTGGCAAATGCTCGTGTTCGCAGTTTACGTGAGGATCAGGAAGAAGAGCGTACGCCGAGCGAAAGAAAAGGTGATTTTGCTGCCACGTACTTGCGACGCCTTGGAGTAAGCGGTGAGCACAAATATTCGAGTAATGGATCCGACTTTTCTCAAGTAAACGATGTAGATTGGGAGGAAGTTCGGTTGCGAAAGGAGCTTGAAACTTTGGAGCAAACTATTAGCGATGCTGAAGTAGCCGCTGAGCGCAACAGACGTCGGGCTAATAATGAAGGAACTGGTGGAGAAGCCGATTCTTCACACGCTGCCCTGGTAAAACGAGAATTTGAACAGCTGCTCGAGTTTAAGCAGGACGAGCTTGCACGTCTGAAATCCTTGTCAGCCAATAATTCCAGTAAAACCGGGACCGATGCATCGATTGCACGCATCCGCCAAGATATTGATTTGGTTAGGCAACAGGTTGATATGCTGCAGACGCATCTAGACGGTCGATTGAAAGCTCTGACCCAGCTCGACCATGACTTGGAAACGGCACGCCGGTGATGAATAGTTTGTACTGGACCTGTATTAGACAATGAATCAGTAAATAATAAATAAATGAATACTATTGGTATTTTCAAGGCTTTACAAACTTAAAGGGCTGACACTTGAAGCCATTCTACTAGAGTAAAGTAGCAGCCATTCCGCAGGGATCATTAAACGGTTCTAAGCTTCTATGTACAAGTCGGCATGAACGCCTGACCTCCATTTTTAAGATTAAAAATGGCCAATCGCTAGTCAAGATCATCTTGTGGAATCTCTTCGTGCTGTGTCTGTGAGGAGACAGTCTCACTCTCTTCATTCGGCCTTGATGTACGAGTCTCTTGGCCGCCCTCTGGCTCAGTGCTCTTGCTGAGGCCAGTTGTGTTTGCATCGACCCGTCCACGGCACGTCGGGCAAGTGCCGTTCAATTGCAACCAGGGAACGATACAATCTTCGTGACTGTTGAGTTAGTTTCAAACTAAATAATATTCACACAGATGAGTATACATTTCAATAGTCGAATAAACAAATAGATAATAGAACTATAATACAAAGACAAAATACTTACAAGACATGCTTGCACGGAAGCTGTATCAGCGGCTGTTTGTCACCGATTTTAAACTCGTCCTTGCACACAGCACACTCCGAGTCAAGATCCAGGATCTCCTTTGAAACACAAACACGGGGCAAATGGGCAATAACATCCTCTGCAGAAGGCGGAGGATGATTGACCTGCTGCTGCTGATTCATCATTTGTGTAATAATATCATCCAGACCACGTTCACCCCAGGCGTAGTCATTTATATTTGTGCCTGGAGGCAAAAGCATCTGCGTCATCATATTGAAAAAATCTGTGGCTGTCGCCTGGTGAGTCGGCATAAACCCCCGTGGCTGATCAGTGCCAGAGCCAGTGCCACTGGCATTAGCGCCTTGTTGCTGTGCGACTCCACTTGCTGCCATATGCCCAAAAGCCCGGTCCAAAAAGTCTTCAAGAGGAGGAATACCCTCTTCTCCCTGGGGCGGTGGCACTTGCTGCCCGTCTCCCCCAAAATAACGCATCTCATGCACGGGCTGACCGTCCACAGTTCTAAAAGTTACGCTTACACCACGTCCACCAAACGGCAGGTTAAAGGGAACTTGCCCTCCGCCACCTTGTGGACCGGCTCCCGCTCCGGGAGCCGGCTGAGTCTGTGATTGATCCGGCGGCTGTGACTCTGCTCCCGGAGCAGTTTCATGACCGTGCTGTGTCTGGTCGTGCAAAGCAGCTGCTTGTCCCTGTGCAGAGGGATCATTAGAGGAATCACCGCCAGAGTCAGCTGGGTGGGACGAACGGACCGGCTCAGACGGAGCCGGTCTCGGCACTCCTCCAAATAGCTGCCTCAGTATAATATCTATTGTGCCTTGTAAAGGGCCCGGCGCTTGTCCTTGCGCTTGCCCTGCTGGCTGTTGTTGTTGTTGTTGTTGTTGTTGTTGTTGTTGTTGTTGTTGTTGTTGTTCAGTCAGTGGCTGTTGACGTAGGCTGCCGGGAAACGTTGTATACGCACTCATTCTGCTCCGACTCCTGTCTGTCTGTTCTGCAGTAGAATCGTTCCCCGTGGCATTATCGCTCACATTTGCTCCTGCAGAGGGAGCCTGCTGGTGCTGATTTAACTGCTGTTGTAGTAGCTGTGATATCGATAGGAAAGGGTTCGCGCCAGGCGATCCTCCAATATTGCTGCTGGCCGCGAACTGGAGTAAATTGCCTAGTGGTGCCGGTGCTTCGTGGCTTGCCTCTTCTTCAATTTCATGCATATCCACATTCTGTAGAGTTAGGCGGGATGAATAGAGAGAAAAGGAAAGCAGACGTAGATGGAAAAGACAGTAAATATAATAAATCAACGAAAAGAAAAGAAAGGAAAAGAAATCGAGTCGAATGGAATCAAATGAACTAAAATTTAAAGAAATAAAATAAAGTGGAATCAAATGAAATGAAACGGAATGAGATCAAGTGAAATCAAATTAAATTAAATTCAGCTTAATAAAAGAACAAATATTAAACAAATATTAAAAATCGAAAACCGATACAGACTAAACAAACGCCCGGAAAATTCGAACTTGTGGGTAAAGTATCGCACCAGTGTCCAACGATAGACTTACCATTTCACAAAAATCGCCACCGCACGCAGGGCAAGGCGGCGCATGGTTAAACACAGCGCCGCACTGGTGGCAGAACCAAGGCACACGTTGCGATGTATTAGTATTTGACTCATTACTCTCCGACGCGCCTGAACGGCGCGGGGGTTCCGCGCCGTCATTTGTGCGCTCTCTTGAGCTCATTTCAAAATTCTAGCCGCTCATGGCCGAGACGCGGTTTATGGATTCGGGCTATAAATGTTTATGTCATGTATTATTTAATTTATATTATATGTGTGTAGTACTGCGAGTTCCGATATGGATGACTTACCCTGTCAAAGTGATAGTATGTCTCCAATATTATACGCCAAGTCGCCGTATATTATTTTTGTTGAAGATATTAGGTTGGAATTTGCTCTTATGGTAGATTAAATGAATTAGAAACCCTCGATTGCTTTAGCTGAATCCCCCGAGGGTTCGCTTGAGCTATATATATGTAACTATGTATTTTTGAGTGAGGGTTCTGTAAAGCTAAAAGTCAAACAACTGACACTCATGGTTGAGTTGTCTTAGCCGGTCAGTGAGTCGGCGAGTGTATTATTATTATTATAAGGGGATAATGGATTCATATTTCAGCAATTTTCACTCGTCGGAAAAAATAAATTAATTTAAATAATTAATAATTAAATAAAATAATTAATAGTTGAATAAAATAATTAATAGTTGAACAAAATAATTAAATAAATAAATAAATAAATAAATAAATAAATAAATAAATAAATAAATAAATAAATAAATAAATAAATAGTCAACCTAATAATAAAATAAATATTGTCATGTTGGCGACAAGAGGCAGGCGAGTTTGCGGTTTTCCATGATACGGTCCAAGTACGGATGGACTGCATTAGGCGCCTCGGCTATTGCCTGCGGCTTTTATGCCAAGTCTCGTGCAAGCAAAGACCCATTGTCAGCTGAGCGGTACTCTGCCACGCGTGTAACGGCACTGCGGCAATTGACACCAGACACAGCGTTGGTCAGTGTATCGCTGCCCTATGGCTTGTCGCCCATACAAAACGATACCATGTACTACGTCTCTGCAAAGGAGCCGTACATTCAGACACAGAGGCCCTATACGCCCTTGCGTATGGACAATGATGCACTGGATTTCGTGGTGAGGCGCTACGACGAAGGTGTCGTTTCACGTTACTTGCATTCGTTGCAGAAGGGCGACTCGCTGGAACTGCGCGGCCCCATTCCGCACTGGAGCCTGGCCCGGATCGGCTCACGTGACCTTGTCTTTGTGGGTGGTGGTACGGGTATTGCGCCGATAGTACAACTGCTCACTCGGCACCTTGGCAGTCCTGACGACAATGGTACTCGGCGGTTCTATATAGTATATGCCTGCCGGAGCAGCGTGCACTCTGCCTTACTGCCTCAGCTGAAACGGCTCAAGTCAGCGTTTCCTGATCGTGTCGATTTGTACGTGCACATGGACGAGTCGCCGAGCTGGAGGGAGAGGCTGCAAAGGTTGCTTGCACCGTCTGCTTTGGCCAATGACGACACTGTATGCCGTTCGGGAGGGGTTCTGCCGGGCCGCTTGATTCAACGTGCGGTGGACACAGCGACTACACGCTCACACCAGCTGCCTTTTGTCTTGCTGTGTGGGACAGACGGGTTTGTACGGCACGCGGCCAGCTTTTTACCGGACTATGAACCTGATTTAATACACAAAATTTAGGCTCGTGTACGCTTATAATGCATGCTGCCTGGCTGATATAGAAGCGGGCCCACCGTGAACCGAGGGGAAGGGTGTAAATAAAAGATGGGTTTAGCGGATTCTGAGGCTCTTATTAAAACAATAGATATATTTGAAAGGAGCAGGCTACTTTTCATAAAAGTTTCAGACATTTCCATCACCACTGGCAATAGCCTACTACCCAAGCTGAGCCATGCTGCACTAAAGGATTTAGTGTCTAGAGAGGCTCTAGGATCTGCACTAGCACGAAGAGACAAAACACAACGCCTCTTGAAGCCTTCACTTTTGTGCATGCCCAAACTCCAAGTGAAATGGATCAGTTAAATCAAGACCTCGGTTACCATTATAATACATAAACAAACAGCCATACTTGAAAGCTACCAAACTACCTTTTGCGTTTCATGAGCGCAGTAAGAACAATCCCACCGAGTGCAACCGCCGTTCCGACCACAGCCATACCCATTAAACCCTCTGTTTGAGATACCAGTTAGAAAAATCATGCACTCTTGGAATATAGAAATGACAATAAACATTGAGCGAAAACCCGTACCTCGAGCCACTTTATCATCTATCAAAGACTTCAAGCTCACTGCCTGCATGTTTGTGGGCTCTTTCTGCAAAAGCATGTCGTTAAAGCGGCGTGCCTCACCAAAGTTGCTGAGTTTATAGTGTCCCAGCGCCAGGTAGTAGAGGCACTCGCGTCTTCGTTCCGGAGAGTCACGGTAGATTTCTACACTTAGCATCAGGCCTGCACTGGCAAGAAGAGATGGTGCAGCGTACCTGACAAGAGACGAATCCCCATCTGCGGATCGCGCCGGTTATTAGACTTGATCAAGCCCCACGCGTAGTTAAACTTTGTTTGAACGCCCACAAATTGACCTTCACGTTCATATTGCCGCTGCAGCACGTCAAGCTCTTCCGGTTTCAATGGGCTATTAGCGTCTGCCGCATCTATACGCCTGTTAATACTGGGGAAAACGGTAGCGTTTGCGCTTACAAGGCAAGTTTTCCGGCGACGGCATTGTACGTCTGCCTCGAGTACGAGTAGACTTTTGTTTAGTCCCAAACGACTTAATTGTCGCTCAGATACGTACACACTACGTAATGCCCGTAGCACTGCTTCCACGAGTACTACTTGTATTTTATATAATAATCGCAGTGTTTCTAGAATAAATCGGTCTCTCAATGTAAGGACACGACCAAGTAACGGTAGCGCCAACCAACGCAAAAAAAATTCAAGTAACGTTGCGCTCGATAATCACTGTTTCCGTGTAAACAAAAGAGCAGGCAGTTGCCGTGTACAACGCGTTAAAATGGGCCAGGATAGTCTGGAAGAACTGTTCCAATCGGCGCGTCTGGGCTTCACCCTTGAACCGGACCAGCAGGCTATTGCACGCATCGATGGGGTGGTGGCGTCAACCTGTGCGAAGCGGGAACGCTGTCTGGACAAGTCGCGCTCTGTTCTTAAAGGTAAACAACAGACAGTAATAGCAAGGCAGGCCCTGGAAGCAAGACTAACACTGATCCAGCTCTCGCGCGGAACGTGCAACTCGCACGCGATGCGGCAGATTCAGCAAAACGTGCTCAGGCAGCTCAAGAGCACACGCAGCATATGCTTGAACTTGATAGGAGCAAGTTTGCATTGGCCAAAACGATCAATGAGCTCGAGGCGAGCGCAATATCGCTTGAAGTTCAACTGTCCCAGGCTCGAGCTGAGCTAGAGGCTCTTGAGTCTGAGGATATGGTTGACAAAACACTACAGAACCAGCAAGAGGATGTAAACATGTAAGATCATTAAAAGACGGCAAGCACTTGCTAACAATGAACAGTCTAAAACTCAAGTGCTATCGTTCACTTGGCATAGAGCTCGTTGAAAACAAGTCGGGAACTGGGTACGATCGCGCTGTTGTGCGGACAAAGAACGATGTGCATGTCGTCAATATTGAGAGCAAATACTCAAACTTCTTTTACGCAAATTATCTATGGGACCTGATCGCTGAATGCGAGTGAGTGGATCGTATACTGTTGTATATATGTACATATTTTATCAAATGGCTATTCATGAATCCAAGGTTGCGTCAACTCGCACACACGCAACCGCTCAATCATGCCTTTACGTGTTTTGTTTTAATTATATAGTGAAAAGAATCATCTTTTCTGGTATCATTTGCAAATATAAACAAAACAAGCCAACTCTGAATTAGCCGCTCGCTTGCTCACGCTCGGCCAGAATCTTTGCCTCTCGATAAAATCTCCGTATCAACTGACTTCTCTGCATTATGTAGGCAGCGTACCTGCCTGTGCCTCCGCCAGTGAGCACACCACACAGATCAATCAGTGTGTGCAACACGTCTAATCGCGTATCCCCTGTAGACGGCAAAGCCTTGTCTACTGTTTCACGACCATAGATATCGGCAACGTCCTTGCTGTAGCCGCTGGTACGTGGATCATCTGATCCAGAATGCATTTGCTGATTGACGTGCTGCAATTCCTGCTCAATACGCTCTTCCCGTGCATTTGCATGCCGGGCACGTGCCTCTGCTCCACGCTGCAAACGGTCTTTGGGCATAGGCAAAAAATTGAGGAGCGGATTCGCAAATTTTCGTGCAAGTGAATCCTTGTTGCAGTATTCATAGTAAAAACTCAGGGCCATATCGATTTCCTCTTTGCTCAAAGTTTCCAATTTGTTTGTATCATAATCAAACCATTGCCGATCGTCATAGTCTGGCGTTGCATCTCTTTCCTTCGCTGTAGTAGAGACAGAGGGCAGAGCCCAGGTAAATCGCGCTTTAATCAACCGTAACCATTTCAGCCAAACTTGTTCTTGAGACGCATCCATTCTAGTAAGATAAAATGTATCGAGAGCAAATATTACGACAAAAGCAGCATGAGTTTCGTAAGGGTAAGCACTGCGTTTAAGTATATCATAGTACTGGCCACCAATCACTTCAACAGTACGAACACTGACCCGGAAAACGTGCAGGGGCAACCGCAGAAGCTCAACAAAAGCCCAGTGCACGTGCACAGGGTTAACTGGGGGCGGAACCAGACGATGCCGGATGAAAAGAGTACGCAATAATTCCCGAGTGTTGTCCACTAGAGTCTTTGCATCAGGAACTTGCAATGAAAGCCGTTGCATTCTGTGCAAGACACTATGAGGTATTGTGGGCAAAAGAGCCTCTGGGAATATGTTTCTGTGTGGCTGTGAGGGGTCAGCAAACTTGTAGTACGGCAGCGTGCCTGATTTTAGCCAAAGAGCCATCTCCATGGACGTGTAGGGAAGCCGCAGAAACAAAATTGCACAGTATACAATGGCCGGGGCAAGAAATATGCCAGGACCTCGTCTGTCTAGAGGACGCAATGCCTCTGCAGAGGGGGCCACTTGCTCTAAATCTGGTGGCGCCGATCGGCCGTGCATTATGCGCTGACTATAATCGAAATAGTTGGCCTGCTGTAAGGCTTCTGCCCCTAAAGAACTAGATCCACTACTGTTTTGCGCACTCTTGCGCCCAGAGCTGCTTTTATAATTGTTATTTTCAGAGAGATGCGGCCCAGGCTTCTCCTCTTCTTCCGAGTCAGTCTCTGCTTCGGCATAGAAATTGTCCCCTGCCTCCTCCGCTTGCTGCCTCTCAACTGTATCCTCCTTCAAATCAAACCCATTCTTGACTTGTTCGCTTTTCACTGTGCTCTCGCCGTCGTAATGTCCGTCCCCCTCCTCATTATTAAGAGTTCTGTTGCTGCCCAACACAATGGTCCACAGGTGGCGAACCGTCCGCATAAACTGTTTCTGTGGGAAACCCATTTTCTGAACGAGCACACGACACTCGGCGGTAAGCAGGACTTGCGTCATTTTTGCCATTGCGATATATATGGGCCTATGCTTTTCGGTGGTTGTAGTCAGCCGATGCTCTCGCCAGCGGCTGCTTGCGCCCTTCAATCGCCGACGGCCCAAAGCCGCATTTTCCTCGTCCGCAATTTCAACATCGCCCACTCGTACATGGCCAAGGCGGCAGACTGTCTGGCCATCAAGGATCTGGTATTGCGTAGACCGGCAATTGTCCACATTGCAGCGTGGGCCCGGGAAAAAGGAGGGCATTCTGATCTAGCAGGGCAGTACTATGCAATTTCGTCAACGGTAACTCGGTGGCAGCTTGAATATCTCCGAAACCGAGTCGGCAAATGATATCACAATCATTGATATTGAAATGTCCGTCTAAACGAAAAGGCGGCCCCTAAGCTCTGTCTATTCATCGGGTTTTGCCTTTGCGACAATGATCGTCACGTACTAAACTGGAGATGCGCCATTGACAATGAAATTATAATAATTTATACCAATTTATAACAATTTAATTAGCCCTAATCCTACGGGCATGTATAAATTTCTACATCTAGTAATTATGGAGCATGCCGACGAGATACTGTATAAACTCCTCCACTTATTGCTTATAATTAGTTTCATTGTTCCTATTGTTTCATGATTTTCTGAATTTACAGCCATTGTGAATATGATACGTACATCGTCAAAAGGCCGTAAAGGTCTAACATATTGTTCAAAGGCCGTACAGATTTGCTATATTGCCTGCTCCGGCAAATTGAAGTACATGCCATCATTCTATATATTCCCAACATAAATATTTGTATTGCAAATACCATTTTATTATTATAAGGCACATTACGGTGAACAAAACATTCCGCCGTCTATAAAGTATTATTTTAATTACCCGTGGATGAATGTGACACATCATCCTCTGCGTCTACTTGAATTATTTTGCTTAAAACTTGACGATACATACAATGTATGAAAAACGCAGTATATTAACTTAATTGCAAAGTTTATTCGTCAAAATTAAATTTTACGTATGCAAGCTTACTTGTCCGCATTATCATTCCATTCTATATTCAATTGGAAAGTCCTTCTGGTGTAATCCCAAAAATTTTTTGCGCTTCACGTCCGCAAGCAGCAAAAGTCAATCAAAGGAGGAATCGCATTTGACAATGGCCGACCACGAACAGGAGGAGTTTTCGAACCAGACCGACAATGCGTCTCAGACGTACCCGGTTCAATGCTCGGCTCTGCGCAAGAACGGCCACGTTGTGATCAAAGGCCGTCCGTGCAAGATTGTTGACATGTCGACCTCAAAGACTGGCAAGCATGGTCACGCCAAGGTCCATCTCGTTGCTATTGACATCTTTACCCAGAAGAAGCTCGAGGATTTGTCGCCATCGACCCATAACATGGATGTGCCCAACATCCAGCGTTCTGAGTTCCAGCTGGTATGATTGCCATTTAAGCGGAAAATGCAAAAAGAGGAAAATTTAAAAAAATTAGGCACTTTAAAAGAATTGCAGCGTTCGGTTTGAGCCGAAAGTTGTCTGAAAATTTTTACATCGCTATAGATACTAATTTCGTACAGATCGATATCGATGACGATTTCCTTAACCTGATGGATAGCGATGGCGGTACGAAGGACGACGTTAAGGTTCCTGACAACGAAGTCGGTGAGCAGATCCGTGCTGCATTTGATGAAGGTAAAGAGCTTATCATCACCGTTGTGAAGGCCATGGGTGAGGAGCTTGCATTGTCCTTCAAGGAGGCCCCTAAAGCCTAAAAAGATTGCATGCGATATGTCGATATTGGACATTGCATGTTTCTCACCCTAGTATTTTTACTATTATTTATGTGAGAAGATTTTGCCAAAGTTTCCAGACTTTGATATTTTCTACAACATTGATGCGCTCTTCTATTCGTAATTTTCCGTGTGTGTTTTTCGCCTTGTGATGGCTTTGTTGCGGTCGCGGTTTTTATTCCTGAGGCATCTATGTTTGTATCCAGCTAGTGCTGGTACTTGCCTTGTGTCCTTCCCCCCAACGCGTCGTTACAGTTCATCATAGTAGAAAATAAAATTGAGTTTATTGGCAAATTATGAGTCGTAGTGCAAAAGTTTTCAGAGAGGATACGAAGCTTCAAGCTAGACCAGCAGGCTAGACAAGGCCACACAAATAAAGTTTCGCGATTGGTGAAATGCATGGCTAGACACGCAAGCAACTAAGCCGTTCACTGATCTGTCCCCATAGTAAACCGTACTTTTCGGGCAATTAACCTGAACTAAGAACTACACCAATTGCTTGGGTAAGATTAGTTTTAGAAAGACGTATAGCGATGTGCCAACTGAGCTGCTTTTAATTGAAATCTATACCGTAATTCCCAGTCATATTTGCCAACGAGTCTCGCCCGCCGACGCTGAGAGCTCCCTTGAATTTATCATATACGTACAAGGATGCATACTATATCCACTAAATAATAATAATAATAATAATAATAATAATAATAATAATAATAATAATAATGAGTATCGACAGGTGGTTCCAATATAGGCCTGCCGGGCAATGGACAAGCTGGAAAGCATACTGGACTCGAGTCGGTTTAGCCCTGCTTATGACGCCACGGACCCGCGGTACACTGAACTCGAGTCCTCAGTAAAGGTACAAGTCATAAATTCCGGTAGACATGACCGCTAACGGTACAGAGCTTTTCGTCCATTCTCGAGTCGTTTCAAAATACAATTGGCGCTTTTCAGCGCGACTTGGAGCATGCATCAAACGATATACAGACACTGCAACAAAGGTCGCAGACTCTGGATGTCCGGCTCAAAAATACAAAGGTAATATCGTAGAGAATTAGGCTGATGAATGGGGACTAATCTCCAGGCCGTTGAAGACGTGATTTCGCCTATTATCGACGAGTATGCGGTTTCACCCGCTCTCGTTGCTACAATTGCTCGAGGCCCGCTTGATCATGACTGGATATTGGCTTTGGAAGACTTGCAGAACCGATTACTGGCTTGGCAAGCTCGTGAGTCTGCGGAAGAATCGAAGCACGAGGGAGCCGAAATGGAAAGCTCACAAGGCGAAAGGCCGGTGGCCCTGCCTATTGCTAAAGCAACAGAGCCAGTACTAAAGAATTTAAAGCTAAAGGTGTGTTGCAGTTATTATGTATTTATTTATTTATTTATTTATTTATTTATTTATTTATTTATTTATTTATTTATTTATTTATTTATTTATTTATTTATTTATTTATTTATTTATTTATTTATTTATTTATTTATTTATTTATTTATTTATTTATTTATTTATTTATTTATTTATTTATTTATTTATTTATTCGTTCGTTCATTCATTCATTCATTTGTTTTTTTGCTCGTGTTTCAATTAACAATACAGGCGCTGGAGCGGTGCCGCGATCACATTGTAGAGCAAATCAAAGCGCTTCGGCGGCCACTTGCCAATGTCCGAGTCATACAGCAGGTCGGACTGCTTCGGTGCAAGGCAATGTACGGCTACTTGCACACGTTCCACCCAACGCTGGCAAAAGAAATTCGCACAGCTTACTGCCATACTATGCACTGGTACTACACTTCCCACTTCAACATGTTTGAGAGAGTACTAGAGCGGCTGCCTCTACGTCACGGAGATTTGGTTGGCGACGGTGGAGGTGGCGGGTTCAACACTTCAAAAAGTATAGTGGCCGGCTTATTTGGTCACTCGGACACGAAGGCGGTCAGTCCTTCAGAGGTGGGCCCAACGCTTCGATTAGGGTCACGTTCAAGCTTGTTGGACACTACCGACTCAGGAGCCAGTGTTATCATGGCAACTTTAACACAGCAGCAGCAACAACAGTCGCAACCACAATCGCAAGGCAATTCGGCCAGCCAAAGTTTGATCTATTTTATTGAAGAGCTATACGGTTCACTGAACGCAGTATTTGTAGATAATGCAGTGGCAGAGTTTACGTTTCTCACCACAATGTTTGACCTTCACCACCACGATGAAATGCTGTCCGTGTTTGACAGCATTTTCCGGTCGAGTATTACTGGCGCACAGCAATTTGTACATGACCATTTAGCCAATGGAGCGATGGGCAGTGGCGGGCCTGGGCCCGGAACCGGGTCTGGGAATGGGCCCGGTAACACGCACGGCCCTGCTAATGGTGGTAATGGAGCAATGGTAGATTCAATCGGACTCCTTCTTTGTATACGTATGACACAAGAATTGGCACTGGAGTTGCAACGTAACCTTGTACCCGTACTCGAGTCCCATGTGAACGGGATGCTGATTACACTGTGGCCTCGGTTTCAAGCGAGTGTCGATGCCCAAGCCGCGAGTTTGAGACGTGTGAAAAGTGGGTCTGAAGAAGCTCTGCAGGGGGTCGCACGTCGAATGGCCAGTTTTCTTTATGGCATTTCTAAACTGTGTGCGGAAGCGCGCGAAGAAGAGCCCGTGGGAAAGAGTATGGCGAGACTGAGGAACGAGTTTGAGGCGTCCTTGACTCGAGCAAGTCAGACTATCAGTCAAAACACAGGGGCACGTGAACGTTTCTTGTATAACCAGTATGCCCTAGTGCTCGATGCTCTTGCCGATGTTCCCGGCCCGTTTGCGGAGGAGCAGCGTCATCATTTCAGATCGCTCTTGCGTGCTTACAGCTCGCTGTAAGGTGAGAAAGAAAGATGGTTGTTTATATAATACGGAGGCAGTACAGCATCCTATAAAATCTTGGCGAAACGTGTCGCTTACACAGACATTTACGCTTGGGCAGACATTTGGATTGCGGGGACAAGTCTAACATTGCCGTCTTTGCACAATAACGAATTTTATGGATTAAATATTAGAAAAGATACTTTAAGCATTCTTCAAAGAAGACGCCAAAAACTAGGAAGTTCAAAGTTCGGGCGGGAGAGGCAGGTGTATGGCTATACAAGGAAGGGAAAAAAAAAGAGCCAAAACAGATAAAGCAAGGCGAAAAAAGCTTCACAATAGACAGTCAACTGTAAGAAACAATTTAAGGCATCCATTGCGTCATAACCAATACTGCTCAATTGAAAGCCGTAGTTGTCAAAAATTAGGCAGAATAACAATTAGAGGGAAAATTAAAAAATATAGAATATAAATCAAAGTATGGTGGAACCCCAATACTAGATAATATAAAGTGGAAGGGGCTAATGCCTTCTCCGCTAGGTACAACCCCTCTTGAGAAAACGTCCACGAGCAATAAAAATTAAAAAATAAATCCCTTCAAGCTGCCAAAACTGTTCAAGACCGATTCTGGCTGTTACAGCCATCCGGACAAATCTTGTCGTTGCCCTCCACACTAGATAAGGCTATCGTAGAGGGCAAACACGAGCAGGATCAACGAATCCGCCTTGAGCAGAATGGTGCCAACAGTAGCTTCCAGAGTAACAAAAGTCTTTGCGCTGACAAAGCTGGAAAGAGCACCAAAGCTGAACACGGCCCATACGAGAGCAGTACGGGCGACTGCGAGAGTAACCGGGTCAAAAAGCGATCGAGCGTGCTTTTGCGACGGGTTGAACAGCGTACCCGCAATCAGCGGAACAAGGAGCGTTAGAGTGATCCAAGTACCGAGCGGAGTCCAGAACGATTCCAGCTCGAGAAACTGGACAAAGTCCGGCAGGTACATGCCGTGTGTGCTCCAGTACTTTGTGAGAAAGGCCGGCAGCTGAATGGCCTTTGTGAGCGGCACAAGGTTGGTAAGGAGAGTGTAAGCCTCTACAGCAAGCACAGCAGCCAGCAGCGAGTTAAAGTTAGACAGGGCAGCGCGTCTTGAGAGCGCAACACGCTTTGTCTTTTTCCAAGAGGGCAGTCCCTGGACGGCAAGGTTCAGTCCGGGACGCAGGGAGAGAGAGCGGGCGCCCGTCTGCTTCAGCGACGAGGACTTTGTCGCTACTGGCGAAGACAGCCGGGCCAGTCCTTTGCTGACAGACGGCAGATTGAAGCGGGGCGATACAGTCTTGATCTTATCCACTACCGATCCGGGGACCGATACGGCCGGAGTCCGAGGTGGCAATCCATCCGCAGAAGCCCGGCTGCGGCCTCGCGAAGCGGCCGGGCCGGGCGACGAGAGCATGTCGTCATAGTAAGAAGAGAACCGTTTATCGTCGCGCAGGGTGGAAGCGTTCAGCGACAAGTGCTCAGCGATACGCGCCTCGAGATCGGTTTTAAGGCCATCCTGATCAATACTCAATTGGCCCGCCAAATCTGTATAGTCAGCATTATTAAAAGCGAAAAGGCTACGGGTCTAATGTACCTTGCAGCTGGTTCTTTTTCAGTTTTCCAAGCATCATTGCTACGTTGGCACAATCGGGTTGCGTGCGTCGCACGCTCCTGAAATCAAATGTAGAGGTAATTATTGTGCGATCAATTTCGCGTTCTAAACGTAAATAAACAAATGGTGTGTGCGTATGGACGATGTAAATAATGTAGTCGCCTCGTTGCTATGCGTAATACCAAGTAAACCGGACAAGTAAACAATACATTCTAATTGGGTAATGCGGGTTTTTCTTTACTACTGGGTTTATCTCTATATATTGTGTACTGCTATGCTCATAGTGGCCCGTTCGCTATAGAGTGCGGGCAGATGGGAGCGGTAAATTAGGGCCGAATGTTTAATGCGCCGTTGCTCAATTGCCATCGGCGTTACCACCTTGTTGGGAGCGGGTTTGTTTTCGCGACTCCGAGTCGCAGAACGTCGTTTAGCCTGTTTTTATTACCAATATTTAGAAAATTAATAGCTTTACTTGTGTGCGTGCTCAAGTCGTATAGCTGCAGGCTAAAAACATAGATACTGCGTAATTATTGTATTACCGCGTCTGTCTTTTGTAACGCGGCCCGTGACTTTATTGACCAGACAGCACTGCATAGACGGCAAGCATTTAGGTATTTGATTATTTAAACAAATCAAAACTAGCAAACGGGCACAGAAATAAATTACAGTTGTATTTCGCACTATTAAAAGTATGAATATTGTATATGTCTGTCATGACTGTCATGACTGTCCATGACTTGAGGGTTATCGTTGCGACGAGGGCAACTTTTTTGTACATTAATTAATATAACTAATATTTATATAATTAATATAACTAATATTTATATAATTAATATAATTAATATTAATACAATTAATATTATATAATTAATATTATATAATTAATATTATATAATTAATATTATATAATTAATATTATCGACAGAAATATTATCCAAAGTATTGCTTTATTATATGATCGTTCATTCAAGATATCTGGACGTGCGTGATTGAGATTTTCTGGTGACCAACTCGGCGTTGACTGTAGGAATTGCGCTCTCCTATAATCAAGTGTACCTCAGTCTGATTCTGGACGACCTTTGTACCCCTTTTTGCACGATGGCTGCGCTTTTAATAAGGCATCTATAACGGACAAAGCGTAAGATGACAACGGCTGACGGTAGCACTGCTGCCGTCGCAGCTTACGCGGATACAGCTCCTTTATGGCAGGTGCGTTTGGCACTTTTAATTACCATTATACTGACAATATTCAGCATATGATAGCGGGCGGATTAGGCGGCAGTGCCGGAGATTTTGCCATGCATTCAGTCGATACGGTAAAGACACGGCAGCAGGGCGCACCGGGTGTTCTTAAATACTCGGATACATGGCGGACGTATGCTACTATATTCCGGGAAGAAGGGCTGTTGCGTGGCCTTTACGGCGGAATCCAGCCGGCAATGCTGGGAAGCAGTACGGGTTTCTTTTCCTTTTTTTTAAGGCTTATAATCTAACTTTGCTAGTCCCGGGAACAATGCTGTTCTTTCTAACCTACGAGTCGACAAAGCGAGTCCTGTCTGAAAGCCATCGTGTGAATGAAACAATGGTACATCTCGCAGCTGGCTGCTTGGGCGATTTGAGTGCTTCTGTCATATATGTTCCCTCTGAAGTATTGAAAACGCGGTTGCAACTCCAGGGCCGTCACAACAATCATTTTTTCGTTTCCGGTTACAACTACAAAAATATGACTGACGCATTTTCCACGGTAAGTTTTTACAATAATTTTAAAATGGAAGCTTATCATAGATTGTGCGGACCGAGGGCTGGCGGGCCATGTTTCACGGGTACAAGGCTACGATATTTCGGGACCTTCCATTTTCCGGCCTGCAGTTTGCTTTTTATGGTAAGATTGGAATATATAAATAAAAGTATACATCACAGATTTGGAACGCAAGTAAAGCGCTAGATTTTTGCTGAGCAGCTTCCATGTTGAACGGGCACTTTTTGCAAACCGATTTAAATATTTAAATCGGTTTAATATTAAAATCTAATTCAAAATGTGCCTTTAATGTGTCATTTCAAGCGCCCAGTTTGCTAATGAGCCAGAAAAATTCAAGATTCTTGCGAACGAGTATTCGCACATTCTCCATTTGCATGACGTGGAAAAAGAAGTGGCAACGGGATTTGCAGCAGGCTGGCTGGCCGGCGGGTTGACTACTCCGCTGGATGTTATTAAAACACGCGCTCAAACACAGCAAGACCATGCGGCCTCCCGGCTTGTTTCGCATTCATCTCGTACCTCGTTTTCAGGATACCCTATCCCCGACTCTTCTTCTCCGACTAAGCCTAGACCTCCGATAGATGGTTTGCGCAGGCCACAAGAGGGCCAACGGAACTATGCTAACCACCAACAGAATCGGCACATTGGCGTAAACTCTTACCCACCGAACCCTGCGACTCTGACCCGCTTGAAACCCGGTGCTGGTGGAGCCGCGGTGATAAACACGAGCTCAGTATGGAAAGCTCTTCGATTAATCCATGCCACTGAAGGCTATTCCGGCCTTTTTAGAGGAATACTTCCAAGGGCATCTTGGACTGGCGCTCAGAGCAGTCTCATGTTTCTGCTCTACGAGAGTATTATGCGCCTGTTTGCGTTGTATGATCATTCTTTGCAGCATACGTGAGCAGAGGCTTTGTTGCTTTATAGACGCTTGGGTTAGACACTGTATAGACGGCATCTCTCGTATATCTTGCATGTTTATTCACAATATGATTGTTTTAAACTAAACCCCAGAATCCTATTCTACAAGGGCTGTGTAGAATTTTACCAGCATATACAGGCAATTTCGGCAAATTTGCCGTTTTCTCGTTTCTAATAGTAGTCGATTATAGTCAATTATTATTCGTTTTGTTTGAATATTACGATTTTATTCCTATACAGTCTGTACAAGACGCAGAAACCCTGCGACACGCGCCATATCAATCTCGCCCTGATTAGCATCGCTTTCTACTGCCTGTAATAATCCCTCCAGGAGCGAGTCCACACGGCTCTTGTCCACGCCACAGCAAACAGCCACTACTTTTCGGCACTTGTCCTCCAGCTCGGAGCTCTTGTCCTCCAGCTCGGCAGCTAGCCGGTCTAGTACGGCTCCATTGCGCCTGTAAGCCTCCACCCTTGCTCTCAGAATCGGCACAGGCGGTAAAGCAGCAGAGTAGCTACCGTGGCCTCCATCATGGTCTCCATCGGCAGAGGTATGCTTTGCCGTATGTGCATCTGCCCCGGGCACACCATTATGCTGCTGCTGCTGCTTCAAAGACGGAGGCGACGATAATTCGTGCTCTTCCAATCCCTCTTGCTTCACTATAAAAGGAGCATCGGCGTCAATTTGGCCATCAAAGATACTGCCATTAACACCCGCATGCTCAGTGCCCACATGCTCAATAAATTGGGCTTCTTCTTCGTCGATAGCCCGCTCTATATTCTGGCAACGCTGCTGCATCTCAAGTAGCCTGTCCGTCCTCGATTTGTGCTGCTCCAAGGCTTGACGCAGCTCAGCCAGCCTTCGTGTTGCATCCCTCAGCTTCAAATGCCTGTGGCTTATCAGCTTTTGCTTTTCCTTCATTTCGTCCCGGAACGTTTCATCCAGGTGCGTAATTATCTCCCTCATTGACTGTATTATTTCTTGACTCTTTAGCTTGGCCGACGAGGATTCTACGTGACTGGCACCGGGAGACGAACCGTGGTAGCCGGGTAACGCGGCTGCCGCAATTGTACTCCGCCCGGAAGCAAATGGTAGCCGCCCAGGGCCGCCATTGTTATTGCTGCTGTTATTAGCGTTATACGGAATAATCTCTGGAGCAATCCCGAAATCAAGAGCTCGAAGACCCGCTCGATTAGCAATTGCCGTGTCCGCCCCAATCTCAATCAGCTGCTGAACAAGCGACTTGTTGCCTATGCGAGCAGCAATGTTAAGGGCAGTGTCTCCATTACGATCCTGGTGATTCACAACTTCCGCAACAAACCGGGCCAGGCCAATACTGGCTGCGTGCTCACTGCCAGCATCACGCACAATCCATTCAAGTAGGGTTTCCAGGTAGTAACGGGCGGCAGAGCTACGACCTTTGATACCTGCCGTCAGCATTATATGGTGCAGTACAGTGCGGCCAAAACTGTCTACTGCCGGAATGGAAGGGTACAGGTCGTCCAGCAGTTCACTTAAAGTGCTCTGCTCTAGATGATTAGTTACAGTAACGGCACGCATCAGTGAAGTCTCGCCACGGTTATTGCCACGTAGAGGGTTCGCTCCCTTGGAGATTAGCATTTTTACCAAAGGCATTCGTGCGAGTACGGAGGCCCAGTGCAGTGCAGTACAGCCCACATCATCAATAGGCACATCTACCTCAATATCCTCATCAAACTCGGGCGACTCAAATACTGACGGCACCGCTGTGGATATCGAGCTATCCAGCCAAATACTGGTCAGCACGTCTTTGGACCTGTGGTAGTTTTGCGCTGTTTCCACCGTGACGGGAGGCAAGACCTGTGGCCTTTTAAACTCGCTGTGTATAGACTTCGCTACCGCTGGAGCTGGCGGCGGTAATGTGGCGAGCTCGGTGACTTGAACAGGCTCTTCTTGTTCGTCGTGGTCGTCCAAAGGCTGCTCAATCGTGTCGGTTCGCTGCCTTTTATGTACTTGCTCCTTTTCATCGTTATGGCTTTCATGACTTTCGTTACCGGTGTTGTACCGGGGTAAAGGGGCAGGGATTGTAAACGATCCTCCTCCGCCGCTGTCTGCTGTCGCACCGGAATTGTTATGTCTGTAAAGATCTCCATTAGACAGAGGCAAATTTGCTGATTGCATATTAAGGCTCAGCGGTTCTGCAAAGTTACGTAACCGCATCTCCTTTGAAGGTGTGGACAAATCGTACTGATAATCCTCCATTTCCGCATCAAACAATGGCTTTAGCACTTCATAGACTCCGTAATGCTGAGCAAAAAGAGCGGCTCTCTCAAAAGATATCCAGGTTCCTTGGTACTTGCCGTACCCGCCTTGCACTTTTTCATGATCACCGGGAAGGATTTCGCGTTCAAGTATTTTCGTACGCCGTCCCTTGTCGATCCCAGCAACTTTGAGTATTTGTGTCGCATTCAAGTAAGAGTCACGACGTCTCCGCATTACGGCCACGTTCCTCGTCACCATCTCCAGCACTTGTACTCCCGAGTAGGTGGCCTTGTGCCATTAGAAATGTTCCCATTGCAAAAGGTGGAAAAAAAAAAGAGCAATGATTAAGCCCATATTGAAGGAAGCAGAGTCTGGTAAGCAAAGGGTCCGTCAGACCAAAACCAGATCCAGATCATCAATCAAATCAAACGAACTGAACGAAAACTAAAGAGGAAAAGAGGAAAAGAGGCAAAAAGGAAAAGATGCAAATAGGCAATTCGCTAAAGAAATTTCACATACAACATATATCTGTGAAGATACGATTCCCGAGAGGGGTACTTGCGATACGGGCGGAGGCGTAGCATTGCGACTTGGCGTACTTGTTCGCGAAGGCGATTGTGCCGACATTATAGAGTCAGCTCTGCAGATTTGGCTGCTAAATCAGAGTGATCGACACGCATTAACGTGTGAGACGGACGCGTAGAAGCTTTTGTTGCAATTTCGAACAATATAAAACTAAAATAAAACCGCGCCGATTAGTGCCACACGGCCAACGAATGAAATGCCGATCAGCGCCTCTTATATGAAAAGGCGATTTTTTAATTGATCGGCTTCTTTCAATGTACAAATAGTAGGCTTTGATCCCGTCGCGTGTGCGCTCGCGGTCTACGCCCGCGGCATCCGCGTGCTGGATGTGGAAGTAAGCTTGCGTGCGAAAAGTCCATCTGCCATATTATATTATATTATATTATATGATATTATATTATATTATATTATATTATATTATATTATATTATATTATATTATATTATATTATATTATATTATATTATATTATATTATATTATATTATATTATATTATATTATATTATATTATATTATATTATATTATATTATATTATATTATATTATATTATATTATATTATATTATATTATATTATATTATATTATATTATATTATATTATATTATATTATATTAAAGAGGCAGTTTCAGTGGGCCATAGATTAAGGTTGAATGCAAAAGGTTGAGCTCGTGTCGTTGAACGGCCGAAGCGGCCGATGTTCTTAGCTTGCTTAAACCGAAATAAATGTTTGATTACGATCAACAACATAAAATGCTCAACCTTGCCAATTTTGTTATGTTTTTATTTGGGTCAATGTCACGTAATTACATCTAAAGAACACAATCCCAAATGGAATAGTTTCTATACTACAATCAATACACACAAATAGAGTTCAAAACATTACAAATGAAGGCGGAAGAACGCAATGTAGAAAATGCGCATTTCACACCAGCATAATATTATTTAAAAGCTTAAGCATGCGAAGAGACGCCGAGAGACTCATAGACCTTTATCGAAGCCGTTCTTCTTGTAGTAATCCTGCATGTGGGCCACGATTTCCTGCAGCGAGCCAAGCCAGCGCTGCAACTCTTCAACCACAACAGTCTGGTCCGATCCTAATTTAGCGTAGAAATCTTTACGGTAAGGACAGGCCTTCATTGCCAGCTGACTCTGTCAGAAATACATGATGTAGATAAGCACGAAAAAACTTACCGCAAATACTGGCCGTACGACAAAACTATGAAACTTACGCAGAGTAGCTTCGTAAGCTTTAGTGAAGCTCACAGACAGTTCCTCCGCTGGATTCTGTAACGAGCGCTGCAGAGCTGCTGCTGTGAATTCAAGACCCCTGGACCCGTAAGCGAAGATATTTATTGCAACAAATACCTTAGTAACCACAGCAGACCTTCCGTTGCCGTCTTTTTCTTTTCTGCAATCTCATTTTTGACCAAATCTTCCAAAGTTCCGGAGGCTAGAGGAGCAGCCAGCTGCCGATCACGTACTTTCTGTACCTTTCAGTTTCAGGGGCGAATTGGCCACGACCATACCTTGATATTCCCACTCATATCCTTTTGGACTACGGTAAATGCAGAGGATCCCAAAAGATCTTGAAAGAATTAGACTTTGTGCAGACGATTGATCAATTTTGTGAGCTGCATACCAAACAAGTCGACCACTGTGGCAGTTGCCTCCAGAAACTCGGACGTGTTAACGCCAGGCTCACGGCTGACATCGGCGTAAGACCGTGTTGCCTGTTCGAGAAACGTGCCTGACGACATTTGCGGGAAATTGCTTTCTCAAATTTTGGTAGACTCAAATTCAGGTGAATGACAGAGGAGCCAATGGCCGTACGTTGTCGCGATAATTATGGACAACGCGTTTACCCGTGCGTGAAATCACTGATTGAATTTACTATACATTATTGAATTTACTATACATTATTGAATTTACTATACATAAATCAATATAAGCCCGTACAAGATTGGGTAGCATCCTTGCGCGATATAGATATAACGCAAATGTTATAGGATACGTGATCTACCCACGCTCAGCCAACGCTTATCCCTGCTCTAGATTTCGATAGACCCACACTGCGATAACATAAGCTACCCTTTATTGAGCGCCTTCATGAGCTGTCGGCTGTGTACGCGAGTTAAACAGCGCCGTAGCGCAATAGCGCCTGCGCTATGATCATTTGTGCCTCTCGCATTTCGTTGATTTAACTGTACGGCAATTCTGTGCCCAAAACCTGCGGTTCGTTTCTCTTTTCTGCGTATCGGCAGTTCAACAAATCAGCACGTGCGCCCGACAAGGAAAGCGCCAGGTTTGTTGTTTCGTTACTCGTTTTTGATTTCCACTCGGCCTTTTCACCCGTATTTTCTCAAGGCCATATAAGTGGCCGTAGCGGCCACTAACGAATTAAAGCGTCAATAATGCCTCTTGACGCTGATGACGAGCGGCTTGTTAATTGTCCTTATACTCGATGCAAACTCCGTGATGCTTTACCGGAACACATGCATCTTACAAGTCGGCGGCTATTTATCGGACCCAAACCGGCAAACTGGCAGACTCCGCTCAGCTCGGGTCATAATGCGTGGCTTCGGAAATGGCAGAGCAGGCGTAAAGGCGCTAATAAACAGTTTGAGTTCCAGGCAGTCGCTGATACCGGCAACGTATATATTGATTCTATGAATGGATCAAGTTCGTCACAGATCTCCAACGGCTCTACTCTGCGGACATTGAGTGGGCCTTCTTCGCCGCATTCAGACTCGGATAGCTTTTCATTTCACAGCCATGACGAAGGTCAGTCAAGCGACTATAGCAATCCGAGTCTTTCCGATCAGTCAGTAATGTCGGAAGACTTACGGGAGCTCGATCCTGAGACAGGGCTGCCGGTAGACCCGCCGGCTCCGTCAGTGTCTTCCTCCTCGTATTTAAATAGGACGGCTGAGGTGATAGACGGTAGGGGGACACTAAACAGTGCTGGCGATAGTGTGGATGATTTGCAGGCAGATGACAAGAGCTTTACCCTGTCCGATGGGCTTAATAGCAGAATAATGGACACGGCGACCGATACTTCCACAACGTCTTTTGAGACTGCACGCAATACAATCGACGGGGAATCCTCTGCGTCGCTGGACGATACAGAATCCCCTGACGGGTCTGCTAGCGGGTTTGATACAGTATCCCAAAATTCGCAGGCGACTGCTACTTTTGTGGACTTGGCATTGAATAAAAAAGATGGACTATCAAACGATGACATTCAGGGCCCACAGCTTTCAGAGACGGTTTCCTTACAAGGCAAGATGGCAGAGCCCTTGCCTGCCCCCAACGGCCCAATGCAGGTGCCACAAAACAGTTTGCCTATGAATAACCTATGGGCAAAAACATCAACTGTGTCCGATCGCTCCAAAGCTAAAACGTTGAGCAAATCGGAATCGAAGCCCGGCAAGTATTCGCCTGCAAGCAAAGCTGAAGGAGGAACGATTTTGCGTCAGAGATCTCGAACTGTCAGGTTCCATGACGGATCCAAATCACGGAAATCCCTGAGGGATGAAGGTCTTCGGCGGGTCCACTTACCGCATCTTCGAGTACTCGCCAGACGTGCACAAAAGCACCCAGGCCGTATTGTGTATGCGCAACGTATGCTGGCCCGGTTTGAGGCCACAAAGTCGCCGGATATGCCTAAAAATTTTGATGAGACTAACGCTTACTGGGTAAAACGTAACGTTATGCAGGACTGGAGGGAGTATGTTGTAGTGGCACGACTGGGCCATACGACTACGGAGCCGCTGGTGCTTTATTTTCATCGTAATAGGCGCATCGGACGAACAGACACGCACCCCAAGAGTCGGCATTATGCCTCCAAGTTTGTCTTGAGTGTTACAAACTGTGATGTAAACCTGTTCTCCACGCTTGACAAGACGATTGCTCTGTGGAAGCGGACTGCTAAAGGTCACAATATCATTATTCTGCGGCCCAAAGGTACGGCTAAATCCGTGAGATGGTTTGGCATGCTACAGAAAGCATTGGGACGCAAAGAGCCGAGGAATCTAGTTATCACTGTACCGGATCTCGATGTTGTAGTGCAGCTTACATTTAACCACGGGCAGTCGTCGTCGACGGACGAGCACGACAACAAGGAAGAGGACTTTGAGCTGACAGATTCCGGTGTTGTCAAGTTAAAAGGCCATGCAATCACGGAAAAGTATATAATAAACGCCTGCATGCTGGCACTTGGCGGAGTAGCCGAATGGAATGACGTCCTTTTACGCTGGCGGACAGGTCGTCTAGGGCTTTGCTGGCGTAAATTTGACCGGCTAGAATGGATCTACGATGACCAGAGCGAGCGGCTAGTTGCGCAATGGACTCTAGTGAAAACTCATTACCTTGAACTCAGGCCAAAAGTGCATTACCCGGACAAAATTAATAACCCTTTACCGGCAGCTGGAATTGCAACTGCCAATGCAGCTGGCCCAACTGGCCCAACTGGCCCAACTGGACCAGCAACGGGGTCCACTTTTCCGGGCCGGCAAAAAGAAGCTTTCTCGGAACCTCTACCAGTAGAAGGGTTCCTGCTCAAGCTAACGAATGGCCAGGGCGACATATACTCAATACTGGGAAAGGCGTATGTAAAACGATTGTACCTCTCAACGCACGACCACCTCCTCTTCTTCATCAAACCCAAACGCGCTCACGCTCCAGACCCGTCGAATGACGTAGTCGAGCTTTGCCATCGGATCTGGCAGCGTAACGAGCTGTCGCGTGCAGCGACAAGCGAGACACAGTCGACGGCAGCGCCGGCCACTGTGGATTTCGAGGCAATTGCTGACAGAATGTCTAATGAGCGCGTATTGCCCACAATTTTCCCTATTGAACCGTACAAACTAACGGCGGACGGACAAGAGTTTGAGTGGTTATCAGCGTCAGCGTTTACCTCGCAATCGTGTTCACAGTCCATAAGGTCCCTGCACGACAGTTTTGCCGAGGCTGAGAGCGAAAGGAAGCTGGCCCAGATATCTGGATCAGAAGGTTTCATCGATCTTACACAGGTCGTGTCTGTTCAGCCGCTGGACGCACGAGAGGAAAGGGCCGATAGCGAATCGGTAGCAATGTCGTTTAACTCGTCTACTGCTGCCAGCAATAATAATGGCAGCAGCAATATCAATAGCGCTGGCCAGTGCCAAAGGCACTTGTTTGTCCTGCACCTTGACAATGGCCGAAGGGTTATTCTCGGAGCCCACAACTCGAGGACTCTGCGTGAGTGGGTGCAGCGGCTGTCCGACCTGGTCGAGTACTGGAAAGTTCGGCTCCGTCGGGACGTAGTGGAGTCTATGCAGGTCCGTGAGTACAACCGGGAACGGCTGCATATTGAGAGCGACGACTGTGGTGGAGGTGGATTTGCACTTGAAGGAGGGGCGGCAGAACAGAAATGGGCCTGGAGACAGTGTATGGCAGACACGGCACTTTACAACTGCTGCGTAATTTCACGCTGCCGGACAATAGCAATGAAGGGGTTCTTGTTTGAGAAGAAGCATCGACTGGGCACTTTTACCCTAAACTATGGAGTCCTCACGCACAAGCAGCTTGTGCTGTATGAGATTTACGATAGAAATGTGCTCGGTACTCCCCGACCAAGTCTCTACCGTCGCAGACGCCGTACCATCCAGCTGCGTGACAGCTACCTGCTCACTGGACCAGCTGTGGCTGATATGATCCATACAGGCAGGACGAATGCCTTTGACGTGGATGCTCCAGGCCACCACTCGATTCCAAGGATCTATGCCGACGGGACTACGTCGTGGGAAGAAGATGAAACACTGGGGATCGTTATTTGGACAGGCAGACGAAAGGCAGTTCTGGCAGAGACTGATCGTGCTGCTCCTGATCCTGGTGCACACACTAGTGCGCACTCTGGCAGCGGCAAACGAGGCCGTCAGCATCTACAGTCGATGGCCAAGCTTGGTGTTGTGGGTAAAAGTACTATACTAATGGCCCGGTCTCGTCAGGAGCGGGATATGTGGGCGTTTTCTATGGGGATTTGCATTGAGCGGCTCTCTGACAACGATATGATTTCCTTCGTGGACGAGTAGATCACGAGTGTCGGAACGCGATTATTGTCATGATAGTGGGGGGATTAATGAATAGATGGATATTAATCATTAAACGCATAAAATATTGGGTTAACTAATTAATCGCTCGGATGAATAAATTATTTAATTAATTAATTATTTATTTATTTATTTATTTATTTATTTATCTGATTATTCATTCATTCATTCATCCATTCATTTAGCCTTTATTATACAGAGATAGATCATTTTCTCCAAAACGAATCGATGTTTGCCTGGATAAAACATGGACGCCTTGGCACGGTTGTCTCCAAATGCTTTTTAAAAATATTGCAGGACAAAAGTATCACCGGCCTTCGAGTGAATGCGATGAAACAGTAGAAAGGGCATTTCGACGAATAACCCGCGGAGGCAAAGTACCAAATCTAGAAAAAGGGTATAATATTCTCGAGACACGAGCTTCCACGAGACCAACGGAAACAGGGCCATAGTTATTACTGTCGATCGAATGATACTGCTCGTCTCCTTCCACAAATATATGTCCGCGCGGCACAGCAACAAGCCGGTCGGGATTGGGTCGCCGTGTTCGCACTACGTCACCTTCCACGCCAATGACGCGCTTCACTACAATACTCGCCTCGTTTACCGGTGACCTGTGGTTTGGTGAGACAAAACTAAAGGCTAAATTGCTTACCGAAGCACGACAACGTCACCACGACATAAAGGCCTTGAGCGGACGCGGCGGTCTAGAAGCACTAGATCCAAACTCGCCATGTTAGTGTCCGGGTTGAGTGTTGGCTGCATAGAACGGCCTTTAATGACTCCGAGTGAAACGACTAGAATTAAACGCGGGCATTAGCTTTGAGCGGGGATGTTAAAAAAAAATAGTGAAATAAAAGCGTAGATTTTTGTACCATGAGTCTCTATAAATATGAGCGGCGGGACGAGTAGGGCAAAGCGTACCGCGCTCGCGCCAATAAAGGATAGGCGTGATCGCATAGTGGCCTTATTGCTCTGTGCTTTATTCCAATCGATCCGGTTATACGGAAAAAAACAACGAAAACCTGTCCGATATTTTTGTTCATTCAATACTGATTTTAAAGCTCTTTGGTGACTATACGTTCAGCCGTGGCAGCAATTCATGGTACATTGGCTGATTGCGATTGCAGAATGACGGCCCTGACGAGCTGATGATATGGACTTAACCCTAACTAACCCTATTTTGTGTCATACATTGTAATTATTGCACGTGCAAGACATGGATGGATTGGGTTAGCTTATTCCAATAATGTGGCTCTCCAAAAAAATTATAAATTGATTTTCGCCATTTTTCGACCCGATAGTCTTGCAAATGGCCACAGACAGGCGGCGCGTTGAGCTATTGCAAGAGGCGCAGCAGCTTTACGATCAGGATGAGTTCAGCGAGGCATTGTCTAAAGCTCAATCGGCCCTGGAAATATCGTCTGATACCGATACAGAGGCGCTTGAATTGATTGGGCAGATACTCGTCGAGCTGGGACAAACAGAGCAGGCCCAGCTTTGTTTGTCAGAGGCAATTGCTAGGCAAAGCACAAAGGAGGATAGCAATGACGACGGGTTTGAAAAGTACCTGGTAATGGCTCAGATCAATGACGCAGGCGGCATTGAGTCTGTACAGTACTACCAACAGGCGATAGAGATTTTATCACGACTAGCGCTCGACACTAGTATTGAAGAGCACATACGAGCTGACCATTTGCGTAAGCTCTGCGCTGCTTTTTGTAGTATTGCAGAGATATATATGACAGATTTGTGGTATGGTTCTTTGGGCTTTTTTGTCTGCTTTATTTGCTCGTCTCTGCCTCTTTAGTTGGCCTTCCTTATTTTTTTTTTATCTGCGCATCTTTTCCAGCTTTCTCTAACACAAACAGTATGGAAGAAGATGCAGAAGCCCAGTGTGAGGCAAATGTGCAAAAAGCGCTAGAAATCTGGCCGCATAGTGCCGATGCTCTTTCTACTCTTGCGTCGATGAGAATTTCTCAGCAAAGACCCGGCGAGGCACGTGAAGCTCTTGCTCTAGCAGTGGCACCGTGGATCTCAGAATCTGACAAGTCTGTTAGCGGCAAACCCGATGTGCCCGACACGTCAGTCAAATTTGTTATTGCCAGGCTTTTGATCGAACTTGAAGAGTACGAGACGGCGACACGAGTCCTGCACGCTTTGCAGTTGGAGACGGACCAAGTACCAGATTTGTGGTACTTATTTGGCTGGTGCTATTATCTGCAAGCACGGAGAAGGGAAGAGGCAGTTGATGAAGAGAGCAGGAACGAATTACTAAGTGATGCGCGGGATTGTCTAAATTCTTGTGCTTCGCTGATGGAGCGGTTACAATGGGAAGACGAAGGTATTCGCGAGCACATTACAGAGCTGCTCGAGCACCTGAGTCATGAGCCAGGATTAAAATCCGCAGCAGACAGTAATGCCGCAGCTGCGGCTGGGGATGAAGATGGAGACGAGGATGATCAAACCGGATGGTCTACAACCGACGACGAACGTATGGACCAGGAGAACTGAGGATGCTTTTAAATACCCAATGGAATACCCGTACAAAGTGTAAGGTGACAATGCGCATGGGGTTCTTTTATGAAAATGTTTTGTACATGTTGGTTGCCATGCATCATGTATGGTTTTAGATCTATAGATATATAAAGTTGAAACAGCCTGAAATGATTATCGCAATAAACTGTAGTAGTCTAGCTATACAATGCTATCTATACCAGCAGAGCTGCCAGCAGCTCGAGTCGGTGTAGTCGGACACGATTTTAAAATGGTGTCATCGTGCATCTCTACAAGCTTGGCGACCATTATCTTTTCGATCTCGACGCCAGCATCTATCTGCTCGGGTGTGAGACGGATTTCCTCCGTCGTTGTTTCCGTAACAAAAAGGACGACGTGCTTGCGATTTGTAAGCAAGTTAGCGATAACGAGGTCATGGCCATAGCGGTGTAAGGCTTGGCGTGCCTTGAATTCAAGGATGTCTGAATCAGTTTCGAGCTTTCGTTAGTCAAATGCTTTATAGGACAATGGAAAAAAGATCTAACCTTGAAGGAAACAATACGAGCAAAAGGCGCCCAAGTTTCTACGAGGGGTTTCAAAAACTTTGGTACTGGCTCTAGCTCTAGTTGTAACGTACGTCCGCCCCCGAGCGACTGGATTTTATGTTCCGGCATTGAAGTATTAGGCACGTAAAAGTCAGCCACAGCCGCGGCAAGGTAAAACATTATACGCGCCTCAAGGGCACGCATTTCCAGGGCAACGGCACGTAAATAATGCACGTAATCATTAACTGTAACAAAAGGAATAAAAAGAATAATATTTCGTTTGTGGCTCTCGATGTAGTGTTCCAAGTGTGGACGCATTTTATCGCAATAAGCGGGATCAACGGCAATACTGCCGTCTGGTCGGGGAACCAAATAGTCCAACAGACAATTTTTGCTGTGTGAGTAAAAGCGAGAGTACGGTAGTAGAGAGAACTGTCTGTGCAGAAAAACGACAGCGTACCCATGGCTTATAAAGTACTCCGCGCTTGCTGCCGCTCGTGTACCGGCAGAGAAATTGTCGATAAACCGCACCATATGTTTTTCCAGCGGAACAGTAGTACCACCTGACTAGCATTGTTAAACAGGATCGTGATTATCAGATTCGAAAGTACTTACAGTCACAATGGCAATCTTGCGCCCGCCCGGCTGATGGAACTTTACAAAGTCACGAAGCCGTTCAGTTACCGCATCAAGATCAGCTGGACGCGGAGCCGAATGAAGCCATTGGTCTGTTTTGGATGGGACATCGTCGCTGCTGTCGCCCATCCTCGACGTGCCCTAATGCCATACACAGTCTTTATTATCGGCCTGTTGTGTACATCATAGTTGCGATTTGTTTCATATAATATGTGTAGTATCTCTTAGAAATCTAGTGTTTGTATTAAATGTATATTAAATATATATATATATATATATATATTTATTTATTTATATTTATTTTTTTTATTTTTTTTTTTTATTATATTTATGTTTTTAAATTTTTTTTTCTTTATCTTTATCTTTTTTCTTTTCTCCTTTTTGTTTTTTTCTTTTTATTTTTCTCTTTTTCTATCTATTTAATATTGCACCGGATAATATTGATAATCAAAACCCGTTCGTTATCTAGCGTCTTCGAAACCCCACAATGGGCAAAGGCAGGGACTACAAGCACAGAGGCAAGGAAACGGAGCGCGGTGGTCAGCGTCTTCCTGTGCCTCTTGCAATGTGGGACTTTGATCACTGTGACCCGAAACGGTGCTCAGGGAAAAAGCTGGCGCGTGCAGGTAAGCTTTGTCATAAAGTTGCCCGCACTTTATTAAGCAATCAGGCATGATCCGGTCGTTGCGTATTGGGCAAAAGTTCCCCGGTATTGTGGTTACGTAAGTGATAGGTCAGGTCGCACGTCACTGAACGGATAGACCCAACGGGAAAAGTGTGGTATCGCCTGCGGACAGAGCAATTGTAGATCAGTATGGCGCCGCGGTAGTCGAGTGCTCATGGGCGCGATTAGAAGAAGTACCCTTTTCCCGTATTGGTGGTCGGCATGAACGACTACGTAAGTGCACCATGTCTTAAAAAGACAGAGACTAACTCAATGAAAATAGTGCCTTATTTAGTAGCAACGAACCCCGTAAATTATGGGCGTCCTTGGCGGTTGAATTGCGTAGAAGCGTTGGCCGCGTGCTTCTATATTGTGGGCCTGCCCGAGTATGGGGATGCTTTATTAGCACAGTTTGGATGGGGCCATGCTTTCCGGGACGTTAATGGAGACTTATTAGAGCGGTACGCTGCGTGTGCTGATGCTGAGGCTGTGCAGGCAACGCAGGAAGCGTACTTGGCAGAAATTGAAGCCGAATACAAGGAGCGCAAACGCAATAATACTGAATACGGAGACGATTTGCTGCAGCCGAATCTGAACCATGCACAGAAAGTTAGTTTGTCGGATGAAAGCGGGGGTGATGCGAGTGGCAATAGCAGTGATGAAGAGTAGTGATTGGGAAGCAGGTTTGATTGTGTATTTTATCATTGTTAGGCATAGATCAAATTTAAATCAAAGCGTCTCAAGTTTTGTCTAGTCGTCGTATTGCGGGGGAGGTCTTTAGAGTAGTAAGGCGCATTGTCTCTTGTATTTAAAAAAGGAGTAAAACGGTACAAATAAAGGCATCAAGAAGGACGTCAAATTCTAGTCAGATAGGTAATCGAGAGGTTTATATTTTGTCTAGAGATTTTTGGAACATTCCCGATATGCTTTGTTTGCAATTGTAATTTTATCGCATGTCCAATTGGTATCACGAATTATGTAGTTTAAGACGGTCGCAAATGCTGAATGTGTCTCATGTCTAAACCGAGACGAGATCCGTTCGTTTCAACGACAGCTTTTCGCTGTATGGGAATGGTCGGCCATCAATGGTAGACTAGATCGTTAGGGTTAACGATAAGGGTTAAATGTCGCAAATACAAGAATTTACTAGGGTTATGAATGGCTGAATTACTAGTAACGTTTTTATCGAGGACCCGGTTTTAGGGTTAAGTAGGCTTTGTAATTTTATGGATGAGCTTAGCTTGGAAAGTCAATGAAGCTAGCTGAAACAACTGGCCACGTGAAAATTTGTACAATGTTTTTCTTACCAAATTCTTGTACCTTTATCTGAATGTGTCTGCTTCACTCAAAATATGATTGACCTTTCAGATTAGCTAAGGTAAATATTGGCACAGTAATTTTCGACACAGACTAAATTAATACATCTTTGCTTTGCGCTATGCAGACAAATTTGATACAACTCAAGCCATTTTTACATTCAACATGATGTCGCCTATCTACTTTGCATGAGAATTTTACTCTCCGTACCGACCGTCTTTGCCACAGTAAGCGATATAAATCAAACCCCATTATTCTGCCTGCCCCAATATTCTGTCAGGCAGAATAGGACACGCGAAGTCACAATTATACCAATTACTCTATTGGCCAAACAAGTAAGATTATTCACGCGCGCCTATCAAGATCAGCGTGTATCGCCACTGCCGATAAGTCGTGCCCATAATATTACATAGCCATCCACAAAAGTCGTCGTCGATAAGGTACAGGCCAAAGTGCTACAGACGATGAAGGCAAAATACCGAAAAGTCAAACAAAATACCGAAAAGTCAAAATACCGTAAAGGCAAAAACCAAACTTGAGCATTGGATCTGCCGACAGGCAAAAGGTTAAATTTGGCTTAAATAAAGCAATTTAACCAATTCGACCAACAAAACAGACGGGAAACCGCTTAATGACACAGAATCGGTCTGCGCCAGAAGGCGGCGTCTATTCAACTTCTAATGGAGTGCCGTACCCTGAGCCAATGCAGGCTCAGCGTATCGGCTCTGCCGGCCCACTGCTACTACAGGACTTCCATCTGATTGACGTGCTAAGTCATTTCGACAGGGAGCGGATCCCTGAGCGGGTGGTACACGCTAAAGGCGCTGGAGCGTATGGAACATGGACAGCCACGGACGGACTGGAGGATATATGCAGCGCTGCCATGTTTAGACGCGGCTATTCCTGCGACCTGGTTACCCGCTTTTCTACGGTCGGCGGCGAACGGGGGACACCGGATATCGTGCGTGATGTCCGTGGCTTTTCCGTAAAATTCTACACTGAGGAGGGCAATGTAGACTGGGTTTTCAATAATACTCCCGTATTTTTCATCCGCGACCCGGCCAAGTTCCCCCTGTTTATCCATACGCAAAAGCGGAGGGTGGACGGGTCCAATCTGTGGCACGTGCAGGACTCGACAATGTTCTGGGACTACTTGTCGCAGAACCCGGAGAGTGTCCACCAGGTTCTGTACCTGTTTGGTGACCGCGGCGTCCCCGACGGGTTCCGTAAAATGAACGGGTACTCGGGCCATACTTTTATCGTAAACCGACAGGACAATCCTGCAGAGTACCACTACATCCAGATCCACTGCATCTCAAGACAGGGCTTCCACTGGCTTCCGCAGTCAAAGTCTGTTGAACTTTCTGGAACCGAGCCAGACTACTCCACCCGCGACCTGTACGAGGCCATTGAGCGGGGCGAATGTCCCACGTGGGACGTTTACGTGCAGGTCATGACACCCGAGCAGGCGGAAAAGTTTCGGTACAATATTCTCGATATTACTCACACATGGCCACACTCAGAGTTCCCTCTGCGTAAAGTAGGCGAGTTTACTCTCAACCGTAACGTGCTCAATTACTTTGCCGAGATTGAGCAGCTCGCCTTTGGCGTTGGCCATTTCGCACCTGGCACTTATCCCTCAGCCGACCCGGTTCTGCAGAGCCGACTGTTTTCCTACTCGGACACACACCGGCACCGACTAGGAGTCAATTACCAGCAACTGCCAGTCAACAGGCCCAAGGGAGTGAAGCACGGAATCGCCAACTTTCAGCGCGATGGAGCTGGCACTATCGACAACCAGGGCGACAGGCCCAATTACCCTTCGTCTATACGCCCTCTGCCACGTGGACCAGCTCCTTTTACTGCTGCTGGGCAGCAAGACGCTCTACCACACATTCAATACTTGGGCCGAGCACAGACTTTTCTGTCGCAGATTCGCGATGTTGATTTTGAGCAGCCTCGTGCGCTATGGATGCGTGTGTTTGACGACGCCGCTCGTGACCGTTTTATCGCAAATGTTTCTGGTCACATGTCTAATTGTAAGAGCCAAGAGATCAAGGCGCGTCAATGCCGTGTTTTTGCCAAAGTCCATCATAGTCTCGGCAAGCGTGTAGCCGATGCTCTTGGCCTTGACGACTGGGAAAATGCTTCTTCGTTGAACCATAGCAGCAAATTATAGTTGAGTGGAATCGGCTCGTGCCATAATAACTAGTACTAGTATAATTGCACAGCGCGGTTTAGCGACTGTATTTGTCTTTGTAGCAGTCGGCTACCCATTATTAAGCAACACTAGTGGTAAATCTATTAGAACTGGTTACAAGTCTGTGCTCAGTGGATGGATCAATGAATAAACCAGAAAAGCACGACTTGGGATTAAAATTATCAGGATCACTGGTAATTTTAAGTAAAGATGAATTAAACGGTGATCAAGGTTTAACCTCAACCTGAAGCAGACTTGAACTGTTGGCACTTTGTAGAGTTTTGTCGCCCATTTGGGGCCATCGGCCATCGGCCAACGGCCAAAGCCAGCAACAGCGCTATAACCCGGAACGATTTGCATCCAACAATCATAGACAGTCTGTTGGTAGCTTTACGCTCAGAGAGAAGATTACGCACTCATTCAAGGCAGACTAATCTCCGTGTCGTGATATTTGCATTAAACAATCTATCCTCATCATTGCGCGCCGAGTATGGCAATTAATTACAATTATTGAACATTTTTCCAGTGGTGGCCTAAACACTGATTGCTCGTGAACAAACGGATTTGCACAAGTAATGTATAGAAGAGTAAACCGTAATTTGTATAGGAAAATCAAACAAATGGACAAAGCAATGCAGTACTGCCATAATAATGCACATAATAATGCACTACTGACAAGTAATCCATGAGAGCGAAGATTCAAAAGACAATTTAACGCAAACAACACAATCACTAAAAATACTGAAAAAATTAAAGTAATTGTAATTGTAATCGGCGTGCAGGTACGCGCACAACTTGAGTATACGGCAAAAGCGTTAAACGCGATCGGCAAGAGGGAGAAATGCCCAAGCCACTGTTTAACCTATAACCCACATTCTTTCACGTGTCCCGTGGCCCTAATATAAAAATCGGGAATTTTTTTGCTCTTGATTATAGGCGCTGAATTAGCGCACTATCCGTGTAGGTGGCAGCCTGTCAGCCATTTGCACACACTGATCACCCAGTGACGTGAATACATGTATACCCAGACTCTAATTTGTAAATATGAAATCCTTAATACTCTCACGCCGCGCCTTTGCAAGTCACGACCGTCAGTTCTTGACCGTTCGTTCCTTTTCTTTCCTTATATGGAGCTGGTTAAATAAGGAAGAAAGTACGATATTGGACCTACGAATCCCAAACTTTGCACGCCATCCATCCATTGTATAGAATATGGTATTTTTAGCAGTGCGAATGTGCTTTAATCCTCTATTTCAGTGATATTTTAGGCCTTTTCACGCCATACTGCCGCGATTAGTCCACAAAAAGGTGCCGCGAATAAGGCACAAGTAACCAACCCGCGAGCGGTCAATATTTCCGGTAAATAACTGTGTCTATTATACTAAATCAATGTACGATATATTCCTACGCAGATCGGCATACCGGTAAGCAATCGTCGCTTGCCAGGGGCGAACAAGTAAATATGCCCACGCGTCAGCGCGTCCACGCTCGCCATTAAGCGACGCGCGTTTCGTATAAATAAGCAAAGGCATAAATAAACATGCACATCAACCCAAACACTCTCCCACGCTTCACACTCTTTACCGTCGCTCTTTACTCACGAACAAGCTTCGTCCTTGTTCGTCCTTGTCAGTCGTTGTCTCGTGTCACAACTGCCGACTTTTATCTCTATATTGCCCAGACTGACGCTTAAAACGATAAAGTGCAATACAATTTAAACAAACAAGCCGCACAGAAAAGAATGCTTTCGTCTATTGCCCTCGTCGTAGCGGCAGCGGCCGTGGCTAATGCACAAAGCACAACGCCTACAAGAACAACAGAGACCGAACTGCCTTATGCGCCGATTAATACTCAGGCTGCCTCTGCTTCGGCCTATGCTACGCTCCCCTTTGCCGGCACAGACACAGACATCAATGCCCGCTTTGATTTCCAGTCGCTTGCAAACGGCACTGTGCGCATTGGCCTTACTCTCTCTGACCTGCCGAGCAATCTCTCCTCTATCGGCTACTCTATCAACCAGCACGGAGTCCCCTCTGACGGCGACTGCTACCTGACAGGTCCCCGTCTCGATCCCGTATGGCGCGGGCAGACACCCGACTGCGATATGAGCGACCCGGGCTCTTGCCAGGTCGGAGACCTTTCTGGCAAGCACGGTAACGTGTCCGAGAGCAGTCTTACGGGCCGTAATACCTTTAGCACCGGCTATCTCGACCGCTACCTTTCCCTGAGCCGTGAATCAGCCTCGTTTATTGGCAACAGATCTATTGTCCTGTGGGAGGGCAACAATACACGCATTGCCTGTACCAATATCACAATTGTCAGCTACGGAGAGCCGTCTAACTTTACTCTGCCGGCTTCTTCTTCCCGGCCAGCAGCTACTCACACTGCCTCCGTAGGCGGAACTAACGGCTCTTCTTCAGGACACAATGGCACTCGTGTAACCGGCACTGGCACCAGTACTGGAACCAGTACTGGCATCAGTGCAAGCAGTACTGGAGGCAGTAGCGGAACCTCACCAGCCTCTGCGCCAGCCTCGTCTAGCAGCAGCGAAAGCGCCGCCAGTGTACTGTCTTTGTCTCTCTCATCTCTGGTCCTCGCTGTCGTTGCAGCCACTTTAGCGTTTGCTTAGAATGATGGGCGGGCGTGCGTCTTGCGATACTGTGCCTTTTGTGTAATAAAGTAGTCTTTGGTTTTGAGCTGGTTGTAATTGCATTGCCGTCTATGACTGGCGAGTAGAGGGAATTGTATACTTGTTTATATATTTCTATAGTAGCAACTGTAGTACGGCATTCTGACGCGTAACCTCCGCAACCTCCGCAAACTGCAACTCCCATGTTCAATCGTTCAATCCCACTCTAAAACTTTCCACATCCCTGTTAGTCCTTTTACCAGTCAAAAGGCAATCGTAGAGTCAAACGCGACAGGGTTAAAGCCTTGTGCCATACTCTACGTCGGCGAGATCATTTCTGCTCCAGTTCAAGCGACAAGACGAGCGGTGTATCTGTCTGCACGTCCACTTCCAAGTACCGCTGCGGTTGAGCAAACTGGTTGCACGAAGAAACGAGGCCAGTGAATGATAATTCGGAAACGTGCTCATTCAAATTCCACCGTGCTCCTCGTGTAACTGCCCTGGTCGGCCCGTAAATAGGTAACAGTCCAAAATGCCGTCCAACAGAAACGTGCTTGTTCTCAGCTGCCACAGGTAGCTGTGGCTGAGGCACATTCGCAGCGTCGACGACCGTCTTTGCTCGCCCAGGGCAGAGCAATAGAAGGTTATCCTTGTCACAGGCTATCAGCTTGTACCGCGGATGTGTCTTGTACCAGGCGTACATCTGCGCCAGGGCACCAGCAGTATGATCAAAACGGCCGCCTACTGCCCCACAAACAAGAACTTGCCAGGGCGGCAGTTCTTTTTTATGGCCCTGCTCACGCTCACATACAATCGCGTCCAGCAAGTTTAATGCCTTTGTGAAATCAGTCGAGTACTGGTCAGTGTCGGGGACTATACGGGCGCCTTTGCCTTCGTAATACGAAACAATATTCAAACAGACAGAGTCCATGTCCCCCGTTACACCATCAGGGATCAGTGCTGGATCCATTGCGTTCAGCCAGTTGGCTCCGCCATCTGCGCAAATGCGTATACTCGCATTCGCCCATAGATCACGTACGACATTATGAGGGAAAGGCAGCCGCTGGTTAAGGAATACAATAGCCATATTGTCTACTTTGGCCCTTGAAAATAGACGCATTGGCTCAATAAGTGGCTCCGGGGACAATGTCCGGTCTGCGCTTTGCTCCTGCCCATGTTTCTCTTGCCCATAGTTCTCTTTGACCGAAACTTTATCAGAGTCAGCTCGGCTAGTAACGGAACTGCCTATAGGAAATTCCATTTGCCGGTGGATGCGCCGACAAAGTTCAAGGTAATCGGGCTCGTTTTCCTGTGTCAAGATGCCATGACGGATGAAAAAGTCGAGTAAAACAAGTACAGTATTTGGTTTGAATTCACCGGCATGAATGTGCTCGATTACCTGTTGAACCGTCATCAACTTGAACTCGGCCACTTCTGTATCGTGCGGACGTGGCACAATACTCGTGTGAAGTGGGAGGTCATACACATATTGAATCTAAATTTAGAGGAAGAAGGAAAAAGGGAAGAAAGAAAAGAAGAGAAAAACCAAAACTAGGGAAGACGAAAAGAAATTGATCAAGACAAACCTTACGAATAAAAGTAAAGGAAAACTAATTGAACAAAAAGAATTGACTCAAAAAAAAGCCTGTGAATGACAAATAGCAACCCAGAAGAAATTGGTGTAATTATGTGTAAAAATAAAAATGGTCCTAGTGATCATATGTAAAATAAAATAAGTAGTATAAAGACTTACTTCCGGCTGAAGAAGACCAGACTCTCCACCACTAGCGGCTCCGCTCTCCGTATAGTAACCAACAGATCCAGTCTCTTGGACGTTTCGGGAAACGAACTCCTCTTCGAGACTCGCTTCTTCTCCGGCTTCCTTGATGATTGTGTCCCGTGGCGAAAACCCGTAGCCAATCCCGCCAGCTACGGAATTGTCGAGCATATTGGGAAACGTTTGTTTTGTTGATGATCTTCTAGGCACCCAGATTTGTAGAGGGCGGGCAGCAAAAGCCGGGACATAGGCTGTCATGTGAACTCCATAAGTCTGCACGCCAAATAACGGAGTTGCTGCCCGTTCCATATGGAAACAAATTGAAGTTTGCGAATCGTAAACGGGATACTCCTCGTCTCTCCAGCCTTTTAATATGTTAAACTGCTCATCCGCCCGCCATTTTTGCAAAACCGAAGCAATAGCTGTGCTTCGAGCCTCGCAATCGGCTGCTATTAGCTCAGGTGTGAAGGTTATTATACGGAGCTTTGCATCAACCGACCAGACTTTGGGATGCTGCCCAATAACTTTAGAAACTTTTATAGGAATATGTCCCAATGTGCGGCCCTCAAATTGAAAACGAAACATTTGTTTCATCATAATCCTGTAACCCCGAGTACCATGGTAGGGGACACAATCGCCTATATACATATTAGATATTCACCATCTTTCATCTGATTTATCATTTGTATTATTCTACTATTGATTATTTTAAACGAGCTTGTTTTTTGTTTTTTTTTGTTGCTTTCTTTTATTTCAATGTATCTCTTTTTAAAATTAAATCGAAACGTTATCATACACAAATTAACGCAGTCGAGAAAAGAAGCTCTTTTCGGCTGGGAAGAAGAAGGAGATCCGTAAGGCTGTGCTGTGAATACTTTTTCACGGAAACGTGAAAGCGTCAGCCCGTCTGCCTGTAGAGAATGCTCAACTTTGCCTTTGTTCTCTAATGGCTCTGTAGTCTTTTCGTAAACCAATAAAATTCGCGACCCTAAATTGGAATTAGTTAAGAACACATAGAATAATAGAGAGGAACAATCGAGTTGAGTAGAATTGCGTGAAAGCTTCAAAAATCCAAAGTAAATACATTTCCCAAACTGCTGGACTCCATGGGTGACATGACGCAAACATGAGTGAGATGGAATCTCGTCCAGCTTGAAATCCTCAGTTATAAATGGCATCCAATATACAAGACGCCCGCCACGTTTAAGTCGTTGAGCAGCAAACTCCATAAGGTCGCCTATGACATCTGGGAGCTCGTAAAACTTTGTTGGCGGATAGTAGTCAGGAGACCTTGAAAGCAATTAGATAATGAGAAAAGATACTTATCATACTCGTGAGCAAAAGTTCCAAAGCTTTCCATAAAAACGGGCCCTCTTTTTTGTTTGCTCGGATCACGACGTCCTAGAGTCTTGGCGCCTGCTCGTACGCCATAGGGAGCTATCATGTTAGACTGGCTATACTAGACTCCTTGATGAGAAACTTACGGTCTGTTACGATTGCATCCAAGCCAAGATCCTTGCGTAAAGGGCAGTGCTTTATATCCGCGGTAAAAAGACCCACAAGTCGGTCTTGTAAGCCATACTGATCCATGTTTGTTTGGACAGAGCCCCTTGACGGCTTTCCACGGAACTGGCGGCCATCAATATCAGAACCTATGGTATTAGCTTGCATGAATAATCACCCAGGGAAACATGGCTCGACGAGCCAATTGCGACATAAAGTTCACGAAATTCCGGCCTAGCAAAAAAGTCTTCTACAAACAAAACCGAACATTGCAAAGACAATCAAGCATCTTCAATTTGTATAATGAAAAGATTGAATAGAAGAAGAGTACCAATAACAGACGCGCCAAAATAGGCACAAGTGTACAAAAAGCTGCCGGTGCCCGTAAACGGATCATACAAAAGTTTTCCAGGCGCACTCAATGCTAGTCGCGCAGTCACTAGCGAAAGCTCGGCCTCAAACGTGGTAGTCCCCCTGTATCCGCGTTTCTTTACATCAAAAAGGTCGGCCACATGCGTTGATCCGACGCACAACTATACATGAGAATCGAACAAGAAAATGTTCCACATACTCTTCTGCCTAGATAAGCCCTTTGAAGTACGTGGCTGTCATCGTGCTCCAACATGACCGCAAAACGCTGCTCCGGGTTTTGCATAACGATAGGTCCGCTAAAGCCCATAAACGCGAGCGATTCATATAATTCGCGGCGTTCCTCTGGCGATATACTGCGTTTGAACGATTGAACATCAAGGCGGAATGAGGCTTCCGAGTATTGTCCCTTAACTTTTTTAGCATTTTAATGGTGGATCTTCATACAAACAAAGGTTTGGAATCGCGCAAGACGCTCTCACGCAATTCCGGCAAATCGTGAGCCTGCCCCCATAGTTCGTAAACGGCAAAAGTGCTCACAGACTGTGAGCACACTTTTACGGCAGCCTCGGCGTTGGAGAATCCGACAATCCAGAACGGCGACTTTATTTTGTTAGCTCTTATCAGCAAATTGGACGCCTAGTTATGGTATACATCGTTCCGGTACTCGTGCACATCAATGCCAACTGAGATAGTATCAGCGATTGCCTGTAATTCAAGTGCTCGAAACTCGGGATTCCGTAACGGTTGGTGGACGAGGAATCGTTCCATGTCTACTGGCGCATGCTGCACAACGCTACGTTCAATGTATTCAGAGTCTTGTATACGATAAGAGCCTTTGCGCATAGGGTTTACATTGAGTTTAGGGTTTATTTCTGTAGTATTACGTGTGGACATTAAACCAACACATATTGGCACGGTGCCCGTAACATTATCAGCCGTAATAACGGGACACTCTTGTCTATGTATGTCATGCTCAGGCAAATAAGTCTTCGAGTCCAGTCTATTTAGTGCAGATATCGGAGCCGACCTTTATGCGAGACCTTCTACCATCGTATAGAGCATTGCAATGAAGCCGATTATTCCGCCAGGCCTGGGTGAGTCAGCTACCAGTACTTTGTACTAACAGTGGTAGCGTACTGCTGCACCGTGTTATCCGCAATTGGCATTGTATTCTTGTCTATAATGGCTCTCTTCTTCTTCACAGGCGCAGAGTCAGTAGTGTCAGACCTTGACGGCACAGACGTCACACACGGCGAAGCGGGGTGGACTTGTATCAAGGCTGTTATCGTCTATGCTGTAAGTATATCTGCTAGACGTTGTCTCATTTTATAGGTATTCTTTGTCGTATGCGGCTTACAGAGTCTTGTGTACCGACGCGGACAAATATCCATATAGGCCGATGATTTGAAAAAAGCCTGGTATCGGCTTTTACTGTACCCGTGAACGAAGGTAATTAATACGAATCGCGGTTGGCGTGGAAAATTGGGGTTTTTTTTTGCGGATATGAACATTGTGGCTTGATATTTCTAGAGCTGTGATTGATCTGGAAACAGGCATGATGCCGAGGACTGTCGTAAAGAATGGGTAGACAGTTGTTGGATATTTAAAAACGTAATTAATGAAGCATCTCTGATTGATATGGCCGTCGGATTTATAGTTATCGTGCCGCGGCTTGGTCTTATCATACAAGACCATGCTCCGTTCCTATGGGGGATATATGGCCTGCGAATGGTAAAAATGATTGAAGTGCCTTCTATACCTGTGATTAGCTTAGCCATTAGTTAAACCGTTCGCCACAAAAGTTGTCATGTAGGGATTGTATCAATCAATGTTACCTACTGCGTACTATTGTTATTGAATAAACTTGGATGGAAAGCACTCTTTCGCGCCCTCTTCAATCTAAATACAAATAAAAAAGTGCACTGGAGCTAAACAATAAAATGTGTATGATAATTTGCTAATTGCTGAACTTCATAAGCTTTTTCAATTTGATGTAAAACCCTAACTAACCCTAATATGCAGTAATTAAAGCTTTACATTATTTATTATGTATCAAAACACCGCGTTTCACGTGATTAATATATTCGCGTCAAGGCCCGAGGCGATGCTACAAAAGGCACGACTGTGGGCCAATGTAACGGACCGAGTCCGGAAAGATTCCACCATATCTACGCCAAACCTTACCGCGTCAGATTTGGAAAGCTATCGTGCAATCGCCCTGCGCGTAAGTATTACTATTACATGTTTTAAACTAAACAACATTTAAGGTTGTTGATAGAGCGGGAAAGGATCAGAGAGGAAGGTCCCAGGTCGTTCTTAATGTTTGCTATTTTCCGGATCCACATGAATATGACTACAATGCTCTCCTTCCTCTCATTCTAGAAATTATCGATGCGAGCGTAGACGAACAGGAGTATATCGGCATAGGTAGGAATCAGCAATCTCCTTCCCAATTTACAAAGTTATAATTATATGACTCCTTTTTTTATTTTGATTGCCCTTAAAAAAAGGGCCTTTTAATCAACATTATACTTACAATAGTATTTTGTGGTGGCGGTGAATATAGGCCCAGCTGGTCATGGCTCATTCAAGCGTACAACTCTTTGGGCCGCAAGTACAGGAAGAACTTGAAAGCCCTGTACCTTGTTCATTCTACATGGTATGAAACCGATAAATATAAACTGTCTTGCTCCCGCAATTTAAGCTATTGGATGCTTATCTTTGTTTAATTCTACTTTGTTTCATTTATAATAGTTCAGCTTAGGTTGTGCGATCGTTAACAATACAGGTGGGTGCGCGTTTTATTCGAAATCATGTCAAACATAATCTCGCCAAAATTTGCGCGTAAGGTTAAACATATTGATACCCTTTCGGAGCTGGCAAAATATGTTTCTTTTCTAGATGTCGAAGTGCCACCCAAAGTATACGAGCACAATTTACAGTACGAGCCAAGAATTGAGCTCCCCCCACAATACCTCCAGTGCCCGCTCTTTGGTGTACCCTTGCGCCAGGTTGTTCAAAAACAAGAGCAAAATTCTACAATCGCGCTTCCTCGCCGGCTAGAATCGGTTTTTTCTTACCTTCACTTTAAAGGCACAATGGAAAAAGGCTTATTTCGCCTTTCACCATCCGCAATGCTGCTTGAGCAAGCCAAGCAGGCTCTTGATCGTGGCAACAAGATAAATTTACAAGACTATGGTCCACATATTGCAGCAGGGCTTTTACGGCAGTTTCTACGCAATCTGCCGGAGCCTTTGTTCCCCGGTACTTTAGAGACGTATGAAACCTTCCGCACAAGTGCAACTGCCATGTTCAAGGCTCCACTGGAAACCAAAGAGTATGAAATTCAACACAAAATTTTGCCCATGTTGGGCCCGAATGAACGTTTGCTCTTTGGCAAATTAGTTTTTCTACTGCACTCGATCTCACAAAGGGCAAAGTACAATCGTATGGACGCTGGTAATTTGGCTACTTGCATTGCCCCATCACTCATCTGCCACCCTACAGATCCAGTCAAGGATATTTCAACATCAAACACGATTACTGGCGGCCTTGGAGTTGCTCTGGTTGTGTGCATTGAGCATCCAGAAATTGTGGACATAGATTTAGGAGGAAAAGATGATCAGACACCGATGACGAAACCATCTATTCTCGTATCGCCGCCAGCAGCGGAGCCAATGCTAAGAAACGCCTCTGAGCCGATCATGGAGCAAGAAAAGGATCCGTCTAATGAAATGGAGACAGAAACGAGGACATCAAGTGATACCGACAGTTCACCAAGCGACTCGGGTCTACAAAAAGTTTCTAGTGCTAATACGATGCAGAAGACCAACCAGTCTGTGTCCGAAGACAATTTTAAAGACTTGAAACTCTCCGGACAGAAAGCGTACGCCAAACGATCAGCCTCAGTTTCTGGCGGAGAGAAAAATGTAAAGTCTTCGACATTCATGCAGAATGCTTTTAATAGCGATTTATTTACCAAACCTCCGCCCTTGCCTGCAATAACTCCGGGTGAAATGCCGCGTCTAAGAAATGTTTCGCCAGAAAGAAAATTACAGACTCTCACACAGCCGGAGCCTTATGTACTACGACGGATAGCGCAAGAAAATGCTACAAATGACAATCGAAATGGTGTTGTAAAGGACTTACGGTCTATATTTGAAGAACGCAGCCGTGTAGCTCGAGCTGCTATTTCAAGAGACCCTACGGCTGCTTCTTCTCGATGTTTTAGTAATGGGACTTGATTCGATTTTTGGGAATTTTTGATTGAAGTTTTACAGGAATGATAAATAACTAAAATAATAATAATTTAAAATTATTGATGGCTAGTACTTTAGCATAGTTAGTTTAAAATGATTAAGATCAGTAAAATGATTGATATCAATTAGCAAAAAATTATAATTACGATTAAAATAAGTTTATGCAAGTCTGTAATTATTTAATCATTATATTCCAAAGTATATCTAACGGAAAGTCCTAACGCTAAAATTTCAATGGATGATGCTTTTAATGGTATAGCTTTTATAGTATTCATACATGACTAAATCCAACGGCATGTAACTCTATACAAGGATGATCGATACGTATGATTGTACGGTGAAGACCTGCCCCCCAGAAAGATGAGATTGAAAGCATAAAAAGGAAAAGAAAAAAGTGAAAAAAAAAAAAGCGAAGAGAATCAAACAAATACAATCAGGAACAACTGGCAAACATTGAAATTACAAAAGCAACCTCCACGGTACGAGAAAGCACATGTGTATTCTTTTGCTCATCTCAACGTCACATAATCTGCCGGGGCGACTCGAGCTTATCAATCTCATCTATGTCATCCTCTTCATCACTAACTTTGTCGCCGTTTCCGACCTTCCCATAATTTCCACGGTTCGTATGACCCGAATGCACCTTTTGCGAACCCTGAAGTTTTCCACTGTTATCTATATCACGAAGGCCGATAGAGTTCTCCTCGTCATCTTCATTAAAAGCGGTCATTAGGCCCATCTGCTGCCTGAAATCACGGCTGCCAGTATGCCTGTGGCCTCCATGCCCGTCACCGATACTTGGGCCATACGCAGAAAAGTTATTATGATGATGAGGGTTTGTAGGCGACGAAATAGAGCTAGAGCGTCGGACTTGCATGCTTCGACGGGTCTGAAAGGATGTAATGCCATTGTCCATCGGCATTCCTTCCACACCTTTTTGCGGCAACACAGCAGATCCATCGGGGTCCATACGGGACACGTTTAAGAGGTAGACTCCACTGAAACCTGTTAGCAAATGTGCGAATTAAAAAGAAGCGTGGTGTTAATAAATAGAAGGAAAGGAAAGGAGAGGAAAAAAAAAAGGAAGCACTGTAATCGCTCTTTAAAAAAAGCCTATAGAAAGGACAAAAAAACCGAAATCAAAATCAAGTGCGAAATAGCTCTCAAGAAAGACCGATTTACCTAAAGATAATTAAGAACCCGCAGAGGAGAGAAATAATACTAACGGCGTCTGTAGTATTGAACCCTCTGAACAAGAGAAACGAGGCTAGCAGGGTCGCAGTTGTGAACGTGACGTAGTAGATAGGGTTGACCCTATAATAGTTAGCAGCAATCGGCAGTGAGCTCTTACAAGGACGTGTCAAACTGGTCCAGGGCCTTGTTGAAATAATTCATCTGGGTCAATATGCAAACAACCACCACAATTCCGAAAACATAGGTCGACGGATGAGAGAGCTGGTTGTTTCCAGCCAGCGTCAGTTTGAGCGCAATACCGAAGCCCTTAATAGCCATAACGGAAATTGACCCAACCGTCGAGCAAATTGAAATGTAAACAAGCGGATTTACTTTGCCATACCGCGGAGCGACCTTGTAAATCATTACAAACGCAAACACAGTGACGACGATGCAATAAAAAAGGAACCCTGAGCAAAATGTTAGAGACACTGTACAGCCGGGCACGGGGAGGGTCATTCTGGGGTATACATCCCATGACAAACGTATAGATGATGATAAAAATTACAGATAGCCAAACAGTAGCGCGACCGCAGTCAAGCAAAAGGAAACAAAACCGCAATGAAAAAAAATTACCTGGCTGTACGGCATAGTGCAAAATTTCGTCGACAGTCTGAACATCTTTGTCTGGTGGTGCATGCAGCACAATCACAATAGACCCGATCAAGCATAGAGCACAGCCAATTTTGCCAATACGGCCTAACCGTTCGCGTAAAAATATGGAGGCTAAAACGGATCCAATAAGGACGGAGAGCGCTCCAAGTGGGGTAACGAGAATTGCAGGGGCAAAAGTATAGGCAGCAAAATTCGCAACTTCCCCAATGATCACTATGCTATTAGAGGCTTTGTTGGCAAAAAAGAAATTCATACTTGTTCCCATTCCTGCCCACCAGATCGGATTTCGGAGGTAAGTGTAGTCCTCGCTTGAGTAAGCATTGCTCTCACCCGCGTCCATGAGGCCCTATATCATAATTAGCATATATCGTAACTTCGCGCGCTTTGATCTCACCTTTTTCGTGATGATAAAGCTCGTGCCTACAAAAGTTATGTTTGATAAGCCAATGTCTCGATGCAACGCGTAATTTACCAATGGCCAGCGACGAGCTGACGGCCAGTCCAAGGCCAATATACTTGTCCTCGATCATTGCTGTCGGAAAAGATCCAAACCTGGCCAAAAATGCTAACCGACAGCAATTACACTAAAGTAAAAATTGAACGCAATCAATCGAACAGAGCCGTAGTCTCTTCAGCCGCCTGCTGTCTCCTTTGCTTTCACACTAGACCTGTTGAGTATGCTAATCTTATTATCTCTTAAGAGCAGCGAGATTTTGAATAATATATGAGCAATTATCGCATACTAAAGTCGAGATACTTGCACATTTCTGTGAGTAAAAAGTAATGCGAGAGAAATAAGGGATGTAATTCTAATTTTTATCATAATAATAATAATAATAATAATAATAATAATAATAATAATAATAATAATAATAATAATAATAATAATAATAATAATAATAATAATAATAATAATAATAATAATAATAATAATAATAATAATAATAATAATAATAATAATAATAATAATAATAATAATAATAAAGATTAAAATTAAAATTAAAATTAAAATTAAAATTAAACAAAAATCTCTTGTCCCTATTTAGTGTGTGTTTTTATGCTACTATGGAAAATTCAAGGCCTGTACAAGATTTGCATACATAACATCCAAATCAAACAGCTAAAAGATCTGACCCTATGAAAAGCTACAGTAATCAATTTGCTTTACCCAGCACAAGTCGCTATAGTGTTTAAGCACTTTCTCAGGAAAGGCCAGGCTCTTGATAATGGCGGCGATTCTAAATAGGCTGCCACACCTTCACACCTTTTGTACGCCCGATAGGCATGGGCATAGTTGCCCATGCTTGCTAAACAAGTACTGGATAAAATAACAAGGTAATGCTTACTCGAGCAACCTTCCGTCCCGCTATTGAAGCTGTTTCCTAAAAGCAAACGTGAGAGTTACACTGCCGTTGTGGCCATGCAAGGATATAAGATTCTCCTTAAAAGACGATTCTTTGTAAACAAGATAAAGAGGGGAAACTCAAAATTAAAAGTAAAAGATCATACTTTAAGTACCGCTGAGTAGACAAAAGCTTTTGAACCAAACAATCTGTGGGACTTCAAACATAAAAGAAATAAAAAGGACATAAAATTAATCATATCCTTCAGAGGCCCTTAATATGCTTTACAGCAATTTTGGTTTTTATCTTACCGATCTCACAAAATTCATAATGTCTCACCCTTGGGTCTTTTAGGTTGTGGTGTCGGCAAACTTGAGTTTCCTTCTCCACTTACGTCGAGAGAGTCTGCGCTTCGCTTCCCTTCGACCACAAGCTCACTCTTATTTTCAAAACCTTCCTCGAGAAAATCATTAAGTTCCTTTTCGTCTGCAGAATTCAATGATTCCGCATCAGACCCGTTTTCCTCTTCCTCATATTCGCCACCAAGCGCTTCGTCGTCGCTGTAATAAGCAGTGACTTGTTCAGCACCTTGAGCTTCTGTCAGATTTTCGGATGTGCTCGTAATCTTGTTGCTTTTGTCCCAATCCATTTGAAGCTTGTCTTCTGCAAACTCTTGTGTAGCCTTGGCATTTTCATCGGCATCAAGATTATGATCAGAGTGAAATTCTTGCTCTACAGTCTCATTTCTCTGTTCACCAATATCTTCGGGCGATGCGGGCTCCTCCACGGAAGCCTTCTCATGCTTTCCGCTATCATCTGCGGAATCTTTCGTCTCTGTGTTTTCAACTGTAGCTCGATCATCAGATTCCACATTATCATCAGTCTTCAAATTATCAGTTTCTAAATTTTCACCTCGCAAAGCTGGCTCCTCAGCTACATAATCTAATTCCACACTTGCTCTGCTTTCCGGACCATTTTGTTCATCATGCCCAATAGATGGATGATTTGATTCATTGTTAATATCTTCAGCCGAAGAAGAAGCTTGCTGGATCTGATCTTCTTTCAAGGTATCATTGTCAAGTCCAACATTTTGACTATTGTCAAGATCTGTTTCAAGAATACTTTCTTGGGCGGTCGACTTTGGTAGTCCATCGTACACTGGCGGGGTACCAGTAGCATTCTTATCGTCTGTTTCAGGGAGAGCACTTGCTTCAGTACTGGATTGTAGAGCAGTACTCTCTGAGCCATCTCTACCAACGTCTTGCACAGCCGGTTCTGGAGCCTTTTCTTCAGAAAGAGACTCAGCCTTGCCCAGATTCTCAACGGTACTAGAATCCTTGCTCACAGACTCCGTGGTGGAGGATTTGAGACCATTGTGAGTGGCTAGACCTGAGGCAGAAGCCGCGCCCTGATCTACTGATATATTCCCATCATCATTTTCCAAATTCTGAGCCTCTGGCTCGTTAGTCTCAAACTCCTCTTCATTCCGTTTCCCAACAAGAGCGTTGTAAGCGGTAATAAAACGCTTTTTCTGCTCTAGCCGCACCTCAATAGCATCATGCATTTGAGAATTGCAGAGATCCAAAATATCAGACAAAGCTATGTCTCGACAATAACAGTTGTCCTCCGAAATCTCAAGGTCAAGTTCAGGAACAAGCACAACAATTTCTTGCTCCAAGGGCACATCTGCAAGCACTGTCTCCCGAAGCTGAATGAACATACTATCCAGAGATGCCGAATAAAGAGTATGTCCATCTTCCATCAATAAAGGCAATTGCTTTATAGCATCGGATACTAACAATGCCTTTTCCGGCTCTTTGCCAAAAACATTTACCTTCACCCCACGAGACTGTGCGCTGCTTAAAGTAGTTTGAGCCTCAATCTGTTCTGATTCAGGCAATTCTGTACCTGCCCGATCATTTTTATGTCCCTTTGTATCGACGTGTTCTCTGTCATCATCAATTTGCGCGGTTTCAGTCTGTAATCTACTCGAATCGACGGCAGAAACAGTTGACGAAGAATCTTGAGCTAAATTTGATATATTGCTTGTTTCATCCTCCTTTGCTTTCTCCGAGGCCGACAGTGCCGGCACAGTTGCAGACTCAATATCTGCATGCCCGGATGTCGAAAGATCCTTGGGACTTTTGGCTTTGATAGTTTTTGGCGGTGCTTGAGCTTCGTTTGATTCATCAACAATGTTGTATTCCTCAACTCTGTCTGACTCCCCAACTCTGCTTGATTCATCAATGACATTTGCCTCGTCAGCGTTTTTAGGTTCATCAACGTTGCTAGATCCATCAACGTTATTGGGGTCATCAGCGTTACGAGATTCATCAATATTAGCAGACCCATCATTGTTAAACTCGTCAATATAATCAGTATCGTCAGCATTATTAGAAGCTTCGATATGCCTATCGGTGACGGGTGTTTCATTCCCATTGAGCTTTTCAAATCCTTGCTGTGTATTTACAGCTGCATTATCATAGACAGACTCCGACTGTAGAGTATCAGGATCTTCATGCCGCTCGTTCATAGTCGTGCTATGCGCATCGGCCTCGTGAGACTCGCCGTCAGAAAACTCGACGTCCACATCCTCCACAACCTGACCATCTCCCATATTATCATCGTCTTGTTCCGCGTATGCCTGTCTTTCATACTCAGACATCTCCTGGTCTCCTTCGTCCATTTCGACTGTATTTAATGCCACAATTGACGCCATACCCTCGAGTTCCTAGTCTTTCTACTATCTTTTGCAAACCAGTAAAAAGCTACAAACACTACACACGGCGCCTGCCCATTAAAGTGAAATCTGCAAACGCCAAAAGCTCGATACAGAGATAATCAAGACCGGCCTGACTCTGTCACAGCAAACAGACGTTTCCAGCCTGTCGATTCATTTGCTTATATTTACTTTGGTTCTCATATAATCATGTGCTTATAAAAAATACGTTGTAGGAAATGTAAACAGGGTTTTCCATACCTTCAGGGGATGGAATTAGGGTTTTTGCAGCCCGACATTATAACGCAGCACTAAGGATAAGAAGGCATTATGATAAACAGAATAAAAGTACAATAGAACAGTACAGCGTGAATAAATACAACTAAAATACGAATATATACAATAATCATAATCAGAGCCGACTCGTGTACTTTGGCGGCTTACGCATCGTGTCACGGCCAATTGCTCGGGACATTTAGTAGAAAAGTCCAATTAGCAGCTCACGCACATCTCGAGCATGGCTGTTTTGGCCGCGTCAATATGCACGCGGGGCGGAAAAGGTAAATATTTGTGCAAAACATAGAACAAAACTAACGTTTCTTAGTGGTGCTTTCGCGTCAGTTTGTCGAGATTCCAAAATCCCGTATCGAGACAATGCTGGCGTCTTTCCCGCAGATAAAGGAGAAAGGCACACAGCATACTACAGTAGAGACGGAGCACGTGCGGTACGTATATCAGCCATTGGAAGAGCTTTATATGGTGCTCGTGACGAACCGTCAATCCAACATCTTGCAGGATATTGGAACATTGAACTTGTTTTCACAAGTCGTTGCTAATCTTTGCCGTACTGTCGATGAGAAGGAAGTTTTCCGTAACGCTTATGATGTAATTTGCGCGTTTGACGAGATCATCACTATGGGCCATAGGGATGGGGCGAGTCTTTCCCAGATCAAGATATTTCTCGAGATGGACAGCCACGAGGAGAAAATCCAAGACATTATTTCAAGGGTAAGAAGGACACAGCAAAAGACGTGCAAAGAAGTATACAAGCACGGGTTCTTGGCAGAGAGGTTTCAATTATTTCAATTATTTAATTATTCAATTATTCAGTTATTTAATTATTTTTTTTTATTTCTGTATCATTTTATTCGCTCTCCGTCGTCCTTGTGGATTACTATCTCTAACAACACCAGAACAAAGAACTCGAGGCCAGTGAAGAGCGCAAACGCCGTGCTCGACAGCTTGAACTGCAGCGTCGTGAAATGTCTCGTCGTAATGTCTCCTCTGGCCGTCTGCCGGTAGGCGGCAGTTTCGAGCCTTCTCGCCCTGCCTATACTCCGGCGGCAGCTCCAGTTACGACTTTTAAAGACACTGCTCAGCAGGACAGTCGTACCGCCTCGAGAACGAGTGCTCCTTCAATGCTGCGTGGCAAAGGCATGCAGCTGGGCAAGAAAAAGCCAGCTGCCTCTGCAGTCTTTGAAACCCAGGCACAAGAGACTCCACTGCTCTCATCTGACCCTGCGGATCAAGAAGCAGGGGACAATGAAGAGCCAGGCCATTCTGGTACTACGGGCGAAATCGAGCTTACATTTAACGAGGCCTCAGTGGAGAAAGTGAACCGTGATGGTCAGACGGAAGGCTGGGAGAGTAAAGGCGATGTGTCAATATTCATCTCGGATCCGAGTATAGCGCGGGTTGCGCTGCAGTTTAAGATTGATGACAAGAACGAGGTGCAGTACAAAACCCATCCGAACGTTGACAAGGAGCGATTCAAGACCAATTGGGTCGGACTTCGGGACACTTCACGCTCTTTCCCCGTAAACCAGTCGCTCGGAATCGTTCGTTGGCGGTTCGATTCCAAGGATTACAGCTCCGGAATAGTACTGAACGCTTGGCCCTCTGCGGAATCTGGCCGCTCTGAACTGACGCTAGAGTTTGATGCTTCAAACATTACTCAGCATGAGATTACTGATTTTGCCATTCGGATTGCCACCGGAACAGCCACTGATGTAGACGTTTCCGCTATCGATTGTGGGGATTTTGAGATTGGCGATGGGTTTGTTGAGTGGACTATTCCTGATATCGGCACTGTTGCCACTACTGGGTCCCTCGCCCTGTCTGTGGACGGCGAGGACACTGAGCAATTCTTCCCTATCGCTGCTTCTTACCGCGTACAAAAGCCGTTTTGTGCTATTGAGGCATTGGATATCTCGCTCGTGGACCTGCAGGAGTCTCTGCCGTTTGCCACCAGGGTCAACGTGACGGGTACAATAAAAATGGAGTAGTAAGCATAGTGAATAATTCTGCGCCAAATATGAAGCATTTATTCATACTAAATAGCGAAATGGTGGAGGCCGAGAGTGTAGAGGCTGTAACCTGGAAAAGTAGTGCCGTATTTACGTTTATACTGTCCCGTAGTTGTATCCAACCCGCCTCGTGTTACGGCAGCTATATTTGCTCAAGCGTATAGTGGCCAACGTCATTATCTTACAAGCTCGCTCATAAAGTAATGGCTATGAAACTCCGGGCATCAAAGTGCACATTGCGACAAAATAAATGTTGAGAGAAGGCAGCATTAGCACTGGGAACAAAAAGGACAAAGAGTAAAACAGATGAACAAATGAATCGAAGCCACCTAAAAGAAAATAATAGAATTAAAAAAATTAAAGATAGATCCACACTTGTAAAAAGCCAAAAAAATCAATTTAATCGAGAGCGAGTTTACTAAAACACAAAAAGAGAAAAAGCAAAACAGAATGTACAATACTGATATAAAATGTATGCGAACTAACGCCATCCATCCATCCTCCCTCCGCAAAAAAAAAAAAGAGCAAGCTTTCGAAATGGTTTTAAACAGGCATTACATTACCTCCCGAGGAGGAGCAGATGCAACATTTGACGCATGGTCTGATGCAACACTGTCCTCTGAATCAGACGCGTAGGATGGAGGCGAAGCTCGTATAGTAGAGAGCGATATATCGGTGCGTGAACGGTGTTTAAAAGTAGGACTGCGGCCGGAAACGCCAGCAGCAGTGTGAGGCGGGGTGTACGGACCTGGAGGCCCCATATGAATAGCAGACTCGAGCAAGATCGAGCCCTGCTCAGAGCCATAAGCTGGCGGTGGGCCTAAAGTACCGATAGTAGGAGCGAGCCCCCATTTTTTCACATTGGCTTCGATGAAAACAAACCCAGACTGTCCAAAGTTAACATGGACCTGGGAAGAGCCCTTGGAGCCAATAGTGGGAAACAAATTGAAGCGCGAAGGTAAGTAAGCCTCGTCAAATTTTTTCCCATTGTGCGTGAAAAAAACATAGCCAGTGCGAGGTCGATAGCCGCAGCCTACAACGTCACCCTGCCGGTACTGGACACCGTATGGCCGTGATTTGAAAGGCGATGAGATTCGACGTGATCCGTCAGAGATAAAGGCAATAGAGTGCTTATCCCACCCCGGCATTCGGAAGAGAGGGTACGGTTTCGTAGCTAGTCCAACTGCGATTACAGTATTATCAGGCATATCGAATATTTTTGCTTCCCAATAGTATGTCTCATTCTGTTTGGGCACAGGCAAATTTGTCTGCACACAGCATTCGCTGTCGTAAAAAGAAATCTCCGTTCTTCCCTCTACAAAACAGTTTGTGGATTCTAAATCGGGCTCGAATTCCCACGCGGAAACGCCCTTTTCTTGGATTGACATAAACTGCGAAAGACTGATATCGGTATTTGTGCTCTCGGGCGGATAAGATGCTTGGAAAGCTGCCGTTAGTCACTCTGCCTGAAGCCTTTAAATTATTGTTCATACCTTGAGCTCGTAAATACGAGTTTCGGGAAACTTCATCCATTTCTTCAAGTAGCTGCTGCCTCTCTGAGGAGGGCAAGTCCTCGCCATACTCGCTCCAGGAACGATCGCCAAGGAGCATAATCCGGCCATTTTGAAAGAGCCGGAAGTAATATGCTATAAGGAAGAGCCCGACTAAAAGCGCAGCGGCTCCGACGGCCACCGTCACCAGGATGATGATCTGTGCCGCCTTGTCGGCCATTGCTGTAGAGATTCTATCGGTTCGTAAACCCGTCAGTATGTACTAGACGGCCGCCGTCGCCGCTCAAGAGCATGTACAGATTGCGATTTAAATTGCCAGTGCGTGCAACAGGTGACTTGTATTATAAAAATTAAAATATACAATAAATTATAAATTATAAATTATAAATTATAAATTATAAATTATAAATTATAAATTGTAATTATTATTATTATTATTATTATTATTATTATTATTATTATTATTATTCCGGTCTGGTCAATGGACGCTTGGGACGCATGGGAGCGCAGTAGCGTTACCGAGACAAAAGCCAAGGACGCCGGCTCGGAAGCCGAGCGCAATCGTGCAACATGGAACAGTGCAAATAACACTGGACCTGCACCAATTATCGCTCCAGCGACAACCGGAGAGACGACTACAATGTACCGACCGCAGCTTAAATTATTGCGGAGACCTAAAGGCGATGACGAGGCAGATAATCGTCAAAATGGAGCGGACTCTAGTGGTCCGGGACCGGCGGCTCAGTTAAGTCCTCAGGACGCTTTGAAATTAAAGCAAAAACAGTACAACGAAGCGCGGAAACGACTCTTTGGATGAGATAAGGGGGTTTATCAGTCTAAATACATACAACTTGTGTTCAAAATGCTTACAGTTAAATGAGATGGTATTCATTTTATTATCCGCTGCTGAATATCATTATAAAAGTACAAATTTTCCTTCAGACAAGGGCTTGATTTTGTTTACTACATACACAGTGGAAGCTTGCGCTAGCATTCTAGTACCAAAAGTAGAAGAAAAAAAATAAAACAAGCCGTACAGAAAACAAAGGACCACAGGAAACACAGGGCGTTCAGTCTTCCGTCTTGAGCCTCTTTGCCGGTGGCAACAAGGTACTTGGAGTCTTCTCATGAACAAGATCTTGGTCAGTATTGGCACTCGCCCCTTCCAAGCTTTGTTTAGTCGCCTCGCCCAAGTCTGTATGGTCACCAGATTTAGTCTCGTCCAACTTGGAATCGCTATTCGCCATATCTCGTGGACTAGGCAAATTTGGGGTATCATTTTGCTGAGAAGTTTCGCCGCTATTGGCAGCGTCTTCGTTATTTACAGACTCATCGCTGTCCAATGAAACGTCACTTTCGCTGTCCTCTATATCCGACATTGGAACATCGTCATCTTCTTTTCTAGGTGACTCGCTGCTCTCCAGAGTTTGCTCTCTACGTTGCTGTCCTGTTCCAACAGGCTTTGGTTTTGCCAAAGCTTTTTCCAATTTTTTCTGCCGATTTTTATAGACCTTGTCCATGTATACGACTGCCCAATTTTTGATTTTGGCCTTTGTATCGTCAGTAAGATCTGGAGTAGTACGCTTGTTTCGTGTCTTTTCCTTTTCAACAAGAATTCCAACAATCTGTTTAGCACGTTTACGAAATTCCTCTTTTCCCAGTCTTTCTTGGTATTTTGCAGTAGCGTTCGGGACGAAGCGAACCAGATTCATCTTGAAGCCATCGTATACCTTCTTTTGACTAGATTCTGATAATTTTGAAGAGGAGGGTTTGCTATGCGAAGACTTTGACTCGCGATTCTTATCTACATGTTGTGATGCTTCATCTGATGTCCTAAGTTTCCGCTGCTCACGTCGTTTTTTGTGTTCTTCCCGCTCTCGCTGCCGCTTTTCTTTCGATTCTTTTGCAAGTTGCTTTTTTTCCTCTACTGCTTTCCTTTCCTCCTCTTCTTTTTCTCGTAATTTTTGATTTGCTTCCTCAATGATCTTGCTCAAATCAACATTATTTGCGGGTTTTGCATTTCCTTTTGCCTCTTGCGGTGGCGCGTCACCTTCATTGGGGACTTCGTATTGAGCGTAGCCAGTTAGTTTATGCACATAAATGGGCCTGCCCATCTGGTCTCGGCTGTGCATCCAATCGTCTGGGATTTTGGGACGTGGCTTATACGGTTTGAAATTCTGCCGCTGCACAAACCGGCCATTCTTTTCATTTACGCCATTCTTTTGTTCCGATAAAGGCTTATCTGCTCGTGGAGAGCCGTCTTGACCCATTGGAGAATCTGCGTTAAACTCAACGTATTCAATAGACTTGTAATCAGCGGAATCAGACTGTAAACTTGCTTGAGGGCGCCGCGGGATACGATAGGCCATTTCAAGGCTACTCCATTCTTCCAAAAGTCCCTTTGCCAGCGATTGTACATATTCGTTCTCACTCATGGACAAATCTCTGACCGTCGGCTCAATCTTTGCGCTGGAAATCTTGTTTCGCGTAAGCTTAGGCCATTTTTGCAACACCTCCAGTATCATTGTAGTAATTTCATCATCATCCTTCAAATCAGTTATCACAGTCCCCAAAATCTGGTAACCGTGAAGCTTCATAATCCTACGTTGAACAGCAGCATCATCACTAGCAACTAATCTCTGCACCAATTTGCGAATGACCCATCGCTCCTTGTTTTGCAATAAAACACCCATAATTTTAGTCACGCCCGCTTCATCAACAGGGAGAGCCGGAAGACCGTAGAACACTTCAGAGTAGTCTTTGTTTTTACGAGCCATCTTTTTCAAAGCTTTGAAGGAAACATCACGACGGGCCTCCAATTCCGGAATACCAAGAGCCTCGTAAACGTTGTCAGGCATTTTGATACTCTCATCAGTCTGCGTCTTTCCACCAATGACTCCAACACAGTTCGGCTCGCCGCAATAACAGGCTTGGGGATTCGCACCGTAGCGGTCGACATTATAATCAAATGTCAGCTCTTCGCCTTTACGTATAAGTCTTTTGGCAAAGATTCCCATTTTCAGCTTTGTGCCCACAACCCACTTATCTACATAGCAATTCGGGTTACACGAATGGTTGCAAAACCGTGCCAGGCAGCCCCGTTTTGTTGCGTCAATAAATTCCCCCCGTTGCAGCATCATGAAATAAAAATGCTTTATTCCCTGCTTGTCGTACAGATCGAGTCTTGACCTGAATTTCGATTCATCAATCACCTCGCCAATGTATTCGTATATAAAAAGATTTTTGGGAAAGTCCTCCATTGCCCGCAGACCGTAACCCTTCATTTCTGTTAGAATTACATCAACATTGGCATACTGCCTACGCTGAAACCGCTGATTTTGACATTTCTCGCCACAAAAACATTCACCACGCACACACTCAATAGAAGTCATTCTATTGATACAGTCGTTATCGGGACCACAGGCATGGTTAACGCCATCAACGAAATTTGGTTTACAGTCGCACGTCATAATCTCGCCCTGTGCTGCGTCCCCCAACTGCTTGTTTTGGTAGATACTTTTTTCAATCTCGTCAAACGAATTTAATGCATCTGCTTTGGCAGAAGGGTAATCATTATACAAAGGCGGGGATCGTGGACCCGATTTAAGCGAGGGCTTTTTTTCTTCTGCCTCATATTCTTCATCGTCTAATGGGAAAGCATCTATTTCTTCCTTCACCGATACTTGCTCTGATTTAACTTGCAAGTCACCGTTATCTCTCCGCTTGGGCGGAGTGAGATCGTTTCCATCGCTCTCGCGAGGATCGGGTTTCTTCTCTTCCCACGCAATCTTCTCCATACAATCTGCTCTGCAAGTTATGAAAACGGCAGACAGAATCGAACACTCCTCACTCTATGGATGTGTGATTAGTATGGCTGCTCTACTCGTACGCTTAATTGCCCATACACTCGAAGCTTTGCCAGAGGGAAGAAAAAAAACGAGTATTATATCAGCATAAATGCGTATTCAAAGATCGGTAGGGGAAGACCGGGGGCAAAAAAGTATTTGAGCAAGACCGCGTCCTCCCTTGAGCGAGATCCGTGTACAGGACTTTAATTTATAGATTTTCAGTGCCGAACTCCGCGATTGTAATACGGTGAAATCAAGGCAAGACCGACATTTGTTGCAGAGAGCGTTGGTTGTGTCGAAAAAGCGAGACTTTTGCGAGCGAGAATAAGGAATATATACACAAGCAGGATATAATATTAATTAATATAATAAACCATGAAAATAAACTGGGATTATTGTCGGCAAAATTGAATAATCTAAGTAAACCAAAATTGTTAATATATATATGTTACTTACATACAAACACATGTATATATAAATATAAATACAAGATGTACTCCTATTTTTGTTGTGCAAGTCAGCAGTAGAGCGAGAAATACAAATGAGAAAAGCGAGGACAGGTATAGTGAAATAAAAGAGTTAAAAGACGAATGCTTTCTTTGTCACTTTAAAATCTATCAACGTAATGGCTTTTTAAACATTGTACTGGGCTAAGCAATTCCGTGATGGCTGGTCAAGGCACTGAACTAGCCTGTCCCAGTCAGAGTACATTGGCTTGAAGCCTTGCAAAATCTGGGAAAACATGTGCGCCAGTTCATTTGAGGGCTGTCGAAATAGAGTTACAGCTCTCACAAACCCGGGAAACAATGGCCCCAACGCCTGAGGGTTCTTTGATATCATGGCACAAAGGCCACGGAAAGCAGAGTCTTTCTCTTCATTATCACGGGTCTGCTGTAAATGCTGGAGAAATTGTGGGGCAAAAGCAGGCAGTTGAGGAGCAACAAGTTCCGGGCAGACCAAGCCCAGTCTGCCAATAGTAATAGCCGCATTCTCTAGCACAGAAGGTGGGCTTTTTTGGTTACGAATCAACGGAATAAGCCGCTCCAGCAAGGGAGGAACCCAGGTGGCCATGCCTCCACCTTCTTGCAAAGCTATTTCTCCAGTACACCAAACTGCATTGTTGCACACACTACTAGCATCGCGATCAAGAGTAAGCTCAGACACAATAAAGGGCATAAACTGTGGGAGTAAAGGCTTCAACGTATGGAAAGTGTTCAATGAGATGTCTCCAACAAGAGCATAAGCCGACTGTCTTACATCTGCAACCTCGTCCTGAACACACATGGCAACTAGCTGCGTTAGAGGCGGATTCGTGCTTGCCACAAGTCTGTCAAGCTTCGAACCCAACCCTTGCAGTAAGCCGCTAATCAAATCCAGCGCAGTCACCAGAAAATCTTTGTCTGGGAACTCCAGTTCAGGGTTTTGAGACGCTTCATGCGCCTGCTCGAGTGTAGATGCAATAATATGAACACACCGCTCGTATACAGGAGGAGCAAATTGCTCAAATCCGTTCCCAAGCGCTACAGTCACGGAAGAAAGGCACTTAATGCAAAATGGTTAGTATAAAGAAATGATAAATGATAATAACAGTAATAATAATTATGATAAATTCTTTTTCAATATAAAAGATAAACCAATTTGATAACGCGACTCAAACATACCTCCAGAAGGGGAAACAGCCCTCTATCATCATCAGCTAGAGTCTGCCATTTGGCGATAAGTGGTGGCAGTAAAATATCAATCAATGCTGGTTGATTGAGTGCCGGTCCGACACTGTCTGCTAAAGTCTGAACAGCGTCGTATAAAATCATGAGATTTTTCCTCTGGTATTTACCGAAAGCAGAAGACAATTGATGTGAAATTGGCTCTAGGAAGGGAATCAAAAGGCTGCCAGAAACCTCTTCAAAATTAGCAAAAGCACTGCAAGCAGCCTCTTGAACGCGCTTGTTATTATCCAATACTTCGCGCAGTAATCCCTGCATCATGGGAATGAAATATTTTTGATGACCCTCAGAGTTGATGGGGAACTCTACCGCCCATGGGGAATAACGGCCAATGCACCAACATGTTATTTGCCGCACCAAAGGCTTGCGATCAGCAAGTAGACTAAGGAGATAGGGAATAAGGTCCGGTAAATACGGGCTAATTATGACCCTGCAGCCTTCAGCGAGTGCACCAAGAGCCAGCACAGCAGCCTCACGTATCTTCCAGTCTTGACTGACAAGATTGTCTCGCAGAAAGGGAATTGATATATTTATAATTTCATTGGAAAAATGATTAGACAGCACGTCAAACGTGGCAGCAGCACATTTACGAAAGTTCCACTCTGAATACAGATCATTGGCTTCGTCATCGTCATCATCGTCATCATCTTCATCGTCATCGTCCTCATCAGGCTGTCCACCTTCACCATGGCTGTCACCACTGTTTTCCGTGGCCCCGCGAGTCTTTGCCTTTGCATGCTGAGGAGCAATATCCTCATCTCTATCTGCAACATTGCCATCATCATCGTCATCATCATCTCCGCCCAATACGATTGCATCCAAGTCGGAGTAAGGCATTCCCTCCAGTAATCGGGGTACTAGCTTGTCAAGATGCGGTTTTAATGTAGATCGTAGCTGCTTTTCATCCGCGACTGCTAAAAAGAATTCGCAGGCTTCAAGGGCGACTTCTTCGTCCTGGTCGCGACTAGAGTATAGCATGTAATCCACCATTTGGTTCATTAGAGGTGCAACTTTATCGGGACGAATCTCTGCCAAGCTTACAATTGCAGTACATACGTTTTTCCTTACTGCTGCATTCGTATCTGTTGCAAGCTGAGAAATAGTTGCAAAAAACTCGTCAATGTGGGCGAAAAAAGCGGGCGAATTACACAAGATAAACTGTGTTGTACACGCAAGTGCATCTTGCCTTACCCGTGCGTGCGGATGTACAGCAAAAGTCAGCAATTTAGGCACCAAATACGCTGATGCCGGGCCTTGTAGCTGGTGACCAGTGCCAGGAATTGCTGCAGAAGCAGCTGGGTCTGGAGGTTGATCTAAATCTTTTGCTGCGTCTTCACAAATTTTGGCTAGTGCATTGAAGGCGCCTAGGACAGCTGCCTCGTCCGCGGAATCAATCATTTGCAACAGAGCGGGCAATAGACCGTGCCATGCAAATATTCCTGAAACGCTGACAATAGTGGTGACAATTGTTGCTGAAATGTTGCGTACATAAGACTCAGAGTCCCTTAAACCTTGCAGCGAGAGGTGTTGGACATAGTCCAGGTTGGCATTACCATTCCCGTTTATTTGATTAGCACGAATCGTATTCTTCAACAGCAATCCCGCTGCCTGTCGAATAGAAGCTTGGAAATTTGTGCCCAGCACAAGCAGATAGATTAGAAAATTGTTTACATCTGGTACTTTTTTGGCCTCCTCCAGCGCCTAAAAAAGTGTTAGAAGGGTCAAACGCAGTGAAAAACTTACGTGAAATGCTTGGATACGCAAGTCGTCCCGGTCCGACAGCGAGTGGCCAATAAGCTCAGCCAGCTGTGCCAGCGGTCCTGGCTCAGGTTGCCACGACGCCATAACTAGAATTTACCGGCCGGTCGAGTAAGTCGTTTACTAATCGCCGCCCGTAATGCAACTAATAACACATAAAATAAACCTGAACTGTGTGCTTGGCACAGGATGCAGACGAATGACTTGTGGCTTTAGCTACGCAAAGTCGGCTCTTTGCGTGTCCAGATCCAAAGCACAACCTGCGTCCCCTGTGTCGACTCTCAGTAAATATCTGCAATATAGTTAATCGCGACTTTTTTCTAGTAGATTTTGATTATATGTGCACGTTTCATAGTACCATACACTCACTACCTTGCAGTATGCATAAAAATATAGCAGATTGGGCCAGAATATTTGCATACTTAATATTTGCATACTTAATATTTGCATACTTAATATTTGCTTTAACCTCTTTTTTTTTTTTAGCGGCGACCAAAATAATTTTTATTTTTAATTTTTATTTTTTTATCAAAGATTAAAATTTCATGGCTCTTAACCAACAAGTATTAGTCGTTTATCCATAAATGTATGATAGATATTATGGGCAGCGCTGCATTGGCGTCGCCTCACATTGGTGCCGCCTTTAGCAATAACTGCCACCTATATATGCTGTATTGAAGGCACAAATGTATGTAGTTTTAAGCAGCAGCTCAAACCTCAATATTTGATTGTCCCTATTCTCTTGTACGCCGCGCTTGCACTGTTCATATCTCAGAACCATCCACCCTGCTCAGCAAACAAAACTTCCATAAAAATTAGATAGATTCAAGCCTGGAAAATGCATGGCAATTTACTATACACAATACTCGAAAACACTAGACATCAAACTATCTCATTGCATCCCGAGGCCGCAGCCAATCGGCATCATCCAACTCCATTGTCAAAAAAGGGTCAATCCCATGTGCGGGTTGAGAGTGTCTCGTCTTTGAAAGCTGGTGCAGCGCATGGCTCCTGTATCCCTCGGCTTGAACCGATTCTTGTGAGGAAGTAGGGTAAGCGTCCTCTCCATCGTCGCCATTGCCCACAAGTATGTCAAAATTTGTTACCTGCTCCTCGGGAACATTCGCATCCTCTTGGTCCTCTTCATCCCTGTCGCGTGTTCGTTTTGAAGCAGTGCTTCTTTGTGCAAAAGGTGTCGGCTCCGGGGTAGGCGGTTTCTTGACCGGGAAGCCATCTTTGCCAATACCGTAGGTGGCGCCAAGAAGACTGGATCCACCGCCAGCTTTGCAATTTTGGTACCCCATTGTTACGGCTAGAGCAGTGTGTCAGTATTATAAATCTTTTAGGGGCTAGTACATTTACGGCTAAGGCTATATTAGTAGAGCTTCGATCAAACACTGTCACAACTTACATTCTCATTCCCAGGTGAAGCAGTGTCGCTTGCTCCTTGGCGTCGCCACTGCACGTTAACGCGCCAGACTCTACGGGCCGAAATTGTAATCCTCCATAATTTCCGCGCTTCGATCCTGGCATGCTTTGCACTTTAACGGTCCACAGCAGACCGAGTTGCTGAGGTCCGTTTCCCGCGTCCTATACCGTCTTTTGCCGTGAGCTTGAGCAGACGCCTGTTGCCGCCCGTAGTGCCAGCCCCTTTAGGCGCACTACGCGTACATCAATGTATGGCCAAGTTTTTGCTTAAACACAAAGATAATTAATATATTATACAAAAGATAACTTAAAATTTGGGTATATTATTATTATACTCACAAAACGTGGGAGCCTTCACGCTTCTCAGCTGCTAATGTCGTACGTATAGTGTCGCATTATATGTAATAAATTTACGTATTATGTATTCAGTAGAGCTAATTTGATACATTGACTGTACGTTTATTAAACGTGTCAACCTAAACATTTTATTTTTGTTAAACGTGTCAAAGCCAACGTGCAAAGGGCCACGACAAATCGCTAAGAAGGCCAATGTATCAGGTCTGATGAACATTAGCTGAAATCCGAGTGCAGTGTTTTGATTGTTCCTGATACATACTGTTTTTCATTCTGTGCTTTTAATTATACAGGCGACGGGTTCAAAGAGAGAGCTTTGGCATTATGGTCATAAATGTATTTCGACATTTATTGACGTGTTTCGTAGTACTCCTTTTGGGCCAGGAGGTAGTATGCGCAGTGCTTGCTATTGATTATGGCACCGAATTTTACAAAGCGGCACTGGTTAAACCGGGAATTCCTTACGAGATTGTCCTGACAAAAGACTCTAAAAGAAAGGAAACTTCTGCCGTTGGTTTCAAAGGCAGAGAGCGAGTCATTGGGAGCGATGCTTTAACGCTTTCAGCCAAAAATGCCCAGGATGCTTTTTTCGACTTGAAGCAGCTATTGGGTGTTGATTATGGGTCATCTGAAGCTCAAGAACAGTATAGTCTTACGTGGCCACGAACAGTGATGAGGCCAGATAGCAATTCAACGGCCATCGCCTTCCAGCTCTCAAATGGTGACACTTACTCTGTGCCAGAGCTGGTGGCTATGCAGCTGGAGGCGGCAAAAATTCAGGCGGAGCGTATGGCAGGCGAATCTGTTCGCGATACTGTTATAACTGTACCTTCTTACTTTCACGATACGCAGCGTCAAGCACTTGTAACAGCAGCAGAAATCGCGGGACTCAAGGTGCTTACTCTTGCTGATGATGGATTTAGCACCGCCATTAACTTTGCAATGTCACGGCAGTTTAGTGAAGACCCTGTTTACCATGTATTCTACGACATGGGAGCGGGCGGTACGTCAGCTACTCTTGTCCGATTTTGCACTAGTACAATCAAACAAAAATCCGTGAACTCTGTACGCGTTTTGGCATCCTCAGCCGACCCAGAATTAGGCGGAAATTTGTTAAACCGTCTTTTGCAGGCTCATATATTAGAGCAGTTCCGGGTCAAGCATAAAATTGATATTAAATCGGATGCTAGGGCACAGACAAAAGCGCTCAAGGAGGCCGCACGTATTAAACATATTCTCAGCGCTAATACGGAAGTGTTTGCGAGTATAGAAAGCTTCTATGATGACATTGATTTCAGATTGCGTGTTACCCGTCAAGAGTTTGATGCAATGATGGAGACAGTTCAAGTACAAGACAGGCTGCTCGAGCCGATTCGCGCAGTCACTGAGAAGATTACGCAAATGGGAGGTGCTGCCGTAGAGTCTATTGTGCTGACAGGCGGCAGTATACGAGTACCTCTTGTTCAACGAATCTTGGAAGATTTTGCGGGCAGCGATAAGATCGCAAAAAGCATAAATGCGGATGAGTCTGCCGTTATGGGAGCAATCTTCCAGGGATCACGATTAAGCAATCAATTTCGAGTTCGGCCTATGGATGTGGAAGACAGCGTTACTAATACGTACTCCGTAAATGATACTGTTGTATTTTTGCCGACCGATTCCAAAGGTTCCAGTCGAAATACTACAATTGCCGAATCAGCGGAAGCATCACTGGCTCATTTAGACTATGTAGTCTCCAAAAATGCTCTACCTATTCTGACACTGAGCTTACAGAATGTTTCAAACGTTTTGACTGATATGCGAACAGCACACGACTGCCAGCCCTCAATAGTCGTGCAATCAAAGGTATCAGATGCTGGCCTTTTCTATATAGAAAAGGTCTTTGCCCGGTGCTATGTTGATGCGAAGCCGTCTTCGTTTGGAGATAAAGTGAAGAACCTTTTTGGCGGCGACAAAGCGGACAAAGCTGACAAAGCTGACAAAGCCGACAAAGCTGACAAAGCCGACAAAGCTGACAAAGCCGACAAAGCTGACAAAGCCGAAAAGGACGAGGCAAAGAGTCCGGCTGGTGAAGCAACTGAGACCAGTGTGTATCCCGAAACTCCTGTCACACAGTCGCCTGGCGAGCAGCCAACACCCGCGCCCAAAGCCGGCGTGAAGGAGGAGACGGTTGTCCCTATTGCCTTCAAAATTACGCGACACGATCGCCAAGGCGAGACTAATACAGCTCTGAAAGCATCATTTAGGAAATTGCGGGAACTTCGTATTGAAGATAATAGCCGGATAGCGCGTGAGGAGGCACGAAACTCGTTAGAGTCGTACATTTACCGTGTATCGGGCTCAATTTCCGATAGCGATTTCACCACGTTTTGCACAAGAGCAGAATTAGAAAGGCTGAAACAGGCGGCCGACGACGCTAATGAATGGCTTTACGCTGAGGGCGTTACGGCTTCGTTGGCTGATATATCAAAGAAACGTGCGGAAATTTCTTTAGTGGAAAAACCATTAAGAAGCCGTCAAATGGAACGTCGCGATGTCCCCTTTGAGGCTTTGGCACTACATACCTTTCTTGACTCTGTGCAGAATACTATTGAAGCCTACCAGTCTGGCTCACACGACCTACCTTTTGTCTACAACGTTTCAAAGTCTTTTGACCTGCAAAACATTGATCCAGACTTGCTATCTCTATTGAGCACACAGGCAAGGCAAGACCGTGAATGGTTTGAGGATATGGCGGAAAAGCATGATCGGCTCTCGTTGACCGAGGACCCAATTTTAAGGGTAAAGGATATACGGGCACGAAAGTCGGCGTTAGAAGCAATCTTTAAGAGGTTTGTTCTCTCCAAAAAGGCGCCGGCCAGCAAATCAGCATCAGCGTCAGATACTGCAAATAATGCAACGTCGACTGCTGCCACAGAGCAAACGAGAGAGTCCTCCAAGACAACAGAGCCGGTCCAATCTTCTGACCCAAGCGCGAGTGCCGAAGCCTCGGGATTACCAGACACGCAAGAACCATCAGGCCACGATGAGCTGTAGCTGTTGGGGGAAGCTTGTTCAGCATTTGCCAGTGGCAGCATGTTTTCACCATAGTTTTATAATAGATACAAATTAGACAATTTTAAAAATTTGCTATTGACGAGAACCGCTGGTGTTTATACATTTTTTGTGTGGGTTATGGGGATTTGATTTTCTTTTCATTTGCTATATAGTAAATTTGTTATAGACGTGAAGCTGTTGCTTTAAATCTTCACAAAGTTATTTGGAATACCTTGATATGGAGAAACTAAATTTCGTGAGTTTGCAACGGCAAAAAGAGCTGGCAGCGGACATGCAATAAAACATTGGCAAGTATACCAATTTACCGTCTGGCCAACTGGATATGCATCAATTGAACAGCCAATGGCGACAAATACTAATACAAACCCTATTAGGATTAACTCTGTAATATTATGGTTAAGCCTTAATATGGTTAACCCTCTAATATCGCTCGAGCTCTCGTAATAATTATAGGAAAAAAAATTCACTTTCGACTACAGCAAATATATTATTGAAGCATAATCGTTGGCGAATGCGCGCCGAGTCTTGATTTAGAAAATGACTAGGTCGCTGTTCACCTCAAAAGTAAAAGCGCAGTAAAGCCTCCGTCTTGCGTCAGTCTTGGCTAAAGCGAATTCTTATATTTTCATTACCAAATATGACGACGTACACCCGACAATACAAGCTTGACGTAATTTCATGAGCAAAATATATTGTAATACAATAAATTTATGTATCTTAATTCTGCCACCACAAGCGTTTATAGTCTTCCCCACAAGCTCCTTAAAGACCAATATCCTGATGCAAATATCCCGACGCAATGGACTCTGAGAATCAGGAAGAGCTCCAGGAAGCCTTTTTCCTGTTCGACAAGGAACATAAAGGCCGGATAACGATGGACGATCTGAGAAGTGTCGCCTCGATGCTAAACGAGACAGTTGACGATCAGCTGCTTCAAGATATGATTGAAATTTCGGGAGCGTCGGCTAAAGATGGGCTGGATTTTGAGAGATTCTGTGAAATAATGAAGTAAGACGGCTTTATGCGTTGGCTGATTAGTTTAAGGAGCGCAAATATCGCCAAATAAGGCATTCCAGCTACATTTGCAAATGTCTGGCGAGCTGGAAAGGATAAGAGCGTGGCTGTAAATATAAATGTGTGTGTATACTATCATTTGTCATGGCAAGCCTGTATCATTAGTGCCACGATGTTTTCACTATTTTAAGTCAACGATCGCTAGCATAAAAGCGCTGTTTGATTCTTTACAATGTCACTAATTTTACACACCAGTCTTTTCCAAACACCTAGTCTTTTCAATACCTAGTCTTTTCAATACCTAGTCTTTTCAATACCTAGTCTTTTCAATATCTAGTCTTTTCAATTTCAAGTCATTCCAAAAATTCAATCAAGGTTAGTGGCCCCTCGTACCCCCTTCAAGCAAGCGGCCTCGTTCCTCAAGGCCAGAATACACGCTTTATCCGTCTCGTGCATAGTCTCATGCACTTGAATCTTGGCCTTAAGCCGGGCAATTTCTTCATCGCGCTCCTGTAAAACAAGACGCAGTGACTGTTTGCCTTTTGCATTTGCCGTTTGTGCCCGTTGAGCCGTAATTAACGCTCTATCCAGCTGGACTCGGACCTCCGCACCCAATCCAAACGTATCCAAAACCCTTTTTATTTGCTGAAAATGATCACCCGTTACCCTTTGCCGAGTGGGCGACGTGGGTGGTGAGCGGTGGTGCCTTGACACGGGTGTTGGCAGCTGCAAACCTGTGCCAGCAGAATAGGCATAGGCATCTAGTTTTTGTTTTTTTGGTGTCACTGGTTCAGACGCGTCTGAGCTCGACCATTCAAACTCCTCACCCTTTCCTTCCTCTCTATCGTTCCCCTTCCGCAGCGTATCATCACCGCTCGGATCGATGTTTTCTTGGCGCTTTACATCACTGTCGACTAGTGCATCGCTGCCCTTTGCCCTGTTTGCGTAGAGAGCACTCTCCCGGTTTTGTAGCGCTCGAGCCTCGCTCTCCCAGAGAAACAGGCGGCATCTGTCATGAGTGTCTAGGCGTTAGAGAGCAAACCCCAAAATCACTGTACCCCGCCCTCTCTGGCACGTATAGAAATATCGGCCCTTGTTCACACTATCGGCCTTTTTCACCATCAACAACACAGCCGGAAGCCGAGGTCGGCAGTCGCAGCGCCATTCTCCTTCCTCAAAGACGCCTTTGCTCATGTACGTTACTCATGTACGTACGCGTGCCACATTAGTTGCTCATCCAAGGTTTAAGCGTTATTTGTTTATTCGTATAATAAAGCAGAAAGTAAGCAAAGTATAAGCGCAAAGTATAACCACAATTGGTCGTACATAATATAATGTGTAGTAAGCTTACACATGAACACAGTCTTGAGTATACTGTGCGTGGAGGAGACATATATATAGAATTGCCCAATATAGAGGCTAATATACGTGCAAAAGTAGAGCAAAAAGCCTGCTGGACTGCGGGTTAGAGCTGGTTCGGACGTGCAAATGGGCGCGTGTGAGCCCAAAAACGACGTTCCCGGTCAGTATAACGTGGGAATACACGTCTTTGCCGTGTTTCTTATCCTTGGAGTATCTGTTTTTGGTAAGAAACGACGAGGCCGATATTGATGCTTTTGCCTGCCTGCCTTCTGACCCCGTGTAGCCGCATGTCTCCCGATTTTCGGGAAACGAGTACGCGCCGTTAGAGTATCGCACCACGGTATATTTTACGTGAAGCATTTCGGCACTGGAGTGCTTGTCGCGACCGCCTTTGTACATGTAAGAAGCCTGAACGAACGAACAAACAAACAAACAGACGAATGATCATTTGCTTATTTACCCTTTCTAGCTCTTACCGACGGCCTTTATAAACTTGACGAATCCGTGTTTACCACACTTTTGGACTACAACTTACCCGCCAATGCCGGGACTGATTGCCATGCTCGGTGTCTTCTCCATAGCTGTCGTGGAAATGGTTTGCAATCAAGGACAGCCTCATATCCACGGGCTCGTGGAAGACAAAACCGCGCACTCCAGCTATGAGTATAGCATTCTGGGCAATGAGAGCGATACTGCTCTGCCCGCCAATATTGCGTCTACGAGCAGAAATGGCCGGGAAGAGGAAGATGAGGCTCGACTGCAAAAGGAAATCATTAATGTTACTCTTCTTGAGGCTGGAATCCTGTTTCATAGCGTTTTTGTCGGCATGTCTCTCTCAGTGACAACTGGACCCGCGTTCGTAACACTCTTGATTGCTTTAACTCTACATCAGTTCTTTGAAGGGCTGGGGTTGGGATCTCGAATCGGTGAGATCAGCTTTCCTCACAAGTCTTTGCGTCCTTGGATAATGTGTATCGGCTACGGTATCAGCACTCCGTTTGGGCAGGTTGTAGGATTGTTGACGCGGAGATTGTACGATCCGGGTTCCGCGTCGAGTCTTATTCTTGTTGGTAAGTACAATCCAAGGCTTTTGTTTTCTCGTTCCATCCTTGATAAATTTATCGCCCACATTTGCACTTGTGTTTGAAACCGAGTCTAATACAGCAGGTGTTATGAACGCTATCAGTGCCGGTTTACTCCTATACTCCAGTCTGGTCGAACTGTTGGCCGAAGATTTCTTGTCGCCTCATAGCTACGAAGTCCTGCAGGGGAATCTTCGATGGAAAGCTTGTGGCATGGTGGCGTTTGGCGCTTTTTCTATGGCTCTTGTTGGTGCATTTGCATAAGGTGGGATAAATATTAATACAGTTGTGGTAGAGTCTGAGCATGCTGCTTACGACGGCACAAGGTTTGAGAAAATAATTTAATACAAAAGTAATTGAGCGGTCAAAATTAAATCGCCGATATTACCATAAAATTGTAGACGCGCTCTATCCTTTATTTCTTTCCTAACTTGAACCATTTGGGTATCTTGTTCGTACCTGTAGCATTCTTCGCAGAGCTCGGAGGAGCAGCTGGTGGAGGGTACCGAGCTTCTGCGGTCTTGCCCTTTTCATCTGCCGTCTCACTGCCCCTTTGTGATTTGGCCAACTCTTTCAGGATTTCGTCTTTTAAGACTGGAGACTTTTGCAAGTGGGCTGACACAGGATCCGTGGTCCATGAGAAATTTACTACCATTCGTTGCACAAAGTTCTCGTGCTGTATTAACAAAGAATCCATGTGCGTCAAGTCCCGTGGCGGTGGTCCCACCCCTAAAATGTCAGTACCGAGATTGCAATTATCGATATCACTTACAAAGCTTAAACGGCACGTCCGCATGGCGCAGCAAGCTCCGTACAAAATCGTACAGGTGACCGACTAGTATGTTAGCAACCATCTCCACCAACAGCCTCATACCAGAATCAGCCCGTCCAAACTCGGCAACTGCTTGTGAACCATCGGTGAAACGGAACTTGACGTGGGACTTTTCAACAGCAGCGGGTTTTCGAGTCAGAGCTTCACGCTGCTGTCGCGTCATGAATTGGCCCATCGATGGGCCTCGTGCACGCTGTGCCAGGATGGACTGGTAGTACTGAGCCTGGGCTACCGTCATTTCTCCACTCTCCACCTCTGCTCTGTCAGCCTGTATAACGAAAAGCAGGCAAAGTTACCAGTCTGCGACCCGGTCTCTAAAGGCCGCAAGTTCCGCAGTCCGCTACCCGGCTTTTGTGTAAGCGTGTCCTCGACCACGCTTTCGCTGCTCGAGGGTCCGTGGTCAGCAGTGCCTGGCAGCACTGAGTCCTTGGACGCAACAGTGCTCCCTTGAGCCTCATTGCTGCTGGCTTTAGCGGGGGGAAGGTTTTGCAGGCGCATGGACACGTTTCCGCTCCACACACCGAGGCTGCCAAAAGTTACAGCGTCCAACTCGGCGGAAGTGCGAAGCTGTTCAGTGCCAATTAGCACAATGTGTACCTATAATGCACCATTCAATCGAAATTTACCTCCTTGTTCAAAATAACGAGCGCAACTTTTCCCTCGCTGAGCGCATCGAGCACGTGTGTTCCAGACTCTGTTTCGTACTGCGCCAGAGCACTCTTTATCGAGTCGGTGGGCCACGCGTTAACGACGTAACGCTTTCCGCCCGCACCTACTGCCACCTTGAGCCGGGACACTGCCAGGTTAATAAATAAAAATAAAAATAAAATAAAATAAAATAAAATAAAATAAAATAAAATAAAATAAAATAAAATAAAATAAAAATTAAATAAAAATAAAATAAAAAACGTAGAGTAAAAACGAAAAGTACCTTCATTCTTGGCCTCTACTAGCTCCAGCCCGATCCCCTGCAGCTGCAGCAGAGCCAGCGGAGTGCCACCATCGACCTGTTTGCCGAGATACGTCAGAGCATGAGTGCGCCAATCGACGTTTGCCTTTCCACAGGCTGCTCGAAGCACGTCCTGAACCAGCGCCTCAGACGGGACAGGAATTGTGTACTTTTGTATCCGTTTATACACTACTCGTACCGTTGCCATAACACGCACAATGTGGTCAGTTTGCGTATGACAGCATTACACTCTATACAGGTCGTTGCGCCGCGTAATAGGCCATAATTTATAATATTAGAGCTGCTGACTGCTATTAAATTGGTATTAAAACTGTAAAACTGCTATTATAACGGCTAAAACTGATATTATAATGCTAAACCTGTAACCTGCTATTATAAGTATTAGCAGTATGTAACATGATTTTCTTTTGTAACCCGATTTTCTGTAGCAACATGATTTTCTTTTATTTTGTAATAGACGACACTTTAGACTACAAACCTGCCTTTGCTACGGCGCATCTCGCACAGCACCAGGCATGTCTTTACGGTGCGCAAGACGCGCATTTGCGTGTCCCGCTGGGCGCGACTCGGCTGCGCATCAAGTGCGAACTTTCCTCGACTTATTCCGGTGGAGCAAACGGCCGTCGAGGCGGGACACGGTACAACCTCCGCGAGATTTTGTGGAAGAGGAGGAGCCGACTGGCGACAGCGAGTCGCTCTTCCACCCACTGAGCAAATCGCCGGACAAAGCGATGCGCTCCAAGGGAGAGCTTATTCGCCGTATTGGCCAATGCCCAATCTCTGGCAGCAGTATCAACTACGAGTGTCCCATATCAGGATTCCCTACGCACTACAGCAAACACGAGTGGGACGTTGACGTGGAACACCAACGCGAATTCGCGTGGCGATTACGGCAGTCGAACGAAGACGAGCACGATTTACGCAGTGGCCGAGCGCTGCCTGAACTGACAATGATGCCGATGTTTCAAGATACAGAATTTGCTCTAAATTTTGCGTCATGGGACACGTTCTTCTACACCCGTGGATTTCAGTCAATTGATTCTCCACGTTCTGTAAGGCACTTGTCCAAACTGCTGTCGTACCCTATTACCATCGCCTCTGTACTGCATCCATTGTCACCGTACCAATTGGGTACTCGGCTAACTCACGAGGGACTCGTGTCCATGACAGGTATGTGCTTTTGCTTTTGCTTTTGCTCTCTAACTCTTTTTAACATCAAGCTCTCCGCTACTCGCTCGATATCTCTCGACAAATCGAGACGGTGGAAGAAAGCGAGATGCTGTCCAAGCCGATACGTATTATCCTACTGGGCGCACGTGCGGAAAGTATGATCCCACGTGCAATTTGGCTTCAAGGTGGGCCCTATATATTCCCAAACTCGAGGTTTGAAGTTCATTTTATTGGCCCAGAGGCGATTCGGCCGTCAACGTCAACCGTTCCCTTGACTGAACCTCTTCGTGAATCTTCCGATCGCCGTATGACGTTTACGACTTACAACGACTATTACCACAAAATTCATGATGCTGGAGACCTGTCACCTTTTGATCCTTATCAGGATATCTTTTACATCCCCTGCCCGGGTTTTGGCCATCCTGCTTCCCGCAAGGAATGGACGCCTACACTCCAACGACTGCTAGAGACGAAATGCCCTATTGTTGTAACAGGGTTTTCTCCCGAGGACTTGAAGACTGATTTTGCGGCCATGAGCGATATTTGCAAGGACGAGTACGATATTCTTATCGAGCCTGGTGAAAACAATTTCGGCAGTCGCAGGTGGGATTACTCAGAGTACTGCCCGTCGCGTACGACGATGCAATCCAATTGGGGCCTTTTTGCATTCCGTGGTAAAAGGTACGAAGTCAATGTTACGGACGCTTAGGTAGATTTTTTGCTTCCGATTTGGGCGCAATGATTATATCGTCACTGCAAAATAAACAAGTCAATAAGTAAATAAATAAATAAATAAATAAATAAATAAATAAATAAATAAATAAATAAATAAATAAATAAATAAATAAATAAATAAATAAATAAATAAATAAATAGCCTAGATTTACTAAATAAAATACTCGTGAATAATTTGACTTGCTATAATAATATACAAAAGCACATTCAAATATAGAATTTGTTTACTAATTTTTGTCTCAAGAAATAGCCGAGCGAGCACACTGGCTTTAGTGGCTAAAGTCTTTTTTATTGATACAAGCTTGCCGGGCAAATATGCTTTCCTCCTTCACAAGCTAATGACCATTCACTGCCCCAAAGGCCTGCCCCACTTGAACACGGTCGCCTGCCCTAACAAAAAATCGAAAATCTTCCGGTGCCTCAAACACCAGGACAATCGTAGAACCGAGGTTAAACCCTCCAATTTCTTCGCCCTTTGCAACTGGATGCCCGCGTAGAATGAATGAAGAGTCAGAATAAGTCGCCTCAGAGAATCCGCGAGAGTTTAATTTTTCCTTTTTGTTTATAGTATTTGTGCGCAAGAATTTATCGAATTTGATCCGAATGGACCCTACATTAGTAGCACCAACGGGTGTCATACTCATAAACCCCCAGCGATATTTCCCGAGCAAAGCAACACGCTCATTAAGCACAAAAAGATTGCTTATCTTTCTAGCTACATAGGGGGACACGCTGTACAAATCACCCGGAAAGTGACGTCGGGTCTCGACTACCCAACTAGCAGGCGAATGAAATCGATGATAGTCACCTGGTGCGAGGTAAATAACGGCGAAGAAAAGTTTACGCGGACCATCTTGACCTAGGATTCCAGCCCCGGCTTCTTGAACGACTTTTAATATTGACGAAGTGCTACTCTTTGCATCGTAAACGGAAGCATCTGTACCGGCCCGGCTTCCAGAGCCGATGAGATCGCCGAGAGAGTAAGCGATACCATTGACCTCCGCAAATTCTTTATCGGTTACGTGCTGCATATCGTCACGTTCAAATTTTACGGTCTCCGCATCGGTTCCAGAATCAGACGAACTTGACCCGAGCAAAGCATCCAACGAGTACGTCAGCCCTTTGACTTGTTCAATGCGATCCTCGTCCACTATTCCCAAGTGTAATACCCGCCCATCTGCTGGGGACACCTAACGAGTGTTAGATGATTTATTTGATAAAACACTGAAAATAAAATAAAATCAATAAAATGAAGGCAAGAGACTCCATACTATTGGTGCATCTGCTATTGGCCGTTTTGACATATCAATTTCGCGATAAAAGAATTCAGCCAAGTTTCGGTATTTTTGTAGATCCTTTTCTTTGAGCTCATCAAAGTTGCAACCAAACAGCCATCCGTATAATCGATAACCAGGGCCCCTCATCCAAATCGGGAGATCAATCTCATTAAATTTGCCCCAAAGCCGTGAAATACTGTTCAGAGGTAGAGTACTCAGAACGCGTACCTAGCACAATTAGAATTGCAATGGTCAAGAACAATTGCTGATACACAGCGATCAAAAGTTTACAAATACAAAAATTAAACAGAAATGTATATAAAAAAGAACAAAATAAAAGAATGAACGTTAAAAAAAAACAGACAACAAAGAGCAGAAATAAAAATATAGGACTAAACAACGCAAATGCCATGCAAACAATGTGCCAAAAAATTCATACCTGCCATGGTCCAGTAGGTCTGACTTTCTCTTCATCCTGTGTCTGATTGTCTCCGCGAAACCGCTTGTATGCATGCAACGCAATGACTACGGCAATTCCCACGCCCACAGGCAAATTGTACCATTCAACCTTGGTCTTACTCAAAGCCGCCCGCAGCCTATGCCGAAAAGAAACAGAAGGATCTTTCCCCGAACCCTTTTTATTGTATTTAAATTGAGAATTCTCCGTCTGTTGCTGGCGCTGCAGAAAAGGCCGTCCGGTGGAGAATCGCACACGCAAACGTCCATCCCGTCGTGCGCCAGAGAATCGTGGCAGCGGCACGAATTGCAGCCCAGCTCGGCCTGTACGTAGCCCTCGCTGCCACGCTTTCATTCTTTTCTTGTGATATTTACGTTTCACTAAACCCTCTGTGAGGTAACCGCGTGCTCTAAAGCTCTATAAACGCGTTGCCGATAGGATCCAAGCAGCTACAATCACATGAAGAATAATGAATATTGCCAGTATAGAATATTATCAAGAATATTATCAAGAATATTATATAAATAATGTATTTAAATAATGTATTTAAATAGTAAATAGTAAACATCGAATGCTGAATTAACTGGATTAATACTGAATTAATACTGAATTAAATTAATATTAATTGTAGCAAAACAATAATATTTGAAACAACGAGCCAAAAAGACAGGACAATTCTATAGTACAAACCAGATTGGCGACGGCCAATTGCACTCGCTCACGGCTGAAAGAGAACCAAAACAAACACTTTAATGATACAAAATGGTTAATTGATTGCATTTGATCAAGATTTATGCCGAAATGCTCTCGCCAAAGGCCGGTCTTAAAGAAATCGGTTCCTTTGCCCGCTGGCAGGTCTCCAGCTCGCGTGAAGGCCATGGGCCTGAGCTTTTACGCGACCAGAACCCGGAAACTTATTGGCAGTATGTTTTGCGCTTTATGGGTTTATGCATAGCTAATTCTGTGTAGGTCGGACGGCGCGCAGCCGCATTACATCAATATTAGTTTTCCTAAACGCGTCCAAATAAAGGTAATTAATATAATATTGTGGAGTACCGCATTTCTAACACGTGCACAGGAAGTGCATCTCTACACGTCATACAAACTGGACGAGTCTTATACCCCCGCAAATATCACGTTTTTGGCGGGAACCGACTTTCATGATTTGCAAAAAGTTGTCAATATAACGCTCGGAGAATCCGTCGAAGGTTGGACTCGTGTATCCGTTGGACAGTACGGGACAGAGTAAGAATCTGATTGCAACTTGCTGCCCCCAATCTAACAAATCACAGTGGCGTGCTTGACTGTTTTATGCTGCAAATAAACATCAATTCAAATCAGCAAAACGGGAAGGACACGCACCTTCGTATGGTCCATATTTACGCCCCGGAAACGTAAACCCTAAATTTACTTGCGTCTACTAATCTGATAGTCCCGGCATCGAACACGACAGCGAGATACCCTTTACCAGCACCTTGTTTACACAGCATCTTAGCATTAGATAGAATTATAGTACGTGTATTTATAATACTTTTATTTCGTCTACTAGGAACATCATTACCATAGCTTTTTCATGTATTTTGCGTCTAAAAACTGCGTCCGCGAACATCCTCAATCTTTTTACATACATCGGAAACGCTTCGTTCCAGTTCGTTAGCGATCCGCTCCTTTTTATCCATCGGTAGCTGCAAATACCTCTCACAAAAATCCCCATCCACCACACCTTTGCACGGAGCATAATAACCCCGATAAACTAAATGATCCCGGCCTGTAAGCGGAGGGTCTTCTGTCCGCAGAGCCATTTCAAGATGCGTGAAAAAGTCAACGTCATCACGACTCGCCAATGGCAAAATTATCCCTATCGTACCCGACAATCCCGAATAAACAAGAATATCGCGGCCGCCACTAACCATTGCCACCTTTTGTATCGATGTGGGGATATCGCCGAGAAAATAATGTGCCAATAAATTAAGTTTGAACGAGGCACCATTCAAGTAGGGTTTTTCCTGTAGTAAAGTAGACCCGTTAGGATCACTGTCGGATAGTTCAGATGCCTTTTCCGGGCAGCGCAAGAGCCAGAAATTACCAAATCTGTCTCCGCCCGCGGTCGTTTCATAATCCACCATTGTCATGCAAGTTGTCCATCGGCTGATAAAATCATCTGCAAAAATAATCAAATGATTGTCCTCATACTTGTACACACAATAGGATAAAGAGTCCTTAATGTCACCAATGACGATACGTGATCCCTGTGATTGAAGCGAAACTACAAGGTTCGGAACCTGTGTCTCGCACTTTCTAAGAAGCCTTTTCATACCAATATCGTACAGCCGGACTGCTTTGCCTATGCCCGCTAGGATGCGGCCCTGGTAAGCAATGAGAGCACGCGGAACGTCTTCCGTGTCCGTCTTATGGACAAAAGTCAGGGCTTGTCCGTCCTCTGATATTTGGTAAATATGTATAAAGCCTTTAGCACAGCCTGGAGGAGAAAGCTTGACATCCTTGCCTGTACCGACAGCCAAATAGTAATTCTCAGAATTATGAAATGTAACCACTGCCAAGCTCATGGCCGCCTCATTGTCTTCCAACATTATTTCTCCATACTCTGACAGGTTAATAGGATCAACGCAGGTAATGCTAGACGCCCAGCGGCCCTGTTCGTAGATAGAATTTGTTCTTTGTGGTATATTTTTGGCCTTCTCCAAAACGCCGTTCGTTGAGTCACCGTTTATCTCTTTAGTTTTGGACTCTGCAACATTTTGATCGGCTCCGATCACGTAAAAGACAGGCTCGAGTGGATGATTGACAAACTTCCGTGGCGTCAAATTGAGCGGCATCACCTGCTGCTTGATTTGCTGGCCCAATTCTTCAGGGTAAAAGATTCTATATTCACGTTAGCAAAGATTCTACGCGTAGCTGAAATATTAATTATCCATTCAATTTTTATTCTTGCAGAAAGAAAAGGTTTAAAGCGTCATGTTCTTCAGTAGGAACAATTGGAAATAATGATTTTTTTCGACATCAGTAAATTCCGAATAGTTTCATCATCCTTAGGACATTATTCGCTTTATCCAACTTCATTTTGTATATTTCATATATTCCTGTCTTTGGCTTACCGTAAAACTTCATTCGAAATACCAACCACCCCCTCAGGGCACTGCTCACTGGAAAACGACCAGCCATAATCAAGCCGATCGTAGCTTAGGGGTGCCAGTTGAAGCGAATTCTGATGGGTATAACTTAGCCATGAGCGCGAAGAAAGAGCAAGCACAGCAGACTGACCCTCGGCTTTAACATTAAACAGTGAGACTGGCTTTGTTCCCAAGAACCGGGTGCGTGTATCCTTCAACTGGCCCGAAGTTATGTCCAAGACAGTCCGCAGGTAAACACCACTCGCTAACCCAATGTGCAGAAAATGTGTGACGTCAAAGCTCTCAGACATGGTGTTCAAGACCAAAGAATTGGCCGGTGATGAAAGTGCTTGCACTGACAGATTCTCCAATGTTGTATCCGGATCCAGCGAGAGAATCCTCACCGTACTGTCCTCACAGCCAACGGCCAAGAAGGAATTACGTTGAATGCCTTCCGGAACACTGCCAATACTCAGGGCAGTAACGTTGCCTCCCATGTCCTTGCGGTCTTGATACTCGTTGAGTTGGCCCTCGAAATCCATTTCAAAATAGACCAGCTCACACGATGAAAGCGCTAATACGATCTGCCTATTGTTGGCAGTGGCCTTGACTACTGTTGAGCGGCCGCTCGTTTTCCATTCGTTTATTTGCTTGTCTGCCCTAATGTGACGGATACCACGAGGATGAATTTGAACAAGAGAGTCGTCTCCCAGCTGTTGTACTGCCATTGTAGGCACAGACAGTAAGAAACCTGAATCAACGACCTCTTCTACCGTCTCACCAATCGTCAGCACTAGCGTTCCATTAGCAAAGGAGAGTATTATATACGAATCGTATGCATCATCTTTGTGCAATTTGGTCGTGAAAACTGCGTTGGGGATAGCAGGAAGCTCTGACGATACAAGCTCAGAGACGGAAATTCCTCGGGTGAGTTTCCGTAAGGAAGATCGACTTTGTGATCCACACAAAGCGTAAATGTCTGGGGAATCCTCGCCTGTTAGATTCAACACTTTACAGTCAACCAAGGGGTCTAATGAAGACATGGAATCGACAAGTACAAGGTTCTCAAGTGGCTCAACCATAAAATGCACAGATTGATTCGGATCTTTGCTGTAATCGACTGAAGATAGTTCGGTGCGATTGTCGTCGTCTCCAAGTTTGATGAATTGGTACAAGTGGTGATCACTGCTTTCCGATATACTGAACAGGTAACCGCTTCTAAAAATCAAAAGCGAATTCGCCGAAGGAATAGTATCAAAATATTTGATTTTTACAGAAAGAGCATGCTTTTTATCCTCGGAAAGGTCAACCGTCAGCTTGAATAGATCTCCATCCTCATTTTGTAATAATACGAAAAAGATTCCCTTCATTCGGTGCGTTACAAAAGCTGTTATTAAACGCGGACTCTTTGTTCCTGCCCGCGAGGGTATGGGAAGCCGCAGACTTTGTGCGTGATGATGCATATATGTAATAAAGCCGTCAGAGCAAACAAGCACACCAGATGGACCATCCTTGCCTCCCGGCACGGGTATCAACAAATTGGCAGAGCGGTCCACTGCTTCACTAAAACGTCGAACTACGTGATTCAATCCAAGATCAAGTTCATAGTAGGTCAAGACTTTCTCGACACGCGAATAAGCGTCGGGAGAAGGGTCATCATTGACATCACTATAGTCGATCTCAAGAGCAGCGAAAATAGGATTCTCAAAGCCAACATCAAGACTCTTCACGTCAAAAAGAATAGTCTGGGGTTTGTGAGCCTCCAGGGGACTGGAGATCGTAAGATTTGCAGCAGAATCGCGATTTAGAACATAGACAATTTTGCTCTTTTCCACAGAGGCAATCATGCAAGTACGTCCCTTAGGGTCCACCGCCAAATACTGACCAGGTACAACTCGCCGTATTCCAGTCTTGCCAAACGTCTCCATGTGAACTCGCGCAAAAGTTTTCGTTTCTGGTCGGTACTCCAATATGGTTATTCGGCCGGAATCACTTCCCACAATGATATAGTCTACCTGTTAGATTTCCTGATATTTACCATTACAATTCGTTTTGCTTTGCAATTGGTTTGCTTTGCAATTGATATTGCTTTGTTTTGAATCTAAATAGGGACAAGAAACGTCATTATTTTCTCTTACCTTTGGGACTGCCTGTGAGACGAAACGCCGCGAGTGATCTGACAATCCCAAATACTTCATGCTGGCAAATTTCTTTGAGTTTAGCGTTTTCCGTATCCAGGCGCCATAGAGAAAGGGACCGCGCTGTAGCCGTCAATACTTCCTGCTGCTTTGTACCGGAAAATTGGCCAATTACAGCTGTCTTAAAAGCAGTCGACCGATTAACAGTTAACGCATACAGGTACAAATTCGGCGTAATTGACGCCATTTAGGCTCAAGTAGAGCACACTCGTGCCGCCAGTCGAGACAGTTAATGCTTCTCCGCCCCAACTGATGCTCTATGATACCGTTAAAAGGGAAGAAGAGGCAAGAATTCACAGTCGCAAAAGACGCCTTATGCGATTGATCAATTTTATTTATTCGCTTTTAAATAAATGAATAAGATCCACATATACACAGCAATATCAGGGATGCGTTACATGTAAAATACTCCAAGCTATATTACTAGAAATTGCTGAATAAATAACGATATGTGTATTTATATATATTTTATATTATACACACGTACTATATTTGCTCACATTTATCTATACAGCCGCGATATGGATGAGCACGGGCTCGCCTAGTCATTTGGCCGCGTGAGCCGTCAATGGCGGATAAGAGCGCTCCTGCGGGGGCCGATGATAATAAAAAACTCAAGGGTAAGGCAGTGTCTGAATTGAGTGTTTCTTATAGCCAACAAGACTCTTTCCCCTCGTATGCGAAGAACGTGCTGTGTCGCAATATCGTTATCCACGGATACTGCAAGTACGCAGACAAGGGCTGCGCGTTCAATCATGACCAGCAATTCGTAAGAAAGCCTTTGGCCGTATCGTGTTGCTGATCAAAAGCAATCTTCTAAAGCTACACAGTCACCTGAAATTGCGTCGTAAGCGCCATTTGTGAACCACGAACTGTTACTAAGTTTCAAGCAAAGCTCCACTCAAAGCAGAATCGCCTCTTTTCACACCAGCTGCGACGCAACCTCCTGCTCCAAGTTTTACTCCTGCAGCTGCTGCGTTTAAGCCATCAGGACGATCTATAGTTGCACCTGGATCGATTAAAGCAGCTCCTTTTGTGCCCAAGAGTACTGCTAGTTCTAAAAAGCATTTGCTAACACAAGTAGGTACTCAAGCCTCGCCAGTTGGCTCATTCGCGTCTTTAAAGTAATTGCATATTCTTTTACTTTTTTGTTCTTACCCAAAGACTTTCTGGTGCGGATGCGACGCCTGATTTCGGCGGACGGCCGACGACGGCGGCTGCTTTCCAAGGTGGCTTGAACATGGTGTGCTCATTATTATCCGTGGTAGCAGCATTGTGCTAATTATCCCTGCACAGAAGAGCTCAGAGTACGATGAAATCCCATCGAATCAGACTATGCCAAACGATTACTACACCGGTCCTTATTCACGGGTATACACTTGCGCTTTACGTCAATTATCACTAATTTCTTTTCCAGCCCAAATACCACCTTTATTCATCTGTCGCAAATTCTTCCGGAAACACAGATGCATATTTGAGAAAGGTGGCTGACTACACGGTAAAACCAAGCCTCAGAGAGCTATTATGGGACAAGATGGCGGAGAAGTTAAGATTTGATCCAGGTATCTACTTTATCCGCTATGTTTTATACTAATGTAAAGATACAAATTTTCCCTCATACATATATCCTTTCCATTCGTTCACGGTCATTGACAGCCAAAACTCCCGAAATGACCGGGTATTTGGACATTCTTCCATCATGTACAAAGCTATCAACGCAAATGATGGTGAAGTTTATGCAGTGCGCCGGATAGAAAGTATGATTCAGCCTTTTCTACTATATGTTTCAAATGCTAATTCTCAAAGACTGCGATCTCTCACAAGAGGGACGGATAACGAGGGTAAACAAGTGGGCAAAATTAAAGTCTTCAAATCTAATATCTGTGCACTCTGCTTTTACCACACACAAGTTTGGTGATCATTGTAAGCAGCTTCATGTGTACAGAAGCTTTTCTAACACGTATAGCCGTCTGTTTTGTTATGGATTACTTCCCCAAAAGCACAACGCTATATAGCGTTCATTTTGGGCAAAATCCCTTATTCGGTCCGCGTATGCTTGATACAGGATCTAGAGTGGTTCCTGAACACGCTCTTTGGTCATATTTTGTTCAGATATCAAATGCTTTACGCGTAGTCCATCAAGCCGATTTGGCGGTACGAACGTTGGACTCTACAAAGATAATCGTCACCGGTGGTAGTGGCGATGATAGAATACGTCTGTCAAGTTTGGGTATTATTGATGTCCTTGATGACAGCAATTATGATATGAAAGAGTTACAAAGAACGGATCTGGTTTTATTTGGCCATCTTATGGTTATATTTACAACAAACAATCCTGCCGCATTGCTATCATTAGAGCGATCTATGGATCTGATTGCTGAAAAGTATTCTCCCGAAATGTATCAGGCCCTTTTATACTTGGTGCACGCTGATGAAACACACAATATCTATGATTTTCAACGGCAAATATCCGGCCGGATCTCGGAACAGCTCGATGCGTCTGGGTTCGGGAATGACGAATTAGTGGATGCTCTTTGTAAGGAGATCGAGAATGGACGTGTGGCACGGTTGTTAATAAAACTCTCCATCGTGCTCGATCGTCCAAAATTTCGTCTTGATGATGGGTCAGAGAACGAACAGCAAGCAAATCAATTTGTGCTAAGACTCTTTCGTGACTATGTGTTCCATCAAGTGGACGAGGCGGGCAATGCAGTTTTAGATTTTGGACACATACTAGGGTGCTTAGCAAAGCTAGATGCCGGTAGCGAGGAAAAGATTTTACTAGTTTCGCCGGACGAGCAAACGTGTATAATTCCTACATTTGCAGAACTAGGCCAAATTCTACAGCGAGAGTTTGAGCCGTATCAACGGCAGACGTAGATAACTAATCAAAAACCAATAAAAGCTGTTTAAACATTTAAATGTGCTTTTGAAATTATTCTTGTAGAAAAGGATTCGGTATCTCGCGACTGCCGTCAGCCGGTGCAATCAGCGTGATAGTGGTGCCGCGAACAACGACAAGGCCAAGTGGCCTTTTCTTGTCTGTAAGTTTACCTTCCTCGTCTGTAGCATTAGCATAATCAGTTCTCTGCAAACGACTTACCCCGCAAAACCTCCTCCACATCATCCAAAACAAGATTCAGTAATTGATCAAAGCCTTTAAGCGTCCCGATTGCTATGTGACATTAGTCTCAAACTTTAATTAATGTAGATAGATATATACCTTCCCGGCCGCCAGCAAATTTGACCGCAATAGATTGACCACGGTATTTTTCAAGGTCTAGAATTGCTTCACGCTTGCTAAAAAAATTAGAATTCAACGCGGTCCACTTGATTCTCTGATCGACTTACGGCCGTTCTCTGCAATAACATAAGCGTGCATTCTAGAAAACAAACTTACGATGATGAATGGCCTCCTCTGCTATGACCGCCACGGCCACGCGCTGCCTAAAATTGTAAGTAAGCCAAAGACAAGATCAGTACCTGTTCCATTGGTGAACTTGCCGTTCGTAAATTCTACAGGCTCTGCGCTGTGTATCGCATCTTTATATTGTACTATTATTTATTTATATATTATGTCTATTGGGTTTATCTGCCACCGTAATGTAGTCCAGTTTGCTGTTATATGCACGAAAGGCTATCTAAAGTGCGATTTTAAGTGAAAAATCGTTGCTTATTTCAACAATAAGGCGTTGTAAATAGCGTAATTGGTATTAAATTGGTATTAAATTGGTATTAAATTGGTATTAAATTGGAATTAAATTAAATCTCGAGACATGAATATTAAATACAATCTCATACTCAGCTATTGATAATTCTAACAACGAAGTAAATAAATAATATACTGAAGAAATTTTAATTTTGCTCAGTATTCGGGCACGTTAAAAATCTTGCCCTTTTCATATATGATACAAAATCGCCATATAATTAATATTGTTTATACAATTTCAAGATCCTGGTTTAAATACACGCACCTTCACACTACTTAAACTCTATACGTGAACAACCGGAGGAAAAATTCAACGGGCCAAGGCCTGCTGTCAATAGGCGCGAGCAGAGCTCATTCGTCACACGGCTAGTTTAGCCCTGCGGCAGTAGCTGGACTGTTCCGTATCACAAGAATTATAGGAAAAGGATCAAACAATATCAACTAAACATCGCTCGTTAAGTACGGTCAAGTCTTCACGCATCTCAAATCACGAAAGCAGCAATGGACGTACGAACACTGCTGCAGAATACTCTGCACACAGATGCTGCCGTACGTGCTGACGCGGAAGCACAGCTCTCTAGAGCCAGCAGCGAGAATTTTGTAAGCCTGCTTGCACTGGGAAACTGCAATTTTTATTAACGTGATAGCCGCTGTACATGGTCACGCTCGTGAAGGAGTTAGAAAACGACGAGAGCCCTTCAATTGTCCGCACGGCTTCTGGTCTCGCGTTGAAAAACGCTCTCACTGCAAGGGTAAGTAGTGTAGAGCGGTGTTTGCGGGTCCTTTATTAACATATATACAAGGAGCAAAGCCGGCGGCACGATTACCAACAACGATGGCAATCGATCGACACAGATACGAAAAATCAGATTAAAAACAGCGTAAGTAACTCAAAAAATTGTGGTTAAAAGTGGGGCTGACGTTTAGTCGTTAAAGGCTCTTGGTGCTACCGACACCAAAGCAGGTCAGGCGGCGGCACAGTTTATTGCAGCGATTGCCGCATTTGAGCTGCCCACGGGCCAGTGGCCAGAGTTGATGACGTTTTTGGTGTCGAGTGTTTCTGATCCAAACAATTCGGCTACTCTCAAGCAGCATACTCTGCAGGCAATCGGTTATATCTGCGAATCAACTGATCCTGCTAGTCTAACAGCACAGTCCAATTCGATTCTCACTGCCGTTGTTCAGGGAGCAAGGAACGATGAGCCAAGTCCACAAGTTCGTTTGGCTGCTATTAATGCACTGTACGATTCTCTGGTGTTTGTGAGAGAGAATTTTGCCCACGAAGGAGAAAGGAATTTCATAATGCAAGTAGTCTGTGAAGCAACACAAAGCGAGCAAAGCGAGATTCAAGTAGCTGCGTTTGGGTGTCTTGTGCGAATTATGAACCTCTACTACGATTATATGCAATTCTACATGGAAAAGGCCCTGTTTGGCCTTACTGTACTCGGTATGCGCAATGGAGATGAGCAGGTGGCTTTGCAGGCAGTGGAGTTTTGGAGTGCTGTTTATGAGGAGGAGATTGAAATTCAAATCGAGGCTCAGGAAGCTCTTGAACTTGGCGAACAGCCGGAACGGCAGAGCCATCAGTTTGCTAGAGCTGCTCTCCCCGAAGTGCTTCCTGTTCTCCTGCATCTGCTTTGCAATCAAGACGAAGACGCAGATGAAGATGATTGGAACGTTGCAATGGCCGCCGGCTCCTCCATCGAGATGCTTTCGCAGTGTGTGGAGGGCCTGATAGTCGGCCCTGTACTGACATTTATTGAGGGCAATATTCATAGTGATAACTGGAAACACCGGGATGCTGCTGTAATGGCATTTGGATCTATCCTGGACGGTCCAGACCCAACTACACTTGAGCCGCTGGTCCAGCAGGCTCTGCCCGTGCTGATCGGCATGATGTCTGACCCAGTCGTGCAAGTCCGGGACACTGTCGCCTGGACTTTAGGTCGGGCTTCTAATTTTGTTCTCTCGGCCATTTCTATAGACATGCATCTCCCGCCAATGGTGGCAGCTCTCCTGACGGGCCTGGGCGATAATCCTCGTGTTGTTGCAAACTGCTGTTGGGCTATCATGAACTTGGCCTTAGGGTTCAGTCCCGATGATGTTACTGCTCAGACAGGAGTAATGTCTCCGTATGCTGAAGCCATCTTTACCCAACTCTTGCGGGTCACAGAGCAAAGCCACAACGAGCAAAACAGCCGCACCTCAGCCTACGAAGCGTTGTCGACTTTTACGGCCGAATGCCCACAAGATTGTGTTACTTTTGTGCAAGGACTGTACAATATCGTGGTTGAGCGGCTAGAGGCGTCAATTGTTCAGCAGTCACAGCTCCTAAGTGTTGAGGAACGGACGGGCCATGAGGAACTTCAGTCTAACCTGTGCAGCTTGTTGATGGTATGATTTTGCGGTTATATTTATATATATATATATATATATATATATATAAATTTTTTTTGTTTACTTTTTACTTTTGTTTGCCCAATGCTAACGTGTAGAGCGTCGTGCGCCGGCTCGGGCCCGAGTCGGTGGCAACTTCGGATAGAACTATGGGCGTATTGGCTCATTTGATCAAATCCGCGCCTCAGCAGTCGACGGTCCAAGAAGATGCGCTGATGGCAGTTGGCGCTGTTATCAGTGCTATTGATCATGACTTTGCAAAATACATGCAGCCTTTCCTGCCCTATGTGCAAGATGCTATCGGCAAACACGAAGAGTACCAAATTTGCTCTATCGCGGTCGGGCTGATTGGCGATATAGCGGGTGCTCTTGGTGCCGATGTTCTTCCCTATTGCGATACATTTATGACGGACTTGTTAAAGGCTCTACAGAGTCCTGTGGTGAACAGGAATATAAAACCAAGCATATTAATCTGTATTGGTGACATTGCGCTCGCTATCGGACCAAACTTTGAAAAGTATCTGGTCGTAGTTATGGATATTCTAAAGCAGGCAGCCAATTTACCCCTTTCTGCGGACATCGGCTTTGACGTTTTGGACTATTTTGTCCAGCTACGTGAGGGTATTGCGGATGCGTATACCGGCATTGTACAGGCGTTCAAGGACACACGCCCCGATGCTTTACTGCCGTTTATTGGAAATATTTTCGTCTTTCTACAGAGCATTCAAACCGATGTGGGACGGAGCGAGGCTCTTACACGGTCGGCTATCGGTGTCCTCGGCGATCTTTCTTCCGCTTTCACTAATGGTCAACTAAAAGCAGCTCTGCAGAATTCGTGGATAGATGCACTGCTGCGGGATGGCCGTACGAAGCCGGGGTACAGTGCTTCTACAAAGGAAACAGCACGCTGGGCCACGGAGCAGGTGCGGCGGGCAAGCCAATAAATGAAACAACAATAAAAGGCCGTTTGCATTTAGTTTTAGTAGCAGATATTTAGTAATCGGGACAGATTGCGAAGTAGACTGGGTATATAGAATCGTACATGTCTATCGCATAAAGCAGAAACTTTACAACTCTTTGAAATTGAAGCAGTATATATTGATGATAAACCATAAAACTTGAATAATTTTGAACGGACGAACGAATCAATGAATGAATGGATGAATGAGTCAATGAGTCAATGAGTCAATGAGTCAATGAGTCAATGAGTCAATGAGTCAATGAGTCAATGAGTCAATGAGTCAATGAGTCAATGAGTCAATGAATGAATGGATGAATCAATGAATGGATGAATGAATCAATGAATCAATGAACCAATGAATGGATGAATCAATCAATGAATCAATGAATCAATGAATCAATCAATCAATCAATAAAACTATTTACTGATTGATGAAAGCTATTCAGTCTCTTGATAAATAAATCAATTCAAACTGTGTGCGCTACGGTTCGTCTACATACTCAACGATAACTGTGCCACTTGGGTATATAGATGACACGTCGTGTATACGTGTACTTGCATTTGGTGCCAGTTTTTCCCGGGGCATTGTCGAGAATAGATCAAAATCAAACTCGTGCCTGTAGTCAGAGGGCACATCCGTTTCTCCCTCCGCCAGTCCATGAGTGGAAGCATCCGCTTCCTCGTTTAACGCGCAGTCCACCCAAGTATAAAGCTCATACAGGGAAGCGTCGCTGCAAAATTCGACTACACGTCGCACGTGACCGCCCGGAGCTCGAACGCTTAAGCGTGCGGGCCGATCGGAGCCGGTGCGATTAGGTGCCTGTAGTGTGCGCTGCTTATTCCTCCAAGCAACCTTGTGTGCAGCCAAGCGTTCTTTCTCACGCTGCCGCTCTTGCTCTGCTAATCGCTCCCTTTCAGCCGCGTCCCGACGCTCACGGTCGCGCTGCAATGACGCGTTGTACGCGCGATCCTGTTCTACGCGTAATTGCCGAGCAGCGTCGCGTTCGCGTACAGTGTTGCGTTGCCGTAGCAACACACGTTCCCACCGTTGGGTTACTTGTAACAGAGCGCGTAGAACAGTGGCCACTGACGTGGCACTCGTGCCCTGTAACCGAAGAACTAGACTCAGCGAAGAAGTGGCCGTTACTTTAACAGGCGCCAAGACGGCCACGCACGGCAGTCTTGAGCAGTTTATTTGCTGAGCCGCCGCAAAGGCATCGCTCATGCTCGTGTCGCCGGCCCATACAATAAAGTGGTCAGCGGATAAGAGTCGGGTCGCGTCTCCATCACACATTGTACTATCAAACTCGGCACCCGCGTCGTGCTCGTCGTTGGATAAAAACACAACTAGATATTTGCTCTCATGACGAGCACGCTGCGATACTTGTGCAAATGGCGCAGCCGTAAAGGGCACGTGCTCCGTGCCGTGGAGGCTTTCGTATCTGTCAATCAGCAACCGCGCTTGTTCCGCCGGCGGCGATTGGCTTCGACGTTGTAATTTACTGTAACCTGATCCTGACTGTAACAGGGTTCGCGGTAACAGCACCGCCGCTGCCAGCAGTTTCGCTATTATACGCCAGAGAACGACCGCCAGCGATCGCAAGCCAGACATGATGTGGATTTGCGTGCGTTTGTGCCACGAATCATACTATAGCTCGCGTGCTGCGTATACGAAACCCATATGACAGACAGATATGAATTGCTTTGTTAGGGTTTATTAGGGTTAGGGTTAGTCAGGGTTAATAAACCAATTAGAATTCTACTTCACTTTATGGCTTCGTATTATCGTATCAGTCATTCATCAGCGACTTGGATAATCTGACTCGGCTGCACCTTTTCGAATATACTGGATTGAAAGACAATCAATCGTCTCTTGATGCATCCGCATTTGGAGCATTTTCGGCATCCTTCATGTGTCGAGTTAATACAAGCGTTTGAAGAGTGCCAGAGCAGCACGGCACGCCGTTGGCTTTCGCAATGTGACAGTATAAGGATTGCAATGACAAAATGTCTCGAACAAGAGGTTTGGCTTTTATGCTAAGATGGAGATATTGACTCTTTATTTAGCGCAAGGATCGACGAAAAGTGAACCAAGAAAAGGCAAAATTACGGCAGGAAAAAATCAGGCGTGGTTGGGAAGAGCTTGAAAATGATAAAGCTTCAAATTGACAAAGCTTGAAATTGACAAAGCTTGACGTATTCCCGGTACTTGACGCTCTGCCTGACTTATTGTGTATTATATATCTGTACATTTCGCAGACAATCCATTTTTCTTCAGCGTTATATCCCGTGAAGAGAGGATAAGCTATGCGTCTGCTATTTGCCGGATACAACCGGCGTGCATCTATCTGCTCTCAATATTCGCTGATCGTGACATTTAGGGCATGTATTATTACAAAATTTTTTGAAAATTCAGCACGTCAATCACGGCGGGCACTCTCATAAATACTGAGTCAAGGAATATTTTAAAAAAGTTTAAATTGAATATTCAGCTCTTGTAATCTCCCGAGCGTCAGACTAGAGATTGTAAAATTTAGTTGCATTAATCACTGCTATTTAATTATTGCATGGCATAAAGTGCCATTATTTTACTTTATTTTACAACACGAGAATATCACAGCATGCTTGAGCTTATCGTAAATGTATTAGGCATGAATAAATTAAGCACTGACTCAAAAAGTCCATGAGCCCACATTGTAAACAGCCTTTAGCTCAGGCCTCGTGGAAAATTCATAGCGATCAATGCTTTATTTTCGTCTAGTCTAGCAATTGCCAGTGTATAGTTAATGCTTGTCGTGAAACAATGTTTTCGGGCTTGGTCTTTTATTCTGATTGCATCATTTAGTCTTTTTGCAAATAATAAAATTTATAGCAAAAAAGCACAACGCCGCCAGCAAGCATGTCGATGCCGCATGATACAGAAATGCAGGCGCCACGACGTGGACTACGAAGCACTAAAATGGGTCACGGTCAGTTGGATAGTCCAAAAGAGTCAGGTGATCCAAACCTTGGAGGAAGTACAGAAGCTCACGAAAACGCGCAGGCGACAGAGGCGAAAGATAGATCAGAGCTAGAAGACTCAGCAGAAATGACGATAAAGAGCGAAGACGAAAATGATGTTGACAAGGATATGGATAAAAGTCAGGTAGAAATGGCTGAAGACAATAAGCAGGACGATAGTATGAATGAGGACGATGATGATGACGACGCTGAAGCTGAATCTGAAGACGAAGACGAAGACGAAGAAGGAGACCCGATATTACATAAAATACCTGTCTATTCAACAGGAAACGATCATAATTTTTTTCTAGTTCAATATCCATTACGGCCTGCAGACCATCCTTATTCTTCAGCAACGGGAGAGGCACCTACCGCTGTACGATTAAAGCCAGAGACCGGCTGGCTCGAAATGGATGTTCCGCTAAACAATGACCCCCAATTCTATGATGAAGAGCGGGCACGCGAATTAGGAGAGCAGGCGGCCCTGTTTAATCATACTTTAGCAGGCAAGGTAAATGAATGTGCTTCCAATTATATGGTTGGAGTGTTTAAAAACGGTGCTATATACCTTACTGCTCTGCGCAAGACGACTCAATTGCGTCCATCGCTGAAGCATTTTGATATGGAACAGTACCGTCAGCGACAACAGCGGCAGGAGGACGAGACGCAACGTGTTCCGGAGGCAAAAGCTGTCTCGGTCTCTGCTATGAGGCAACAGGACAATCAGAGCATTCCACAACTATCTACAACTGCGAGCTTACGTAAAAGGCACGAGGAGCCCTGGATAGATTTGCACGCAACGGCTTCCACCCAAACCTATTTGGCAGATACACAAGTGGAATCTAAAAACATTGGCAGGGCAACGTGTACAATGGCAGAATATTTAGGCCAGCTTGTTCATGACATAGGACCAAAGGCAGAAGTTGTACCCGATCGGACACCAGTGTCTCCTGTGAGAAATAGACCGGCATTAAGTCAAGCTGCTGCGAGCGGCAGTAATGCCTCCTCACGGGGGGGTCGAGGCAGGGGTCGCGGGCGGCGATAGATATAGATATCCCATACTTTATTGGTGAATTAGCTTTACAATTTTTATACTAATTTATGCTTTGCATCTTTACCTTTTTTCATTATTGTCGTTTATAGAATCATAAAAATATCATATATTTGATAATTCATAATTTTGGCATTTAAACTTAATTGCCGCTTTGCTGGAAAAATGACAAGTTTAAAATGTACATGTTTTGGCAGCCAGAATCTTGCTCTAAAAATTATCATAATGATTGTTATTAAGCAAGACTCTGCGATCGATGTATAAGCGAATAAAATTAAAAACGATAATAGAGTACAAAAACAAGAAGTCGAAGCACTCAACGAAACAAACAAATTCTGAAAATTTAGTGTATCTAGTGCATTGTTTTCTGTATTGTGTTATTTTAGCCGACTTCGTTTCCGCAGGACTGGTTATCGGTTTTAGTATACGAGTATCTGGGAAGCTCTAGTGCTCTAGTGTCCAGCAAATAAAATTTACTGTATTCACTATAATGCTATTGGCTGGATAAGCTTTATCGCCATGTATGAAATCTCATCTAATCTTATCAGATTGCCGACAAGGGCGGTAAATGATGCCGCCTTTAGGAGGCGCAAAAGTATAAAAGCGGCAGCTCCGCGTCGTACCCCCAATTCATGATTGGCGCAGGTTCTTACCTTTAGGCGACAAGACTTGGCACGCCAGTAAATCTATCTGCTATTTAAATCTTTGGTATTGTACACATTCGCAACCTGAATAACTTGCCCCACAATACTAATTACAATTTAAGAGACAATTAAAAGGGCAATGCTCTCGAAAATCGCTAAACGAGTCGCGCTACAAACAGCTTGCCGACAGGCATTTCGGCGCTACGCAACAGCAGCCTATTTTCCACGTGAGGCGCAGTCGCCTGCTGTCACAGAATGGCCAGGTCCAAAGACTCGCGCGGCTCGTAGCGATTTGGACTCGGTGCAGGATACGGGGTATGACCATGTATACATTCAAACAAAATGATCAAAGCTTATACAAGTGCGGTCGTAATGATGGCAGACTACGCTAAATCTTACGGAAATTATTTGGTAGACGCCGATGGAAACGTATTGCTGGATATGTTTGCTCAAATTGCCTCCATCCCTGTCGGATACAATAACGACGAGCTGATCCGGGCAGCACAGACGCCAGAATTTGCTACAGCTTTAATGAATCGGCCAGCACTCGGTAATTTCCCGCCGGAAAATTGGAGCGAACTGCTTCGTGAAAGCATTTTGGCTGTAGCTCCAGCAGGTCTAGATCAGGTTCAGTTACAAATGTGTGGCAGCTGTGCTAATGAGGCTGCTTACAAGGCTGCTTTTATGTACTATCAACAAATCCGTCGAGGTAGTCGTACTGCTCCTTTCACGGAAGAGGAACTCTCTTCCTGCATGAAAAACTCTGCTCCAGGGTCACCGGATTTGAGCATTCTTTCCTTTAAACATGGATTTCATGGACGGCTCTTTGGATCACTCTCAACAACAAGGTCGAAACCTATTCATAAGCTTGACATCCCAGCATTTCATTGGCCGGCCGCGGAGTTTCCAAAGCTAAAGTACCCTCTTGAAGATAATATAGAGGCCAATCGTGCGGAAGAGGCCCGTTGCCTGGTTGATGTGCAGGAGAAAATTACACAATGGCCGTCGCCAGTGGCTGCCGTTATTGTGGAGCCAATTCAGTCGGAGGGCGGCGATAATCATGCCTCAGGAGATTTCTTCCGGAAGCTTCAACAGATTTGTAAAGACAATGGTGTCTGTTTCATAGTAGACGAGGTGCAAACTGGTGTCGGTGCAACTGGCAAGTTTTGGGCTCATCAGCACTGGAACCTGCCGACCCCACCAGACATGATGACGTTTAGTAAAAAGTTCCAAGTTGCTGGCTATTATTATGGCAACCGTGATCTACGACCAAACTTGCCCTATCGTCAGTTTAATACATGGCAGGGTGATCCAGTGCGTGTGCTACAGGCCAAGCATATAATCAACGAGATTCGATCCAAAGATTTGTTGACGAATACACGTGAGACTGGTGCTTATTTATGGGGCAAACTTGAAGGATTAAAGCAATCTTTTCCCGATTCGATGCAAAACTTGCGTGGCAAAGATAGAGGAACTTTTATTGCCTGGGATTCAGCCAATGAGGCGGCGCGAAATGCCACAGTTCTGGGCCTCCGTCAAAGAGGGGTAAATGTCGGTGGCTCTGGAGAGCGTGCTATTCGCTTGAGACCCATGTTGACTCTGCAAAGGCACCACGTCGATATTTTTATCAGCAAACTATCAGAGTATCTAGCTAGTACAAAATAAAAAATTTGGATCGATATGCACATAAGAGCATTGGTGGTATACAGTCTGGATAGATGTGAAATCACTGACGAATAACCATTGGCAAAAAACAATTGTGAGACATGATTGATAGAATGATTAAACTGCCGACTAGCTCATCTCTTTTTCGCTAGCTTATCTTTTTTTCACTGGCTCATCTTTTTCTCGAGTACACGTTCATACAGCTGTGCATCGTCTGATGAAAATGCACAAAATACTACTCTTATCGGGCTATTACCCGCCTTTAGCCAGTCGAGGACGGTTGTAGTGGCCACGTCTGCCGCATCTGCCTTGGGATAGCCATAGACACCGGTACTTACGCCGGGAAAAGCGATTGAAGTGCAACCATTTTTCTGTGCTACATCCAAAGAGTTTCGGTAGCAGTCCGTCAACAGCCGTTCGCTCTGCTCAGCGTTCCCGTACACTGGGCCAACTGTATGGATCACGTGTTTAGCAGGCAGTTTATAGCCGCCCGTAATCTTTGCTTCGCCTGTTTTGGCACCGTTGAGAGTGCGGCACTCTTGTACCAGCTGTGGACCAGCCGCCCTGTGTATTGCTCCATCAACGCCGCCACCACCAAGTAGCGATGTGTTTGCCGCGTTTACTATAGCGTCGACCTGTAGCTTTGTAATGTCACCTCGCCAGACATAGATCTGGTCTTTGAACTTTGAGGCAGGTGACGATAACTGCACGTGGCGAGCGGAAAGAATACTGCCAATACTCGAAAGGTCGGATAGTTTGACCATAGTGGCAGTCGATTCGCTATCCTTTATCGCAAGTGCCTTTTTGTGGAGAAATACTACTCTGTCTGCTTATAATAACCTATTATCGAGTATAGAGCAAAGGAATAATGACGTATATGTTAGAGCACAAAGCGCCGACCAGGTTGTGCGTAAAGTTGCTGCCGTAACTCAAGATTTCCATGATAAACGCTTCATAGACAGTATGGCAGGCCAAATGTGACTTTTAGCTTTTAAACAAGTTTTGTAGGCACCTTACTTTTGCAGATAGATATCCGCCTAAAGTTATTGCTCTCAACGTTTGATTCGAAACCATAAATGTTATAAATTGGTTCTTATCTAGACAAACTTCACGTTATTAGCCATAAAAATATGATTGTAAGTATGTGCTGATATTGAATTGGGCGTGCTACGTTATGGTGATAAAAATATTTTTGCTCTTGTACTTTAGATTCTAGGGTTAAGTGGGTCGACCGCGTGGACGAGTAATGTTTATTGATGCAAAAGAGTAAAACAGTATACTCGCGACATGGACGATGTAGAGCGTCGACTTAGGGAGCATTTCGAGGCACAGTTTGGATCAGTACCGGATGATTTAATAACTTTGCCTTCTTCAAAATTGTCTGACACTGAAAAGGAGAAACAGGAAAGCGAGTCAGACGACTCAGTCCAGGAGGAATATGAAGAAGGAGAAAACGATGATCCTAAAGTCTTTAGCTTCACAGAGTCAAAAAATAATAGATTAAAAAGGGACAATTCACGACGCTATATGGTAAGCTATAGTACTGGACGAAACTAATTAAAAGATGTCAAAACTGCCAAGAGTCGGTGCGGCACCAGAAAGCGGGGAAAAGTTAAAAGCGCAATCGTCAAAATCAATTGAAGACGCACAAGACGACATGACTAACCTTAAAAATGACGTTGCTCTGCAGAGACTATTACGAGAATCGCATTTACTGGAAAGGCAGGACGAAGGTACAAAATCGACCGGCAAGAACATGCTAAAGGCAAACGAGCTGCACCTTCAAGCGTTAGGGGCAAAGAGGGAGCAAACGAAAATGCCCATGAACATGAGAAAAGGAATCAATGCTAAGCGGACATTACGTGATACCCGGGAGAAAACAGCAGCCAAGGAAGCCGGCATTGTATTAGCAAGAGAGAAGACTACAGGCAAAAAGGAGGCACGCGTTGATCGCGGTCTACAAGAAGTAACGATTGGAAAGTATCGTAAGGGTATGCTCAAATTGAGCAAGCGCGATATAGAGCGCGTGAACTCTGAGAATGAAAATGCAAAACACCGTAAAAGATTACGACGTTGAAGAAATAGAATTATTAAAGAATAAAACTAATTTGTGCACAGAAATTTGGATATCTGTGCATTTACTTTTGGCTCAAATACCATTGATCAACACTTTATCTAGCGACAAACTTGCCAATTCTAATAGCCGCATATCCCATGTCATTTTTTATTCCATGCCATGGCATATCTATCGCTCAGCCAGTTTATCTATGATGATTAACCCTAAATAACCCTAAAATCTTGATATTTGTCAAGATGAAGTAAAGCAAAGTGGGCAATGCCAGCTCTATAATTTCGGTGCTGTTAATAGAAAAACGCCATTGAAGATGGCTTTCATGGTTCTAAGGTAATTCGCGGGTTCGCATTTCAACATTGTGGCGATTTTTTCAAAGGGAGCAGAATTGGAAAGTTTAGGGTCAGTCCTGCCAACTTGAGCTACTGCGAACCTGCCTGTCTTGAAGGCGTCATCTACCGAAATATCTATCAGAAAAAGAGAGCAACTAGTAAACCATTTGTCGTCGATCAGAGTCAATGCTCGCATACCCAGTACGAAATATTCCTTTTTATTGGATGATTCATCTTGGATTGCTTTAACGTGAGTCTAGACGGTCTTTTTAATCATCTATCGATTACTATGCTCGAATGTTTAGATTACGGTTCTCCGTCCCGGCGCAATCTAATTGTATTCTTCCCCGGGAATCCGGGCGTTCTCGACTACTATCATGAGTTTCTTTGTGCGTTGTCTGAAGGAGAGCGAGACGCTTACGTTGTCGCCATCAATCATTCACACGAGCTTTTGACACTCGAGGCACAGATACGACTTAAGCTCGAGGAACTTGTGAGACTGCAATCTAAGCGTCGCTCGTCAAGTCTCTCTGGTTTTACTATTATAATAGGACATTCAGTCGGTGCATATATGGCGAGCCGAGTACTAGAGTTACGACCGGATCTGGTGGACAATGTGATTGGGCTTTTTCCAACAGTGTCGCATATTGCCCGTTCAAAGTCGGGTCTCTTGTTGGCGGTACGGTTATACAATTGGATTTTAATTATTTTTGGACGCCTCTAATTTGTCTGATTTTATTTCTCCCTAGTCGTTTATCAAACTCACAAAACAGCCAATTATCAAGTACAAATTTGTACCAACAGCAGTTGCAGCTGTCGCCTCGGTTCTAAAGAAAATATTCCCCGTCTCATGGCTGACCGGCCTTGTCTCGCTCATTACCGGATTCCCCAAGCGCTATGCATATATTACAGCTACACGATTAATCCAATGGGAAATTGTACAGTCTTCTCTTTTTCTTGCCGCAAGTGAAATGCTAGACATCACACAGCTTAGGCATGAATTTTGGAAGGAAAAGGGCGACAAAGTTTTCCTTCTTTACGGCGTCGATGACCACTGGGTCCCAGAATGGGCAATGCAAGAATTGCAGTCTTCATGTAAAGCTCATACTAAAATAGCTCCGGCCTATATCAAGCACAGTTTTAGCATTCGGTCTAGCAAAGAAGTGACCGCCATATGTGAGCCCTGGATACGGGAAATCATTCGCGACACTTGATACAGCGGCAAGCAATAATTATAGAATCAAGGTGATCTTGCTCTAATTTTGGCTGATTTTGATAAACGAATCACAATATATTTGTAGATTCAGCCTTGCCATCAAACGTAGTATATGCAGTACTCTTCGCGAAGAAAAACTGCAGTTATAAAATTAAATCAGCAACATTTGCAATTATCGTTCTTCATTAACCCTCTTGCCCATTTGTCGCGAGCCTGCGCCGTTTCGCCTCCAAAATTCGATCAATATTTAAAGCATTATGATCCTCAGGCAGCCAATCTCCATTGCACACACAAAGAACTCTCATTTTTGGGTGGTACATTAAATCTGGTAACAGTTTTGGTGTAATTAAAAAGTACTGCGAGTCCGACTTTGCACACGCAAGCTCGACCAGCCTTGCATGGACGAGCCGCTCGTTTCTGGGGTCCATTCCCTGGTTTATTTCATCAACGACACGAAATGGAGCACGCGCTACCGACTGCAGTGCCATCAGGAAAAAAATGGTTGAAACGGATCTTTCACCGCCAGATTGCCTGAATCCGTCAAGCAACTGCAGGGATTCGTTTTCACGAAATTTTACCATTATCTCCAATTTCCATTTGTCAAAATCATCGGGCTTTTGTATCCGAATCTCCCCTGCACATCCAATTGATGCAAACGTTTCGGAAAAATCGCGAGAGATGCTTTGCACTAGAGAATCAACGGCCGGTTCCCATTCCTTTTTCTGCCTTTCGATATCAGTCTCGGCTTTTGATCGCGAACTAGCGCACTGCGCCAGCATTGACAATAGCTGTTTAATTTTTTTTGCTCTGGATTCATACAGCTGAATGACATCAGGTCCGCTTATAGAAACGCTCAGTTGAGACCGTTCTGCTTCAATCTGGGCTTTCAATTCTTCAATTGTTGCTGTGTCCTCCGATACAATATCTTGCAAGGACGCTCGCGTCTCTTCGTCATGCTGAGCTAAATTTTCACGCGCAATTGCCAGCCTATCTTGGGCTTCTTTCTTTCTTACACTTGCTGTTGCTTTACGCTCAGCTACATCAGTCCCGAGATCTTTTATTTTTTTTTGACTATCGCTCATTTCCTGTTCGTACGCCCGCACATCAGACTCGGCCTGCAGCCTTCTGAGCAGACTCAATTCGGCTTTTTGCACTGCTTCACAATGCTCCTTGTACCGATCTTTGACGGTAAGCGCTGCTTCAGCTTCTTTACGAATTGAGACCTTTATTCTTTCTTGTATCTCTTCGAATTGAGCTCGGTCGGCTTCGGGACTTTTACTTAAAGCTAGTAATTCTCTTCGCCGCCTTTCCAAGTCTTCTTTCTTTTTTCGCCAAGCAAATTCGAGTTCCTTTTGCCGCTTCCTCGCAGCAATAATCATGGCCCGACTTTGCGTTAGCTCGGCAACTCTATCAGACAGTGTTTTGCTTTTTTGCTCTAGCTCTAGTAACTCTTTCCTGATACTCTGATCGTTTTGCTTAACCTGGTCCATGCTTCGGTGAATCCGTGCAATTTCCTCATTGTCTATACTCTCCTTGAACCAAACTGAACGTAGATTTAGTGTGGCATGAGAGCTCATTACTTTTTGCGATCCGTATTTCGATCTTGTTAAAGTCACTGCCGTCGTTCCGGATACGTATCTTCTTATTGCCACTGATCCCTGTTGAAGTAGGCCCTCTAATTTTTGAATACTAGCAATGGGCAATTCCTCCCTTGAAACGGGAATCTGATGCAAATTAGCCGTGTGACATAAAGTGTTCAAGACAGGGTCAGGTCCGTCTAAAAAGTCAAGCGCGTATCCATCAAAGCCTAAAGACTTTAGCTGCTCCGTGTTTAAAGGCCGTCGCTGGTCTTTTAGTGCTGGTGCTGGTGTGCCAGAAAACTCTACCACATGAAGTCGTAATCGTCGGCCCACTGCTTCAGTGCTATCGATCAAAAGACCCGTGAACTTTTCGTAATCTTCCCTATTTAAGCACGTGAAAACACTATAATCGTCTGGCCTCAGAATCGATTCAATATAAGGCGAGTACCGCGCGTCTTTTACATTTAACAAAAAGAACGCTGGACCGTAAACCCTATCCTTAAAAACATGCTGATTATTTTTTAGCCACTTAAAAGCATCTACAGTATCAGACTTGCGGCTTCGATTCAATATCTCTTCTCGCATTCCTTGAACTGACCGAAGTCTTTGGATCCGTCTGTCCAAAGACTCAAGTTCCATATTATTGGATTGCATTAGGCTTCGCTTGTTTGCAAGACCATCATTAATATTGCCGATTTCAGCGTCCAGCTCTGTCATTTGATTATTTATATCGTCCTGTTAATCGTAAGTTTTGACTGCCAGATATATCCAAAAGCTTACAAAAGATTGCCTTGCGAGTCCTTGATCTTGCGTCGGGTCCGGTCCCAGATTAGATTCTCGCTCGTAGATGTCTCGTTTCAAGTTTTCGATCTTCAGCTTACGCTGCTGGCCGCGTTGCTCCAACATATCGATATCTTTTTCGTATTCTGTCCGGTCTATGCTCTTTCATTGTTAAAAATCGTAAATAATAATCTGTTAGCTTATGATACCAGTCTTGCACTCTTTACAAGCAAATCATCAAGCTCCGATTTTGAAGCATACGCCACATCAAGCAAACGTAAATTAGCCTTTTTTGATTGCTGCGCCAATTCTTGGAAACATCCTGCTTTTTCAAGCGCAGGACCAAGCAGAGACCTAGCAGCTTTCAACTTCTCCTCCGCCTCGACCCTTTCTTCCCTTGCCTTCATAAATTCGCTGCGCGCATCTCTGTACTCTACAAAGGGTATGCGAAGTTCCATCAGCTTAATCTTGTGCAAAATAGATTGTCGCGCACGAAAGCTTTCTACTTCCTTTTCAGTTTGTTCTTGCTGCTTTTCAAGATTCTCAAGCTCTGCTTCTTGTCGCTGATAAGTAAATTCTAATTCTTGTAGCTTTTGCTTCAGCTCAATTAGTCTAACATGGGTGTTTAGCATATCATCATTGCCGGCCGCTTTTTCAACCTCTCTTAAAAGGCGTTCTGGCGTAAGCGCAGCGAATTCGCTGACCTTATCCTGCGGTAGAAATTGACTCGTCATATTAGAAAACGCGCAGAGAGGAACCAAAAAATAAATAAATAAACAAATAGATACATAGATAGATAGATAGATACATAAATCAATAATTAATATATATATATATATTATTAATTGTTTAAATAAAAATAAAAATAAAAATAAAAATAAAACGAATAAATAGTTCTTTGAGCTTACCATAAATTGTCAATCTGTATGCAAAGATGAGCGACCAGCTCCTTGACGTGCTTCAAAGTCGATAGTTTACCTATAAAAATGTCATGAGCATATCCCAAAAGCGACCGACCAACCGGCCAAGCCTTACCATTAATATACCACACGCTTTTGTCGGGAAAAATGGAACGTTTGATGACATAGTTGCGAGTAGATTGGTACAGTTCAATTTCTATTCCGGACTCATCACGTTGCAATTTAATAAATTCCTGTACTTCTTTAGCGCGGCCCAGCACGCTGGTACTGAACCCAAGACCGATAGCAATAGCGCAAACAATTGACGATTTTCCCGTGCCATTTGGCCCAATGATCATATTCAAATTAGGACCAGGGAAAAACTCGACCGCGTCATATGTGACAAAATTAGTAAGGCGTATACGGACAATCGATCCGGGTTTATGGCTACCGTGATTGTTAGCAACGCGTCAACAACTGTAAAGGCATTATAATTTACACATGCTCAGATAATCCCCGTCCTCCGTTTTCCATTGGCTCCATTGGCACCGTCATAGCAGCAGGAACAAGCTCTCTAACAAAAAGCTTTTTCTAATTGCATAACGTCCGCTTTGTGCTTTTCATCGCGCTTCCAACTTTTTGTAGAATGTCGAAATTATTCATACTCGTGAACGCGTGTAATTTGTAGCATTTATCTTGTTATCAATCTACACTAACTGTGCTCATATACGTACAATTATTCATATATTACGCGCGATTATAGTGAATATATAATTCAATTGTGTGTTTATCAAATATATTGTGGATTATAGAATATATCTGTTGAAATATGAATCTATTATCCCCTTATAATAAATACACTTGCCCGCTCACTCACCAATTAAGACAAATCTACCATGAGTGTCAGTTGTTTGACTTTAGCCTTTACAGAATCTCATTCAAAAATATATAGTTATATATACAGCCAAAGCGAACCCTCATACCCTTCGGGCGATTCAGCTAAAGCAATCGTGAGTTTCTAATTCATTCAATTCTACCATAAGAACAAATTTCAACCTATATTTACAATAATATCTATGGACTATCAAATATATTGTGGATTATCAAATATATTGCCCGCTATCGCTGGGCATTATTGTACGATATTCACAATAAATTTCCAATATTCCGTAACGATTCTGTCCCACGTGGATTTCTGCAATAATAAAGTCGTCAGAATTATAGGAATATTCCTGCCCCACACATCGTTACCGTATGCGGTAGCGCTAAACGATAATCATATCAGACTGCCAAGGTCCGAGACACTCTTATCCGGGACTTGCGCGGAGGGTAGAGAGCTTCAATCTAACGCCGCTAATATTCTGATTCGTGTGCATTGCCAATTGATGCAACAAGGCAGCCATGAGAATCACGTTTTTCGGAGCGCAGCAATATGATGAAGAATACTTTAGTCGGGTAAAATCAGATCACGAGCTCGTATTCCTAAGTGCTGCATTGACGGAGAGCACGGCCGGTTTAGTACGGAACAGTGAGGCCGTTTGCTGTTTTGTTAATGATGCCGCATCGGCACCAGTGATCAATATATTGGCCGACAATGGCGTGAAACTGCTCTTGCTCAGATGCGCTGGCTTCAATAACGTGGATCTTCCACAAGCGGCCAAGCGCGGGATCACTGTGGCTAACGTGCCTGCTTACTCGCCAGAGGCAGTTGCGGAACATGCAGTTGCATTAATAATGACGATAAATAGGAAAACTCATAGGGCATACAATCGTGTTCGGGAGGGCAATTTCGACTTGAATGGCCTGCTCGGGTATACAATGAAGGGCAAGACTGTAGGTGTAATTGGCACGGGCCGTATCGGTCTGGCATTTGCCAAAATCATGCTCGGATTTGGCTGCCATATCTTGGGCTACGATGCGTTTCCTTCACAGGCTTTTAGAGATATCGGTGGCAAGTATGTGGGTCTCGATACCCTACTGAGCGAATCCCGCATTGTCTCTCTCCACTGCCCTTCAACCCCGGAAACAAAACACATTATAAACGCTAAAACATTGGAGAGAATGCAAAGGGGGGCTTTACTTGTAAACACTTCTCGTGGAAGTCTCATCGATACAAAGGCAGTTGTACATTCTTTGAAGACTCATCATCTTGGATCACTCGCCCTAGATGTCTACGAAGAAGAATCCGGGTATTTTTACCGCGATCGCAGCCAGCATATTATCCAGGATGACGTACTCGCAAGGCTGATGACGTTTCCAAACGTGTTTATCACAGGTCATCAGGCGTTTTTTACAGAAGAGGCTCTTACCGAGATCGCACAGACGACGCTCGGCAGCGCCAACGAATTTGCTGCCACTGGAAAGTGTACATACACAGTCACTAGTAAGGAGCGTGACTGATTGTCAAGCGTCTATAGAGAAGTCGGTGTTGATTATACGGAGAAGTCGGAGGTTTCTTATATGGCTTCTTGCGTTTACTGTTCGTTATACAAGATGTAGTCTCTTTTTCGCTTTGGACCAGAATTCTCTAATAGTGGATTGTTCACGAATGCCATTTCAGCAGCCAGACATTTGAACGCTGAATCTTCTATATAGTGTTCCGCATTCCTTTTCTGTAATTTTGTTTTAGTCCAAGCACTGATTTCATCATTGATCATTTCCTCAAGAGACCTATTTCTTGCAATACAGCATCAGCATACTTGCTATTAGCATCAGTCTCTGACAATGAATCCACGACGGCTTGAGCACGTGAAAGGCGTGAGGCGACCTCCCGGCTTACAATTTCCTTCAACTTTTTATCCTTTGATGTTAGGAAATGCCGTGCAGTAAGGATAAAAGTGTACAGGAGCGAAAATGTCCAATTCAGATCTTTGTCTTTTAATGCCTCGTCAAAAAAATACAAAGCAGTATCCCAAGCGTTTTTAGACTTTTTCCTGTCCCGACATGAATTGATAGCCCTGAAATAGGCCGTATTCGAAATAGATTCTTCTTTCAAATTAATGGACGGGTCCGACTGCGCCCGCATTTGTTCGTACAACGTCTGCGCCATTTTGTAGTCACGAGACGTCATACACAGTCGTAACAGATTATTCATAATGTCGCGAGTATATTTAGTACAATCTCCCTTTGCTTTGACGGCATCGAGAAGAAGTAAAGGGTACCGAGTTTCTGATTGTTCAGCGCACATTCGAATGACCGTAGACAGAACAGCGCTATCGACTTGTGGACTGTTTTGTGGCCGAATTTTCGGTATTTCACTGCTGAGATACATTTTGTTTTGCTTTGTAATATCCAAATTAAAAGCGCCGTCAATAAAAGTAGCTATTTTATTCACCCCATTTTTGTGCAGTCCCAAATTAGCAACACAGTCGGTAAGTAAAATCGAATCAGGCGTGATTGATCCCGAGTTCCATTGCCGAACCATTCTCTCCAGCACAGTCAACGAGTCAGCAGCAAAATGTCGGCTCCGCCCGCGTGCCAGAGCGCGAAGCATGATCGAAAAAGTCATGATTCCAATAGGCACTTCGTCCTTCATTGCAGTATACAGCTTTATCAACGCATCCGTTTCATTCCATTCTGCAAAGACTTGAAGGGCAAGGTTCAAATGCACATCTGATCGAGTAAAGCCTGCAGGCGGATTGTCAAACAATGATGTCAGCACTTCATTATACCGAGGCGGTAATTTATCATGATGTCGATTAGACTGTTTTCGACGCATCGCATTAAGCAAAAGCGAAAAAGAATAGTCATTAGGGTTAGCACCGCGACGTTTCATCTGTGATGCATTTAGTAAACTATCGCATATTGTACTCACCTCATTGAACCACTTGAAAGCTTGGGCAAATCGGCCGTCAGCTGCATAGTACTCCAAAATTACATTACACGCAGGCACACAATCACCGTAGCGAACTGCGTCGGCCGCGAGTCGTTTTGCGTCTTCAAGTTTATCTTGTTCGATTAATGTTCTTGTCCTATTTGCGACTGCCAGACGGTCAAAGCGTCGTGACGAACTTGGCGCGGCAGAGACACCAGTATAGTCGACTCGTAGTGGCCGATTTATTCGTGCTTGTGACGCATATCTTAAGGACCGAACGTTTGGACCAATCCATCGGCAAAGGCAGCATCTCTGATAAATTGGCTGCATTGAGAATGCCAAAACTGACAAAAAAAATTACGTCTGTACCTCTTTTACTACACTCGATAGTACCACAAAAAAGCGAAAGGTTTAGGGTTAATTAGGTTAAGTTTATAATTTTAAGGGTTAGGGTTATATGATTTTCGTAATATAAACCGAGCGGCCATAATATAAATCTGATGGAAACGCGCGTCCCCATTACGTGTCTTACTATTCGCCCTATCTAAACGTATAAATATGTAGATTAAATTGAATTATTACGTAGACACCTGCGACAAAATGACAGCTGCAGAGGGTAAGAGCGATGGAGAGCCAGTGTACTTGTACGTGTATGATCTGTGGCAGTCAGATGTACCGCTGAACAGTTTGGGTATGCAGTGTATGCTTTGAGGCTTATTGGCTAACGGACTGCCAGTGCCGGGCATCGATGGTATCTACCACACAGCCATTGTCGCCTTTGGCATTGAGGTATTTTACGGCAGTGGTATTCAAATCTCGACGCCAGGACAAACGTAAGAATCAGCTTGTGTTCAAATAAATACTCACAATTTTACAGGCACCACGGCGATCCGCGACGTAAGGTCCTTCTCGGCCATACTGAGGTTCCTTTTGACGTTAGTATCATTACGCTTTACAGGATCGGCAATCTAACAAACAGATTTATCGCGAATTTTTGAGAGAACTTGCTCCTGAATATTCGCCTGAACGGTATCATTTGTTTCGCCACAACTGTAACAATTTTACAAATGACGTAAGCGAACTGCTTGTCGGCCGACCGATTCCTGCTGAAATTCGCGACTTGCCTTTACGGTTTCTGCAGACACCTTTGGGTCAGACATTTGGTCCCATGATTGAATCAATGTTCACACCAACTGCAACAAAATCTATTTCGGCTTATAGGGGACTTGACGAAATAGAGGATGATAAACCCGATTTCTCATAGATTGGGCTGCCGACACGTTTTATATTTTGGTTTCTCTACGATTTACTATATAAGTCTCCTTTTTTTTTTTTTACAATGATTTGCGTCTGAGAATTCGTGGTATTCGATTTCTCTAGATTATCGGCAGGGTTGGGATTGTTTGTTTGTAATAGTTGGCCGTTTCAAAATTTTAAATTCTTAGTATAGAATTATTAAACATATACTTTATAATTTTTTTGCCTGAGACTCTTAAATCAATGAATGGAGGAAACTATGCTGGTAACAATCTTGTTTGCATTGCTCAACACTATTGTAATTCACCAAGATGACGCTCAATATTGGCCTTCTGTATAGACGTTGTCGCTTTAGCCAATAAATACTGCAAGAGCTCCGGGCTTTTCGCACGTATTGCCTCGCCCACAGCTGCATCTATGTCAGGAATAAGCAGCCAAAGGGTTACACGTTCTTCCACCGTCGTACTTGAGCACCTTGATATATATTTTGCCGCCAAGCGTGGATTACCCGCACGTGCACAGCCTTTAACAAAAGGCTGGAACCCAATCGGTGATTTTCTCACACTATCTGTCCACTGTTCCAATCCATACCAGTCTTGTGTAGACAGTAGAGCTCGCAGACGGATCCACCAAAACTGACGCTCTGTCATCTTGAACGTTGAACGTAACTTGTTTGCTCGGTCTAAATGATTCTTCGCTAGTAATTTGAAAATTGTATCAGCAAGACTTGCACCATCAAAATTCATCCCTGTTTCGTGTGATAGATCACGCTGAGTATTGATTAATCTCAGCACATCTGCCACAACACCGTTCTCAAAGGTAGTTGCCTTTAAGTCTTTGTAATTTTTGGCCGTCTTTTTCAAAAGATCCACTTTCTCTTCCTTATCCGGAGTTGCAAGTGCTTCCGTTAAATACCACTCCGCCATTCTATCCGGTCTGTCGTCCCTAAAACAAATAGACTTGTACAGGGCAAAATCTTGCCTCATGGCGTAACTTTCCACAATTTCTTTGGCAGTAGGATGCCTGTCAAGAATGGTGAGAACGTCTGGTAGACTTTTCGAATCTTGGAGAACTTTTGCAACCTTTAGTACCATAAAAGGATCATTGCTCTCAACTGCATTTCCTAGAGCCAATTCGTATTCATTCATTTGCAAAAGCAAATCCACTTTGCTGCTAGAAATAGTTTCCAAATCAAGTAGCTGAGTAGCAAGAGCAACTCTACCCAGCTTGAAAGCTTCAGAAGCAATTTTGTCAAACGCAATGTTTGAATGGTTCTGTGTTTTTCCGACAATTTCTTGGAGTAAGGCTTCATCGTTTAAGGACGATGAACTCTTTAGTTTGGCAGTCGCCCACTTTTCACACACTACGGATACCGGATAGCGGGTATAGGTTGCAATTTTGTAGGCCAGCAGAAACTCGTTCCGCTCCATTAGACGCCGCAGCAACGAGTCTATAGAAAGAGAAAGGTACTGCGAATATGTTAAAGGATAGCCAAGCTCTCGTAGCCACATTTGGTTGATGACCCGAAGGCTCTCGCAAGTTTCTACGAATTCATCAGAGTTGTAAAACTCGAGGTAGTATTTGCCGTACGATACTGCTTTCAACAATTTGCTTTGCCAATAAGCTGAAGTTTCATTTTGAGCCGCTTTAATACATAAATCAATGGCTGAGAGTAGATTGTCTTTGATAATTCTTATATTCTCTTCGGCTTGTGCGGAACGACGATCAATTTGATCCACACAGTCCAGTAAAATAGCTGCCGGGGATGTAGAGCCAATTCCTAAAGCGTCTTCCAACCCTTCAGGTAACTTTCTCAATATCTCGACGTTAGTGTTCGACACTATCCGTAAACAATCAGCCTCGGAGAAGACATGCGCCATGTAGGCACAATCAACGATTAGCTGTTGGCCGTCAGGGCCAATAAGCTCCAAACTCGAGTTTCTAACCACCACAAGACAATCACTGCCACACCAAGCTAGAGCAGTATTTTCATCTAGCGGTGGCGTCAAGTCGACTTTTGTGTACGCGCGACTCATTTCAATATTATAAACGACTACTTGTCCCGATCCTAAAAGCACCCCCAGCAATCGTCCATTTTTGGATATAACAAGCTGCTTAATTTGACCGTGTAAAAGATCTTCGCTTCTCGTGCCCTCGTAATCAATTACATACACAGAGGAATTGACGGCACAGTATATTTCAGGGTTACGTCCAAGCGCAAACTCTGGCGGCAGTAGGTCCCACGTGTCAATCTTCCCTTCTGCACTCACTTTTGCGTACGATGTTATACGTGGACTCGAATACGAATTGACTCCCAGGAACGAATCGTCTTGCAGCCGTACAGCGAGACCAGTATCCCAAAACCTGCAGGAATGCACACCGATATCCTCGGCACTAAGACCAAGGCTGAACTCGAAGAAGGAACCATCAAGAATGTAGCATCTTACTTTACCGGACTGAGCAACAACAATAATCCTCTCTTCGGCATCCCATCCCATACCAACAATGTTTGCATTGGGCCACTATGCCATACGTTAGCGCATAAATCTTTGGAGACACAATCTTTAGACACAATGAGAAAATCGTAATTTCAAAATACAACAAGGACAGAGTCAAACATCGGCAAGTCTTACTTTCAAATTAATGACTAATTCTCCCGAACATGTATACAAGCTGATCTCATCGTCCTGGTACCGATACTGCTGTTTCTGATTATAGTCGCAAGCGATTGCTGTTGATTGCGGTCAGTAACTCGGAAGCAATAATTGCTGTACCAATTAAGCCTGCATTTTTACAGCACGATACTATAGACCTGCTCAGGTCTACGTCTATCTGAAACGCGTAGAGTTCAATCTGCAAAGGTGAGTCTACCAGTCTCTGCGCCAATAGTATACCTTTTCATAAAACCGATCACCCAAGCGCACCCAGTCTTTGAGCTTAGTATACGACCATTCAACTGACAGTAGTCAAGATATAAAGGGAAACCTACTTGCCGAAGGGTGGGTGCTATACGCCATATACGCTCTTATCGACCATAGCCAGGAAGGCTATCTGCCGTGCTTTACCAGTGTATAGATATAAATAAATATATAATTATATAATTATATAATTAAATATATAAATATATATAATTAAATATATATATATACGTAAGTAAAACAAGATGCGTTTTATCGCTGAATGATTTGTCCCAATAAATACGCAGCTAAGACTATCGCGATACCTATACAGATCATCTGGGTTGGGTATACAGGAATAATGAGTGAATGGTCGATTGCATAGTAATTGATCACTTGACGCAGGCGATGCTAGTTTTGCCGAATTCCGGGCTGTTTATATGCTAGGCTCGATTTGTTTGGCAATTGCAAGCCAGACATCCCAGTTGGTGGCACCCATATGTTACAGCATTATCGTACACCACAAAGAGCCCTGGAACTACAAAGTCTGAATTATGCACACATCAATGAAAGCATTAAAAAGTTGTGCAAAAGCCTAAACAATATGTATGATACACAGTGAAGGAAAAAGATAAAAAGTGCGTGTCTCAAAGTGAAACAAAACTCGATAAGCACCATTATGGGTCATAGAATATGGTAAACCCATCACGATTGACACTTGAGATAGAGCTAGAGTTCTTTAGAGCTTGAAAGCCCAATTAAAACCAAATTCATCAAGCCAATAATAAACTTTCAAGCAGAAAGTTTCTGATACCGATCAAGAGCAATATCGCACATGGCATCAATAGCGACCTCCTCTTCGCGGCCTTGATTGCTTTTGGAAATACGGTTTCGCAAATCGGCAATTATTTCGTGCCTAGATCTACCGTTGACCCATATAACGTAGATAAGGCCCGGGTATTTCTTTTCGTACTGCTCGTTTAGCACAAGCAACTGATCGTTTTCGCCTTGAAGGCTAGCTTGCTCCGCCTGTGATAAAGCTGAATCGATTTTCTTTGCACCAAGTCTAGGATGAGCGCCCAAGATAACATACAAGCTTTCCTTCTTTGACTTGTCGAGTCGCATTGAATGAAGCGTGGCTCGAATAGCTTCAATTAGAGCCTGGTACGAAGGCGGGCGTACCTGCTCAATACTCGGTGCGACAATTGCCGTCAGAGTCGGTGACGGCTCAAACAGGAGTGCGAGTACTCGTCCAATTTCAGACTCTGACGACTCTGAGAGCCGCTCGATAGGCGGCAGTTCCATATATATAAAAGACCGGGGAGGTGTCAGATATAGCCAAGGCCGTTTTATCATGCGCACCACATAGCTTTTCTCACTTTATACACGCCACACAACCACAGCCATATCAAGTATATCGTGATATAATAAATTTATTTATCATTTATTCATTTATTATCAATAATGATTATTACCGATTGGCCTGCCGTAGAGACAGTGTCGTACCAGCGATGAGCATTCCGTCAATTCAGGTTGAACGGCCGTCGCTCGACGTTGACACCGGGCGAGGCTTCCGGACTAGAACGCGTAGTAGCGACACGTCTCTCACTGCGGGAAACAGAGCAGGCAGCCACCTGAATCTGGCCGTGGATAATCATGAAGATGCGACAGACACTAATTTCGCGTCTGGTGCACACCACAGCCGTCGCACTAGCTTTGCCACGCCGACCCATTCGGCAACAAATAGTTCGGGGCTTTTAACTCCGGAGGATTCAGGGGTTGATCCTCTCAGTTTGCATATAATGCAAAGGACGGGTACTTCGAGTCTTTTATCGAAGCGAGAAAATAGCGATGACGGACACGCCTCTGTTGCCACTGCAACTGCCGCTAATGCCGCTGCTACCGGTAACACTATTGAACAGCCTACAGCACAAACGCCCACAGCCGCTGCTCCGGCGCCATCAGCGTCCAATGAAGACGCTGGTTTACATACAATTCATTCAATGGTTCGCGAAATGAAATCGGCACAGGGCTCTCTTTTCTCAAAACTCATTCAAACAACACGGAGCCATATCCGTGGCGAAAATGACGATGACCACCATGGCGATGACGTTACCCGGGAGGAAGGTAATAACGCTTACCCGTTTACGATAGCCAAGGGAAGCCTACACCCTCACTCTGTCGGGCTTAGTCAACCCGACTCGTACATCCGGACTCGGTCCAATAGCAAAGAAGCCGGGGACTTTACTCGGCTCTTTCTCGCTCAGACACTCGATTGTGGTGGTGGACATGGTGCAGGACATGGTGCAGGTCGTAACGGTACTCAGCATCATGCTGAGAGCAATGATCAGCACAAGAATGGTGCAATATGGGCATTACGGTTCAGTCCGGATGGAAAGTATCTTGCTTCTGGTGGCAGAGATGGAATTTTGCGGATATGGGCAGTTATTCGGTCGAGAGAGCAACGGCAAAAGTTTCAAAGGGCGCAAGAGCAAACCTCACAAAGTCAGCTGCTGAACGCGCCTGTCTTTGAAGCTGAGCCTTTCCGTTTGTACAAGGGTCATACCTCTGATATACTCGATATTAGTTGGAGCAAAACAGGTTTTATTCTCAGCAGCTCTATGGATCGTACAGTGAGACTTTGGCATGTCAGTCGACCAGAATGTTTATGCCGATTTGAGCACTCTGACTTTGTGACGTCAATTGCCTTTCATCCCAAGGATGATCGGTTTTTCCTTTCGGGGTCATTGGACTGTAAATTACGGCTCTGGTCTATAGCAGAGAAACGCGTTTATTTCTGGAATGAGCTGCCTGAGCTCGTGACTGCCGTTGCTTTTACCCCTGACGGTCGTCATGCGATGGCGGGCACGTATGCCGGAATTTGCTTGTTTTATGAAACGGATGGGTTAAGGTACTATACGCAGATACATGCGCGTAGCTCAAGGGGCAAGAACGCCAAGGGCAGTAAAGTGACGGGCATTGAGTGTATAGCTGCGTCGAACGATAGTCCTTCTGCAGATGTTAAAGTTCTTGTAACGACAAACGATTCGCGAGTAAGACTCTACAATTTTCGCGATAAGGCGCTGGAAGTCAAGTTCAAGGGCAATGTTAATACGTGCGGTCAGATACATGCAAGCTTTTCTCAGAGTGTTAAATACATTATATGTGGAAGTGAGGACAAGCAAGTATGGATATGGAGTGTGAACCCTTCTCCTGGGACGAAATACGACAAGTGCAGAACGGACCATTTTGCAGCGAACAATAATATAACTACCTGTGCAATTTTTGGACCCAGTTCAACAGTACAGTTTCTGGAAATATCAAACGACCCCATATACGATCTAGTTTCCCGGTATCATATGGCAAAATCGCAAGGAGATGAAGATACACAAGATGAACGGAAAGGGAGTGATGAAGGTGGGGAGAATGATAACCTGCAAGCAGCTGCACCCACTCCGTGTCTAAAGGAGCTCGGCGATCTCAGCCATGATATAATTATATGTGCTGATGATGAGGGAGTCATAAAGGTATTTCGGCAAGACAGAGCAGCAGCAATTCGTCAAATGTTTGAATCTGGGAGTAAGCATACGACACAAAATGCTCTGCCAAAGAGGTTTTGGCCACAGCGCTCTAATTCTCCCAATAATTGGGATGAGGAATCAAAAAGATTTGTAAAGTCTCCTGTTTATTCAAGCTCCGAGTCATCAGATGATTTGTCGACTAATAATTCCCTACAAATTACCTCTGCGTATGACGTACCAGCGCCCTCGTTAAGACGCAGAAGCCTTGATGATGTGTCGTCCATTGCAAATTCCGAAATTGCAGAGGAGCAGTATCGAAAATCATTGGAAAAGACGCTTGAGGAGGACATAGAATTTGGCCCTGGAAAATATTATTACCAAAAATCGCATGAGCTTCAACAGCTTGTTCCGACTGGCAATGCATCAGAGACAGATGAGAGCCAAAGTTCCTCCTCATCTGGATTTTCAGATTCTGATGCGTCTCAGAGCACAACGGGTACAGATACTGTAGATCAGGAGACAGTCCAAATAACCTGTAATCGGTGTGATGGATCTCTTTTCCGTGCTTCTAGAACGACAGACAGCAATTTTCTACAGTCGTCTATCCGTCTCTCGTGCGCTAGATGCAATTATGTTATCGTTTGAACGGGGCAAAAACAGATTTATGTGGGCGCGAGCTTTGGGTCTTCATGAAAGCGAATCTTCAGGTACCCAAAATAGCTATAATTTGCTTGTTAGTGACCTGTTTTCAAAGAGCATTAAATATATTTGATACCATTTGTTTGCCAGCGGTAACAAATTGAGCGTAGCGAGGATTGAATCCAATAATCTGTGGAGAATGTGTCGGCAAATGATTGATTGATTGCGAGGGTTTCAAGTTGGTTTCTTTCTTGTTCATATCAAAAAAAACCACATTTTTATTTTCTGCGACTAGATAACGATTAGTGAAGGAACAAAAATAAAACAAAGAAAAAGACGTTGCTTGGAAAGCCAAGCGTTTCTTTCACGTACGTGCTAGTATATAGTTGGCATCAGGAGTGAAACAGGCAGACACTGGGCTGCTTACTGACGATGTGTGTGGCGGAGGCGTATAGCCAACTAGTCGGCGGGCCATTTCGCCGTTGAACGAGTCCAAAACATAACGCATTTCTCCAGTTGTCCCAAGCAAAATGAAACGGCCATCGTTGGAAAATTCTAGCGATGTCCAATCAGGCATTTGCGGATCGGAAAAGTTGGTCAACAAATATTCTTCATCGCGGAGATAAAACGTACTGAACGGCATTTTATCAAAATTCCGTAGATCATACAGCATGATGCTAGAGGTCCGATGATTTGCTACCGCAAATATGATGCCATTAGGATCGAATATAGCTCTGCTAGTGGAACCTATTTCAAGGTTGCCCTTTCATGAATTAGTTTTAATTCGAAGAAAAATTAGGGGAGCAAATAAAGAGTAGAATAAATATAAAAGTTGGCATACATGACACGTTTGGGAACGCAAGTCCCAAAGCTTAACAGTGCCATCTGCACTTCCAGAAAGCATATGGTCGTCCACAGGCGAAATATCTAATGAAACAACTTTGTCTGTATGACCGCGAAAGTACCGTATGTAAGAATTGTCATGTAGGGAAAGGTAGCGTAAGACGTCTAAGCACCCCGTTAGCCATAGTTCAAACATAGTTTAAAAGCCAATTATTACCATTCTCCTTTGTAGACGCGTAAACAATATTGGTGTGAAGGTGAGTAAACTTGGCAAGGTCACATCCATATTTTTTACTGAGGGATGTCTTTGTATGCTTTGCCGTTTTGCAATTAAACAGCTGTAGACTCTCGTCTGTTGCGCTTGCAATGAGCCATTCACCTGTATCATCGAAATCAATGCTGGTTATACATGAGCCTCGTTCATTTTCCGCAAATTGTTTTGCTGGTTTAAACAGCGCCAGGTACGTGTCATTGAGCGCGACTGGCGCTGACATGCTGTGTGACGATGAGCAGCAGTGCAGGAATTTAGTAATAATTATAGCAATAATTATTGATCAAAGCCATAAATAATGATGGATACTATAAAATTAAATTATTATATTGTTTGCTGTGCTGCAAACCAGTTGAAATATATACTGTTTGCTACATAAGCGTCATGATTTCGCGATGGAGTAACAGTGAATCGTTCATGAGAGATAATAATTCAATATCAAAAGTGTCGCCAACCTGAAATTCTGCTGATTTTGCCATGAGACTTGAAATTGGTATCGATTCCGCTATTCTTGAATCACTTATTTGCAATATGTCCCATGCCCAAAAAATATGTAGATTAAATTTGACTAGTAACAATTGAATTTTATTTGCTTTATTTAAAATGCTGGTAATGAAATTTATCATAGACCTGAGGTTCAAATGGCTCTCGAGCGAAAATGTTATTAGTTCAGTAAACTACGAGGCTTCGCTAGTGCAAATTATTCATAGCTTCAGGAACTATTCGGTACGGATTCCAGACAGCGGTCTCATAAATTTTAATATAAAAAGCCTGTGATCAGTTATGCAAATGTAGTGCTTTGCGTAATATGACAGCAAAAGATGCAGGCTTTAAAATAAATTATTAGATGGGCAATATGCTAAATCGAAGTGAAGAATACATATACTTTGATTGCCAGTTTTGTTATTGGCGTCATTTCAAAACTGTTCTGAATCTGATAGTCAAAAGGTGGTTGTTGTATTATCTTACGCCCCACACAGTATCATCCCACATTTTATATTTTAATATATAAATATATATTAATATATTTATTAGACTAGTGAAATTGATTAGGGGTAAAAAAGGTAGCGATAGGAACAGAGGCTTCATAAACCAAGAGCAAATCGTTTGAATGTATATGCGAGTGCTGCTCATGTCTAATGCAAAGATCAGCGATACAGGCTAGACAGTTAATCCAATTTAAAAACGACATTTTATGTACATCTTATCAGTATTGCCGTCCAAAATTAAACGAATTAATAATCAACCTATTTATTTGTCTTACGGCAAATTAGTCAAATTAAAATTTAAATAATAATCAAAATATAATGCGCTAGTATATACACAGAGCTTGAAGTTTGTTAATCCGAATCTCTACATTTGCTTGATTGGCTTATGTCTCAAACGGCTGCGCGCGCTCCGATAGAGACGAAAGCGATTCCGCTAGATCCATCGCCGTCTCCTGATGTACAACGGCTTACTACTCTACGTATGAGAAACCAAAATAATACAAGTCTGAATTGCCTTTAACTGGGAACAGAAGGGTTCATATCGGGCGGCATTGCCGCCTGTATGTCAGTTACTTTAACGAATCGTATGCTTCAAATGAATTTATTAAAATGGAAACGGCTAATTCGGTTCAGCCGCCGAAGTTGCAAAAACAAGACTGCAACTACAGGGCGAACTTGCAAAGCGTGGACAGTCGCCGCGTATTTATAAGGGCGCATTTCAGGCTCTTGCTACTATATATAAAGGCGAAGGCATTCGAGGCCTGCAACGAGGATTAGGAACTGCAGTATGTTATTTTTGTCTGTGGCTGTTTATTATTTTTTTCGTGGCACATTAATCACGCGTACATAGTATTGCTATCAAGTTTTGCTTAACGGCTGCCGGCTAGGACTTTACGATCCGTGCCGGCGACTTGTCTCGCAAGCAATTTACGGCGATGAGACTCATAGCTCTGTCATTATTAATGTATTTTCCGGCACAGTATCCGGTGCAGCTGGAGGTGAGTAAACGCATACCAGTGGAATGAATTGGGGGGAAAAGAATTGAAAGGCTATAATGTTAAACGGAAAATGAGAAAAGTGAAAATTGAGATATGAAACAATAAACGAACCAAGATTTGAGCAATTGAAATCTAACACGAGCCAGCATTACTGGGATCCCCGCTTTTCATGGTAAAAACACGCATGCAGGCGTATTCGCCGGTACACCCGATCGGCTTTCAGCACGAGTACAAAAACATGGTGGATGGTTTAATTAAAGTTACACACGAAAGTGGCGTGCGAGGACTCTACCGTGGCCTGGATGCCGCTCTTATGCGAACAATGGCAGGCTCAAGCGTGCAATTGCCCATTTATAATTGGGCGAAGCATGTAATTGGCGAATGGAACATTGTACCTGATGGTCCGCCTAAGCATTTATTAGCCTCTTCTGTGAGTGGTGTGGGCGTTTGCTGCTTTATGGTAAATATTCATTTCTGAATAGCAAATCCCGACTGACACGACATTAGCAATTGTTTGATACGATCATGACACGCATGTACAATCAAGACGGCCATGCTCTATACAAAAATATATTTGACTGTTTTATTAAAACGGTACGGACAGAAGGCTTCTTTGCCTTATATAAAGGGTTTTTTGCCCACTGCACGCGTATAATTCCCCACACGATCTTCACCTTAACGTTCCTTGAACAAACAAACAAGTTTGTTTATTGGTTTGCCAATCGAGGTCGCGAGAATGCTGTCTAATAATGCGTGACAAAAGTTGTGTGCTGTGCAATCCAAAAGTGAAATTCGTTCTTGGTAATATTTCTTTAAAGACAATATTATTGCTTGTGAGCATAATGTAACAAAATAGACTATATCTTTTAGGTCCTTCCCTTAGCGTCCAATACATTTAAACATTGAATAAACTAGTTAAGACTGAGAGACACGATTTGGCTTGATTCCAGCCGAATCTGCCCTTAACATAATCAGGAAATGTGAAATCGAATTAAAAAACAAAAACGGTTTCCCGCATATCATAGTCAGCAACTCTCTTAAAAGTACGTAGCACGCAATCTAACAGTCAGCCCGAAAAAAGATGTAATGACATACCTATTTTGCAAATGTTGTCCGGCAGTAAGAGTTTGCAGTGAGGGATCAGCAGACTGCGTTTGAAGGACAAAAGGGCTGTGTATTGCATCCAGAGTACTTTCGTCAAAAGGATGACAGAAGAATGCAATACTTTGACGCCTTTTATTGGCTATAGTTGACGCTGGCATAACTACACGGTGTAAGGTCGACTGCAAGTATCCCCGTGTCCAAAAGCTCAACAAATCTCCTATATTTACGAGCAATGGTGGAGCGCATTCCGGGTCACGAGCTTCTAGTGCCGGCACAGGGTACCATTTACGATCTGATGCGTTTGCATATGAATCGTGATGCGGACAGATCTCCAGGCCAGACTGATTAGCAAGCTGGAACAGCAAAGTGAGACTGCCATAGTCCGTGTGAGCTCCCGCCCGGTAATCCGTTTCGTCCTTGTCCACAGTATCCAGCTGAGGGTACATGAGCCAGCGATAAGTGCTGCCTCCTGGCTTCTGTAGCCCGTGACGTTCCTTAAAGAAATTAGCTCCACCTTGGTCACTGTCGATACGAAGACCGACGGCAAACAAGTTTAGCAGCTTCTGACAAATTTCTTGGCATGTCTACGCGTGTTAGCAAGTGAGAGCATTTGAAATTGACAAACCTGTATAAAACTCATAATCTCAGTTTCATGCTGCCGCAGGTACGGATTCAAAGTTTGATCTAAATGGCTCGCCTTTGTGTGGCAGAAATTAATAACCTCTTTGAAATCTCCATTTTTCTGTACTCCTGGATCAAGGCTGTTTGTCAGTATAGAGAGATGGCGGCCTGGGACACATACATTTCCTTCTGCAATGGCGCATAGCCGGCTTGGCCTTTCTGTGTGTTGCTCATAGACACTTTGTCCTTCTCGTCTGCCGGAAGATTGAAGAACTCTGCTGCTACTTGGAACATACGGCCATAAGTTTTGCGGCTCATACCGTAGCCGTCTACGAAGATGAAACCAAGATCATGTGCCGTTTGCACCACCTTGTCCGCCTTTGTCTGATCGGGACTGCTGATATCGATTACCGGGATTTCCATTCTTTTGCGAACTTCTAATTCTATTGCCTGTTCAACTGCTCTAATAAAGCAAATTATCACGACAATCCTCGCAATTGTATTTCGGCCTTCCAAGTTTGCTGCAGACGGTGCTCATCGCTCCGAGCGAGCTCTTATCGTGCACCGATTTTATCAACGTCAGATAAGACATTGGGTCGTTCTTTTGGGATTTTTATCGTACATTGTTTCGGCTATCCCGCCGATACTTTAAATCTGGATGATAGATAATGTGGGCGATACTATGTAAGCCGCCGTCTGTCTCTGCTACCTGCAAAAATCATATATTTAGCAAATCGAATAAATAAATAAACAAATAAATAAATAAATAAATAAATAAATAAATAAATAAATAAATAAATTAATTAATTAATAAATTAATAAATTAATAAATTAATAAATTAATAAATTAATAAATTAATAAATTAACAAATTAATAAATTGCTTTGATAATATCTATTTTTGTGTATATTTATTTATTTGTACTCGTATGCGTACTGTATATCTATTATTTCTTGTATATTAGCGATATAATTCTATTTATATGTACATTTTAGCGTATCTAATATCAGACATACGCGCACGCACAAAAAGACTATTACATAAAATTAGACAATTCAGCTTCGAGTGTGGGTTTATGATCTGCGCTAAACCGTCTCGCAAAGGCTCAATTCTCCCCAAATTACTCGGCTGCTTCACTGCTTTGCTATCTGTTTCGTATCTCTGAACGTAGGCGTGTTTGAATATGAGCGGTAAGCCACTTTTCAGAGGAATTGCCTAACTCTAGTCCGATCGTTTAATGCGTACGTGAACGAAAGGCTGTTGACGCGCACGAGCGCGATACAGGACCTTTCAAACGCCACAATCGGCATTGACGCGGAAAAGTATTTGGATGATGTTCTCTCTCACTTTGCTCCAAATGACGCGCTCCAAGCTGTGACAGGGACAATTTCCCTTCGAGCCAATGAGCTCCTGCAGCAGTCGCTAAATATGCTCCTCCAGCTCAAGATAAATCCAATCTTTGTTTTCCCTGGCCTCGATCCCGTGGTTAAGCAGGATCGTCATAGCCCGAGTACAAAAATAAATAGAGTTTTGGCCGGATGGGATAACTATAATCGCGGCCGTCTCGATGCTGCCTCAGACTTGTGGTCTACTTGTACGCTTGTACCTTGCATTTATTATTTGGCTTTGTTTTTCACTCTTCAATCCATCGCTCGCATTTGCACATTTACAAATTTGCAATCTTGTTTCATATGCCTCTTCTTGTGCGAGCTTTTTGATTTTTTAAATTCTTTCTGCCTTGTTTATCTGTTTTTGGGTCGGTACTAACAATAGCTACTGCAACGGACAAACCGTTTGTTAACGCGCTAAAGCTTATTCTTGACAGTCGCGACATTGAGTATTTTGTCGCCCCTTACATGACAGAAGCACAGGTAAGAACAACCATGTTCGACCTTCTCACTTCATGTTTATCTCCCCTTTTCATTTCATTTCATTTTTATTATTGTTTGTTCATCTGGCAATAATAATTATTTAAATCTAAATTCTTGTTGCAACTGCTTACATGCAGCTGGCATACTTTGTTTCGCCAGAGTGTGGAATGGTGGACGCAGTATACGGCTATAATGACCTGGTCATGTGGGGCGTCAGCAAGTTGATTGTCAAAATGGATCGGCAAAAGTACCTTTTTCATTGGTTTGACGTAGAAGCAATTCGAAACGAGCTTTTCTTGAATGAGGATCAGCTGCAGGACGCAATTCTTCTCTGCGGAACGAAGATCACTCCAAGGTTTCCTGGGTTCGATGCCTTTGGGTTCACGGATGGCCCCAATGTATTCCAAATGAGCGCAGATTTTGTGCGGCTACACCGGGCCGGTGTAAACGTCGTTTTAGCCTTTGAAGACGATGCGAATGTAAAGCAGTCGGATTACTATACAGCCTTTTGTAAAGGAAAATGCTGTGTTTTGTACCACCCAATATTCACAAAAGAAGGAGCAGTAGAGCCCTTACACAAGGACAGTGCTCCTCGAGATGTGCACGATTTTATAGGTACTCGATTCCCCGACGAAGTTTACTATCTTTTGTCTCGCGGCTTGATAGGAAAGGATTCATTGCAGGCTTTGGTCTCCGGAGTTTACGTGCTAGATCCTCCGGTTGAGCAGGGCACTTCGCCGGAGCAGTTTTTGCGAAGGATCCGTGAGCCGATTGAGATGCGGACTTTTGCGCTTAATTTTCTTTCGAGCCCATTACAGTTTTTTTATCAAAACAAGGCCGTTCATGCTCAGGCCTGGTTTGACTCCACAAACGAAATTGACATGGTTCACAAATTTACGCCCTCTAAAAACGACGAAGTCTCCGGGTGGAAGGTAGACCACGAAACGTTGCAGGCTATCTTACCGGTAACAGATTTGAAGGTAGAAAACTTGGACCTGTCAATCCTTCTCGAAGGACTGCAGGACCCGGCAAATGCGAAAAGAACAATTGTCCAGAACCGGGGCAAAATGGAAATGGACTGTGAGCAAATATACGCTAATTCTTGGTGGAGATACTTTCAAATTCGAGGATTTATAACCCCTTCGCACACATTAGCGCCAATGGGAAGCGCATTAGCGAAGACTCTTCAACTGCTTCCGCCTGATCAGCCCCATCTCTCTATACCCGTATACATTGCATTTGAGCTTTTACGCAGTGGACTGCTAACAACAGCGGAATCTCCTTATTCCTCTGATTTTGCGATAGACAACAAAAATATTCTGACCGATTTTCAACTTGTATCGAGGGTGGCAACGTTTTTACCCTCACAGCGGAAAAATCAGCACGACGGACCTGTTATGTGGCCCGTGACAATTGACAGAAACATGTCTTTATTTTCGTCGTACATTGAGACTTATTATACAGCGGCTCGCGAGCTGCAGGGGATGAATTTGCTTTCTATATACCTTCAGAATCTTCCTGACAGACGGGAGGAGTACATAAAGAGACTGAAAAAGAAGTAAGTTGCAACTATACTGATGGCTATGAAGCTTGTGCGTCAAGTGCTTTATTTGAGCTTGTATTTTTGTTAATTTAATTTAATTTAATTTAATTAACTAATTTATTACTCTATTTTTTTATTTATATGTATATCATTTCATTTTATTTCATCTATTTACCAGACTAACCGTAGAAACCCGTTTAATTACCAAGTTGGATGCTGTTCAGGCCTTGTGCTCTCCCAATTCATCTACAGCTTGCATCGAAAGCAGGCAGAACTTGCCGGACAGCAAAAAGACGGTGAACAATCAACCGAGCATTTAAAAGTGCCCTCATCAGACTATTCTGAATGCAAAATTGCTCTATCCCGGAAAATGGATCATATAATGGTGGACGTTGCCTCGATTATAGACAACAGTTTCTTGCTCTGGGACGCCTTTTATGCTGGCGTGTTGGAAGCTCAAAAGACCGGAGCCATCGGGAAAATTGAGGCAAATAAGTTTATCCGTGCAAGCAACTGGCTAAACGCGTTGCGTGGAAAGGATACGCGCGACGAGACTAAATAGAGCGAATAAGAGCCAGAAATAAATAGTGAAAAACAAATGTATTATCAATAACGTCCTTCCAGTTTCCCTTTTTTTTTTTTTGCATTAAACCTCTTATTTGCAATAAACCTCTTTTTGCAATAAACCTCTTTTTGCAAAATCCCTTTTTGCATTAATCCTTGATCTTAATATACAATGGCAATACTAGCCTCCTCCTCCTCCTCTTACCCTTCCCCTTGGCCCCTACTTCTTTGGACTAACCTCCATTCAATCACCCCTCCGCTTAATGCATTGACAACATCCACCAACAAACATCGCCGTACGCGTATTCGTGTTCAAGCCACACGCAAAAACAAAACATAGACACCACTAAAGCATATCGTCTATAAGCCGCGCATTCAATAAAACCCAAATCGCTGATCCACGAATAAATATTAAATATGACCAACCTCCATGGTAAGCAACGGTACATGCCCACAGTCTACTTTAGCGCAGAAACACTCGACTGCACATACGATCTGTAAAAGGTACCTTGCTTGATTCTTGTACAGCAAGCCTAACAAACCCCCTTCTTTCTATGTAAACAGCTTCCATGTTAAACAGCTTCGTCACGAGACTGGCTCTCTTGCTCGGTCTTTGAGTGGCTCGCAGCCGACGAGACATGTTCAGATTGACGAGAACGGCACCACCAGCGATGACCCGGCCAGGCCTTGGACTGGCACTCCTTGCCACAGTACTTTGTACGACGGCAGCGACGGCATTTTGCAAACTGCCGGTTGTACTCCTCCCATTTCCCACACTCCAAGTTGGCACACTGCCGTATACCGCCCCGGGACTCATCCTTGCGGCAAGTGTTTCTCATAATAACACCGGCCCAGTACTGAACTTCGGCCGGATGGATCCGGAGGGTGAACCGTTCCACAAGGGCAAACACATTGTACCGCAGGGCCGGCGGCAGTTCCTTGAGTGGAGCATAATTGTCCATTGTCTCATCAACTGCAGCCGGTCGAGAAGCCTGATTAGGGCTCTGCCGCCGTAGACTCTGCAAGTCGGGGACCCGTAGCGCCGGTGCATCAACGGCAAACTGAAAGTAGTGTCGCAGGTAAGGGTACTTGGAAATGTAGGCAAGCAATTGGAGGCAGTACAGGACATCTTCCTCCCTCGGGATTCGGTGAGGTCTCGATTCCGGGATTGCTGCTGCTGCCAGTGCTCGGGGAGGGATGGAAGACTGCTCAGCAGCTGAAACTGCTTCAGCCGCCGGCCGAACAACGTCCACGGGGCCCGTGGACTGTACCTGCTGCGCCAAGGCAGTGCCTGGCACATTCACACTCGTTTCGGGGACGGTACTGCTGGCGGCACCAGCACCAGCGCCAGTGGGCGACTGGCCAGAATAATTGACAGGGTAATTACCAGAATGGCTGCCAGAGTGACCAGAATAGCTGCCAGAATAATTTCCAGAATGACCAGAATGGCCAGAATGATTTCCAGAATGACTACCGTTCTGGCTGCCGTTAGTATTATGGTGATGATGACGATGATGGTGGTGGTGACGATGCGTCCGTCCCTGTTCGACCAAAGGCATACTGCCATCGTCGGCGGCAGCAGAGGTAAAATCCACGACAGAAGAGCTTATTCCCGGCGACAGACCGGTGGCGATTGTGCCGCCGGATATCTGTGTAGACGAAATATCGCCAATTTCTCTCGAAATTTCCACCGCCGATATCCCGAGCCCCGTTCCCGCAAACGAAGTGGCGCCAGAGCGCAGACCTGACGAACCCTGCATTTGATCGTCGGCAAGGGTAGAGATCTCGGAGCCGGCTTCGTCGTCGCCAGAGTCACGCGACACTGTGCCATCCGCCGGACCCGCTGAGCCCACTGCCGTTTGTCGGGCAGACAAAGAGCCAACAAAGGCGGGCAGAGGTAGAGTGCTGGAGCGTAGAGGAGCGGTGGCAGCGGCAGTACTGGCGGCAGAAGAGTCTGCCGCAGCGGGTACAGAGGCGGGTACAGAAGCGGGTAAAGATCTGGCAGGCAGAGAGCCGACAGTGACAGAGGCCATAGCGGGAAAGGCGACAGCCCTTTCCGGTGAGATCTCTTCCAGAGCCAAGAGAAAATCGTCGAGCAGGGTGACGATGACGGGAACGATATCGGCCTGTATTACGCGTTCACGAACGGCCTCGGTGCCACGGATGCCGATATTGACGATACACTGGAAGGAAAACTGCCATAGGGCAGTCTCCAAAAGAGCATTGCCAGTACACTCTTCGCGGTGGTCTTCCAGCTTCAGGAGGTGCACGAGCCGTTCAATAGCACCGTCCTGAGCGAGCAAGTGCCGTGTTCGAGCGGACACGGAGCTCAAGTAGGCCAAGTGTGACAGCGAGTTGACTAGTGGCAGGAGAGCAGTAGAGTCGAGTGCCCGCCGGTCGTAGAAGGTGGCACTGATCTCGGCTGCCGGTTTGTTGTGGAGTGGCTGGCAGCAGTTGGGTTGCCGCATGGACACTGGCTGCGCAGTGGCTGCGCACTCGTTCTGCTGTGCTCTTGCAAGTTTAAACTTATCTTTGCCTCGCAAAGAACCACACCACGATCAAAGGGTTACAAAGTTCCGCTGATCGAGTAAACGTGTGACAAACAGTGGTTTAGTGTACGCCTTTAAAAGTACGTTGCACTCGCGCGTTTCTGCCAACACTTTTTCGCGTGCAGTACGGTGAGACTTTTGCCGCCGCGATTCGTAGTGTCTTGTGCGGTCGAGAATTTACGTATTCCGTTTCCAGGAATGTCGGTATGATTGTATGATTGTGCAAAGTGGAAAGTGGTAAAGTATTAAAAATATGGTATAAATGTGGTATAAATTTGGATTAATGTGGTATAAATTTGGATTAATGTGGTATAAATTTGGATAAATGTGGAATAAATATGGAATAAATTTGGTATAAAGTAGTATAAATGTGGCAATGTGGTATAAATGTAAGAATGTACGCCCAAATCCTGACCACACTAGAGTCACGTTACTTGGCGAGAATTAAGGTATTTGCTTAGTAAGGCGATATAGTGTATACGACGAATACTTGCCGCAATCACAATCATACTCGTCGCCCACAGTAATTACGTATTTTCACTATATTACTGCTATAATACTACTCGTCACTCGTCACTCGTCACGACCATACTCTGTCGTACGTAAACGAGTTCAAAGTTATCTGATCCATTTGTATGTATGTGCCAAGTCGGTTGCTGCGATTGTGAATCAGGTTTTACTCCAAAACACAGACATTCACAAGGGTTGCACGTAGACTAGAGATGCTGAAACATGACTCGAGATTTGCGTCATTGGTAGACTAGCGTTCCAGCGCGCGTAAACTTGCAGCTCTTTTGCCCTTTTGAGTACGAGTCTTGCCAGACTGCCGTTTGATACACATTCCGTCAAATGGCCACGACCGCGGATGGCTAGTGGTTGTTTAAATCGTGTCGATGGGAAGCTCTATTCATTTGGATACTAGACAACCGACAATGGTACGAGCCATTGCCTTCTACAAAGGTATTACAAGTCTTGACCGTGCTTTTAAAAGTAACAATTTCAGATTAGTGTCTGATTTATGCTATCATTTTTGCACCATATTTCATTCTATGATGCCTGCAATGCCGTCTTCAGGCCGTTCTTCCTGCCCATTGCGTGGCTCACCCGCATCTGCTTGATTTGCCTGCTCCGCTTGGTCCGTAGGCTCTGGCTGCTCTATCCGCTCTTCCACCAATTCTTGCAATAAATTTGGGCGCCTAGCAGCCTTGCGAAGCAGCTTCACCGCTCTCATAAATTCACCACGTATCTTCAAACGTTTAGTAAAAGATTTGTTGAATGCATTGATTTGAATTTTAGAAACAGGCAAAAGCAGATCAAACTTGCTTGGTATAAACAGTAATAAATCAACTGAAAAAAGATTTGAAACAATATACATACAGCAAAGAGTCCTTTACGACGGACTGTACGGCCCACATTGTGCGAGATTTCAAATGGATCTTCAATAGCCAAAACGTAACGGTCACGAATGACATTTTGCTCTGCGTCTACATGCTCGGCTGCCTGCAGCCAGCCCTTGTCTTCCTTCTTTAGAAGCCCTCCACGCGTGCGTATACTTACGACATAGTCGCGATATACAAAATCATACGCGTAATAGTTGAAGAAGCCGTAGATGAGTTGACCTAATGATTGAGTGTTTTGCGCTCCAATAGGCGCGCTATCAGGCTCGAACCATACATTGTACCCTTCACATTCTACTTGGTCCAGGGAAACATGACCATGAGGCCGTTCGAGCTGCAAGTTGGGAATCAACGGCGGTCTTACCACGTTAATCAGATAGTGTATAATAAGCAAAACGTATCCATAACTTGAAAGTGTACCACGGTACGATGAGTTGATTTTTCTCCGTTTGCTCCAAAACTTTATAAACAAAACAATGTAGCGTACGCGTTCATCACTACGCGCATATGCAGCTAATAGACGCGTGTTATGAATGGCCAATAAATTTTCAAACCCAATATCGCAACTTAAACCGTACCGGAACCGGTTCTTGGGATCGTCAAGCAATTTAATAATAGGTACACGTGTTTTCGTGATCAACTTCATCTCAAAGCCTTTTGTAAGTAAAACTAGATAAACGGTTTGAAAAGAAACTGGACAAATTTAAATAAATCAAGTCTCACACCTTGAGAGCCCTCCAAGAGATCATACAGTATCTGCGGCAATTCCGTTTTGATCTCTGGTCCATGGCCTAATCGTTCTCCGTAAATGCAAATATCCATGTCTGAATGTTGTACGGAAAAGCCGTTTACAATGCTTCCAAAAACAGCTACTTTATAGCCTGCACGTATTAGTGATGCAGCTGAAACGAGCCGCTTACCCGGATCTATAGCCTTCACAAACTTTGCCAGAAACTGCACAAAATGCATTTTTTCCTCAAGCTCAAGTTGCGAAATTTGATTTTCCCGTGCTACATCTAAACACATTTGAGTGAGCAGATCAAACGGAACGTCCCGCCATAAGCTTTCTTCTTGAGTCTCGCGTCTACCAAACTTTAAATTGTCCTGGCCGCTAAAAAAATTATTCGCATTTCGAGCTGGCGGCAACTTTGTCCTGATGCCTTTGGCCAAAGGCGGATTCGCAGGGTGGTTTTGGCCACCAACTCGAGGCGGCCATTGCGACCGCTCAGGAGAGTTACCGATAGGCGGTATAAGAACTGGTCTCTTGCCGTTTTCCATACACTCTGACAAACTGACTCTTGAGCCTGGCACACCGCTTCCCGGATCAATTCTAGTGCAATTTGTTCATTGTTTTTCCACGCAACTAACCAAGCGGCCGTCTCAAACCATATATTCCTGCGATCAATATCTTTTGCTAAACCTGATAAATCGAGCTTGTAGTTGATCGCGATTAACTTTAATATAGTCCAATTAGCACCAAAGTATTAATATAACAAGGTTATTCAAGCAATATTATTCGAACAATATTCAACAATTTTCAACAATATTCAAACAATATTCAAACAATATTATCATCTAACAATATATAATAATCATGAACGCTATTATCACAATGCAATGTAACATTAATTAATGTATGCCGGCAAGAAAATCAACTTTGGTCGGATAAATCATGTGGCGCTTTACGTTATTTCTCGCACTGGCGTCAGTTTCAATCTGTCAAGCTTTTGAATTGGTTCTCCGGGCGTTAGATGATACTGCTCATCCTATAACCTGTGGACAAGTTGACGCAACCAAAGAGTCATTGGCAAGGTTACACGATTGTTTTGCTTCACAACTCGGCGACGATGCACTGCAGCAAATCGGGTTACGGCGTGACGGCCAAGTAAAGTACACGAGCACTGTGCAAAGGGTATTTTTAGATTTATAACCCAATTTCATTTACATTTATCATTGTCTGGTTCTGACGTTAGAACACGGACAAATCACTGGCGCAAGTATTACGCATCCACACTTTGAAAGGCACACCTTATCATGTTTCTTACTTTGAGCGGGCGATTTTACCCGGTGTAAGTTTAAATGCGGCTTACTTCATGCTCATGGAACAGGAGGAAAGCATAATAATTGTCTTTCACGAAACGTCCAATGGGCCTGATCCTATCCTTAAGCATGTTATGAAACCGGCACGAGCAGATATAGAGACGGACGAGGAGGCTGATGAGGAGGAGGCACCACCGAAAACATTTTTACAAAAATACTGGATGTACTTGGTACCGGTAGCGCTGTTTTTGCTGGTCGGCGGTGGCGGCGGCGGCGAGAGTGCTCAGTAATTCAAAAACTGGCGACTAAGTTGAAAGCGCTATTTGGAATGACCTTCAAATCTGCGTATTACACAAAAACACAATGCTCTCCGTGTTTGATGCATGCCTAAAATTTGTTTATCGCTTGAGGCTGGCAGAAACCGCAGATGTCTATACATGAAAACGTTTATTCCATATAAAATGCCCGCCCCACTTGAGCCGACTGGCCCTGTGTGTGAATTGCTGGCGGTATCCCACCAATTAGAACTGTAGTACATTCGACTTGGCCTAGGAAACCTGAATTTGAGAATTAAAAAAAAATAAATAAATAAATAAAGCAAAACAAAGCACGGCAGGACAGCCAGCCAACGGGCGCAACCACGTTTGCATGTTTGCATGTTTGCCGGACATTCGCTATATCGCACAGAATAATTAGGGTTAGGGTTAGTATCATTGCTAGAGGTGGTGCGCATTTGTATATTACTCAACAAGCAACGGTGAGTAATAAATCTCGTTTATGGCAACAAAGCCTATTGAATTCGCCAAATTAGTTTTCGCACCTCGCCAGAACGTAAATGGCGCGTTGCGCGTAATTTGTAAATAAACAAATTAATGTGCGGCAAATATTCGCGTAAATAAAGAATTGCGTCCCGATCAGCAATTCTCTTTACCTCAGTTTCGCGGCCGATTTGTTGTCTTTGCTCGTTCTGCGCGCGTCTCTTTCCGTCGTCATCAGAAAGCTCTCACAGCCACTGGCGCGTGTGTACTGCCTCAAAGCGACAGCACTTGTCTGTACCGCGAGCGCTCCTTGTATGAGTGTGTAATTGCACTCTGCCCTCCGCTGCCATTCGTCTCTAGCAGTCCGAGCGCAAGTACAGTGCCTCCAGAAAAGGCCTCGTATAAAGGCCGCTAAAGGCCTCGATTGGTGTTTGCACCGCTAAACATTCTTTACTGTCTCTCTTTACTATCTCTCTCTCTCTCTCTCTCTCTCTTTACTCTCTTTACTCTCTTTACTCTGTATTCACACACACTCTCTACTCGTCTCTCTTTAATACACATCGTTTCTTTTGTTTGCGTGTTTGAATATCTGTACATTTGCCATCAGTTCTACATTTGCCGTCAATTCCACATTTGCATTCTGAAATGGGTGAGTCTCCAAATCATTGCCTCACTAATTAATGCAGCAACCGTCTACCGCACAGTCCAGCTTTCGCCGCAGCAGTACTCAGAGTACGTAGCCGGCGGCCGCACTGCCAATCTGGAGACTTATTTGCCACAGAGCAGTCCAACGTACGCACGCACTTTTATGATTATTATACATCCACTGACCGGAGCAGGTCGTCGTCGTCTATCGACTGGTGGCCCTACCACTCGTCCACGCAGCCGCAGGTATGGTGGACCCCGGAACCCACTTCGTCTCGCGTCTGGTGGACTCCCGCAGTGACGTCAAGTGCGTCTCCAAGTGCCTCGGCAGACGAGTACTCCTCTACGCCAGCACCGAGCAGTAAATTGCCTATATACCAAGCCTCGACTAACTTTTAAGCCTCATCGTCCTGGAGCTCAGAGACGCCTGCCTCTACTTGGGCCTCGTCTTCTTCCTACGAACCCTCTTTGTCCTCCTCTTTGTCCTCTTCTTCTCACGAATCGACACACTCGCCCTCGAGCACGTTGGAGCCCAGCTCGACTTACACCTCCAGCCCGGCTACTATGACGTCTTCGTCATGGACCAGCCAAGTGTCTCACTGGTCCTCTACTTCCGCATCGCCGACTATGACGCAACCGTCTACCTCGTCAAGCAGCCGCAGCAGCAGCAGCAGCTCTTCTCCTTCTTCATCTGCCACTGCAGCATCGACTACACCGACCCCGTCTTCTTCGTCAGCGGCAGACTCACAAACCCGTTCAAGTTCAGCAGCTGACGCGTCTACAACCCGCCAATCAGGCGGAGGAGGAGTGTCCCCTCAGACTGCTGGAGCCATTGGCGGAGCCATTGGAGGAGCAGTTGCCCTGGGCCTCGTTCTTTTCCTTGTCTTCTTTTGCATTCGCCGTAGGAAACGCGAGCTGCTACGCAGACAGGACGAGCTCTGGGAGAAGGAGATTTTGAACGAGCGAGAGGAGCGTGAAAAGCAGAGACTCGCTGCTGAGAGCCAGGAAGCTGCCCGCACCAATTCATCCACGGGGCCCGTGAGCAGAAGCAGTAATCCAAGCAGCACTCTCCGCACTGCTCCTGTCCTGCGGCCTTTAGACTCTGGTCCAAGTGGCAGTTTAGCAGCCACTATCCCTGCCGTCTTTGCTTCCAGTGCCAACTCGGCCAGTAGTACTCCTCCTGCCTCGAGTGCAAATGTGCCTGCTAGACGTATGAACCGTGGCATGCCTCCTGGAGCAGGCAGCTACCCTGCACGCAGTCCAGCAGGGCATCAGTCCCGGCCGGTGCCATACAATAACGGCAGACAGAGTGCCAGTGCCAGTGCCGGACACGTGCCGCCGTCCATGTCGGCCGCTCAGCGGGGTATACCTCGGCCCATGCAGGGCAGCTATGCACGGCCAGTGCCTTCGCACTTGCAGAGGCCCAGGAGCCCCTTGTCCCAGAGCCGTGGACCTGGCCAGGGACAGGTCCCTGCTGATACAGCGAGATCAGCTTCGGCAGGGCCAAGGCCAGTTGCCCCGCTGCATGTAAACCGTAAACCCATGATGCCTCCTCCTCATTCAGGTGCCGTACAAGAGCCGGGGTACCTGCCAAACTCTGCGTCTGCCGCCTCTATAGGCTCTATGCAATCTGCTGGCAGCAGCCATACACCGTTTGCCACTCCGTTTGACGATCAGCACAATACAAATCCTGCTGTACGGCACCAAAATGTGGCAAGCACAGGTGGGAATAGTGCTCGGGGAGCAGGGCCGCAAGCGAACCAAAGTACTTTGGAAGCCTGGGCCGAACGGAAACGTGCTCTACAACTTCAATTGTCTCCAGAGGGACCTACTGGCCGAAGCAAAACGTTCAGTAGACCCGTCCTGCCAGAGGTGTCTATCTCGCCTTTACGAGATACGTTCTTTGACGCCAGGGAAAAGCAGTCGCCGGAAAAGAGACAGAGGCCTACGGGAGGGCAATAGTCGCCAGAACAGGGACATGAAACCGCGATCGAGACAAGACTGGACAATAATACCGATTTTTAAAAGAAAATGAATTCAACAGTCTCTGAATTGTCCATCTGTTTCATGACTGATTACACCTTTCACTTTTTTGTTTTAATATTATCAAGTTTACGAGTGCTTTGCAGACAAGTGCGTCTGGCCTACAGAGTGGCGAATAAAGGGCTATTGGTCTGCAGATTAGCAGGCCACACAAAAGTACCAAATATGTTTATATTTTGCTATTGCGCTCAAATAAATGTGATGTGCGGACGCTCGGTTCTCCCTATATTGCATTGTTGATTTTGCACACATGCCCGATAACTTGCACGCAAATAGCTCACCTATTTACCATATATTTGTATCTATTGTCTCATTCCTATTTGCCTTGAAGAAACCATGCATGTAGTCTAATTTACTCATAGTCATCGTTCAATGTCCACCGCCGTCGATTGTTCAGGTCGAATTTGAATTGTTTAAATTGCATGAGGACGGCAGTTTTACACGGTCCTTGTCTCGTGGCCGTATTAACCGGAACCTAAAAAATAAAACCATGTCTGGCCCTAACCCTTACGAGTCACTAGTATTAACAAGTAATTACATTATGAATCAATTTATTAATTAATCAATTTATTAATGAATTAACTATCAACTACTCAATTTATTAATTTGTCAATTAATCAATCAAATAGAGCGCGATAGTAAAATTACACTGTTATATCGAGTCTTCGAGCCAATGGCGGACTACGGAAGCCGGGCGCAGCATCTAATAGACGAGCGTAAATACCTCGATGCTCTTGAATGTTTGGACCTGGCAATTGAAAAGCAGCAAGATCAGCCAGACTTGTTTCTCAAGAGGTAACAGTCTATGATTGAGCAGCCGTCACTAAACTCTAGAGCAATTGTACATCAGCGACTGAATGAGGCAGCGCTGGCGCTTCAAGATGCCGAGCAGGTAGTCCTGTTGGCTCATTCGCGGGGCAATGGATCCCTTATGGCGCAAGGTCAGCTGCGAAGAGCGTATGAAGAAGAAAAGACCACAACTGCCACTGACTCGCCAGAATATCTCTGTATCACATTGGACAGTATGGGAACGCGCTGTACCTTTTACGCAAGGCTTCTAGGCACTTGAGCAATGATCCAGCGCTCGCTGTCTGGATTACTAAAACAGAGCAAGAGTTATCGACGAGTAAGTCGTGCAAAACGAGGATGATGGCAATACTAAATGCTAGTGGATGAGGACGCGAAGCAGCCCACGGTAGAAGAAGTGCCTGGCGATCCGCGGTCTGCACCTCTTTCGAGCAATCCGGCGACTGCAGGACTCCGCGTCTCTGCTGCCTTGTCTCCCGCAAATCCAGACACAGCTTTACCCCGGCACGACTGGTACCAGACGCACGACAAAGTAGAAGTTTCAGTGTACGAAAAGAGCGTCGAGCCTTCCTCCCTGCACATAGAATTTTTGCCGCGACAGGTATAGCCTATGAGATTGTAGATGCGTCGGACTAACGACCAGGTTATTGTAAAGCACAGTGCAAAGGAATATGCTCTGCAGCCTTTATTTTCAGAGATTGATCCCGATAAAAGTTCCTACTCTGTGGGCCGTGTCAAAATCAGTTTGAGCCTGCAAAAGGCTGCAGACAAACGATGGGATAACCTTTTTTTTGAGGATTCTAGCTCCCATATGGGCGGAGCTAAAACGACCAAAAATTGGGACAAGCTTGTCGCGTCAGAAGGCGGCGAAGGCGGTGAAGAGTCTTCGCCAGCGGACGGAGGCGTTAATGCTCTATTTCAGAAAATATACGCAGATGCGGACGAGGATACCCGGCGGGCTATGGTGAAAAGCTTTGTTGAGAGCGGTGGCACTACGCTATCGACAAACTGGAGTGAAGTTAAGGAGGGGTCTGTTGACGTCAGGCCCCCGGAGGGAATGGAGCATCGTAAATTTTGAATTGACAAAATGCCCACACCAATCTGCGGCACCTTTTGTTACTGGCTTAACAATGACTTTAACAAGTTTAGTTAAAAGCAATTTAAAAGCATTTGGGTCTAGTCTGCCGGTCTGTCAAATCTTTTGATTTTGACTACGACTACACTAGTTTGGATGGTTTGGTGCTGGACGACCACCATACGGTGCTTTCTTTGGCTTGCCCAAATGGAATACTAAGCTATAATTATCATAATACATTATCAAACACGGACAAATGTCAAGATTAAACCCTAGAATTGCCCAACAATTAAAATAACCCTAGAATTCTAGAGTACGTGATCCACTGGACCAACCCAGCCAGCCACAGCGTCTCGATAGCGCTACTCAAGACTGTGAGTGCGGGTCACGATCGATTCTAGAACGATTTAACCTATGCCCACATCTTTTCAAACTTGGCATCAAAGTTTTGTTTTAATTCTCCAAACGCATTCAATACTTCATATGTGTTTTCAAGCGCTTTCGTATCCAATCCGCCCGTGCTGGAGTTTGCCTCACTCAGAGACAAATTTGAAAAGGCGTCATCTTCCCAGTTTTCAGGCATAGACCATTCTTGAAGAACAAAGTCGCCTTCGTCCTTCTCATCAAATGCCCCTGCCCCCGATGAGAAATCCGTGTCCTGGCCAAACACTAAAAGGTTGCTTAAGCTCGTGATTATAGCGCCCAGTGTGCGGCTAAATTGGTTGAGCAAGAACCAGACATCGCTCACAGGTATCCCGTTTTCCGTTCTCAACAGCTCGCTCTCGCCGTGCCTGAAAAAATCGTAGATAAACGAATTAATAGGCACAGAGCTATCAAAGTACGGAATTGAAACATCCTCTGGGAAACTGTCGTACCGCACATTGGCTATCACAGACTGGGGAGTTGAGAAATCATTTGCTAATCCAGACAAGGCTGTATACTTTGATCGCACTGTGGCCGATTCAGCATCAAGCAGGCTAAAATCATTCAGCTGCAAAGCCAAAACGCTGCTCTCTCCTGAAACAGGCAGCACTTCTTCGTCCGTGCAGCCTGTGGCCGCAAAGTTTTCAGCATAAGATACTAATACAGTAAGCAGATTGCGCTCGTGGTCTTGGAGACACGCCTTTGCGTCCGCTGGCAGGTCCTCCAGCATGACTTGTGCATCGGTAAGTAAGAACCGGCACTTTTGAGCTGGGTCAATGGGCCTCCGGACAAAGACAAATGCTAGCACTCTCATGAGCTGGTCAAATACGCCCTCCTTGTCGCTCGTCCACTTGTGACAGATTCTGTGGAAGACACCTCGGCGCAGCAGAGCACCAAAAATGAGGTTGCTCGGCTCACAAAACTGGAGGCTATCCACGATTACAGACAAGGCCGACGGATTTCCGGTAGGTGAAAGTAGCCCTTCACGGCGCAAGTAGTCAATTTCAAAGCGGACATAGTTTTGGATGCGTCGCAGATCCTTTTCATCCGTACAAATATACCGCGGAGAGTCCAGTATTTCCTGGATTGTAGACATGACAAACTTTTCCTTGTTGGAACCATTGTAAAGGTGTAAAAGACGTAGAATATAGGTAAAGGTAAGCTTGTAGTGGGCTTTAACATCGGGCAGCTGACTCGTTAGCAGTCTATTGATCTTTTCTTGTGACACTCCAATAAAACCAACATGGCCGAGTAAATCAAAGCCACGTCGGCCAGCACGGCCTGAGGCCTGGCGGTAGTTTAGGGCATTAAGCACAAAACTATCGCCGATAAATACAGTAGTCTTACAGGGCATATTGATACCCAGGGCTAGGGTACCGGTGGCGATTATAACAGTCAAATGGCCACATCGGAACAGCACTTCTACCAAGTTACGGTATCTTCTCGTCATGCCCGCATGATGGCAAGCAATTCCTCTTTTCAGACCCTCAATTGCCCACGGCGGAGCACCCTCGCTTGCTCTCAACTTGCTCAAATCACGATCAAACTCTTCCCTGCCATACGTAGATTTAATGCCAACAAAGGAAAATTCCGGCGATGGTTCTTCCGGGTCAAATAGTTCGATCCACGAGACGTCTTCCGCGTTTTTGGCTATTTCTTCGTTCATTTTATCCTTGTTTTCCTTTTCCCTGCGCTGCCTTTCCTTCTCCCGCTGGGTAGCACCCGCCTCCCATTTCTTGTAGGCTTTTAATTTCTGCTGCCACTCTTCCGACGATTCCCGCCATTCTGTTTCCTGTGCAACTAGTCGATTGACAAGAGATTCTGTCAAGTCTTCGCAAAAGACACGATCATAATTGAAAAAAATGGCGGGTAGGTAGCCCTGACTGTGCAAGTCGGAGCACATTGGAAGGATTGATTCAATTAAACACGCTCTAGACAGATAACCAGATCCATTTCCGGTTTTAGTCAAGACTTTGTCTCCATTAGCAATTGCATCGGAGACCTGGCGGCTCAATCCGTTCAGGAGCTTCTGAATTGGGCTGTCCGCGTAAACTGCCTTTGGATTCTGCAACCAAGTGGTTAAAACTTGCTTCAGTTCTTTCTCGTAACCCGCAACGTCAACTTTGCGAATAAACTTGCGCTTTTTAAAGTACCGATCAGGCTCCAAAGATTCAGATATCCTGAAATCACTGGTCTTCAAACGGCTCATGAAGTTGTAGAGCAAAGCACAATCACGCGGCTCGAAGCTCAGATCAGACGGGATGCTCTGGTCACCCGGCGCAATTGCAGAAACAGGATGAATAGGAGTAATTGTACCAAAATTAGTGGCATCTTGCAACCCATCAAACTGCGTAAAATTGGATTTAGGAGTCCACACAAATTTTCGCAGGTCAGAGTACCGATACTTATGCTGTATTAAACGCATCTTGTTGTGATGCGCTTTTTGTATCGAAGAAAGCCAGCGAAACAATTCGTCTGGGTTACCAATAGTGGCAGACAGGGCAGTAATGGGGCAGGCAGTAAATAATAAGAGCTGCTCCCAGATAGCACCGTCTTCATTTTCTCCTAAGCCCAGACTGTGAACTTCATCAAACACGATACGCTTTATCCTCGGTGTCCATTCACGGGCTAATGCCGGAGACAGAACCATGTTTTGTAAAACTTCGGGGACAGTTACCAAAATCTGACAGCCTTCAGGATCATTGTTTGTGTACTCGGGCATTCCTACGGCCCAGACAGTTTTGCCGGCAAACGGGTATTGCTTTGAAAATCGTGCATAAATTTCAGCTGCAATCTGATTCACAAGAGCCTTCGACGGAGCAATGTAAACCAGTATACCCGAGTCATCTGCACGCAAAATTTGTTCCATTGAATAGAAAGAAATAAAAGTTTTACCCGCAGAAGTTGGAGCCACAACAAGCACCGATTCATTCTTATCCAATGCATCCAGTGTCTCCCGTTGCCACTTGTCAGGGTCAAAAGCAACACGATGATCAGGCGCGCTCTCCATGTTTCTCTCCATGTAATGGCCACAGTGAAGGAGCTGAAAAGTCACAGACGTATATGGTACCTCAAGGTCGGCATCTTCATCGTCCAATTGAGGAATAGCAAACTGAAAATTCAGCTCTCTTTTTGGAGACGTTTCCTTCTTTTCAATCGCGTCTGAAAGACCAAGAGCTCTTAGTGTCTGATTTAGTGCATCATAAATTGTGGCCGTTAAATCTGCTCTGTTGTACAATTCACCTACTGCATTGAAAATCTCGACCGCCCAATATATGTTCTTCTCTTTATCATCTTCATCTTGGCAAAATCGTGCCCAAATAAATAGCATGATTTGTATACGATATAATCGCATCTCCAAATCTATTGAAATATCACGCTCTCGGCCTTGTTCCAGAATCTGTGTCAAACGGGCGAGTCGTCTTTGTAAATCCTTAATGCGTGCGAGCTCTTGGCGCAAGTCACGCCATAGCGAAATCGATTTGTTTTCTAATTTATCCGCCTTTCGTGCCGCATTTTCTAGCCTAATTTGATCAGCCTTCGAAAGCTTGGGAGCTTTTTCCTTCTTTTCTTTCTTGTTGCTTTTACTTCCTGGCTTTTCCTTCGTCTCTTTTGTAGGTAGAGGCGTCTTCACGTTCGTAGATACCGGAACTTTGGAGCTGCCAGGAAGAATAGAAATACGGCTCAAAGACCGGCCTCTAGCTCCAGTCAAGGAGCTTGCGTATTTTTGGATATAGCTCATAAATGCTTGATCCTGCTTTCTTGCACGACCCATTAAACGACGATCCTTTCGCGGATCCCCTGTTTTGACTGCTTTAATCGCATTAAGGTTTTTTGGCTTTCTAGCGACCTGGGGTGTCACAGATCCAAAGTCGATATACTTTATATCCGACTCTGTCGGCTCTTCAGTCTCCCACTCTGATTGCACGTCAAACTCTACGTCTTCAAACAGTCTAGCAAACAGGTCATCTTCATACGGCAAAAGGCTCTTTGCCGAAATATGTTGAAATTCTCTCCTCGGCTCGGATACTACATTCGAGTGAACTTCAATCGCCAAACTTGAAACGTCAGTCACATTCGAAAATCCGGCAAGTTCCTGTAAAGTTTTGAAGGAGTCAGAGACGGATGGCGGAACATCAAATTTGCCTTGACTGAGCTGAAGAGCCATGATCGCAAAAAGCCGGCCATCAAAAACAAACCCAATATCGTCGGATGTCCCGGTCAAATCTTTACTCGTGGCGCCTTTGACTGAAGAATCCAGAAAAGGAATATATCCAGCGAGGAACTTTCCAAGTGGTGCTGTACTCAGAGACGGAACAGATGCAAAGCATCGGTGAGTCAATGGCAAATATTGCGCTACAGCATACTGTAGCAAAACAGCCTTAGCCAATGCTTCATTCTCCTTGTTAAACGATGTATAGGCTTTGACAGACGCCGCCAGTATAAACTGTGACGGCTTATCTGCAATAGAGTCGTGGTCAATTTCTGGAGTATGGGCGAACTCGATCTTATCCAGTACGCTTGCCCTTGCTGAACGGAGTTCATGAACGTTGAAGTTTTCCAAACCATCGTTTTGGAATGAAAAACATTTGATCTGCAACAAACGCAAAAATCAGTGAAGTCCACAAAAATATAAAATATTTCAAAAAAAAAATCATTACCTTTCCGTCCTGAATATCAAATGATTCGATAAATACAATTGTCCGGTATAGCTGGAAATATTCAAGGGAAAAAGACTCTAGAGCAAATGAGTTCTCCTTGTTGCTTAGACTGGACCCGTCAGACGCCAACATGGTGTACGGCTTGTAAATGCGTACATGTTGAAGCCATGCCGGATCCGTTGTACACGTAAATGAGTAACATGGTATTTTTAAAGCGTGCTTTATATGAAAGCATAAAGCTGATCGAGCTAGAACAAGCGCATTGTCTCGCAAACCATTATCGTTACCACGAAATACTCGTTCAAACTCTTTTATGTAGTGAGTAATAGTTTATTTTAATAATAACAATCTTACCGTCAAAGAAAATAACATGAAACTGGCACTTGCGGCTAGTGAACTCGTTCAAAATCCACTCGAGTCTCTCTATAGCGTGAAGAAGCTGGATACCATCGTTTCCAAGACAGAGAAATGGATCCGTCGCCAGATACGACACAAGTGCGTCACCGTGAATGAAAAATCTAAATTGGTTAAAATGAAACAAACTTAACGCAATAGAATGAAAAGATGTAATAGGCGGCAGTTTTAAAACTTGCTTCGCCAAGTTGTTATGCAAAGGGTTTTAGGTATAGAACCTATCTTGAAAAAGGAAAATAAGCTTACAAGTCTGCACCGACGACGTCGTCAACCAAATCCAGGAAAGACGGAACCAATTTCGACAAAGAGCTGTAAAATCCCCTGACTGAGGGGCTTACATCTAAAGTCATGGCACTAAATCCTTTCACAAAAGACTCGATCAAGCCTTGGGTCTTCGTACGCAACGAGACTCAAACTTGAACTAGATCTTTTCAAAAGGAAGAATTGCACTTCAGTTGGTTGAGTCAAGAAATGGAATTAAGATTTATATTTTTAGAGAAATATTGGTATAGAAAAATTATTAAAGAAAAATTATTATAAAAAAATTATTGGAGAAGAATCATTGGAGAAGAATTATGTAAGAGAAGATACAATATAGTGTACCCAGATAATTTATCCCAATTGCAATTAAATAGAGTTTGCAAGTTATGCTAGAGGCCGAATCTGGGAGATTGAGATTATGAATCGCGAGCGACAAGTTAGGGTGTTCTGTCCAACTTTTTATACGAAATGGATTACTTCACATCGCTAAAGAAAACGACGAGATCGGCATTGGGGTAATTTGATTGTGGTTCAGAAAGATAAAGAATACGTGTGTCTGCCTGTCATTGGCAAAAATTTACCGTAGTCGTCTGTGAAGAAAATTTCTCTGGTGGATAATTGGCCTATTGTACCTTCATTTATTGACCCGCTTTTCGTTTGAAGAGCAGGCATTGCTCAACTGCACAATAAATTTTGTTTTTGTTTTTGGACGGAAAATCGAGACGGGGCCGGCACAAAAACAAAAGGCTTCAAACCTCTATCTTGGCCAGTGCTTTACATTTAAGCCGTAAGGGCTTTTGACTTTTTTTCTTGAATAAGGCCCTTATCACTTTATGGTGGAGCCGTCTGCAGTTTTTTTCGTTAGACATGGTACTAGGTTAGACCAACAGGATTCAGTATGGCTTGCTAATGCTGCGACACCATATGACCCGCCTTTGACCTCGTCCGGCGTATTGCAATCGCAGAAAGCCGGTGCACAAATATATGATCAAGTGCGATTATCGGATCTACCGTTTCGTGACGCAGATCTGTCCGATTTCTATATTCATACGAGTCCGTTCAGACGATGTGTGGAAACGGCAAAGTCTATTGCTCAGGGAATGGTAACAGCGAGCAATGAAACTTTCCCCTCAAAAATTCCCTGTGTGACAGTTGATTCTTTTCTTGGTGAATGGCTGAACCCCGAATATTTCGAGGATATGTCTCCCCCACCTCCCACTTCCAGCCTTTCACGGTCGGCAATGGCGCATTTGCGAGTTTTCCGGTCTAACAAAGGTTTCAATGCGCATAAGCTGGTTGAGTCTCTACGCAGTGGAGGCCAGAGCGATGGCTCCAAGTCTGACAGCAGCTCTCGCTACCAAATGATCGAAGACTACAATCCAGACTCTTTTGGCGACGGTGGCAGCTATGGTGAATCTTTTACAGCTCTGGAAAATAGAGTGATCGATGGATTCAGCCAACTTCTTAATTATCACAAGGATTTGGCTGCCAAGCGGTCGAACGGCCGCCCTTCCATTGTCGTATTAGTAACTCATGCAGCAGCTTGTAGAGCTCTCACTCAGTTGCTTACAGGACGTGCGGTGCTTCACGATTTTGCTTTTACCGCTCTGTCTATGGCAATACGTGACCCGTCGGCGAACGCCAAGACAGATGGAATTTCACGTAATGATCTGCGCGAGAGATTAAAGGATGATTTTGAATTAAAGCTAAATGCCTCAGAGATGCATCTGATCCGATCTGCAGTTTCAACACCCGTAATTTTACCTTCAAATTCGCCTTCAGAAGGTCTTTGGAGGTCTCGAAGTACGTCGATCTCGTCAATGAGCAACACACCAAGTACCTTACATTAGATTGTTAATACCGTAAGGTATAATGTGCTGATGACCTAGAACAAAATTTTCAATTAATATATTCTTTTACTGTCTTGTTCCAATTTAGATCCCATTTATTTTGGGATTCTTTTAAGGCACCCTTTTTCAGCTTGTCGAGTTGTCCTTCGCGGCCTTTTGAGACTAGCGACTGCAAAAGCTGTGCTAAGCCTGTAGCATCTTGGAAAAGTACACCGTTCTCATTTTCGTACACAAGCTCGCTAATTCTTTATACAGTTAGAAAAAATATTTTGATTGCAATTAATTGTGATTATGAAAAAGGCCTGATATAAATAGAAAAATGGGCTAAAGTCCTCAATAAGCAGCATAAATAAAGATCATAAGAATCAATAAATAGGCAAAACAGAATAAAAATAGGACAGATTTGGTTGTCAAGTCACTTACGCAGGGAACTTTAGGCTAGCAACAGGCACACCACACCCAAACATATCCAAAATTTTCATGGGCAAGTCGACACCGCTTGAACTATAGTGCAAAGATACACCAAAATCTGCACAAGCCAAAAACAGTGGGTAGTCTGCGGCTTTTAGCCATATTGTTCGCACCTGCACTTTGTTGAGATTCATGCACTTGATAATCGCTTCATATTCTGCTTTCTGAGGGCCTTTTCCTGTAATAAATACATCCAATGCAGGGGTATCCATGGTCTTATCGTACTTTGCAAGAGCGTCAAGCAGTATCTGTATATTTTCGTCGGGTGTCCAAGACGTTGCCGTAACCAAAATGCGACTTGAAGGTTGTACTTTGAAGCCATAACGCGCCTCAAAGTTAGTAAGATACTTTTTTTTCTCACTCGGCGAAATGACTCGAAAATGATCTGCTGGTCGATCGTGCAAAACTATTGTACGCCGGGCACCCAAAGTCCTCAACTTCTCTTTCATTGCTTTTGTAACGGTCAAATTCAAGTCGGAGATAGTTGCAAAACGAGTCTCGTACCAGCGTGATAATCTACATAAGGGGCTCGACTCTCCAACTTTGAGAGCAAGTATTGACCAGCCAAAGTTGTGCCAGTCAACGATCAGCTTGCTCTTGAATAAAAGACATGCTAGATATGCTAAAGCAAGTGTAGGGAGAGCCGGAGGATTCTGACGTCAAATGATTAGTTAATTTATTTATAACATTTTTGACAGACAGGAAACGAACGAAAAGAAAAACAAATGAAATGGCAATCCACCAAAAAAAAAACAAAAACTAAAAAACTAAAATAAGCGGCACAATATTGAACAGCAGCAATTAATCAATATTAACTAATGAGCTAATGAACAGAGGCAGAAAGCCAAAATCAAACAATTAGAGCATTTATACCTGTACGAGTATATATTTTGGTCTGCGAAGGTGAAAAAGACACGCCATAAAAGTGAAAGCCTGCCAGAGTATCTTTACTGGCGCTAAAAGGAGTAATCGCAGGCGCGACTGCGTTGCAAATGGAAATTCAGCAAGACTGTGCAATTCAATATCGCGCTGAGACGTATCAAACAAGTCGGATCCTAATGTTAGTATTATCAATTAGAGCTTACCACTTACCCTTGTACCCAATCAAATCGACATGAAACCCCGCCTTTGCTAAAGAGCTCGATTGGTACTGCATTCGTGGGCTTCGGCCGATATCGCCAAAGACGAGCACAGCAACGCTCTTACTCGTCGGAGTTTGCCGCCTTTGCCATACCAATGGCGCGACGAAGCCAAGAGTTATAAAGAGGACTAGCCACAACATATGCAAAGCAATTGTCCCTTATAAAAATAGCCCGGCGCTCAATAAGGCTGCCAAAGCGACAAGAACAAATCTATTTCAGTCGTAGACCGTATTCAAATGTCATAATTGCCGGAAACGTGGACACACGCGTAATATCACTCGTTTATTGAATTCGCGACGTAGTAATATTTATTATATACAGATCCTTAAGTATTTAGTGCTAAAATAAAATAAGGTGAAACGAAATAAAAAATAAAAAAAGCTAGCAGCTAAAAGCTACGCGTGCTATGGCTTAGATTTCGGCCGTTCTCTTTTGCCGGAAAGTTGATCTGCTAAATTGCAGCCGCTCAATGGGAGGGTAAGCTGTCGTTTCTTATATATCTCTGCTTCTGATAGCCAAGCTTCTGCTAAACTGCTTCAGAACTCGGTTATGGCCGACATTGGCCCTTCTTCCTTTAGAGCTTACTCTATTGCACATCAGCGAAGAGAGGCAAGGTACAAGTGCAAATGGGAAAGTTCCTTTAACAGCGTCACTCGCTGCCGTTTTCACGTATCTTTTTGTCCAATCGAATCGGGCGGGAACTGCTGGCAGGGTATATATAAGATTTCAGTGCTGGCCATTTCTAAATATATAGAAACAGTTTGATATGGTTGCGATACGTGAAGCGCTGTGTATGCTATGGTTTATTGCACTAATGGTTGTTGCTCCTGTAATACAGCCACAAGAGCTAAGTGCATCACGGTATGATTGTCCATCTTGTTTTTATTTTTACTTCTTCTTCGCCTTCTTATACTAATGGATAGCATGATCACTCTTGTCATGGTGTGTGCTTTGGTTCCGACAAAATTGGTTATAGAGCGGATCTATACTCGAGGCGGTCAGACTACTGTGATCGGAATTGCCTTTATGTTATTGTTCCGGACTGTATTGAGCGAGTCGTATTCGCTGACAAGAATTTTGTGCCTGCCGCTATTTCCTACGTCATTCATCGTTTCCATTCTAGTGCTGGATCACTGCGGAAACTTTTCAGCAAAGAAGGAGCGTCAATCTATGCTTCTAGGCTTTGTCATTTCGCTCACATTGTTGGCGGTCGATTTTAGTCTTTTTGCGGGTTTTGTCAAAGTATCTTTATGGCAAAGCATCGCTATTTCACTTTTGTTAATATTCTACTTCAGCCAAGAGTTTCCCATGCGTCCACTAGAGTTTGACGGTAGATTTGGAAAGCTGCTAGCTTTAATTACGATATCGGTTTTCATCATCGCCAAGACTATAGGCCTTGGTGTATCAGCATTTGATTTATTCCTCGCTTTGACCTTATACATTGGTAGGTCTATATGGAAAAAAATCCAAAATACTTACAGATCAGGCATTATAAACGGTTATTCTGCAGACGGCTCGGCAAAAACTTCCTTGAAGCTACGCGAAAATAAGTACCTTAAAAGCATTCTGTCCGACAAGGGCTCGCGCCAAATATTCTATTTTCTTATTCTAAACCTGTCGTTTATGGTTGTTCAGATGATGTATGGATACGTGACAAACTCGCTCGGTCTCATTTCCGACTCTATACATATGCTTTTTGACTGCTTTGCGCTATGCGTAGGTTTGCTGGCATCAGTAATGGCGAAATGGCCTCCGAGTGAGCGTTTCCCATTTGGATTTTCCAAAGTCGAGACGCTCTCTGGCTTTGCCAATGCAGTTTTTCTAATGTTTATAAGCCTGAGCATTATCGCAGAGGCCTTTCATCGTATTGTTCATCCTCAAGAGCTTTCCAACACTGGCCAATTGCTTGTCGTTAGCACCCTCGGTCTGCTTATTAACATTTTTGGCATGTTTGCGTTTAATCACGCTCATGTTCATCATGGCCACGGAGGATCTTGTGCGCATAGTCATGGTGCACCACAGGCCTCAGAAATTGTTCATGAACACGATGTGGTCAAGCACAATCAAAATGGCCACGAGGAGCACGGCAATGGTTTCACTGACAAAAACCGTGATCATGACCACGATCATAGTCATAATCAAAATCACAATCACAATCACGATCACAGTCACAGTCACGACCATCATCATGGCCATCAACACCATTCTCACAGTCACGCTAATGCCAATCTACATGGAATATTTCTTCATGTACTGGCAGATACAATGGGATCTGTGGGTGTAATTTTATCTACACTGCTGGTCAAAAAGTTTGGGTGGGCCGGGTTTGATCCACTAGCGTCCATTCTCATTGCATTGCTAATATTTTTATCTGTTATTCCCCTATTGCAGTCATCAGCAAGTCAATTATTTTTGGGTCTTCCGTCCGAACACGTTTATACTCTGAAATCGGCACTGAGCGATATTAGCGTGATGCAGGGAGTGGCAAATATGGATACTCCTCGTCTATGGATGGACGGCAAAGGCGAGATTTCGGGCGTTATACACGTTCAAGTCAGTATCGACAGTGGTCTTGATGCAACAAAGCGGCGAATAGAGCGTCGGCTTTGTGATGAAAACAAGAATGCTACGGGTGTTCTCGTCCAGACTGACAGAGCACCTATTAATCCGCAAATGTAGACTGCATTTCGATTTTTGGAATTAATATTATGTTTGGTTTAGTTCAATTAATACATGCATCACGATCCATTACATTCTCTGTACAATAAGAGAAGTTGCGCCGCCGCCTGTATGTTAGAATTGTATATTTAAAAACAAACTAACAAGAAAAGAATTCGAAATTCAAAGCAAAATAGAACAAATTAAAATAACAAACTGAATTTATATCAAATCCAATAACATGCAAATTGTGATGAATACCTCCATTGCAAATTGCAGCACAGCCGTACTCCTTCGCCTCCAAATTGTGGACAAGCGTTGTTAGAATTCGTGCACCAGATGCACCAATAGGATGGCCCAGAGCAACCGCGCCTCCATTAATATTGACTCGTTCAGACGGTAGTTTCAAATCCTACTTATTAGTCTGCGTGCAGAAGGGAAAAACAGCTGTTGATAAATACTAAATAGACTTTCCATTAGAGGAGATTAGGGTACCATACAGATTTAATAGCGGCCAGAGCAACACAAGAAAAAGCTTCATTAATCTCCCACCGCGCAATATCGGTTGATTTTAATCCTGCTTTAGCTAGCACTTTTCTAATGGCACCAATTGGTGCCTCCGAAAAGATACGGGGATGTACTGCGTGATTTGCGTAGGCCACAATCTTTGCCAATGGTTTTGGAAAGGCATCAAGGTACTTTGAAGTGGTCAATAGTAGCATAGCAGCTCCATCATTAATTTTGGAAGCATTTGCAGCGGTGATTGTGCCAGCATCGCCATCAAACCCACCAAAAGCAGGTTTAAGTGTAGCAAATTTCTCTGGTCTAAATGAAGCCAATTCTTCGTCTTGCCCTACAGTTCCCTTCTTGCCCGTAATCGGGACAATTTCACGCGTGAAGGCGCCCTCTTGTTGTGCCTTGAGCGCTCGTCGATAGCTTTCTTTTGCAAACTCGTCTGATGTTTCCCTTGAAATACCCAGTTTTTTGGCCGTGTATTCTGCGCACTTGCCCATGCTTGCAACCGTTAATTTTCCAAAAACAAAGGAAAGCTAAAAAAACTTACGTCAAGCCCTCACCAGCATCTGTTAGGCCATCAAACATTATGGCATCGAGCAATTTAGCATTCCCAAAGGCCAAGTTTCGAGGGACATAGAATGGAGCTTGGCTCATGCTCTCCATACCCCCGGCCACTGCAATTTTTCCGCCCTCGCCATAAAGCAGTTCCTGTGCCGCCAGCGCTACAGACGCCAAGCCTGAGGCACATACTTTATTCACAGTGATGGCTTCAACCTGGTGCTCATTGTTGATATCGCTGGAGAACAGTTCTGGATCCGTAACAACTTGCCGAGCTGGTGCCTGTCCCACTCCGGCCTGCAACACATTTCCCACATACGCAATCGCTATATCACGCGTATCCACGCCAGGTACATCGCCAACAGCCGCACGCAAAGCTATACGAGCAAGTTGTACGGCACTAAAAGCTTTCAGCGATCCGTTCAAGCGTCCTACTGGTGTACGCCGAGCTGCAAGAATATAAGCCTCTGACGAGTACTTTTTATCAAAACTAGCAAGGCTTGAATGCTGGCGGCATTTTTGAGCCAGCCGACTCGAGCGAAACATGTGCCTTGTCCACATTGGCGCGGTGTGGGGAATCTGGGGAAGTTCTCGGATTAGCGATAAATCCAGTAATATAAGCACCGGCCAGGGTTAGTTGGGGTTAGCCCATACACGAGAACCAGTGATTGCGCCTAATATTGATTGCTATTGGTTTATTTGCTATATTAGTAGGGGGGAAGGTTGAAAAATGAATATATAATTGATTAATTAATGATTAATTGATTAATTAATGATTAATTGATTAATTAATTAATTGAGCTGCATAATAAAACTAGAATTTATTCAGAAAATATAGCAAAACACATGTGGCTGTAGCTCTTAAGGCATGGCGTAAATGTCGGACAGCTTGGAGGACGATGGTGCTTCCCATAATGGTCGCACGGAGGACAGGAGAAGTGAGGAGAGCTCTTCATTAGGGTCTGATGTCTCTGGTGAGAACGCTTCGCAGCCAATAGACCTCGAGCAAGAGCTGCAGCAGCGGATACGCGATGCTATTGATTGCCGGTCTACGTACGATGAGGCTCTTGTCGCGCAGGCAAAGACGTAACACCTTATTCACATTCCTCTCTAACACTCCAAGGTCGGCAGTTTTGCACCGTGAAATGGATGCGGCTCGGGACGCTCTAGCAGTAGCAGAAAGCTCTCTCGACAGGCGGCGACGATATTTGAAGGAGGGTTTGGCAACGGCGTTCGTTGTTAAACGAGATTTAGAGGCATTGGCTAAACGCGTTGAAAAGCTGCGCAGTGCAGTAGAAGAACGGCATCCCGTGGAATATTTCAGTTCGCGCAATAAATATCACGATCAATCGTAGAATTTTTCTGCAGGAATTGCATACGACAGGCGAGTATTTTACAATTGCATTGGCCTTGTCGCCGTTTTCGCTGAATAAGGCGTTATATTACACGAAAACAGATTTGTCGCCGTATTTAGCAGGTGCGTGCCGTGCATTAGGGATAGCAAGGTCGTCAACTCGTGGCCAGTAGCGTTTTAGTGGGACCCGTCTCGTGCATGCGCATAAAGGCGTTAAACCTTTAAAAATATATAATACAGCATATTCTAATCGTTGAAGTTGGGGTTAATACATTCAGGGTAGGAAATATACGTCGCGATACTTAAAGTAGAAAGCTTATCGTTGGAATATGAGCCTATGATCGCCTCACGTTATCTTTTGTTCATCCAATTCCCAATTCAGATTTGTTAATCGCGCGTGTCAGTTCTTGGCTTTAGCTGCACAGGATCTTGGCTTGATAATACATAGCCATACGCTGCCCAAGTGCTCCTATATCCTTTGCGGATTCAGCTGAAGCTTTCGTGAGTTTCTAATTCAAATAACTAGTCTCGTAAGAACTATTTCCAATCAATATTTAAACATTTGTTAATACAAATATAATGTATAGCTGCACGCGCTACATGATAGATAATGGTGCGAAATAGGGTTATTCTTGTATAGTATTATAGTATTATTGTATAGTATTATTGTATAGTATTATTGTATAGTATTATTGTTTAGTATTATTGTATAGTATTATTGTATAGTATTATTGTATATTCATTTACCGTAAATTATAATAATATTAATATAATCCGACGCGTCGCGTAATACAGCGCAAGACGATAGGGCGCTTGTTTCGGTGTCAAAGCTTAGAAACAGCAGCAGGTAAACGCCAATGCCATTTTGTTGCTTGTTTTAAACGCGTCCGCTAACGTGGCACTCTGACCTGTGTACCTCTCATTAATGAATCATGTACGTGCGACAGGACAGGTTACATGAAGAGTTCTACAAAGAAATACAGGCCAGCACAGATGCTCAGTCTTCGACGCTAGCAATTGTTATTCTAGTTGCACTGGATATTGACGCAATCTGCGCCTGCCGCATGCTGTCGTCAATGTTAAAGCGCGATTATCTCCCTCACAAAATACACCCCGTCAATGGATACACGGATATGCAGAATGCGAATCGTGATTTTATTGCAGAAAACGAAGATTTACGCTTCGTTATCCTCATTAATTGTGGCGCAATTGTTGACCTTTCGGAGATACTAACACCGCCTAATGCAAAAATATTTGTTCTTGACTCTAATCGGCCGGCAAACTTGGAAAACGCGTTCCAAGACAATGCTATCTACATGTTGGACGATGGTGATATTGAGCAAGGAATGGCTGACGTTCATCGTGCCTGGTACAGTTTAAATCAATCAGTCGATGACTTTGGATACGAGGATTCTAGCGAAGAAGAAGAAAACTTGATTGAAGACGTTCCATCTGACGATGAGTCTCGTTCCGGCTCAGAATCGGGTGGTGACTCGCCACGTGCAAAGCGTCGGCGGCGAGACGTAAGTTTTAATATGCATCATTTTTTAATAATTTAAAAGTTTCCATTTATTGTGGAACGATGTTGTCTTTAGTGTCTGTTTTATTTTTGAATTTATCATGCTCTTCCAAATTACGATTATTATTTCTGATCGAGAATAATTTGGCTAATACCCAACAGTCCAACAACGAGGCCCCTGCTAGTCGCAATGAGATTCGCCGGCAGAGGCGTGATTGGAGCCGAACCATTTCCGAGTACTACGCCAAAGGCACTTGGAAGGGCTCTTGCGCTTCCACTTTGCTTTACGGAATCGCCAATAGTTTGGGCCGTGAAGAAAACGACTCACTTTGGTACGCGATTATAGGCATGAGCAGTTCTTGCGTATTTGGACAGCAGACTCTACATAAATACGTGGAGAATTATCGTTTATTTAAAGAGGAGGTAAACCGGTTAAATCCAGTTGAGCCGAGCAGCAATTCTTCGTCCGGCCAACCACCGTCGAGCCGATCTAATGGTCGTTCGCCAACCGATATGTCGATACGGGCGGAGGACGAATATAGGTTCATGCTTGTACGACATTGGAGTCTCTATGACGCAATGCTACATTCGCCTTATTTAGCATCAAAGCTCAAAATCTATTCTGCCTACGGCATCAAGCGATTACACAAACTTCTTGCAAAAATGGGGTTTTCCCTACAAGAATGCCACCAGGTCTACACATATATGAATATGGATTTGAAACGGCTTTTAAGGGAGAAGCTGGCAAAGTTTAGTCGTGCTTATGGCTTGGACGAAGTAATATTTCCAAGTTTTGTTAGGTGTTGGGGATTTAAGTGTACACTCTCTGCTTCAGACGCTTGCTATGCTTTGTCTGCATACTTGGAAGCGGGACATGCTATTCGCAAAACCGATCCGAAATGGGTCCGATCTGACAAGAAACGAACGGAGGCTAATGAGGAGGACGAAGAAGCAAAGCAGCTTGATGAATGGCTGCAAAATTTTCATGATGCATACAGTGCACTTGGCGAGTAAGAATAAATAGAGCAATAAAGCAAACAAAATATAATAAATAAAACAATAAAGAGAAGAAGAGTATATGGTTGAATATATTGCTAACATTTGTGAACAGTGTCGACCGTATAAGACGTGCTTTACCAGTGGCTATGACTTTACAACGAGCAATAATGCGAATCGGTACAGCATTAATCCAGAAAAGACAAATAAAAAGTTTGCGGTCATTTCGTATTGCCGTTCTAAAAGACGTCGGCTCTTCTAGTGCTGCTACAGGAGCAGATTTGGGCATATTTTCGCATCCAATGACATTACACAAGCTTGCCTTATGGGTGGCCGAAGTTATTAATGTAATTTTCTTGCCCTTCGTTAGATTTTAAGTTTGATTCATACTTATGACTGCGCTGCTGTTGCTTTATGATTTCGTTTGTTGATCTACTGATTCTTTCTCTTTTCATAAATAAATAACAACATTTTTTTTCTCTTTTCGTGCTCATATATTGACGTTACAGGACCAAGAACGGGAGCAAGGAAAAGCAAAGCATTTGCCCTTTGTTATGGCATGCTTGAACCCTGTCACCAACAGCTTCTTGGTTGTTGGCACCAACGCATCCAGTTCTGCGGCGCTACAGGGTGACAATGAAGGCAGTCTCCTGTCCAGCTTTCACGGGACTGGGGTGAACAGGTTCGGAATTGCTTTTCAACAAGTAGCATCTGATACCAAATGCCGTGTAAAAATTGACAATTTCGAGGCTAGTGTTATTGAATGTAACAAGGAAGACTTGGCCGGATTTTTGGAAGCCTTGAGCATGCACAATGTACAAAACTTGTGAACGGTGGATTATCTATTTAGCATTGCACATATAATTCAATATACCTGTACGACTTGTGAAACGTATTATATTACAATCGCATTATAAAGCCCACTGAAGAAGACAATATTTACTTTAAATCGTACCCAAAAAAAAAAACAGGTCAAAGTAACAAACAAATACAAGTATTATCACCAAAATACTGGCGCAAATGTTATCATTTGCGTATAATCAACATTGCCGATCAATGGCCAGTGAATCAAAGCTGTGGCACAAATCTTGAGGTGCGTACTCCTCTGAATCCTTCAACTCTTTTCGTAGATCCCAGGCAATCTTCTTGAAGAGAAACCCCGAGCGAACACTAACGCGTTTCCGGTTCCTAAAAGTCGAAAATGAATGATAAATATCCACTATTGATTGGGCTCCTGAACGTAGAGTAGAAACGTATTCATCCTGACTTATTAATCCAGAGGCAGCCGCGACTTCCTTGAGCTGTATGTCCGTGTAAACAAGGCCAACGCACCCGAGAGCACATATTTCTATACTCGCCTATAGCCCTGTTAGCAACCAATTTACCTACAATTAAGCGTACCAAATCAGTCGGGCAATTGACGATTAAATTATTATAAATATCGTTCAACGTGGTCCCGGCTTCTGATACCTTTGTAATACATTCATAGTACAAGGAATAGATTTGCAGTCGTTGCTCAGTATTGCAAAGCCCCAAGTACCCCCGTCGTAGCAGCAAGAAACAGGTAGAGCCCTTCCTAAATCCTTTATGCCCGGCAACTTTTGACTCGTCCATTACGCCGGCTTCCTTTAACAAATTAAAATAATCTATATCCTGCCTCTCTCGGCGCAGTTCTCTAGCCAGTAAATCCTCGGCAGACACACGTTCGTGTAAGATAGTTGTGTGCGGGTCTGTCACCATATCCGCAGTCAGATTTACCTCCATGTAAGCCAGGGAGCAGTATAGGCGTAGTTGCAGTTCTATAGCAACAAGCAGAGCCGGCATAACTTTCCGCTGTGTTTGAGCAGTGACTTGAAGTGCAACTTTTCGAGACAAAAAGGACTCTATGATCTTTTTCCCTGCACTAACATGCCTGTGGTATCCGTCCCAATCATGGCGGCTCCTACAATAAGACGATAGGAGAAGCGTTACAATAATAATTTTAAGAACGCGTTCTTGGTCCCAATTAAACTGCATCAGGTCTTGCTGCAAATGTTGCATGGCAGTAACGTACCGGCTAGTTGCTACACTTTCCGCCATATCGCTAGATCCCATGGCCATGACAGAGTACGATGCTGCCTCTGAAGACATTATTGCCGGCACAAAGAGATCACTAATATTGGTTATCCAGCCGCCCGAATAGATAGAGATATTGGGATCGCTCGTCATTGACCACTCGGACAGGTAGAGCAGAGTGTTTTGCATGATCGCTGCCTTGCTGGCCAATCGGCCGTGCCAGGCAGAGACATTGAAGGGCACAATCGTGATAGTAGTGTCCGATTTGATCAGTTCCACTTGACTTTCTTGCTGGTTTTCAGTAGCATGACTCGCAGCATGCGGAGGGTAGACGCATTGTATATTGTGCCTTGAGCATTTATTGCACGCCGGTTTCGTCTCATCGCACTTTATTCGACGACTGTGGGGTAAGTCCATGTCTTTTCTTATTGCCTTTTCTCCAATTGTACCTCTTGCACATGAGACAGCCGCCCCGTGACCGTCCACGCGACTTGCGCGAATTGAATTTTGTTTTGATTGATCCGATTGGAGCGTGCATTGTGCCCTGCATCGTCCACCAACCACATTGCCTGCCACCTGTCAGCTGTTTGTGCGGAAAGTATTGGTGCAAGCTAATAGCCGAGCACACAAGCTATTAACCCTAGAGTTAATAATTGATTACTTTTAACTGTGAAACTCAAACCAGAATTGCGAATATCAACAAGTCATATTACAAGCGACGTTCTGTCTTGACAGCACGTCTGACAGAGGCTATGGAAGAAGCAAAATATTGGAACCAATATTTATTTTTTGTGAAACTTTTAAAGTCTACGAGACAGTTTGCCTACAAATCAAGGCTTCCATTGCCTGTGCCTTGCATAAGCTCCGTAAACAGCGCGCGTGCGCCTCATTAAACTTGACCGGGCATAAACTTGAGCGGGCTGTAGACAAAAAGCCCCGTCATATATCTATACAAAAGAGTCTTTCCAACTCTGCCTTCAAGTGCAAATGCGATAAGACGCATACCGTCCCGACGTCTCTGAGCGACGAACGATTTTAACGACCTGCCCTCGTCGTAGACCGAGATATCTGGCAACGGGATCAGCGATCTGTATACGTGGCAGCTGGCTGTCCTTCAAGCGGTAGCGTTTCAATAACTCCTCCTTCTCTGAAGGTGTCAGCACAATGTGGCGAGGAACAAGCTCGTGATGTGTAATGTTGACAATGAGATCAGACTCCTGGAACGTCTCGATCGTAAATTGTGAGGCAACAGTCTGAATAATTTTGTTTGCCGAGGGCGTCATTGACGTCTGATACACTAGTATCCCCGTTTTATGATGATGGTCGCCCAATACGTGCACAAAGTTCCGCATTTCCTTAATACCGATTGACGGTTCGGCCAGGAACTCGATATAAATCGTGCCCCGCTCCGTTTCCCCTGGTGGAGGCCGCGCATAGAAAGAAAGGGTATTCCGTCTGAGATGAGCATACACGATCAAACACTTAACGACTTACTCGAGACCATTGACGCTGCAATGGCTCTGTTTAAAACCGTCTAGAGTCATGGATAACTCTTGCTGTGATACCGCATAGCCCTTTTTGCTCAGCATTTAATCTGGTAAAAAGAAAACTTACACGGTCATGAATCATTTGGTGCACAGTTTTCCAAGCGCGAAATACACGCGTTACCGCGCGCTCGTCGGCGCTCATATTTGGCAGTACAGAAAAGAATTTTGAACTGACGCTGCTTTTTGTGTTTGATTCTATAAACGCAAACAGTATATTCTTTTGTATTTTACATACGGTTGAGAACAGTAATAATCCTCATACATTATAATATAACGCGCTAGATTGAAGCGGATTTTTGTCTAGTGCGCATTTTAATTTATTTAAAAAAAAAAGCTAATTAATTTAAATACATCATCATATGATTCAATCAGTCCATTAGACCCAAAATCACAATGCCTAATCCCAAAAAGCGCCAGGAAAAGGCAGAAGCTGCGGCTGACAAGAAGAAAGCCGCTGAAGATGTTAAAAAGCAAGCTCAGGATGATTCGTACTGGTCTCAGGGATCAAAAAAGGCTGGCAAAAAGGAGAATGAAGAGGAAAAACGAGCTGCCGCTGCTGCAAAGGTACAATTAGACGAAGATAAAACAAGGCGATGTTTTGCCACAATGCTAATCAGTATAGAAAGCAGAGCGTGCGCGCTTAGAGGCTGAAGAAATGGCGAGTTTGCCTACAAAGTCCAAAGGCTCTGGGGCCGACAAAGTGGCCAACAGACGCACTAATAAAATTGATGATTTTTTGAAGGATGAGTCGGCAAAGGCACGTCCTGCATTAGCAGCGTCAAACATCGACGATGCAATCGATGTGCTTTCTCTTGATAGTGGAAAGGCACAGGGCGTCAGCGTTGATCGCCATCCAGAGCGACGATTTAAAGCTGCTTTTGCAAAGTACAAAGATCGGCGTCTCTTTGATTTAAAGCTGGAGAGACCTGGACTACGCTCTCAGCAGTATGAGGATCTGATGTACAAGGAATTTCAAAAACACCCTGACAATCCTTTCAATCAAGTATCGGTGGCACACAACGCGACACGCGAAGAGGTGGCAGATACGATCAACAGCCACAAGCAGGCTTTGGAGAAACGGCTACAGTCTAAGAAATAGTTTCGACGAAATAGAATCAGATTGGTCAAAAATAATTTTAATGCAAATGCTTTTTTTGCTAATCATTAGAGTGATTGTATACAATATGTTTGTCAGGACATCCAGAGAAAAAGGTAGCTCAAAATTTCCGACGTTTGGGTTTAGGGCCTCTGTTGCTCAATTCGAGCTTTAGCTTGTTTCGCCGATCTGCAATCTGCGCATTGCTCTCAGCTGGCAATTCTTCTTCCAGGCTGTGTGTCTCGAGAGTGTCTCTAGCTTCCTTTTCTACCCTGATCAACTGATCTGTAGGAGTCGGCGAGCCCGCGCTCTAGATGTTTAGTATTATTAAAGAATACTTGCTCAGTTTTTCATTTAATTTTTGTTTGTCGACTATTCACTTTGTCCAATTGTTTTGATGCTCTGCAATATCTTGTATTTGCATACCCTCGTGTCGTCGCTCTCGCTTCCGTCAACTCCAGACTCGCCCGCACCGTACCGCTCGTGCGCGAATAGTCGGCCCTGTGCCCTTGGCAAAATTTTGTCCGTAATTTCAGGAAAAGCAACGAGTCCAAAGCTAGAAGGCGATGCATCGACCCGCGCCAAAAACGTTTCCGCTGCTCCCGATAAAAGTGTATCTCTGTCAACGTGTTCCATTGCCTTTCGTAGCCCTTTACATATCGGTTAGCTATACCGCAAACTATTTATTGAAACTTACTCCGTGGTGTAAATTTAATCTCGTTATCCTCCAGTCTATCCCTGAGGTCATCAATTAGCAAATCTTTAGCCCTCACTAATCGTAGCAGATTGTCCAGAGCCACGTTAAGAAGAGCGCTCGAGGTCGCGAGCGGAAACATCAAAAGACACGAGAAATCTGCAGCTGGCAAAGAGCTAAATGTAAAGGACTCTGTGGCTCCACAGTGCAAAACCAGTGATTGATCCTCACGCACAACGCTAAGGCTTTTCGACAAGATAAGGGACACGATATCCCTTTCATCAGAACACGTGAAAGCAAAAACATTCTGCAAATCTGTAAGCAAGACTCGGCTCCGCGAGTCCTCAGCCGATTCGGTCTCGTGTTTCACGTAGAGCTGTACGCGTGATTCATTTTCAGTAGCTTGCACCCAGTGCCAACCGAACGCGCTGGCATCCAAATTTGTAGACATTTAGCTTACATGTTTCATGGCATACGCTTGACGAAGATAGCTGTTGCAATGAGCTGAAGCTAATGCCAAAGCTTTGAGGAGGGGAATTTAAAAGTGACTGAACTCGTCTTAAGGCAATTTTGTCATTACACGCTGCCTCGAATTTATGACACAAGTTTACGTGGGAGAGTAGAGACGTTAATCCTGGTCCTCTAGTCACAAGTAATCAGCCCTGACTAACCCTAATTAACCCTGAAAATTTGACGCTAGACTAAAAGCGTTTTACATGCTCTGGCAAAAAGAAAGCATAGCTGTCTCTAGCGTTTGTTTTGGATACATCTCAACTTGCTGGTGTCCATCCTTACTGTAATTTATGCGCCGCGCTCTTCTTGCCAAATTTTCCGTACAATCGAATTGGCAATAAATTGATACAGTTGAGAAAAGGTTTCACAAACTAAATCTAATCTACGATTGTTGCTTTAATGCGAAGTGATGTATTACTCGAAGGCTTTCATTTTAAGCTCAGACTAGTCTATTAAATTTTGTTTATTTGCAAACTGCAAACAAGTTGATCTTCGGTTTGGCTGTTAAACCGATCTTGTAACCGCCTACTCGGCGGCGTCCTCAGTGGTTTTTGCGGATGCTTCTTTCTTCTCCAGCTCTTCAAGCTCCTTCTTAACAGCAGCAACTCGCTTTTGCGTTTCTGCCTCCTGGTTGTCAGCATAATGCTGCAGCCGCTTCTTAAGAGCCTCTACAACATTAGGAACGTCGGCCTGGTTTGATGGAGGAGAAACACCAACAGCAGACAGGTCGTTGATCAGACCAATATGAAGCTGGATCTTATCTCCATTGGTTGCTGACGAAGAAGCTTTGCTCTTCTTTGCTGCCTTTTTCTTCCCCAGACCACTGAAAAAGCCTTGTTCGACGTCGTCCGACTTCTTGATAATGGAACTGGCGTCAAACTCCTCGACTTTACGGGAAGATTGAGTCTCTGGCAATTTCCCTGAAAGTGCTGGTTGTGCTGCGTCGGCCGGGTTGCCCACGACAGCAGAGGGATCGAAATAACGGATAAGCTTGCTTTGTTAGTTGCATTGTAAGAAGAGTAAAGATATAAAGACTATAATAGAAATTTTCGACATACGTTGACACAAGTATTAATTTCATCAGTAAAAGCCGGCATAGACGCCTCTTCTAGTTTCTCTTCAGCCTGAGCTTTACGCTTGGTCGCCAGCTGCTCTTCGCGCTCTTGCTTCAGCTTTTGCTGGTACTTTTGCCGTTGCTCACGCTCATAAGCACGGAAGGCATTGAGCTTGGCATAAAACTCGTCGCCAAGCTTCTTCTTCTTGTCCCAAACTTCATCGCGTTTCTTTTGCAACTCGTCACGCGAGGTATGGATCTCTCTCAAGCCCTTGTAAACAGTGTCTTGTTCGGCACGAAGAGCGTCAATTTTGCCCTTGGTGTCAGAGTAAGTCTGGCTCAGCGCTTTAGACTCGGGATCATCGAGCTGCTTGCGAACCGAAGCAAGCTGCTCTTTATTCGAGTCGATTGCACTTTGAAGCTGAGTAATTTCAGTAAACCCCTTTTTGCTACGCTTAAGCTGAGAGATTTCGTTGATGTACTTGCGCTCGTCTACAAGCTTTAAAGTCCCGCTCTCGACCTGTTTGTTCAATTGGCTAGATGTTGTCAGTTATTTTGAAACAAAAAAAAAAAAAAGAGAAAAAATGTGAAAGGCATACGAAATGCGCTCATCAATCTCGGCAGCATTCTTAAACGGCAGACGCTTCTGTTTGTCTTTGAGATCTGCAACTTTACGCTTGATGGATTCTTCCAATGATCGAGCTTCCTCCAAGATTTTGCCCTTGCTAGATTTGGATTGGGCCTGAGTTTTGCGAATTTCGTCGAGCTGAGAGCGATACTCCTTCAATTTCTCACCAGATGGCCCTTTGCCTTGAGCATCAGACAATTTTTGACGGAGTTTCTTGAGTTGCTCTGTGAGCTTGTTCAATTCCTTGTCGACTTCAGCAGTGGCCGCCTTAAAGGCTTCTTCGTCTGGGCGAGCTGGACGGGTTCTGGCCGTAGAAGCCTTGTCGCCATCCGCCGGAGAACTGACGGCGGGAGCCACCACTGCGTCCGACATTGCCTCTGCTTTTCTGGGAGGAAAAAATGTTTGGATCGCAATTGTTCCTCGCAGTCACCCACAAGTTATTAATATAATACTTGTAAGCGCTATTTCATGGATAATTCAGTAACATAAAAAATAGTACGGCGAGATTAGTACTAGCAGATTAGATTAGTCTTATTATAATACGCTTATATTGTCCTACGCTACGTGAAATATAACTGCCCTGTAGTCTAGATTTGTCAAAATGATGTACGAAATATCGCTAGAATTAGAGAATACAGGCATTGCACAGCACTAGACTAAACTTTTTATAGACGCTTCTCACATTTTCAATCTGCAGATGAGCAAGCTTTAGGCATTCGCAAGTCAAATGCCCGCAAGTCAAATGCCTCGTTCCTATCCACAGTCGAGCATTAAAATAAACGGTCGAGCGCGGCCTGCGCTAACTCCACACCCAGAAAAGTCGCGGCTAGAATGTTAGCAGTGCATTGATTCATATGATTACCATTTGCAGGGTACGCGCGAAGCATTGCCGGTCCCAGACCCGGGAAAAAGGCCCTGATGCCTCCACGGCGATAGGTTCCGCTGATTACTTTGCCAATTGTGTTTTCGTGCATATTGCCTCCGCCTTGTAGCTGCGATTTAATCGTATCAATTGGGAACACTAGAGTCCACATGGCAAGACCAGCAGTTCCTCCTGCCATAATAATAGCGCCAATAGACATTTTACCCTGTTTGCCAGATTCATCCACCGGGGTAAGGGCTTTCTTTACGACTTCATAAGCCCCAAAGTAGGCTGCTGAGCCAGGGCCATCCTTCTAGTCAGTGCTGCAACTAAAGCGCCTTCTTACCCTTGCAAAGGTAGCAATAGATCCCCGGAAAACAGATCGTATACCACCCTCCCTGTAGACCTGTCTTAAAACATCAAAAGGTCCACTGTACTTGCGCTCTCCAGGTTTCTGGCCATCAAGTTGCAAAAGAACTTTGATTCGCTCAAAAGGCGCTGCACAGTTAGAGAATTAAATCAGCGTAAAATACCCGTAATCACAGTCATCGGTACAGCCGACAGGAAACCGGCTGTACAATTCTGAGCAGTTGTCAGGCCCGTCGATGGTACTGTGCTAAACGTGCCCACGACTTTCTTGCCGAGATCATAGCCCTGTAGGTGGTAAGTTATGCCCAACCTCTAATAACGGTTTCCAACTCACCCAAAAGCTAATGGCAAACATTGGCGTTACCCCAACGATCGGGGGTCCCATGCCGCGATACAGGCCCTGCAGTTTAGATTCATATACTAGAAAAGCAATCGTACACGAGGACCGTCTTTAGCGACTGTCTGTTTCACACAGTCAAACATTCCAGAGTACACGCCAGCTGGAGCCGTTTGCAGCCGCACTTTAACAAGATCTGAGGTAAGGAGAGCACTTTTATCATCTTACCAAATGGATGGCCTGTGAATGTTAGAAAATATGGGTAAAAGGTGCAAAATTGAGGCCAAAGGATAGGCAAAGTTTTTGGAAAAAGCCTCTTACCCACGAGCACGGCGCATATGCCTCCAACACCTCCACTAACAAACGATTTTATCGATGAGGCTGCACCGCCAGTTGCTGTTTCTTTTGCACGCATTGTATCATAAGTGTCTGCTGCGTCTTCCATTGCCGCTACGGACCCTTGTCTCTTGCTCGCCGGAGTCGTCCGCTTTCTTTCTTCTATTCAATTTAGCAAGCGGAGCTTGGCCGTTTGGTTTTCTCTCCCTTCCCCAGTAGATATAGTCGCCCTGGTCAATCCTTTGCGCCGAAACTTTTGCCTGTTGGGTCTTATATATACGTATCGTATACGTACATTTATATCCAATACATTTCCGTCTAAATCTTGTTTTTCCGGGGCTAATAAAATAATCTGGGGTACATCCCCGCACAATTTTCAAGTAAAGCCATTTTCTGTCTTCAACTTTGAGACTTGGCGCACCAGGAACAGAGTAATTTATCAGACTGAGCTTAATAGCAGCTGAAAGAGCGATTTTTGTTTGTAGAAATAGAAATAAGAGCAAATGATATGGCCAAAGATCACAGATGGCTGTATACTCTGCGGATAAGAACGCATCAATTCTATCCCAATCAATTCTTGAATGGTTGGTTGGTCTGTAACAGGTCTGGTTTTTGCGTCGAGAAAAGTCTGAGGCACATGTGAGCGCCGACTATTCCATAGACAAGATATAATAATTTAATTGAAGCATTTATGAAGCATTTATGAAGCATTTATGAAGCATTTATGAAGCATTTATGAAGCATTTATGAAGCATTTATGAAGCATTTATGAAGCATTTATGTTGTCGACATGGTATTGTCGTACAAAAGTCTTTTAAATGCAAATACGATTATACTATTATACAGATTTATTTATGCATATTTTCCTCGCGCGCACAACAGTTTTGTATACGTTGAGCTCTAAAACCTGAAGCCAGTACGGTTAGGCAATTGCGACCAACCCCATTTCTACTTTAAACTAATATTAATCATGCCCGGAGGTCCGCAAAATGCTGTGCGTCATGATTTGCCGGAACCGCGGGCATAACCTCAATGATACGCTGAAACCCGTAGAGCTCGTCTTTCTTGAGGACGAGTATTTGCTGGGATTGCATAACGTATCCCTTTACATACCCCTGGTCAATGAGATTGGTGCATACGCACTCAATATCGTCCATATCCAGAGCAATTTCCGAATCAAGGACCTGTGAGCCCGGCTCGACCCTTGCAACGCTCCAATTATATGCATCTAACAATTTTGCTCCTTCGACATAAGTAGTCCGGTGCGTCGGCTGGTATGTTGCCAAAAACCTGAAGTAGTCAGCATATTACGTACGCGTCAAGACAATAAAGAGAAAATCCTTCATCTAATGCTAAAACGCAAAATGTACCGAAATAAAAATACAAAAGAAAATACAAAAAAATACAAAAACAAAACAAAAACAAAAGCTAAACAAAAAAACCCAAACAAAAAAACTTACGCTTTCCGGAACAAGTTACGAAAGATGATCATATCGACGCGATCAGCGAGTAGTAGATACGTTCCATTACGCACGTACCATTGCATACGATGTTTGTTGTGCAGAGCGTTTCGAAACGACATAAAATCGCCTCTTCGTACAGCCGTGACCAGTGGGCTATAAGCGTCGTGCAGATTAAAAGACAAAAGGAGGTTCTGTGTCGGCGCGATTCCAAGAACAAGGCTGCAGGGTATGAGGTAGAGGAGAATTTTCCTACACGCTTAGAAAGAGGGCACGTATATTAGAGAGTAAGCATACCGGCGGTGTGAATAGTCCTGCTTGTGGCAGTTATTAAAAGCGTAAAGCAGATGTGAGCGGGCGCGGTGAACAAAGCATTGCGTCATAAAGTAGCGGCCAAGGTAGTAGCGGTAAGCAACACGCTCAGCAGCGCTAAACTGCTCAAATTCAACATTAGTGTTTGAAAACAGGTTCTGGTCAACAGTGGCACAAAGTCGCAGCTGGCCAAGGGCAAACGCAAGTTTGAACAAAGCGTTGGCTACACTGACAGCGCACAATCGCTTAGGCACCCCCACTGGCGCACGCTCACTTAGTACAATATTAAACAATCGGAACAGAGTCCGCGAAGCCTGTTTGACCCTGTCTTTGCCATAGAGCCCAAACTGCGCATCAAGGCTCACTGCAAACGACGCAAAGTCTCGAGATACCGCTCGCACTACGGGTACCATCCACCCCGACGACGGTGCGCTGAACAGTGTAGTAAGAGCGCTGGAGTAAGCAAGCGTCAAAGAATACGGGGATGGCAATATAATAGGGGCAAATGTACCTAACGGCAGAGTCAAAGGCAGTAAAATCCGTGTCTGATTTTACGTACTCGTACAAATGCTGAACAAAGTTTACGGCCGCTGTTCCATAGCGCGCTAGCACGGCAGAAATTCTGCCACCGTCTACCTGGCTCGCCTGCCTCTGTCAGATGAAGCTTGAAATGGTGGCGTTTCTTACAGCGCTGCGCAGTACATTAAACTCATGACTGCCCCGGCGACACGTTAGCAAGGCAGCCAAACGCGTACCGTCCTGAGCGGCGAATGCAGAGCTCAATTGCTCTAAATGGCGCGCCGCCATCAAAGGGCAATTGTGCAATTGTAGTATATATATACAAGCGCTCTGCAAATATCTCGCTTTCTATAAAAAATACGAAACAAGTACGAATAGCCAGACAACAAATACGATTAAATACAATTAAATACAATTAAACAATTAAATTCAATTAAATTCAAATAAACAATTAAATACAATTAAACAATTAAATTCAAATAAATTCAAATAAACAATTAAATACAATTAAACAATTAAACAATTAAATTCAAATAAACACAAATAAACGCAAATAAATACAAAATTCCCATTTTACGGAATATTATAACCCACCACGCTCGATATGCTCAAGGCGGCTGTTTTGCTGTTTGCGACGGCCGCATCGGCCCTATATATTCCCGGAATCGCTCCTCACGATTACGGCGCGGGCGATGTCGTTCCTCTCACCGTCAATGTGCTGGAGCCAGAGCTGTCTGCCTCACAGTCGCATGGAATGAGTGTAGTAGCGTACAACTGTATGGAACGCGTTTCGACGCCACTACCCTCCACTGGCAAAGCTAACGCGTCCAGATTATCACCCGCAGCTCCATTTTTGCAGTGAGGAAAAGCCTAAATCTCAGTCGGAGAGTATCGGCAGTATTCTCTTTGGAGATCGTATTATGAGCTCTCCGTTCCGACTGCGGCTAATGCAAAACGAGTCGTGTCAGGTGCTGTGCAGTGTAAATGTGCCCACTGAAGACGGTAAATTTATAAAAGAACTGATCTCTCAAAACTATGCGGTTAATTGGCTCGTGGACGGTCTGCCGGTTGCCTCACCGTACAGCTCAAATGACGGAAGCAGTGGCGGTGGCACGGGCTCCTTCTCGTCAGGATTCCCTCTCGGCAATTACGACGCGGAAAAGGACGCTGCGTATATAAACAATCACTACGATATTGTTGTAGAGTACCACGCTATAAGCGCGACACGCTACCGAATCGTGGGCGCTACCGTGTTTGCCACTTCCGCGGCTGTTGACCTTTCACTCGAAGGTGAGAGCGAGTGCCGACTGGGCTCTCCCGTGCAAATCTACACAGACAACGAGTCTCGGTACAAGTTTGCTTACAGCGTTACTTGGGTTCCTTCAGACAAGGTCTGGGCAACACGGTGGGACAAGTACCTGCACGTCTACGATCCCCGTATTCACTGGCTTGCGCTTATAAACGCCACCTTAATTGTCGCGTTTCTCACCGCCATGGTGGGCGGTGTCCTGTACCGCGCACTCAACAACGATATTGCTCGCTATAACGCCAACGACTTGGACCAGGAAGACGTTCAAGAGGATTCCGGCTGGAAGCTTGTGCATGGTGATGTCTTCAGACCCCCGCATCACCGGCTTTTGCTTTGTGTTCTCGTTGGCAGTGGAACACAGCTGTTTTGTATGGCTGGGACCACCCTTGTGTTCTCCCTGTTTGGGTTCTTGAGTCCAAGCAACCGTGGCAGTTTGGCTACTGCTGGCCTTTTGTTTTACCTGTTTTTTGGAGCTCCCAGTGGCTACGTTTCAGCGCGGCTGTATAAAACGTTGGGTGGCGAAAATTGGAAGAAGAACGTTTTGTTTACGCCTACTTTTGTGCCGGGAATAGTCTTTACCGTGTTTTTCTTACTCAACTTATTCCTCGTTATTGCCCGTAGTAGTGGAGCTGTGCCGTTGACGACAATGATTATCATTGTCGCGCTTTGGTTCCTCATTTCCCTACCCCTTAGCTTGATTGGATCATACTTTGGGTTCAAGGCGTCATCGTGGCAGGCACCCGTCCGTACCAATCAGATTCCACGACAGATTCCGGATCAGGTGTTTTACCTTAGGGACACGCCCAGCATCCTGTTTGCCGGAATTTTGCCATTTGGTGCTATTTTTGTGGAGCTGTACTTTATCATGAACAGCATCTGGTTCAGCCGTATTTATTACATGTTTGGGTTTTTGTTCCTTTGCTATGGAATAATGGTGAGTGGTTACTGAATATCTTCTTTTTTTTGGACTACTTATTGTTTTCTCTTCACTTGCGTGTATTCTGTTCTATTCCAAGTGTTAATCAGACTAATTCTAGATCACTACATGCGCTACAGTAACTATTCTGATGGCGTACTTCCAGCTGTGTTCGGAAAATTACCACTGGTACGTGTGCCCTTGTAATTATCGAATTATTAACCCTGTTATAGGTGGTGGAGGTCCTTTTTCACTGCAGGCGCATGCGCCCTCTACATACTACTCAATTCCTTTGTTTACTGGATAACAAAGATGAAACTCGGAAATTTCACGAGCAACGTCCTCTACCTCGGCTACAGCCTGCTTCTCTCATTCTTGGCCTTTGTTTTAACGGGAACAGTAGGCTTTGTATCGACGTACTTTTTCGTCCATAAAATCTATCGCTCAATCAAAGTGGATTAGCGGTAGGTCGTGTGAGTTGGGGCTTTTCAAACGTGAAAACTCGATCGATATTGAATTGTCGTCAAATTGGATCAGGAGATAAAAGATGGGAAACGTTCTAGATGAGGCCCATTTTCTGTTGAGACGTAAAAAGGCTAGTTATCTTGAAAATTTCAGAATTAGAAGCTACTAATCAAACCAAACTGTATTGTTATATGGCCGTTGATTACTATTTCACCAAACTGATTGCTAAAATCTTGCCAGCACAGCGTAAAACTTTTACATTGAAAGCCTTTGGTAAACCTGTATAAGCCAAACTACTATTATAAATAAAAATATCGCAATTCAACGCCCACATGTATTACTTGACCCCAATCCAATGCTATGCTTCCCAAGACTTTTCTACCGTCTGCTTGACCCGACGCACGTACTCTTTGCGATTGTCATTATGAAGATTCGCCGCCTCTGCATTAGCAGGTGACGCATTGTTTGGATCGTTGAGGAGACTAGAGCCATTATTAGTGTATTCCTTGCCAAAGGTTTGTCTGTTGCTTGCAATTTTGTTTATAATCTGATAGCAAGAGATATTTACTTTGCTTGCATCTTTATTTTTCTGACTCTTCTAACTCTTGTGTTTCTTGTATTTCTTCCGTTTCTTGTGCTTCGTATTCTTTAAATTCTAATTATGTAGATTTATCCAATCCGCTTACCTCTGAACCGAGGTTAGTATTGCAGCCACATCGTAAGTAGGGCTCCAACGGTTCTGCAGAATATCCAAGCAAAGCTCTCCGCTCGCATAAACGTTCGGATGAAACTAACGTGTGAGCATAACACTGTCAGCAGTTGTATACCATCTCTGAAATAAACTTCACTTGTGGAGGTTTGTTCGGGTACTGTTCATCAAAGACCATTGTCAATCGGAAAGTGCCATCTTCAAACGGAGTATCCGCGGGACCAATAATAACGGCATTCCTGAAGGCATTAGCACCCGCAAAAAACCATCACACGGCCAGCTTACCAGACCATAACATTATCCGCCACTGGCGACGCTGAGACACCGGCCGGAGGATCTTGCTGCATTCGCTGAAACCCGTTAATGCCGTCTTGCAGGGAAAACAAATAATAATAAAACGTCTTTAACGCTCCGCTCTAATCATCATACTTTAAGGTCTCTCATCAGCCGCTTCTTGGCGGCCGTCGACATCGTGAGAGCGGTCAGCGGCACAAGTGACTACACTACCGACAAGGTGCTCGTAGGGCGAAGCACACGATACGGGATATGTATAGAGCCAGATCTTATGCCAATCATTATTAATAAAAAATGTTATTTTCTGAATAATAAATGCATTACCGTGCATTATACTGGTCCCGTGTGCGCAATGTGTTAGGGTTAGTTAGGGTTAAAGTATTCAGACGAATAATGAGTATTAATTAATATATTAACGCGCAGCTTTGCCGTGCAGGCAACGCGCCTGGCACTCTTGTTTATGCATGGGATGTCGCCATAGGTATTGTTTTTCGGTCGTCGTCGGCAACGGTTGTGCCATTAAATGATTCATGGGTAAATACAGAGACGAATTTAGTGCTGGCTGCTATAAGCAAAATAAAGCAAAAGGCCTACAAATTCCACGTCCATAGATCAATCATGCAAAGTCCCATATTTCCTTCCGATATTCATTATCTAAATGCTAATGCTCTGTATCCTCTATAACCCGTCTATTGTCTCGAGAACGGCCCTAAAAGTTCAAGAGCGTCTCTGGAAAAACCAGCCTGCTTTCGCATCTCTGTACACGCAATTAGTACTCTCCGCATTGCATGCCGCTTACCTGTCCCCACTATCATCAAGCCCCGAATCCTGGGCCCCTCCGCCACGTAATGGCTTAGCGATCCGCGAGCCTGAAAGGTTTAATGCACTAGTAGTAGTGGCGAGACGATTCACTGTATGGTTAATATATGAAAGTTATTAGATTTTATAAATAGATGTAGCGTGTCCTTACCTCTAGCCTGTTCCAGGCGTTCACGGACCGCCTGCAATTGTGATTCAAAGCGGGTGTTTTGCTGTGCAACTTTATCCTGTGCCTCTTGCAGAAGCGATTCCAAATGCTCAATGCGTTCGTTCCTCGCTGTTAATTTGCGATTGGCGATAGCAACGTCCTTTTTCAAAACAGAATTTTGCTCTACTAAACGTTTCTGCACACCAGTGAGCTGTTCCAGATTGCGTTCAAGAAAAGCCATCTTTTTCTGTTGCCCCGCATTGTTATTGCCTCTCAAAACGTTGTTGTACTGCTCTCTGGTTTCATCCAGACTCATTTCGAGCTCAACAATACGCTCACACCTGGTTTGAAGATCAACCATAAGCTTCGACTTCATTTTATCAAATTCCTGGATCTGTTTTTGTGCTAATTGTGAGCCCTCTGATCCGTCAGAGGCATTCGTACCGCTAATTACGCTTGATGGGGCTCTCATTAGTGCTTGCGTCTTTTCGTCCAGCTCTTTTCTTAGCTTTTGTAGTTGCTCGTCTTTCTCTTCTAGCCGGCGGGCATAAAGCGATTCGTACTCTCTTGCAACTTGCTCCTGCCCAGCGTCCAATAATTGGGAATGTAAATTATCCCCATATTTCGACTCTGACTTGTTCAACTCGTTTTCGAGTCGTGCTTTAGTTTGCTCGAATTGGGAAATATCTTCGTACTGTAACTTTAGTGATTCTGTTGCTCGCTTTAATGCGTCTTCGGTTCTGTTCAAGTTGGAGCGAATCTCGTTTAAATCTGCAGGAGAAGGAGGCTGCTCCGAGCTGCTTAACTTATCAATAAGCTGGTGGATTTCCATTAAGGAGCTGTCATCTTGCTCAAAGGTAGACATGAGTACTTTTATCTTTTCGGACTTGCGCTGTTCTTTATCTTCTGCCGTTGAATCCACAAAACCCATACGAAGCTTCAATATGTTTTCTCGAAGCCCATCTAATTCCTTGTTCAAATCTCTATTGCTATCCTTCAGAGTGTCAATCATTATTTGAGCTTCTTCGCCCTCAAATGTAGTCTTCTCTAGCTGTCGCCTGAGTTCATTGTACTCGGTGTTTAAGGATTCAAAGGATTTGACCACCTCAGAATCATGAGCCTTCAGAGTATTAAGTTCTGAGGTCAGTAGGTTTATCTGTTTCTCCTGCTCCAGCAATTGCGATTCTTTCTCTGAAATCTGATCCTGCAATTCGTTCTCGCGTTTTAGAAACTCTTCTCTTTCATCCTGATCCATATTAGACGGTGCTGGTGTCGTTGCTCGTGCCGGTTGCACCAAAGTCAGGGCAGACTTTGAGCGGCTTTTCTTGTCTAACAAATTGACCCACTCGGACTGGTCTACTGTTCTTCCAGAATGCCATATCGAGAGCTCACCTTCTAGCCGCTCGTTGCACTCCTCCATGGCCATAAGAGAATCCTTGAGCGATCGAAGTTGAGCCTTGAGCTCAACTGGCGAAAGTTCAGCATTAATTTTCGCTTTATTCTTGATCGTTTTAGCCCGAGTGCCAAAGCGAAGAGTCGATAGTGTCTCTGTATCATTGTAACTGCAAGGCGAGCAGTTAATAATAAGAGTCGTTCTCGAGTTTCCGCCCAAGGACTCTTGCAGAATCCTCGTCAGTTTAGAGTCCCGGTAGGGAACATGTGTAGAACGGTTATCAGTTAAAGCATTTATTACCATTCCCAATGCTGACAGAGACTTGTTTATTTTTTTGGCCTCTTCCAAAGTTTGACCACTGGCTCCGGTTTTCCCTACTTTTTCCGACCCTGCAAGATCTACCAGAAATAGCTGCCCGCTCTTGGAGCCTCCGGTCTCAACGTTCTTTTGTGTTATCGTAACTACAAAGATTGAATGTGACCTTGAAGACTCTGTGTTCATATTCGTCGATGCAACAGCGCGTGCTTGGCTACCACGTCGCATTACTTGCAAAACTTCCTGTACAGAAGACACATAAATCTCAAGTAAACCCTTAACGTATACGCCACGCGACTTTTCTTCGTGAACGGGAAGATTGTCATTCATAGGGTTAAGCAAATCACGGATGCGTTCCATGTAAATCTCCATAAATGACACTTTAACCGTGTATTCGATATTCGCAGGAGAGGCCATAATGCTTTGAAATACCTGCTCAATAATCCGTGGAATTACACCTTTGCTTTGTGTGTCTTCTATGTCCGCCCCCTGTCGAGATTAGTGGTGGCTGGGCGTTGATCATTTGTAATTGGCAATACCATCATCGTATACGTTTTGCCAGAGCCAGTTTGGCCGTACGCAAAAACGGTACCGTTGTAGCCATTGAGCACGTCTAATGAGTTTAAGCATATAAGGAGAAATAAAATTTTCTTACCGTCAACCGTCGGCTTTATACTATAGTCAAAGATATCTGTCTGCCGTGACGAAGTTCCAAACACGCGGTCAAACGTAAACTCTCCATTAAACTCCCGCGCCTGCTGAATCAGTATTGAATTCTGTCTACTTTTTTTTTATTACGTTTAGTTTGAGGCTGTCTGGCAAAGTGAAGCTGACGATACTATCGCCGCCTTCTCTGAGCTCAATTGCATTCGGTGGTCTAAACCGGCAAACAACCTTGATCGTGTTGGAGCTCGAATTCAAGCTCATTACGGGCGGTTTTAACTAGCAATATAGAGCTGAACCGCAAATAAAGCGTGACTGCCAACTGCCAAAATCCAAGTCCAGCGATCATAGACTTGCCGCTCACGGTTTTCAAATACTTTGATCCACCGCCAGCATCGTCATGTGACGCGCTACTTTTAATGTTTATTATCAATCAGCCTTTCTCCTCTTTGTTTATTGCAAGTAAGCTTAATGTCGTTCGCTGTATTTACTTTTATATAATTTACATTATCATCTAACGCACGCAGAGCTCTTTTTTTAGCCAATATTATTCATTTATTCATCCATACAAACATTAGAAATTATTATCAGCCATAATGAAAAACAAATTTGAAGTTAGCTATCGCAGCCGTATTGTCACACTCCCGAATTTACAAGTAATCTCAAAATGCTATTTGGCCTCTTTCCGGTTTTTGTGTGGGGGGTTGCGGCAAACTGTACGCTGCAAATTGCGAAACGAGGAAGCTGACGCTGATCAAAGTGGTGGGTGCAAGTCTCCGCGTTCAATTGTTTTTCATTTTTGTTTTACAGTGCTCAAAGGAAGATCGTACGAGCCGCAAGCGTATATTTCTCAATTTTCGGAAATGGCCTTTATCCTTCAATATATCCAGCTCTTGCAACGTTGACCTGAATGCTAATGTGAAAAGGGCTCGTTCACTGCGTCAAATGAAGCTTTTACGGCGTAACCTCGAGCGCGATGGCTCAGGCACAATCAGCATGATCCCTGAAGAGCCAGAAGACATGTGGCACTTGTACAACATTGTACAAAAAGGCGACCAAGTAACGGCGAGCACGTTAAGACGTGTTCAGACTGAGTCGGCTACAGGGTCAACTTCGTCAGAACGCGTGCGTGTGACACTTTGTATTTCAGTGGAAAAATTCGATTTTGATACGGGTCAATTCGAGCTACATTTGGGTGGTAAAGTGGTCAATGAAAACAAATGGGTCAAGCTCGGTGCTTACCACACTCTGGATGTCCAGTTGAATACACAAGTTTCCCTGGCTAAACCTGAATGGGACTCTTATGCACTAGGATGTGTAAAAAATGCTTGTGACGCTTCTTCCCGGGCTGAAATAGGGGCTGTAGTGCTTCAAGAAGGCCTAGCAAATGTTTGCCTAGTTACAGAGTACATGACTCTCTTACAACTTCGGATAGAAGCAAACGTGCCCCGAAAGCAAAAGGGGCAAACAACGGCTCATGATAAGGGTCTGACACGGTTTTTTGAGCAAGTTTTCCAAGCAATGCTGGCCAAATTCGATTTTAACAGGCTCAAGGTCGTTCTAATTGCCTCGCCTGGGTTTACAAATAGTGAATTGCAACGATTCATTTTTGAAAAGGCTACGCGCACTGAAAGTTTGAGCTGGCTCATTAAACAAAAGTCCAAGATTGTACTAGCACATTGTTCAACAGGCCACATTCATTCACTGAACGAAGCGCTGAAGAGTCCCGCTGTACAGGCTACGCTAGCCGACACAAAGTACGCAAAGGAAGTGCAAGTGCTTGACGATTTCTACCGGATGATGAACACGGATGAAGAGCGGGCATGGTATGGACCAGTGCCCGTACTCAAAGCAGCTGAACATGGAGCTATCGCGTCGTTGCTCCTGACGGATTCTCTTTTTCGCAGTCAGGATATTGCAACAAGGGCCAAATACGTACAATTGGCAGACCAAGTTCGACAGAACGGTGGTAATGTCCATATTTTTTCCAGCCTTCATGAAAGTGGTAAACAACTGGATCAAATATCTGGCATTGCAGCAATCTTGAGCTACCCCTTAGCCGATCTTGACGAGGACCTTGCTTGAAGTACCTCTTTCCGATATTTTTTTATTTATTATTGTGAGCTTCGAGTAAGCGCACGCTGAATCGTGTGTTTTAGATACCATTTTGATATGCTAGTGTGGATATGATAGTGTGTGATACGTTGGATGTACGTTGATCGATTCGCCTGAGCGGGCAAAGTACGAATTAGTAGTGATACCTTTGATTAATTGAGTCGCATAATGTAATCAGGCGCTTGCACTTTGAAACTGCTTTAGAAGTGTTGGTTGCAAAATGCAAATAATTGCCTCAGACTTTGGTTCAATTTCAATTTCTGACATCATTTTTGATCTTGGAGACAATCGTGTTTTCAGACCAGAGTCACAAAAACGGGACTGCAATCTCAAAAGGAACCAAATCCAACGCTAAATAGTAATTTATATTATGCTGTATATCACAGAAACATGACTAGCAAGTAAAGCCTGTTACTTGTTTTGGCAGAATAGGCACGAAAACGTGCCCAGCTAATATAATCTGACCAATAATAATGCAGCATCGTGTCCCCTATATGACCCAAACAGGCTAATCGAAACGAAAACAGGATCGCCCTTGGTACGTTTTCGAGCCCAGGTCCTACTTTGGTAATCGAAGTTGAGGCATTTGAATGCTTTTGTGCTCGCTGTTAAATTGAGGCCCTTTCCTGAGGGTATAAAGCAAGGCGCTTTCGCACTCTTGAATCTTCATCTTCCAAGATCCCGAGGACCGGACCACCCCCCCTCTTTGCTGGGCCCTGCTCCACTCAGGGATAACATCCTGGACTGAGGGTAGAGGCTAGTATTCCGCTTGGTGGAATGTTCATAACCAGGGGAAGGCTGCTGTCTCGTATGGGATTTGTGAGGTTATTTGTGGATCTTCTTGCAATATCTTGGGGCAGTGGCCCCCTCCTCTGGGACTGCATGCTTCAGGCCCGGACCATATTCCGCTCAATTTTATTGGGGACAGGGGCTAGTTTTCCGCTGAAGGATGTTGGTGGCAGATTGAAGTTTGAGAGGTGAGTTCGACGGACTATTGGGACACGATTTTCCTTGACCCACTGTCTTTTCCATATCTGCTGTGTCCGGCATAACCCTTGTTTCAACTTCGCAGCGATAATGGCTCGCTTGGAAGCTCTCAAACCTGGTGGTTATGCTGTCATGGTGGTGAGTGCTATGGACTGTTCAGCGTCTTGGTGGGACACCGCCTACTTAGTACTTCAGGCAGGACTCTATCGCTTGTGGCCCCCTGGCTTTCTCCAATGGCTATTACACGTTCGTGTTTTGGACAAGTACAGTGCTGCATGGTCTCCATTAGTTGCCAGTCATCATTTTCGATTTTGACAATCGACAAAGCCGACATTCCTCCTAATGGTTCATGGTGCCATCAAGTTCATCATGGACCAGTAGAAGGTTTGCCGGCACATTGCCATTGTCTAACTTTGTTCAACAATTTGATTTGGAATTAAGGGAATTCAGGGGCTTTTTATTGTTTTAAAAACGACTTATCAGGTACTCGTTACAAAGATTTCACTTCATTGATTTGCTATTCTACTTCGTTCATATTGATTCATAATACACGCTAACACTGCTAATTTGGACGGCGACAATGTTCACACAGGGTCAATTGAATAGATCTATTGTGAGTTCTAGCAGACATGAAAATTACACAGAGGCGTTATGCAGTAGCGATAACGGAAGAAACGACTGCCGCAGCACTGACGCCAGAGGAGACGCTAAAAGTACGGCTAATGGCGTGAGATACGCCTGCACAACAATTTCCTTTACAGGACGTTCGAATTTACGGATATCCATGGCCGCACGAATAGCCGTGGCGAAAAACTAGATGTCAATCCATCGGTGTTGAATACGGCTACCCGGAAATCACAAAACACTTCGTCGAGCCCGAGGCGCAAAAGGGTTTGCACAATAGCAGCAGATCCAGCAATGCCCGTATAGTGCCGTTGCTCCGGCAAAGATAGATCATTGACGTCAATACATCATGTTCTTTTAGCAGTATTAGCATTGTAGAAGAACACGTTAATAGCATAGACATGTTATGCTAAAGAATCATAAATGACGCAAAACGCAACCCAAACATAATTGAAAAATAAGAGACCCTACCACTGTGATCGAATGCAGAGACAAATGTGAAAGCAGTGCCATAAAATACCATAATTCGCCCCACATCTGCGGGATATAAGCAAAGAACTCGCATTTGCTCGTATTTTCCGTGGACGTTGAAACGAGAAATTTGCGTAGCACCATCAAATAGCTGCCATACTTTACAATCAAGCTTGAACTTCCATACCAGGTCAATGACGTAGCCCTTAAGCAATCGCCACAGGCGTGCGAACGCGACACGACCATTTAGCGCCCGCCTGCTCGCGTAGCAGTTTGGAATAAGAGAACCTGGAAATACGACGGCAGGCTGATGATGGTTAGATATTGACTAAAATTGAAGAGATTTTTGTATATTTGAAATATGATAAACTGAGGCTTAAAAGTCAAAGATTCATATGCAATACCGCGTAAAAGACTCGGGCCCTGAATGATGCTGCCAGGTCCACAGCCAAAGGAGCCAATGCCAAAGGTAAAAGAGGCTACAAAAAAGTATATGTGTAGCCCAAAATTTGTGAGAGGCCTTTCAGCGCTGTGCTCTTCAGCGAGTACATAGCCGTAATCAATTTCTGTATTCACCGTATCGACCCGGTTCCTAGTAAAGCATGAATCGTGGCCGTAATCGTAGCGTCCACCCACGCATGTAAGCGCAAATTGCTCCAAGAGAAAGGTATGGGTCCAGTACCTTGGCCTGAGTCCAATAGCAATGACGACTGCTTGCCTTCACCTTGATGAGACACGAGTCGTCATGTTTCGGCAGCGAGACGCTGGTCCATTGACTCCATACAATAAACACGTTTTATCTATTCAATTCTGTAAGTGCGCAACCTACCATACTTTAAGGGCACAAAATGAACAGCCGTATTTGATATGCTTACAGCACTGTACCACCTCCATACCAGCAAGCACCATAAATTACGTGAACGTCGTCTGGGTGGACAACCCACTCGCTGCCGCAGCCCTCTTCACAAGCAATTAAATCGTCAAAAAACTGTGCCGGTAAGTCAGTGCATTCTCTAGTATAGCGAATTATAGTACAGTGAGCAGACAGAGTAGTGTATCGCATCACTGGAGCAAGTTGCCGTTGCAGACAGGCATTGAACAAGTCGTAGCGTGCTAGTAAATGATTATATTCTGTCAGAGAAGTCTTGTCAATCCTCTTGTGTGCACTATCTTCCTTATTCTGTATTTCTCCAGGAATCCAGGTAACAGCCATAGCCTCCTTGTCCAGCATAATTTTTGGCTTGACCAGCTTGAAAGCCCCTTTGATTTTAATCTCGTCCAGGTGTGGCTTCAATTGTGCAGCCAGACGCTCTATCTCTTCTGGTGCAGCTCCTGATTTCAGGTCCATTAGTGTAACATGCAAGTCCTGTGGACGAGTAGCAAAGACAGCGCCAGTAATCCCATAATCTTGAAATACACGGCAAACTGCTTGCTGCACACGCACCAATTGCTCCAGTATAGCGGTCGGACGGGCAATAAATATAAGCGAGTGCCTGGTATCTTTAATTTCTGGGTTGCTCAGCAATTGCGATAGCATTGGATCGGCATTTAATTTGCGCGTTTGCTTCAGCAGTGCCAGCTGCTGTGCTCTGCGTTTGCTGCGCGCACATTCGTAAGCATTTGCCACATCGTCTCTGTGCAAGCGAACCAATTCGTCCATCGGTTATGTGTGGGATGCTCGTGTGCAATTATTTATGTATACTATGCCCGCAGTATATTATATACATTTTTATACTGCTTGAATAAATTAAATGAAGGTCCATTAGTCACGATAGGAGTCGCTAGATAACGAGCGAGCGATATCAGTCGGCCAGGGTTTAGGGTTTGTGGATAAGAACAGCATATGGCAATTGAACCCAGCCTTGACGCATTTCAGACATTAAGTTGTATGGCCTTCAATGACCGAAAATCGTCACATTAGTGCCATGCAGACGTGTATAAACGTGGAGTGGAGGTTGTGGCTTTTCTCCTAAAGATGCCAAGACCTACGAGTACTGTGCAGAGTAAAAAATAATGGTTATTGTATATCTAAATATGCAAAACGCATGCACTGCAAGAAATATTTGCCAGCTCTGTAACATTTGGTGTTTTACGAACCAGACAGAGTCTTCGCCTTACGCGATATAATGATACTCAATATAAAATTTCCATTATTTGCATTCGCCATTGTTTGTATTTGCCATTATTTTTATCTGCCATATAGTCTACTCTACAAAGCTTTTTAGCCTTATAGCGAACGCGGCCCGCTTAGACAAAGCGTACGCGGTAGCAGTAATATTTCTTGAATTTCATTTCAATCTGACTTGACGTGTCTCACCGGTCCAGGAGAATGGGCAGGGAATAAGGCTACCGTACTAAAGTAATCAGCCACTATATACTGCAAGTAACATTGGTGCCAGCAATTGGCATGATACGAAGCCCGAAACGCTGCATTGTAATCGGCTCGCCTTAAGCGTCTAACAAGAATAGCCATTTTCCTTTAAACCGCTGACCCTTTCCCGCACCTTGTCAAAGAGGTCATTGACGGAAGTGGCTGCCGTTCTGCGAGTATAAACAATGGGCAAACAGCAATCCAAGCTGAGCCACGATGAGTTGGCAGAGCTGCAGCGATGTACAAAGTGTAAGATATCTCCTCAACATTGGCGTTGTACTAATGTACAGTTGAAAAAAAGGAATTACAGCAATGGTAATGTTGCGGATAAAAGGGGTTAGCACTTGAATTAACACATTTTGCAGGTACAAGGGCTTTTTAAAAGACTGTCCATCTGGGAATTTAAACAAGCAAGAGTTTCAAAAAATTTACAAACAGTTTTTCCCCTTTGGCGATCCATCCGCTTTTGCAGACTATGTCTTCAATGTTTTCGATAACGACAAGAACGGTACAATCGATTTCAAGGAATTTATTTGCGCCTTGAGCGTAACAAGCCGAGGCCGCTTGGAAGAAAAACTAGTTTGGGCATTTCAGCTCTACGACATCGACAACGATGGGCAAATTACGTACTCTGAAATGCTAAGTATCGTGGAAGCAATTTACAAAATGGTCGGCTCTATGGTGAAGCTGCCACCGGACGAGGATACACCGGAAAAGGTAATGGTTGTCTGCTCTGACGCATTGCTAATTTTTCCACAGAGGGTACGCAAAATATTCACAATGATGGACAAGGACAAGGATGGCACACTTACATTGGAAGAGTTCAAGGAAGGCTCTAAAAAGGATCCAACTATCGTGCAAGCATTGAGCTTATACGACGGGCTTGTTTAGTATGCTTCCGCAAATCCAAGATTTGATCTGTGCTATAAGAATATGAGGATATGAGAAGGGAAATACACATGGGACACGGCAATGGAGAGAGATGATTCAATTCACTGTAGATTGGGAGAAGAGCATATATGGTGGGTGTAGTAAGGCCCTTCTTTTTGTATGTATTTGAAGGAATTAATGTATGTTGAAATATGTCAAAACTAGCCCACTATTTAGCAATCGCCCACTGTCCTAGACTTTAGCTAGAAAGTCGGCTAACTCGCGATAGCCTTCCGCAAAACGTTTCTGATGAGTCTCGTTGTTGGGGTCGCTGCGTGCACCCATAAACCCGTGCAATACATCACCATAAGTATGTACGTAGCTCTCCTTGCCATATTCTCCGGCCTTCAAGCTCTTTTCAAACTTTTCAATCTCATCTGTTGGCTCGTCCTTTGATGGCATCAACAGCATTGGGCAACCCAGAGTCTTGGCATCTGCCGCATCGAGCATACTATTTTGCTCAGTAAATTATAGAATTAATTGGGGAAAACTTACGCTGGATGGACAACAACGGCACGTGTAAAAATGGTACCTTTCTGAGCAGCAAGCGAGACGACTTTCCCACCCCAGCACAGACCGTAGACTCCGAGGCGAGCTTGTGGGTGCAGCTTTTTCACGGCTACCATTATATTGTTCATTGCACCCTCTGACTTTTTCCAATCTGCAGGTCCGGCAAAGAACTCACCCAGCCTCTTTTGCTTTTCTTCAGTGTCAGGGGGAAAGTCTGAAACAGACATCTTCTCCCCATGAAAAAAATCTGGCAGTAGGACCTGGGCATCGTCCAGCGAGGAAACAATATCGGCCCCCTTGAGTACCTGAGGACTGAATCCGAATACGTCAAAAACGCCAATGACGATTCGCTTGGGCTCTTCAGGACCGACTTTGTAAGTCTTGAATCCAGCGACCTCTGTGTATGAGCCCTTTCCCTCGTACGACGAGCTCACGGGTCCGAAATCTGTATTGCAGCAAGAAGACATTGCGTCGGTGTTTAGTCGGCACTAGTTTGTTCCGACCGGAGTGTATTATGTTGGGGCGGAGATTATTATTATATATAGTAGATCTGTTACATAATAGTGACTTCAAACTTACTTGTACGTCATACCGCGAAATCAGTCTCGCTTTTTTCTCATAGAAAACCCTGACTATATGCGAAAGGTCAATTGCCAATGAGTATGGAGATTGAAGCCTGAAGCTTGTGCCCGAGTCTTTGCGCGGGGACAAACAGCCACAAGTGGTACAACGACGCTTTTGTTGACAACGCACCTTGGTTTCATTTTGTACTGGTTTTTAAGATTATTTATTGCGAATCGTTCTGCGTCAGCGTTCATATTGTATGCAGGTGTCGCCGACTTTGATTCTCGCTTTTCCTTTACTTTTCCTTTCAGGCTACCTCACAGCGACATATCATTTCCCGACGCTCATTCTACACGTCTATTTTCAGCTTCTCGAGCATAACGTGGTGGTACGTTTGTTTGCCTATGCTTTCATCCTAATTATTCCCATTGAGCCTGATTTACTCAACGTACAGCCCAAATTGATCGGCATCGCGCTCCTTTTATCTGCCGCGTTTGGCTTGCTCGTGATCGTGCTCTATCGAATATCGACTGCCGAAAAAGCATCTGTAGGTCTTAATTGGAAGCAATTGCTCCGAAAATGTATTTGAAGACTAACTTTGGCCAAGAATCTTCTTTTCTTCGAATCGGTTTCAGCTCGAGAGCAATTGAGGCGCCGGGGTAGCTTTTAGCCTGGTTTCCCCGGTGCCATTCTACAAATTGCTGGATTTTTCAGCCAAAAGTGTTTTCTCTTGAGATTTCTGTTTGGTATTGTCCATGGACAACGTGCCTTCTGAGGGGTGTGTGCATGTATATTATCCAGACAATTATGGCCAAATATCAGAGCTACCCATTGGTGCTGAGATATTGGGGTGGAAAAATGGTCGCAATGAATATGTGGTTGTATATATAACAACAAACGCGGCAACGCTTCTCCAAAGTCACCTTTCTAAAGTACGAACGGCTTTGCAAACGACTTCAGGCGCTGACGTTGAAGAGTCCAGTCGCTCAATTCTCAAGCGTCTAAGGATCATTGGATGTGTGGCAAACAGTCAGCATGATCGATACCCCCACGATGGGTCTAAGCAACACGAGATTATCCTTTTGCGTGACCTATCAAAACGCTGGGAACCAGTTTTTGATACTGTTTCTGAGAATAACAACGAGAAATTAGCTTTTCTCATCGTCACATATAGGCCACCGAGGCTTCAACAAATGCAATTTTTATCCGTAAAGCCAATGAAACTGGATCTTGCCTCAGAGCAGGCTCATATGCTTTCGTATGATAGTCTCGAGCAGCAGCAGCACACACAGCTACTCGTCGAGAAAGTTCGTTATCATGTATCTGAAAAATCACGCATATTATACAGCAAAGCTCCTAAGTATACAGCAATGCTCTTGGAGCAATTGAATCATGTGTATCTGCTCTATTTTGATCTTGGACAGCTTGAATACTGCGATCAGGGGCAAACGTTTTTCTATGGCCAGTTCACTGTTTTTGATCGAGTATTGCAGAAAATTGCTCGCGTGTACATGTTTATATTGGGAATAGTTTTCGTGGCTAGTCGAATTGCTGCCGAAGCGCTATTATGGGTACTAGATGTCCGGCCACCACCTATACCATCAGCACCCAGTTTCAAGTATCTTTTCGCTTCTGCTCAGCAGATTGATATTCGCTTACAACAAAGCTGCTACTGGCCAGTGCAAGGGATGAATGTACAGGCAAAAACTTCCGACCTGTTCACATTACCGACGTATGATCCGTCAGGGTATATTCGATTCTACAATTCCCTTTGGCTGGTAGCTAATGACATCATTATTGGCATGGCACTAGGTACATGGATTTTGGAAAATGTGGATATAGTTGCGTTCAGCTTGAAATGGGCCTGTGAACTGTACACTGTTCAGACAGTTGCGCAATCTCTACGCTGGCTTATGAAATGGCCAGGTGGATTTAAGCTAAATAATGAGCTGGCCATATTTATGGGCGATTTATTTCTGTGGCTTATAAATTTTTGGCAAAATTCCTTGCATTTTTGTGCGCCTCTGTTCCCTTCACTTGTGTGTTTTGTGGGTTACAGTGGATTTGCAGGCGCTTCTTTGACCATTTCCATTGTCTCTGATCTTTTGTCCATTTTTACTTTGCATGTATACATTTTCTACACAACATCTGCCAGGCTCTACAATTGGCAGCTAAATATTTTGATTTCTTTATTCCACCTTTTCCGAGGACGTAAACGCAATGTTTTGCGAAATCGTATCGATTCGTCCGACTATGATTTAGATCAGCTGCTCCTGGGCACAATCATGTTTACCTTATTTGCATTTCTCTTCCCGACAGTCTTGGTATTTTACTTCAACTTTGCTCTCGCACGTATTGCAGTCATTTCCATCAAAATTGTGCTTGATGCTATGCTGGCTTTTCTGAACCATTTCCCCTTATTTGCTATTATGCTACGGATCAAGGACCCCTGTCGATTGCCAGGAGGCATTTCGTACTGGGTGCATACAGCCTCTTCGAGCAAGGATAGCAGCGTAATGGCGAACGGTCATCTTAATGGTGGCCTGCCAAACGATGCACTCGCAAATACAACATTTGTCCGGCTTCATTCGACTCCATTACCGCTGTCTGCTCTCTTTAGACAGTATTTGAAACTTGCACAAAGGCTACGCAAATACTATTTCAGCAAACAGGTAATGCGAGCATTTGCACAGGGTATAATCGTGCCCGCTATACCTCGTGAGCGGCTATACGATCTTCAATATTCTATGCTCCCTTCACATCGAATAACGGTGGAGCAACTATGGCATCTTTTTGTTGCAAGTCCAGAAGCCGTTAATGGCGATATGAGCACAGTGCGTTCAACTGCACGTCGAGCAAATCATGGGTCCAAACGGAAACGTCGATAAGGCTTCCGTTGATAGAATAAAGCAAAGCAATGGGACAAAAAATATCGTAAATTATAATGAAAGCACCGATCATGGGTAATTAATATTAATATTAAAATGAAAATTGAAATGAAACCCCGGCACGGCCAACGGCTTTTAGATGCTTAGAGATTAGATGCTTAGCTTAGATGCCTAAGCTTAAACGCTTAAGTTTAGATGCTTAAGCTAAGACGTTTAGCTTTGATAATTAAAGCCAACATAGTGTCGATACCGATTAGCAATAGTAAAGTATGGCACTCCAACCCCGTGCCTGCAACCCTACTACCTCCCTTGACTGTGTCTCGCCGTATCTCCAAACCGCTCACGGGCCATTTGTTTCAGCATTTCCATAGTTTTCGCTTCCCTTTCTCGCCGTGAGCGCAACCGGCTGTCCTGTTCCTCGTCACGCTGCAGCATTCGCAGCCGGAGCCATTCCTCTCGTTCCCGCTGAGCATTTCGCTGCCGTGCCAGAGCAGCATCGTACCCGTCTTCCTGGCCTGAGCCCATTAGCTGCTGGTCACTTATTTCTGCAAGAGCGTCATGTGCCACCGACTCTTGAGCCCTCGAGACCCGTTCCCTACGCTGCTCCTGTCTGCGCTCCTGTGACCCCGCTGGAGCACGTGCCAACTGCTCTTCCCGCTCCGCCCGGCGCTGACTCCGCTCAGCAGTCCGCCGCTCTGATCTTTCAAGCTCCCTCTGCCTCTGTGTCTCCTGCTGCCGATCTTCAAGGCGCACTTGCCAGTCTCCCGCTGTCGGGGCAGTGGGGCCGGAAATTTTAGGGCCAGAAATTATGGGGCCAGAAATTTTAGGGCTCGTGGCGGCCGGCATCGGCCCGATTTCCTCGTGCTCAGAATCCTCGCCAAGCTCTTTGGCACAATGGCCTCTGCGCCACTCTGACTCGCCAGGACTGCCTTTCGATTGTGGGGCGAGTGCTGTATAGTACTCTTGCGCTAACCGGCCAGAGTTCCACAGGCGGACAAATTTGCGGAAGAGCGCATGCCGCTCCGCCCGCGAAAGCGAGCTCGGCCGCTTCTGAGACCAACGCTCTATTAGCGGCTGAACCGCCTTGTAATCTTGGCCACCTAGTCTTCTCATTTCTCCACGACTTTTGCGACTTGTTAGGGTTATGAATTATTTGGGTTCTTTTTAGGGTTTATCTTTACAAGAACTGTATGTTTTGATTGGTTTACGTATATTCTCTATATCGTCTATATTCCCTATATCGTCTATATTCTCTAAATATTCCAGCGGGATGGTGGGATGGTCCCCGCAAACCCTTTATCCCTTACCAGTCTTTTGGTTACGTCTGCCAATCACCTTCACCGGCTCTTCCTTCTCGAAGAGTGACGGCGCGTCGCAAAAGGCAATGCGTACGTCTGTCGTACAAAAATCCTGTTATGTCGAACAAACGGCGTCGGCACTCGCCGCCGCCGCCGACAGTAAGAGACGAGACTGGCCGGTTAAAATTACAGTGTAATCATCCGGGATGCACTCGGTCGTTCTTGCGTGCAGAGCATCTGACACGGCACAAACTGAATCGTAATTTTTGTGCATTATTTCATTTTATTTATTTTATTTATTTATTTATTCATTTTATTTTATTTTTTGCTTTTCTCTGCTTGCATTGTGCTAATCTGGAGACATCGATTTTGCCTTCTCTTGTGATATTTGTGGGAGACGGTTTTCACGCAATGATCTGCTGCAGAAGCATCTGCTTCGGCACCAGCGCCGAGCGCAGCGAGACGGGTCTGCTTCAGTGCCAGTAAAGCACGAGTTTGTTGAGAGTCACGGGCGGCGGGCGAGTGGGCCGGCTGCTGGTAGTAGCCAGGCGAGCCAGCAGAGGGAGGAGGCAAGGAGCACGATAATAGAGGGGACAGGAGACTCGTTGGGAGAAGGCCAGTCGGCAGTAGGCCAGTCGGCAGTAGGAGCCGGCAAGCCTTTAGGAGCACAGAAGCCTGGGCTTCAGGTGAAGGATAATGTGCCCAATGACCCTACTCGCAATGGTGCTCCTCAAATGGGTGTCTCTGCCACACAAAGTACGCATCCGTCGGCCCATACAAAAATGGACCGTGTACCGGCTCTTCCCGCTGATATTGCCGGGTCTATTGAGGTGGGTGGTGGCTCTCAAAGTCGAACGGAAAATGAGCTAAACAGTCTTATTCTGCAGAGCCCTGCTGATCGAAATTTTGAATTTATGGCCTCCAATTCCTCGCTAAACGGTGCTGGTGGCAATGGCATGGCGCTGTCCACCTCGCCCCAGTCTCAGCCATTGGACTGGATGGGTCCATCGTTTGCTATGCCTGCGGCTGAGGATTTTTTCCAGTCTACCGATATGCTGTTCCCAAGATTCGACTGGCTGTCGCAAGGAAATGGCCTATTTAATGAGGGCCCTAACCAGGATTCTTTGGGAATTATTTTCGAAAGCTCTCCTGAAGTCTCGTCTTCCTTTGGCCGAGCAGACTCGGATGCAGGGTCGAGTGAGCATCAGGGGCCGGTAGCTGCGAATTCAGCAAAGGCAGTTATCCCCTCTTCGAACCTTCAGTACTTTGATATATTCGAAGAAGAAAGGGAGAGCCCTGCTGGAGGGCCACCTGTGCCCGCGCACGTGCCTTCGGAGGCATTGCTTAGTTTGCAGTTTGCTGACCGATTTGAGGTGACTCCACAACTGCATCAGAGGCTAATGGAATTGCTTCCGGCCAAGCTGCACAAGGATCCCAAGCTGGTTACGCCCTACGCGTGCTCTCGGATTATTGACAGTGCTTTTAAATGGATTGAGCTGCTGAATTCGATCTTTCATCGGCCTACGTGTACTATCGCAAAGACGCCTATTCATCTCGTCCTCTCATTCATGTCCTTTGGCTTACTGGCTTCTGGGGATATTACGTCTTTTAGCACTGGCTTGGAGCTTCATTGTATTTGTCGAAAGATGTTGTTTGACGTAAGTCTTGTTTTGAAATGAATTCCTTCTATTATATATTTCCTTATATTATATATTTTATATTTATTCACAAAATTTCAGCCAGAAATATCCGTTCAATCCGTCGACTTGTCATGGCTTCAGGCCATGCTTCTAAACCAACTTGCCGGCACGTTTCTTTGCCGCCGTGTTGATCATGAAAAGGCACACGTTATGCATGGGCAATTAATCACTCTGGCAAGAAGAAGCAATTTCCTCGTTGACGAGCCTGTCAAGATCGCTAAATCTGCCAAGACAGAGACGCATTGGTCAGAGTGGGCGCGACGCGAAGCGGTTAAACGGTAAGCACTATTTCCCGTTTTGCCTTGTTTTCTTGAACTTTTTACCTCTTTTCTTTGTCTTTATCCTTTTCTTTATATTCCTTTTAATCAAAGACCCATTTCCTTTTTTCTTTTGTATTTATTCCTTTTTTCTCTTGTATTTCTTTCTTTTTTCTCTTGTATTTATTTCTTTTCCTCTTGTATTTATTCCTTTTCCTCTTGTATTTATTTCTTTTGTCTTTTGTATTTATTTCTTTTCCTCTTGTATTTATTTCTTTTGTCTTTTGTATTTATTTCTTTTCCTCTTGTATTTATTTCTTTTCCTCTTGTATTTATTTCTTTTCCTCTTGTATTTCTTTCTTTTCCTCTTGTATTTCTTTCTTTTCCTCTTGTATTTCTTTCTTTTCCTCTTGTATTTATTCCTTTTCCTCTTGTATTTCTTTCTTTCTCCTTTCCCTTTTCCCTATTCGAATTCTAACCACAGACTGGCGCTGTACATCTACGTCACCGACATTGAACAAGCTGCTCTCTTTGGCCATCAAAAACTAATGAATCTCGAAGACCTGCGGCTGCAGCTGCCGTGTGACGATCCGCTTTGGGCGGCTACTACGCTGCAAGAATGGAGTCGGCTGCTCAGCAAGGTGTCGAGGCAAAAACCGGTCACCGCTACCCCCACCACGGCCCCCACCACGGCCATTATGGGAGATGCCTCCTTCTCCCCCCACCGAGGCCAAATACGTGACCTTTTACTGTCGTGCTACCAGCGAGTTGACAAAGCAGAGGAGTCAGAGTACCTGGAAGTGCCTCTTGCGCTTAGTCCGCTGTCCATGTATATTATCTCCCACGGCTTTATGGACATGATAATATCGTTCCAGCGTAAACGCGATGCCTTCCATCTGCACTCGCCCTCCTCGCAGCCGTCCACGCAGACGGAATATGACCGTGAGCGGAGGTTAATGTATGGAATGTTGGCAGCCTGGAGCAAAGCAGTTTTGCGGAACAAGGCTGCTGAAGGCCAGCAAGCGCAGGCAATTGCTGCTCCCTTTTTGACGCTGTTAATGGAGAGCTCCGTTATCGTCTACCATTTGTGTTACTTGATGCTCGGCGCCCACGTGGCCGATTTGGAAATGGCGGCAGGAGCTCCTTTTACACACGGCCGGCCGGTCTCCCATGAGCGTGCCCTGTCTGCACTTACGCGTCTGGCTGCTACGCGTATCAGCGACCTGACTATTAGCCACGCGTTGGGGATAGTGGAAACGGTTACGCGTACATCCCACTCCAGCGGTAACGCAATGCGTCTCGAATCCGGCAGTGCAACTCCGACGTGTGATTGGAGGGCAGTTGAGCCGCCGGCGAGAGAGCAGCGGCAAGGGCTGCTTGTGCCTTATGCTCTTTACTTGGCCGCACTGACCATTTGGGCTTATTGTATGAGCCTTTCTCGCGATTCTAATGCGAACAATGGCTTTGTTCCACCCACACTTTCCTCGGCCGAGTTTATACAGTTCAGCACGACGCTGAGACAATCTGCAGGCGCTCAAACTGACGCAGCCAGCCATCGGTCTATTGATTTAATTACACAGTTCAGGGAGGCTCTGAACGGTACGAATAGCCAGCAGAGGCTGCGAGAATTGCTGCGGCCACTGCTGAGTATGGTCGCAAGGCACCTGGCGCACACGCGCAGCGAGATATCGGCAGAGGCGAGTGCGGTTATCCGGCTGCTGTACAAGGGCGCCAGTTCGTGGGACGAGTTTTAGACTGTAGCTATTAAAAAGTTAACATTAGGGTTAACAACAAGGTTACATTAGGGTTAACATTAGGGTTTACATTAGGGTTAACAATAGGGTTAGCACTAGGGTTTAACAATAGGGTTAGCACTAGGGTTAACACTAGGGTTAACAAAAGGGTTAGCACTAGGGTTTAACAATAGTGTTAACAACAGGTTTACAATAGGGTTAACAATAGGGTTAACAAGGTTAACAACAAGGTTTACAATTAGGGTTACTGTTTTGTAGGGCAAGAGGATGGATGATTCGGACAGGTTCAGGCTACTGCCCCCGCCGTTATTGCTCATTTTCTAGTGTATTAATTAGGTAAAACTATTTAAAGAACAAGATGGTATAAACTCACGTTGGGTCATTAAAACGCGTCATCATAAATACAAAATTACATCCATCAGTAGAATGGCAGCTCGGCAACGAAAACTTGTAGCAGCAGTAGTGTAGAAATAAATAAAAAGTAGGCGTAATAAACAGGCGAAAAGCAGTAGAGTAGGCAAACGGATCCCAACCCCTGTCCGTTGCAGCATCCAGGCAAGACGTGCTCGTATTGCCGAAAAAGCACTGGCTCTGCTGATTACAGCAAAGAAGCGTCACAAGCAGACGGGGACGGGGCAATAATTTCAACGATCCGGAGGCAAAGCGATTCAAACGAGACCGGTTTGGACAGGTACGAGGTGAACCCAGCACCCTTGCACTTGTCCGCCACGTCAGACATGACGTTTGCACTGAGGGCGATAATGGGCACACGCTGCTCCGGCAGCAATTGGCCCTCTGCGATCCTCTTGTCCTCAATTTCCCTTACCATTTTACATGCAAGGTACCCGTCGAGCCGGGGCATGTGCAGGTCCATAAAGATGAGGGAGAACCGGTCCGGGTGCTGCCTGTACTGCTCAACGCACTCTATTCCATCTGCCGCGACTTCTGCCTCGAGTCCTACTTTGGCCAGGAACCGGAGCATAACTTTTTGGTTGACACTATTGTCCTCGACAGAGAGCACTCTGAACCCTCTGCCCCGGACCTGATCCTCGATCGTTTTGAAGACACGCTTCTGCCGGTCTACAGCCTGATGGGCACTGGCCCGTTTCAAGTCCTGGCTCTCCTGGCAGTAGCCCTCTGGGTCAAAAATACTGCTGAACTTTGCAGGTTTCAGGACGCGAAAGACAAACTGCACGAAGCGGAGATACGGGATTGGGGCCCCATCTGAAACGGCCGTCCTCTGTATCGGCGTAGTGACAACCACAAAATTGCTCTCCTCATGGAAGGCATTGTGCCTGGCAAAGGCAAGCATATCCAGAATGGCACCCGTCTCCTGCAGATTGACGACGATGTGCGTGTACGCGAGCTGTGTGCTCGTGACACTGCTGATCCTCTGCTTTGCCGCCTCCACGCTCGACTCTACCAGGATCGTGCGCCGAATAGCGCTCGGAATTGTCACGGAAATATGGTGCTGGATAGCGAGGCCGCCATACTTTGTCAGCGACACGATCAGGATACGGTAGGCAGAAAATTTGTTGACCTCTGACACTGAGCTAGTGGCACTGGCAGAGCCAATGGCAGAGTTGGAGACTGACCCAGAGACTGACCCAGAGCCAGTGCCACTAGCACTGCCAATGGCACTGCCACTGGCAGAGCCACTGGCAGAGAGAGGCTCTATATTTGGCAGCTCTAGCGGCTCCGAGACCGATCTCTTCGGGCCCCGTCCCGCTGAGCCGAGAGCGGCCGGGCCTCGTCTGCGGTTGTGAGGAAAAGACAGTGTTATCTCCGGCCCAGTGCTGGGCCGCACAGAGGGAACCGGCACAGCTCCGTAATCTCGGCCGACGGCAGCCGACCGCCGAGCAACAGGCGAGTCTGGCCTCGAGCTGATCTCGACAGTCTGCACAGACGAAGGCTGGATCCCGCTGGACGTGAGCGACAGCCCGGCCGAGTGAAGACTTGCCTGAGTTGTACAAGTAGCTTTATCAGCAAATGGTTTGTCTGAAGCAAATGGTTTGTCTGAAGCAAATGGTTTGTCTGAAGCAAATGGTTTGTCTGTATTGTTATTGTCATTGTTATTGCCATTCTCGTTCCCAGTATTGGCTGGCAGACGGTCCAATGACCGGTCAAACTCGGCAGTAAAGCCAAAGACACTGCCTTTGCCCTTCTCGCTCGTGCATGTCATGGACCCGTGGTGCAGCTCGACGAGCTGCTTCGAGATAACGAGGCCGAGTCCGGACCCGCCGTGTTTACGTGTGGAGGAAGTGTCGATCTGGGAGAAGGGTTTAAAGATGAGCGAAGCCTCAATCTTGTCGAACCCGGACCCAGTGTCCGTACACTCCCACCCAATCTTTACATGGCCGTCCGGCAGAGCATTATTATCATCATTATGGACGAGAAAGCAGCGAGTAAAGACTTCGCCTTCGCTCGTAAACTTTATAGCGTTGCCTACAATATTCAAAAGGACCTGGCGCAGACGGATACGGTCCCCGTTGACGTACGCCGGCACGTCCTGCTCGACGATAAAGTTGAGATCGAGTTTCTTGGAGATGGCCATTGTGCTGAGCAGCTCATGAGCATCTTCGACCATACTGCGGACGGAGAACATCTCGAGGTTGAGCTTCATCATACCGGCCTCTACTTTGCTCAGGTCCAGGATATCGTTGATGACGAGCAACAGGGCTTCGGCAGACTGCTGGATTGTATGCGCATAGTCCAGCTGCTCCATCGACAGGTTCGTGTCGAGCAGGAAATTGACCATTCCCGTAATGCCAATCAACGGCGTCCGGATCTCGTGGCTCATGTTTGACAGGAACCTCGTTTTGCTCTCCATCGAATGCTGCGCTGCCAGATTGGCCTCACGCAGTTTTTCCGTCAGCAGCTTTTGGTCGTGGATATCGGAACACGTCCCGAGCCAGATCGTCTCGCTGCCTTCTTCATTCATGACTCCTTCGTCACTGTCACTGCCGGCTGCCGTGTCGATCGGCACACACCGCACTAGATGCCACCTGTACTCGTCTTTGCTGTTGCGCAGCCGTATCTCTACCGTCTTTGTCACTGGACCACTGCTGCCTTGTCCAGAAGAAGAAGAAGTAGAAGAAGAGGAAGTAGACCAAGTAGTAGAAGTAGTCAAAGTAGTCCCGAAAAAGCACTTGTCCCGGTCGTCCGGGTGCACCTGCTCAAGGAACCCAAGGCCCTGGGTTTGGGAAAAAGGCACGCCAGACTGCCGCATCCACTGGCTGTTGGCGTACGTTATTCCGCTCCTTGAAGAGGCGGCAAAAACGATGACGGGGCTCACCTCTGCCAGGCTGCGGTACTTCATCTCTGAGGCCGCTGTCTGCGCCTGCTTGGCCGCGTTTTCCTGTGCAATCATGCGCTCATTGACGTCCACCAGAGTGCCAAGGTAGTGTACAACGGCACCGGTACTGTCTCTCAAGGGCACTGCTCTGGCAAGAAACCATTTGTAGACTCCGTCAAACCTGCGCAGCCTTACAATCCGCTCAAAGGTATCAGCTGCCGCTATCTTTTGCCGCCAGCTGCTGACAAAATGCTGCCTGTCGTCTGCATGAATTGCCTCCCATTCAGAGGCCAGAAACTCGTTCAGCGAGGCTCCGCAGTAGGCAAGCGCCCGCTCATTTATCCATGTCACTGCCGCTGTTATGGGATTCACTGTGAGAACAATCACAGGGATCGAGTCGACTACTATCCGCAAAAGCCTGCCGGACGGCACTAGACCCGCCGTCAGCGACCGGGCCCGTCGGGAGAGAGGCCGCTCTGACGGAGAGAGCAGCGGCGGCTGTGCCTCGAAGCCGAGCAGATGCTTGCCTGCTGGATTCTGTGGGTTTTGAGAATTCAGAGGATTCTGCTGAATCTGCTGGATCTGCTGAATCTGCCTCGACTGCCGTTTGACAGAACCCGAGACAGAAGAAACAGAACTCGACACTCCTGTCTCTACGGCTCCTGCATTCAGGCCATTGTGCCTCGGCCGCAGAGCTGTTCGCAGTGGCTCGACAATAGAGGCAGTTATCGATCTTGCACCGAGCGAGTGGATAGCCGGCTCTGAGCGTTTGCGTGTCAGACTGGACGGCAGCTGTGGCCGAGACAAGGGGAACAGAAGGCTCTGAGACTTGTCCCGAGCATGCCTTCTCTGAGGAACAGCACTGGCAGGCTCAGCGCTAGTGTTTGTACTAGTACTATTACTCTCCTCTTCGTCGCCTGCTCTTTGCTTGCTGGCAAAAGTGTAAACGGCCGTCGGCCGTGTACGTGCACTGGGCTCCCTGAGCGACTCCGAGTTGCGCCGGTTCAGGGGCGGGATCGTCTCTGACCGGCTGGTCGTCTCGCCTTCGAGTGTAAAGTAATCGGCCTCTGTAAACGTCTCACTCCGCAGCGGAGAGCTCACCGCCGTTGTGCCAATAGGGTTAGGGTTAGGGTTAATGGACGGGCTGAGAACGGCTGGTGGAGCAAAATCAAACCCTACGGCTCCAGCGTCGTAGGAGCTATAGGTCCCTGTGCTCGAGGCACTCGACATCGTGTCCAGCGCATGGTCGCCAGAGCCTTCCTGGTGCAGAGCAGAGTGGAGCTGCTCGTACCGGCTGAAGGCTAAATGCAGCTGGTGCACTAACGACGCATGGCTCAGGCTCTGTGAGAGCTGAGCCGCTACAAAGGGCGCAAACTGGCGCAGAACTTGCAGCAGCGCATCGGAAAAGGGGATAATTGGCGTTATTATAGACAGGATTGCCAGTGGATGCAGAGAATTGCCTTCCTCCTGCCGAAAAGCCGCTTCTGGCTTTGTATGCCGTGACGGATGGATAAGGGGGATATGGATTACACTGCACGCTCCTTCTAGCCCGACATTACGTACTGCCCTTGATTGAGCAGCTCCTGCCTTGGCTCCTGCCTTGGCTCCTGCCTTGGCTCGATTCTGGCCGTCAAAAGAGCTGGATCTGTTCCTCGACGACTGCCCTTCATTACCTTCATTACCTTCATCAGACGAAAACGCCGACTCGTCGATATCGAAAAACGAAGACGTCTTGCTCTCAACTGAATGTGCTGGAGACATTACGGGCGACATGCTCCAGGGCGACGTTGGCGTCTGCTCCGAGTCCTCGTAGGGCAGATACGAGTGCGCTGCCATTGCCATTCCGAAATCGTTTATCCGTGGAGCAGTATGCTTGTGCAAATGGCTCTTTGTTGAGGCACAAGGGCCGTCTGCCGTCACTGCTGTAGAACGGGAGAATGAGGGTTTTCTCACCGATCCCCTCTGCGACCGAGTTTGCGGATTGTGGGGATTGCTGCCGTGTGCCCTCACGGAACCGGACCGCGATACTGCGGACTTAAAGGGATCTGGTCGTGCCCACACAGACGTAAATAGGTTTGAGCCTCCCGGAGTCCGATCAAAAGAGGTTACACAATCATTTATGCCTCGAAACTCGCGAGACAATGATACTATTTTGCCCCGCTTCAGTACACGATTAATTCCGTTCTGATCGACGATTGGATGGTGGAACTTTTCAAGCTGCTGCAGCTCGTCATAGACACAGCAGGTATCAAACGCACTATACTCGTTCAAATGGTCTCCATCGGCAATAGTGGCCTCGCTTCCAGAAACGTCAGAGCTGAACGTTGAACTGTCATCAACAGACGGCATTTGTTGAGGTGCTGATTCGCTGCCATCTTGCGTGTACTGCCACTCTGTACTCGACTGATGGCTCTGATCGTAGTGGGCCTGCTGTGCCTCCATCCGTGTCCCAAACGAGGCCTTGACGCCCCACGGAATATTGAATATATCGGTCGTATCAAAGGGCACAGACAGCACGGCCTGGTCTACCTCAAACGTGGACACGAGAATAGACATCAAGATCTCCCAAAAGGATTCGAGGCCCGTATTGGCCGACAGGTCAAGCATCATTGAGTATATATCGATGTCCTCTCCGTCTCCAGACGCATTGTACGCTGACTCATGGTGCGCCTGTGCTCGTGAGGGTTGAGATGGCGGTTGAATAGTAGCAGAGACGCTTCCGGAGGGCTCTGCAGTGCCGCCTGCTCCAGTGGAATCGGCTAGTGTCGGAGTAAAAGTGTACTCGTTGCCCGCAGAGACCTTTGGTGTTGTACTGTCAGAGGCAAAACTATCGTTGCGATGGACAGTCGCCGAGGCAGACGGTATCCGACGTGCCATCTGTCTAAAGGGAATATTAGGCACTGAAGACGAAAAGGAGTCCTGCGCATAAGCGTGAGCCCGCGAGCTCGTTGTCATCGAAGCCAGGCGGGAAGAATCAGAGGCGTTCTCTGCGTTATCAGCATCACTGACGTCACCGCTGGGGCCACAAGGTAGAGCAAGCGCGCCCGAGCTTCCATTCTCATCGGCCGAGTCAGACGCGCTCGACACTATGCTCTGTGAATTACGAGCATTGCGCAGCTCTTGGTTACGGCGCGTTTGTATAGACTGCTGGGTGCGTAATAGATGGTCGTCCAAAGCAGCACGCAGTGATTTTAGCGTCTTGTGCAGATCAGTATCAGTTCCGGCCTGCGGTTTACGCTCCGCCATGAAAGCAGAATCACGCAGGCAAAAATTCACCAGTCAAATTCACCAGTCAACTTTGCCAGTCAAATCGAAACTTGCAAGCGAAATAACATATACGGACGACAGTCAAGGCTGTCTCATCAGCACCACCATTTATGCGTTCAAAGGTTTAAAGGCTCTAATAACAGATCTGCGGGGTCGTCCGCCTAATATTCGGCGTATTTAGAATTGGCCGGGTGCTGACTAGTCCGGTCTTTTCGGTACCAGATAATATCTCGATACAGATCAAAACGGAGAGCAATCTGGCGGTTGCTTGATCAGTGAAAGAACCGTTTAAATTGTGTAGAGCGTTTGTATTCTATCCCGCCAACCACCCCGTCTCTAGCAGACATTAGCACTCTGGATTAAACCTTTATCAAACGAATTAGTAGAAAAATAGACCCAAAAAAAAAAGGCTACAAAAACGAGATAAAATAAAAAAAAACGAGAGGGTCACATCGACTCGGAGAGTTGCGGCAAAGTACTGCGCGTACCTGGAAGGCCGATAAAACGTATAAACGAGACGTAAAAAAGAAGGGCAGTACAAATCTGTCAGCGCTGGCAATCGTGAGCCAAGGGCCGTTGTTCGTGGGTTACACAGTAACCTGTCCCGGTCGATGATGCTATAATTGTACTATGTGTGTATACATACAAGTGCGTGGCTAGAATAGTTTGCATACTGCTGTATAAAATAATAATACTAGCAGAGCAATAATGCGTGATGGATTGTGTGCTGAATAGGATTGTGTATTAAATAAATATAGCCGGATATGCGAGATTATCTCACTCGTATTAGCAGGCGCCTATGACGCAAAGGCATGAATTATTAATATAATTTTAGACCTGTCAACCCTAATATTAAAGGGGAAAATGGCAGAGCGCTTGGAACACTATGTCTCTGCAGCCGTATAAAAGCGTGTCTACTCTATGTTGAACCTACTCGACCGACTATATCAATTCTGTAATGGCTTTTGGCGCAGTCTCACGCTACCATTTCTCCACCGCTGTACACATGGCAAGCCGAAGCGCAATGTAGCAGATTATATTTAATGATTTTAAGTTAATATAAAATCTTTAATATTATTGATTAATATTAAATATTTATTTAATTATTGATTTAATATTATATTATTATTTAAATTATTAATTTTTAATCATACATTTGATCAATTTATATGTACATTAATGATATGTATTAAATAAATAATTTATATCAAATAAATAATTTATAAAAGCGAATGTCCAATCAGCGGTACGGGCCGAGCGCCATACTGAGCCTCCGAAATGAATACTGCAATAAGTCTCGACATACTTTCGAGCCTGGTAAATTCACACTGTATTACATGATCTCGTCTATTTGTATGGCAGACGTCTTGTATTTCTTTTTATAGCTATATTATTTTCGTGCTTGATTGAGTCGTGTACGGACGTGCGTTTGGGCTTACATGTCACACACGTTCCGACACCCAAGTATAAATGAGATGTTTATCACGTACTACAAAGCGCTGTACAAAGTTTATGTACCGTGCATGTAATACAATATGACAAGATTAGGCTTTACGCTTCACGCTCCCTGCAAAATAACGCTCGAAACATTAGCCACCGCCAGTGTGTGACTAACTCCTTTTAGACTCTGCATAGTCTTAGTCTAACATAAACATAACAATATGGGCACAAGACTGCTCGTTGTTGTAGAAGTAAACGATAAAAAGATATCGTTACTACGTAACCGATCCCACTTCGCGTATAATATTTCTCTGCTGTTTATAGTAATCTACGAACAATGACGCACGTCCACAGACCAGTCAAAAGCATCTCCGTAACGGCCAACCGATTCGTTACGTAACATTTGGAAACTGAATGGAATCGTCGACACTGGAGAAGCTGAGTTTGTATGCAAACGTCTAATGATTATCGTACAAGAGAAGGTATCTTTTGTACACTGCAGCCATCTTACGTAATCATCCTGGTTTTATAGAGCAAATGATGAATAAAAATACTTGCAGTTTTCTCATCGCTTACTATATGACTTTTCAATTATCCAACTATGCTTATTGTTGTATAATTATTGTGCCATTATTTATTACTCGTATTAATATTGACTTTATATTGTCTCTTATCTCAAATTGAATAAAATACAACAAATAATCGAATGAATAAAAGTGCAAATCATTCTAAATACACAAACGGGTGCCTTCATAAGAAGCGCGAAATCTAGCCATTGAGGGCGCAGATTGGCACAAAAATACCACGCTCGGCCGTGCACGCTGGCAGCAATTGCGTACATGGCTACTCGACCAATGTCAGCCCTGCCTTATGCTGAACCTGTCAGCATTACAATAATGGGTGACGGTGCCGTGGGCAAAAGGTAGGCAATGCTCGCAATGTTTGCTAAAAAGTAGCGCTATTACAATGGCCCTTATTCGTGATCGGTTTGTTGACGAGTATGATCCTACCATAGGTATGGCCCCCGAGAACAAGAGAATACAATAAGAAAACTAGGACTGGCAGATACGAGAAATCTAACTCTTTTTTTAGAGGATTCCTACGTGACAGAGCGGACTATTGATGGACGTAAATACGCATTGTCGCTCATGGACACTGCAGGACAAGAAGAGTACCGCGGTCTGTGGTCAGCGTCCCCTCATCTCATGGCCGCAGACGCGTTCATCCTTGTTTATGGTACTTTGCTTTTTCTTATTAATTTAGCCTGTAATTTCTCACAATTGGTTCAGATATTACATCGGCCAGCTCTCTTGAATCATTAAGCTTTTTCGACGATATGGTATCAGCAACTTCAGAGACTGATGACCCAATTCGTATTATCGTCGGTAACAAATGTGACCTTGCTTCATCGGGACTCAGGCAGGTTTCATCGGCGGATGGACTCGCTTGGGCTCGGGCTCGGCGGCCTAATGGTGCTCAATTTATCGAAACGAGTGCAAAGCAAAAAGTCAATATCGAAAAGGCGTTTGAAATTTTGGTCCGCCAAGTAACACGCAAAAGACAGGGGAAGACTGGGCAAGCTGAGGCCACTGTCCCTGGCAATGCCGGAATATCGGCGCCTTTAGCAGCAGAAAGTGCCGGAAAGCCTACTAATAATGGTGGGTCCAAGGCAAATGCTGCTACCCAAAGCGATACTACACCAGACGGCTGTCAGTGTACGATCTGCTAGCAGTTTCAATAGAAAAAGGAAAGCAAGATAAAGTTTGCTAGTTTTGATACCAGCCAGTTTCAAACTGGAGGAGCGACATAGCTCTGTATTTTTCTCGTTTGGCGAGCATTTACTTTTTGTTTTACGGAAAAGACCATACTATCGAATGGCAATACACATGTGTTGTATGCAAATATATATAAATATTAATGAAAAGACTCAGCGTTGATGGCATTTCTGCTAGCAGTAAGGGCAGATTGAAGGATGTGTCAGAGATCTTCTGCCGAGCGGCGCACCAATCGACGAACGTTCTTTTTGAATTCAGCGGCTATTAATTATTAGCATTGTTGTTTGTTTAAATCGTAATTGTATTCTAATAGCAAAAGCACGTTTCATTCCTTCTTATCTTTTATTTCTCATTTCTCATTTCTCCTTTTTCTTCCGCAATTCTTCTTGCACTGTATATCTTCTAATATCTCGTTTAGCCTTCACAATACTTACGGTTTTCCCGCATCTCCTTGGCTGCGTCAATATTGGCCGGTGACTCATCGTTCGGGCTGCTCAGCATGCTAATAACAGAGAGCAAAATTGTCTCAGGTGTATGCACAGGCATCCAGCGTTCGCCCGCATCTTCGTAGCCGTACTTGTCGTCCTCTGGTGGATGTAGAATGGAAATACAGACATCCCCGTTTTGATATACATTAGGGTGCCACATTTTAGTAATAAACTGGACTCAGCTAAATTCATAGACCCTTGTGTCTTACCGTCATCTTGGGTGGTGACAAGGGATAATTCTGCCATAGTTAGATAAAACTGTATACCTTGACTAAGCAAGCAAAAGTACCTTTGGGAAATGAAGCTGAGCTTTGAAAAATCCGCCCTCGTATAACGTTTCATCCGGACCGATGATCATGACATCCCATTCATATATATTCGAATCGTTTACAAGCCCAACAGAAAAGCCTTGGGTAGGCGATCTTTGGATTTCCTTTTAATTTCCGGTTAGCAACGCGAACAAGAATCCAAAAGCTCCAACCTTCAGCTGCCGTCGAAGTAAAGACTCGCTGCCTAAAGACGTCATAGTTACAAGTACAAGGAGACCGCCAGTGCCGCCTAGGCCTTCCCACTGTTGCACACTGGTCTTCGACGCGTTGCCGTTATATACTAATATATGTATATATGTATTTATGTATTTATGTATATATGTATATATGTATATATGTATATATGTATATATGTATATATGTATATATGATTAATACTATGCTGTATTTAAAATCTGACATTTTATCATGTATTTTACACTATTATGGACAGTGTTTATTTGTCGTAATGACAGCATGTGCCAATGGATCTAGTCAGATAAAATGAAATACATATAACTTGTTCCAGAACGGAATAAAGTACATTGGCAGCCTTTGACTGATTGCTGGTCAGTCTGTTGAAGGCGTACTGTGCTACATTTCAACCGTAAAAGTAAAGCCAATTGATTTTACTCAACGACAGTCTGTCTCGCGCTTAGACGCTGGCAGACCAAGTAGATAGGCAACGGCCCATATGCCAGTGCACGCTCGTTTCCGCTAGGAACGGTGCGAGCCATCATTCTTTCGTACTCTATCGCCCAGGAAATTGTTTCAAATCTTACATTTTGGTACAAAGTTAAATATTCAGAGAACCGTGAACGCTTTAGGGCAAACTTCAGAAACAAGCAAGAACAAGGGCTTTCTACGTGACGGAACAAAGCGCAACTAAATCACAGTGACATAGTCCGGTATAGGCAGCGCAATTCTATGCAAAAACGTGAATGCTATTAAATTTAATTTAATGCAAACTTCTCCGAGACGCCGGATCGTCTGCGTTTTGTTTGAGCATATCCTCTCTAGGTATAGATTCGTGGCTCATGCGAATAGGGCTCTTTTTTTGATAAATTTGACGGGAATCAGGCCTTGACTGAAGGTCTAAGCGTCTAAAAGGCGGCAAGGCGCGGCAACTGCGTCGACTCGCGGCGCTCATTAAAGATAAAAGTGCGATCGAAAATCTCAGCACAAACCTGTTAAAAACCTATTTACAAGCGGAGTGGAAGCGCAAATGTATACGGCTAACGAAATGCCACTGCACTGCGAACTTGTGAGTTTGCTGAGAATACCTCTTTTGAATTTCAAATGCAGTAAAGGCTTTAGACTATTTTCGTATAGATACTTTTTCGCTAGAAAAAAGGATACACTAAAACGCTTGAATACATGAAAACGCTTCGTACGTGGATAGCTTTTACGATAATGATAAAGGTCCTTGTTAGAAGAAGGAATGGCACATCACAACGCCCTAGACATTCTTTTCTCGCCTCAATATCCAGACTTCCTTTAGAGACGAAAAGACATCAATGGCGTTTAAGGCTGGAAGCGGAAAATAATACGTCGGTCCCTATAGGCATCGCAGACTCGCTAAATGCAGCTTTAGCCAAAGCCTTCAATGGGCAAATAGCATTATCAAATTCTTCCAGTCAACGACCGTTTAGTCAACCTGTCAAATCTCCAAAACTAGACAGCTCAAACGTGGGATGTATCTTTTTAATAATAATAAACAATATACCGAGTTATTTGCGCATTGCTATTGATAGATATCGGGTCTATTTAAAAGCAAATCCTTGTCGAATTCTCTCAGTTAAAGATGCACAAGTTTGCGACACCGGTCAAAACATTTTTTTTGTTGCCGCAGTCGTCAAACCCCGACAGGATCAATCTTCCCTGCCAAGGCGCATGATTGGATGGCCTAAATTTAATAGTGTAGAATAAATTGCGGGATAAAATGTTTTATTACTAATCTTGGAAAATTTAAGGTGAGACTAATATGGACGAGCGGTCATAGGTTTAGTGATTGGAATAAAATTTATAGAATATTAATTACCTATAACAATCGGTGTATCGTACCAATATTCTTTGCCAAAGACTACTTCTCTATGGCAAAGCTGTCGATATCAGATCTAAACGACTACATATCGCCCTCGCAGGCCTGTATCAAACCCGTGCAAGGTCCCGAAATCAGCGATCTTGAGGTCAGTTTACCCCTCTTCAAGTACTATTATTAACAGGCAGGCTACGGATATACGTGTTGACGGGACAGAGTACTTTGAAGTCAAGAAAGACGGCACTGAGCAAAAACTGCCACAGGCGCAGATAACACTGAACGACTGCCTCGCGTGCTCTGGCTGTGTGACCTCGGCGGAGTCAGTCTTGATCCAGCTCCAGTCGCATCAAGAGATTCTTTCAGTATTAAACAGAGACGCTTCCACGCGACCTTTACACTTTATCGTTTCGCTCTCACCACAGAGCCGGGCTTCGTTGGCCGCTAGCGCAAATATATCTCCGTCAGAATGTGAAGCTAAGCTATGGAGCTTTTTCAACTCTCTTGGTTTCGAAGCTTTGGTTGACACTAACTATGCTCGCAATTTAGCACTCGCTCTAAGTGGACGAGAGTTTGTGCAAACATTCGGTAATTCCGACCTTCCTCGCCCCATACTTGCTTCAGCGTGTCCTGGATGGGTCTGTTATGCGGAAAAAACACACCACGAGGCTCTGCCGCACATTTCAAAGGTCCGTTCTCCGCAGCAGTTGACGGGTCGTATCTTGAAGGATCGACTGAGCCAAACTTATGGCTGCTCACGCCAGGACGTTTACCATGTTGCTATAATGCCGTGCTTTGACAAAAAGTTAGAGGCGAGTCGTGAGGAGTTTGTCGTAGACGGTGCACGTGACGTTGACTGTGTCATCACTTCTCTCGAAATGGTTGAAATGCTGAAAAGTCAAGGTGGGAATCTGCAATCTATTGAGGCCAAGACTCCCGTTTTGCCACCCTTTCTGACTGATTTTGCGCCTAAAGATGGTGTTTTGCAAGAGCATAAAGGCTCGTCATCCGGAGGGTACGTTGCTCATGTAATGACATATGCAGCAACTCGGCTTTTTGGTATAAAGGACGTCGATACAGCTACTGGCCAAGGTTTAGCAGTGACTGTGCACCGGAGCCGTGATATGATGGAGTACTGCTTACGCGACTCTCAAGACAAAGTGCTTTTACGCATGGCTACTTGTTATGGATTTCGTAATATACAAAACCTTGTTCGACGGCTCAAAGGAAGTTCACAAGGTCCACGCCGGGTAGTGAAGCGATCTCGAGAAAAAGAAGGTCAGACTCGGGATCGGCCTTTTGACTGGGTTGAGGTTATGGCATGTCCTGGAGGCTGTATTAATGGAGGCGGCCAGTTACGCCCAGAGGCAATTGATTCCCCTAGTGGTCAGCGATTTACGCCCCGTGAATGGGTCAGCCACGTGGAGGAGGTTTATTGGAACGGAGCAGTGCCCGAGGAAGTAGATGAGCGAGCAGCTCAAAACTTGCTTGACGAATTGGACGAGGAGGCCACGAAATCGCACTATACGGCGGTTAAGCATACTATCGGTAACCCCTTAGAGGCAGCCGGAGGTTGGTGAATGAAGAGCAGGGAGAGTCAATATCTGGAAAATGTTTTATTTCAAAAGTAGCCGATACCCACAAGGAGGAGTAATTTATGTTGGGGGATCATGGAGGTCGGCATGTACACTCGGAGAGCACATGATTCCGTTTGTTTTATCAGGTAGCTCTATGTAAATAGCATGTACAGCTTGAATTTATAGACAAAAATATTTTTTATAGGCAATTTTAGCTGATCCAAATTTTATTGTGCTATGTTGGAGCTTTAGTCGAGGTACGGCGTATCATGTGCTTTGGCAGGCATTGTCTTTGACAGTAGTACTTGGAGAGCAAATAAATAAAAAAGTCAGTATAAGTAACGTAAATTAATTAAAATAAATTGCTACTTACACTATTCGGATAAGATTGTAAAACTCGACCGATGATGTTTTTTCATTGATTATTTGTTTGTGGGATAAAACGTACACTTCCACCCTTCACAATCGATAAGGAAAAAAAGGGCAGAGCCAAACACTATATTTAAATCCAGATTTTTGTGATTTAGACACAATTCTTGTTGGCCAATTGCCTTGAATATTTGTCAGCTTTATCACTTGGCCTTTTAATTGATTATTACTTCACCGCGTCTCTGATTAGCTATGGCGCACGCAGTAAACGAGACCGAGTTTGAGCAAACGGTGGGCCAAAACTGTGTTGATTTAATCAATGATCAAGTGGGCGGCAAAGTAATTGGCTTTTCTGACGAATTTTTCGCCAAAGCAGAGAACCTTATAAACATCCACGAGCCTGTATTCCGACCTGGCTACTTTGTCGAGACCGGTAAATGGTATGTGGCCGCCGCTGACCTCGTCTGGTCCGAGCCAAGTTTGATTTATATTTCGTCGATTTTAATATTTTTTGAGACTAATTATTTTATTATTTTATTATTTTTATTATTATTTTTTTTTATTTAAATCTATCTTTGGCTGTTGCTATTCTCTGGTTGTTTCTTACTACAAAATCGCGCGGTAGAAGATTGATTCTGCATTCCTGCATTATCTCTAGCTTTTCCATCATTTTTTGCTCCAAACCCAAAATCTCATCTTCATTGCTAACATTCCCAGGTACGACGGATGGGAGACAAGGCGTCATAATACTGGGGCCGACTGGGTTGTTATTCACTTTGGCGTGGCGCGTGGTACAGTAACCGGATTCGAAGTGGACACGGCCTTTTTCAGCGGCAATCATGCTCCTGAGGTTTCAGTCGATGCGCTCTATAGCGAGACTCCTTTGGATCTCGAAAATGGACCCAAATGGACGGCATTGACGGGAAAGTTAGCCTGTGGACCCTCACAAAGGCACTTTTTCGTACTCGACGAGCCAACCAAGCAATCATTCAATTACGTACGTCTCAACATGTATCCGGACGGAGGAATTGCCCGTTTTCGATTATATGGAAATGCGCAGCCTGATTTCAATGTCGCCAGTGGTGAAATTGATCTGGGTAGTGTTCATAATGGAGGAATGGTGGTTGCCTGCTCTGACCAGCACTTTGGCAAAAAACACTTTTTGAATTTACCGGGCCGAGGAAAAGACATGAGTGACGGTTGGGAGACAGCACGGTCACGTACACCAGGTCATTCAGACTGGGCAATACTTCGCCTCGGAGTGCCTGGCACCATTGACAGATTTGTAATTGACACGGCCAATTTTCTGGGCAATTTCCCTCAGAGTGCTCAGATCGAGGCAACCTCGAGCGATCAAGCTATTCCACCGGCAAATGCAGAATGGCGGTTGTGCCTCTCTGCAAAGAAATTGGGTCCTGGCAAGATACACGAGTTCAAGGCGGAAAATGTATTTCCTTGCACGCACATCCGTATGACAATATTCCCTGACGGTAAGTTTAATGTAAATAATGCACAAGTATGACTAATCGTTACAGGTGGAGTTAAGCGTGTACGCGCGGTTGGGCGACCTTTAGAGTAGGCGGAGACTTCACTTTTTAGGACGCTTTGCGCGTTGAAATCTTGTATAGTTTTAATTAGAAAAGAAAAATAATCGAATTCGAATTCGAACTCGAATTCTGGTTAATGTTTTACAATTTCGTGGCACGGCTTCCCCAGCTTCCGCCTGCTTGTTCAGCAGTTTGGAGCTGGCCATCCTTGATGAGTGTTATTGATGATTAATAGACGATATAGTATAATGGAGCATATCTGCTCTTTGGGCATTATTAGTTGGACAGTTGACGCAAGTAAAGTCTGACAAAGATTTCAGGATCGAGCAAAAAGCCCGGCAAGTCATAAATAGGCCAACCGTTGTACGTATAGCCATAACAATGGAGCTGGAAAATACCTGGCACAAGGTTTGACGGATATATTGAAACGTACACTATGATAAAAGCCTGGTAGTTTAATCCCGATCGTCTATCTAATGGCAGACCCAATGCATAAGCTACCTTATGCACAGCTCAAAAGCAAAATTGTGAGGTAAAGCATTGACACAAAACGCCGTAAAAACGTAAAAAAAGGGTATCTTTGAGCGCACTCAGTATTTGTACCTTCCATGTTAGCCTAACGAAACCGATTGAAAGTAGTACGTACTTTGTAGAATAATCTTTTGGACTGACAACGAGACCTCGGCCCTTCCGTGCCCCGCGATAGACAGTCTCAACAATATCAATAAGCTCCTGCTTATCTTCAAGTGGCCAATTTATTTTGTTATTATTTCCGGTTCCCAGATCAATCCTGAAACAGTTAGAACCCCGATTCCCAAAATGCAGACTCACATCATATGCTTATTGCGCCAGAAAAACATGATTGTCGTACGGTCATAGAGTTCGTACATCTTGTTAAAGTCTGGAACCTCGTCCAAGTCTACGAGATAGATCACGGCAAAGTTTTTGACCTTATCGGCAATGCGATACAGTACCTCGTCTTGCTTCATGCATTCTGTGTCATAATCGCGTCCGAATCTGATCACGACGAGCCGCTCGTCCTCCGACAAAATTGCCTGATCTACATGCCAGCCAGAATGAAGATGAGGCAAAAAGTACGACATGCCGCCGGAATGGCTTTCTAGAAAGATTGTATATTTATTTGATTTAATTAATTCGCAGTCATTTATGTCACACTTGTTTAACTGGTAAAGTATTATACCACAGTTTTAGTATTATACAGCTTCAGTATTATATTGCAGTTTTTGTACTATATTGCTATTTTACCAGTAAATTGACCCGCGATTATATCTGTTTAGGCTCGATACTAATACTGCTAAAAGCCATTGTGTAACGGTTTACATTGCTCTCTACTCTACAAATGCAGGCATTCCGTCTAAACGGCACGGCAATGCTGCTACACGATCAAGCAAACAGGCAGTCAAGTACTGCGTAAGTCTGCCATTATCTGTCGCCCTTTACAACAGCGCTCAAGAGCCGGGTTATCACTACGTAGTACACTCAAAAAGTAGAAGCCATTTTCGATTTGTTTAATTGTGGATATGCATTAAAATTGGAACAAGAGTCAATGCGTCTAGTGACCGGCGCGCCGAGACTTGTCGGGTCAGCAAAAATCCTAATCATACTGCTCTTGGCACGTTTGGGAATATCCCTTACCTCTGCGATAACATCAGTGATATCTTCAATCTTGGCCTTGGCTCGCTGCAGTGTACCGAGGCGGCGCTTGGCCAGCTTGCGTGCACGCTTATCTTGGGAGTTGCGCAACAGCTCCATAATTCGCTTCTCGTATGGTGCAAGTCCAGCGACCTCACGGACCATATCGCGTACAAACTTTGTACGCTTTGACGCCTGACCTTTACGGCGCGAGATGCGCTCCGGCAGCTCGCGCTGTGTGGTCTTGTGGCCCTTGTTTATACCCGTCGAAAGTCCCGTCTTCTCTGCCATTGTGTGATTACGCTGTTGGTGTTTATGGTATCGACTGGATGTTTTGTGTACGGTTTGTGTTACTGCTCTAGGGTTGTACCCTAATATAATTTATTTTACTTATAACTGCACACATTATTATTCGTCTACTCGATTTTGGCAGAAATAAAATGAACTTGTTGGCACGTACTATTGCTTGTATACATCACATGAAGATGGGAATATGGGCTAATTGCGTACGGCATAAGCATTAGAAAAAATATATTTACTAATGTCGGGTTTGGCGTGTTAAAATTCAGGAGAATTCGTCGAACGGTTTTTACGGCAGCGCCGTGATGCGCCAAGCAGAAGGAGCAGAACTCGTTCTTCGAGATTAGATTTATACCACAAATAATTAGAAGCAGCATAATTTGTCATAAAAGTATATTATTAAACGGCGCCAAGACTTGTAGGCTATCTGTACAAACAAATATTATTGCGCGTTTCACGTCTAGAGATAAATGAATATACTTTCTGTGTCTATAACTATGGCCGTGAGCCCAGGGTCATACGTAAAAGCACACCTTTTGTGCACAATGCTCTATGAATCATGTCTAATCACGCTAATGCAATCTTTATCCGGCTCATTCATCAGAATCGTCGTCATCGTCGTCGTCTGGGATATCATCGGCAGCTTCATCCAAATCATCAATAAATCCTTCATCGTCAGCTTCAGCGTCTTGCGCTTCTTTGGAAAATGTTTGGGCTTGCTCCACCTGCTCTAGTGGCATGTCCTGTTCGTCTACAATTTGCACAATACCGTATGCAAATATATACCATACAAGACCAGACACTGTTAATAGGCCAAAGCAGACACGCTTTGCCAGTTCTCGTCTTCGCGCACGTGTCTCCTCTGCGTCTTCAACAGAAGCACCAGTAGAATCGTCCCTTCTTTCTCCTCCTCGAAACAAATTGCGTAAAGACCGGCCAATCATGAATGCCGCACCAGTAACGCCAGGCATAAAGGGTAGCAAATCATTGTTGATGGGCAGGCTTATTCCCTCTGGTATAAAAGAATCGCGCACAAGGTTAAGGTACCCCGCAAGTCTCGGTGTGTTTCTCCGTAAAAAAGAGGCCAGGTACGCGTTAGGAAGATAGTCCGACGTGGGGTAAAGATGCAGGGCGAGATGGCCAAAGACCAGGCAGTCGAGCGACGTGGGCTGTGAGCCAAGAATAAATCTGTTGTCACCGAGCAGATCACGTAAAGCTTCATACAAGGATAAAGCAGCTGCGTGTATTCGGATCGTACGGGCACGTTCACGAGCACTTTCAGTGACGCGCCGGCCAAACATCAAATTATAATTTTTTGGAGCAAACATGATATTCCCAAACCGCCGCTGAACCCGAGCTTGGGCCAGCTCGTGTCTTCGTACGGGAAGATAGTATTTCAATGGGAAAGGTAAGACGCGACCCCAAGTTTTACGCGTAGACTGGACCCAGTTATCATGATCAAGGTAGAGATATAGTAGCTACAGCATGAGAACAAGCTATAAAACGAACGATAAAGATATTTGCAGAGGGCCAAATGGGTTCATACCGTGAGATCAAACGCTAAAGAGTTGACGAGTGCTGAGTACGCAAGTACTCGAGCATGTTGCTGTTCCGTAAGCTCCGCATCCAGATCGCACCCGTACTGAACAAGCAGATTTACACAATTAGCATAGCCGCCTTCCCATATACCCTCGTGGTAAATGGCCGGCAGTTCACCTGAAACAATTAGAGGCCTCTCGTGATTTTGAATAAGTCTTACCAGTCGGTGAAAACGAAGCATTATTAGAATAGACGAGTTCATACGCGGGTGCATTCGGCCCGAGCGCCTGCAAGTACGTGATCAAAGCAAGGCAAAACGGGTCAAATGAGGGCAGATTGAATGCACCTGCGTACACATGAACCTGAAACGCTGCGGTGCCAGCCGCCATAGCACCTGGCCAACAAGTCTGCAAGTCAAATGATTTAATATTGACCAGACATGGATACTGTGACTTAATTGTTGATGGATGCGAAATGTTGAATGTAACGCAGTTTTGACACAATTTATGATAATAATCACACCAGCTAGATGCTGCTGCTAAATCTTTAAATTAGGGTTAGGTTCGGGCTTATTGCTTTAATTTCTCTATATTTTATTCTTTTTGAAGAAATTGGATTGGTTGAATCAGGCTATAGTGGGAATTATGGGGATATTTTCATAGCTACAGTCATTGGAATAGCTTTGCTCTAGGTATAAACAGTTATTTTGAATTAGCTTTTGCCAAATTACAAAATAATCAAAAAGAAAACATAGTTTTACAAACATCTGCTTGACTATTTACCAATACAAGTAAACACATAGGGTATCAAATGCAACGAGTAATTGAAAAACATACCGATAAGAAATAAAGCGCATATAACAATGAGCGTTGAAGCAAACCAAAGGTAAAAGAGTGGATATGTGGAAACAAGAAACAAAATTAGAAAAGCCAAGCAGCTAAAGTCAAAAAATAAAAATAAAAATAAACCAAATCAGATTTTAATAAAATGCCAGTTCACCACCCTGCCTGATGGTATCCCGAGTCATCACGGAAAAAAATATTAGTATCAGCTACGATGGGTGTATCTGGCTGTAATGCTGGGGCAGCAGTATTTGCACGTCGGGTAGACAATCTATTGCCATTAGGTGTAGCGGTCCCACTCGGCTGCTGTGACGAATTCTGTGAACTGCCACCCGAACTATTGGGGAACTGAGAAATGCGCGCAAGATCGCCTCCTGCCGTATGTCGCCTTTTCAATACTGCAGACGGAACAAGTGTCTTTTGCTGACGTTCCCATAGCAAATTACGTCGGAGTGATTCGCTCAGTTCTGTTGCCAGCATGTTGCGTCGAGTTGTCCGAGGAGAATTATTATTTCCTCGCAACTCGCTTGATGAGGAGGCATTATTCCCTTGTCGATTTGTAGGGATGGAAAGTGTCACAGAATTCGGTGAACCATACATCTGCCGCTCAGAAGCAGTAGAAGATGGTCGCCGAGTAGCTTTAGAGGGCTGTCTTTTTTGATGTGGCCGTTTCATGGAAATTGCATCCCGGCTACTATCACTGCTCTCCTCTTCTTCCGCCGTTGTTGGTACACTTTCCCGGTGTGTTGTTTTATGGCTGATACCAAAATCTGGATCTGCCCTATTGGGCCGAGACATGCGTTCACGATGATCCCGCTCGCGCTGTTCTTGCGATGCAACAAAGGCATCTTGCTCCGCTTCCCGGCGCAGTATTAAGTTTGATAGGACACTAGGCGGTCGTCGTAGACTCGCCTGCATGGGGATATGATTATCCCGTAAAAATTGGATCTCTGGCGGCGACGGTGAGGCTGATGCCCAGCTATCATCGTCGTCTGCTACGTCCTCGTAATCAGAGTCGTTTTCGTTTGAATCGTTCTTGGATTCATTGCTTTTAGTAGAACCGCTAGTGTCGGCAGAGTTCCTTTTTTGCAAAGAAGTTTTGCTTGCTGAGGTCATATGCAACTTTCTCATAGCACCAGACCCACGGTTACTATTATTATTCTTATTATTATTGCTATTACTTGCTTCACCTGAGCAAGACCCGTTCATCTTTGCTCGCGATTCGAGTGAGGAGTCTGACTCCTCCTCGTTGGGTGATTTATTTATGAAAAACATCCGCTTAGCCTGCTTTTCGCTTTGCTCTGATTGCATTCCGTCAATTTCTTCTAATTCATTTCTATTGCTAGAGCCGTCCATATCCTCCACGTCGGGCGATTCTGCCCTCGAGACTCCGTTTGTAGACTCTGCAGAGCTGAAATGAGCATTATTGCGTCGCATAGACTCTGATTGCCGGAAAGAAGCGTCTGGATGGAATCCAAAGACAACGCTAGTTGTCCGATGCGGCTGAGGTCTCTGTGGAACTGCCTGAGCGTCTGACGCCGGCTCTCCCAGTTCCTTATTATTTCTTTTAGACTTTTGGCTAGCGTGTTCTGGCTCCATGCCTAGTCCAAGCCGGTCTGACTCGGGCAGACTTGTGCTTGTAGACTGTGCTGTTTCTGTACCAGCGTCAGCCGAGGTTGCATTTCTACTTTTATCTGCTGCTGCGGTACTGCAAGACATGTCCTTTTCACTGCATGACGGAGCAGAATGGTTTGCACGCAGTTGCCGTTGTCGCTGAGCCTTAAGAGTCGCCCAAGTATCCCGCTCCGCTCCTAAAGGTTTCAAATCAGCGACCATACGTTGAAACTGGTCAGCTGTGATTGGCGCAGGTCGCTTTGGTAACGTATCCCCAACTGTTTCCGAATGCGCAGAGTCCGTGTCGGAAGAAGAACACGTGGATGAATAATCGTCATCCTCCGGATCTGAGGCGAAAGCGGTGGACGGACAAATATCGCCGTCTTTCTCCGTGGAGTGACGACGGGAATGGGACCACCGAGTTTCGTCAAACAGATGTGCTTCGCGGTACCAGAGCCGCCAAGATAGATTTTCCAGTCGGGTTCCGTTCTCCAGACTGTCCTTGCATTTCGTGAAGACTATGGCTAATTAGAACACTAGAAAAAGGAACAAGAAGGTCACAGCAACGTACCATTCCACATGCACGATAAGTTGTCTGCGTCGATGTGATGCAGTTTGGATATGTTGTCCACAGCTAAGCTGAGGACCGGGTCCGGCAGCGCATACATGGCTATGATGAATCAAACGATCGTGGATATTCCCATGTCATGGGTTTGTATTTTATATTTATATTAAATATATATATTCATATATTCATATATTATGGGCATTCATTTTGCCTATAACATTTCCTCTACAACACCCATATATTGTAAAATTTTACTTTGACAGCTCCCCGTTAATATTTCGGGAGTTTGCACCAACACGTATGGATTTGGAAAGATAGGAAAGTACATTTTGGGAGTACATCATCAAAACGGCATTTAGGGCCAAATTCGGGGACTCTGATTTGGTAATAGTTAATAGGGAAATTAGATCAGGGAACAAAAGAAATTAATCATCAAGGCTCTCTCGTAATCGCCGGCATCAATTATTCCATTCGCCATCCGTCCTGCCTGTGCAGTGATTGATGTTCTAGAGAACCGTACCATGTTCTACACACTAATTTCATTGGTGCCCGTGTGCGTGTAGAACGCGCGGGCTGAATAATGTGGTCGGGACTCTTTTCCATAATAATAGAACAAACGTACGCTATAAACACGGTTTTATTACTAAGCTAATTTATGGGACAAATCTATGCATACACTATTCATATGCCCAAGTATCGTTCCCAATGCATATGCAACCAACCTGAAATAGCCGAATATGACCCGACGGTCGAGACTATTTTTCCGCCGAGCCGTAAACTTCTTGATCAAGTAATGCTATTGACCGGGCGGAAAGCTGCTGCTACATTGCACACTGCGTAACATTACGCTGTGCGTGGCACCCGACGCCGGTCTAGGCCGCTTATTATTCTAAGCGCACAGTATAGACGCTCATATTATGGCTGCACACCGTTAAAAACGCAATTACCGCACGCTTCTTCTACCCCACACTAAGCGTGCCACACTAAGCGTGCCACACTAAGCGTGCGCCTCGAAACTTTAGTATCCCGCAGATTGGGATATATCGTATCCTCGGTTCTTTTATGCGGGGCAGAGCTGTCTGCTGCGATTCATTGTATGGCGGAGGCGGCAGCTTAATTTGGCCATACCGGATCCGGTATCGTAGACGCAGACTTATAATATGAATTCTATGATACTTACAGTAGGAATTTAGTATGCAACTATAAAGTCATTAAGCATTGCAGATCTGACGGCGTTATGGTATAGAGCTGTCATTTATCTCCATTACGGGGGAAAGGGTGTTTATTCATTCTGACTATAATAAGTCTTGACCTTATAAATAGCATACGGTCCAAAATCAATTCAATAGTAAGCAAAGGGTTGTACTAAAACATAGGTCTATCTGCGCTCTGTTTCAGAAGAGGATTAAGTCGTAGATAAATTGAGTACCGCAGATACAAGATGTCAATTCATAATTTTGCGCACTTGAAAATGTTGTATAACGGAACGCCGTTAATCAATACTCGCGAGCAAAATTCCAAATCTAGGATTGGGCTGGCTTATCTAACCGGCGAACTTGTCTTGCAATATTCGTGACAGCTACTTTGGATCGCGCAGATCAAATGCTTGCTTATCATTGAACCATTACATCAGTCAAGGCCACGTTTCAGCGGACAAAGTTAACCTTTTGGAAAAGGACCCTAAACGTAGAATTAAACCTGACTAAAAGCAGTTCGACCCTGATGATTATATTCCGCAAGACCGATGCATTACTGAGGTATGTGTCATTGCCAAACACAGTGTTACGTATAAACACTACCTTTCCAGTCAACTATGAGGAACAAGTAGGGTTAGGGTTAATCGAAACGTCTTTGCCTGCTACACAAAAGAGAGCCTTACAGATTGAGCTGATATTGGGCCACATAGTCGGCTTGCTTTAGGATTGGAGGGAAATATCGTTAGGACATTATCGTCGTACCTAAATTACGTGCACTTTTAATCAAGCAATACTTTGACGCCTAATACCATTGAATAGCACACGACCATAGTTATATACGTTAAAATTCTACTACATGATTTACGAAACAAGCGTCTTAAACACGCTGAGGAGCGCAAAATGATACGAAGCGTTATCACATGCCACGAAATTTGTATAAACCCGTTGAAATTAGGTAAAGTCTTGACTACTTTTGTGACTATAGTGGACTGATCGCCTGTCTAAAACTGCGCGTCTTCTGTGCCAGATACAATCACATCGTTCACCTTGAGGACCATGCGGTTCAGCTGCGTTGCAAGCAAAAACTGTTGCCGTTTTCCAATCAGCGGATCAATCACAAACTGTTCTGCCATATCTGCGTTGTTGTTAGAAAAGAACACAATACAAAATATAATTGATAATAAGTATTGCTGCAAAAGCTCCCGCTTTCAATTTTTAATTCAATTTATTGTCAATAATTCATTTTGTGTCTCAATTTTTGTCCGTATTATTTTTGTCCTTTCTTATTTTGTTTCAAGGTCTCTGATTTCTTACCGTTACTGCCCGTGCCCAGACAGTCAATACCGAGCCGACCCCGGCCACGTTTCTTATCCGAACCCGCTGCTACTTGCGCCGCCCGCACTTTTGCAACTGTCTCGATGGGCGGCAAACCCGAGTTCTCGGCCAGAGACATGGGTACTATATCAAGAGCACTAGAGAATGCCCTCAAAGCGTATTGCTCAATACCCGCAATCTGTCGTTTAGTTAAAGAAACTTAAAACAAAGTTATAAATACCTTGTCTGCCTCTTCTGCCACCGCAAGGGCGCATGCCAATTCTGCTGCTCCTCCGCCATACACAATACGGTTGTCCCTAACTATATTTCGTACTACGCAAAGTGCATCGTGCAAGGCACGTTTAGCCTCATCAATAATCATTTTATTTGAGCCACGAATAAAACAAGTAGCTGCCTTGCTATTTGCACATTCTTCAACCACCAGCATACGATCACGTGTTGTTCCAAACGATATCTCGCGAACTACGCCAGCATGGCCCAACTTATCTGCTGTCAAATCCTCAAAACGTGGGACAATACGTGCGTTCGTAGCAATTGCCAAAAGCTCGATTTCCGGACCGCCGACCCAGCGGACCGCGGGCAGATTGTTTTGCAGCAATAAATGATTAGCCTCGTCATCAAAGCCCCACTGACAAATGACCAAGTTTGCACCAGTAGCCTTTACCGCCGCAATCATCTCTATAAACTTTTTGTGCTCGTACTCCTGCAAAGTGCGAAACTCTTCAACCGATGTGATATCCAGCTTATGCTTTGTTTTGGGCTTGGGTGGCTCAAATGGACACGTGAGGATTGCAATCTTGGCATCATGAATTTCTCTAGGCATTTGCGGGTGCGACATGTCCTTGTCGATTACAACGCCACGAACTAGCCGTGAGTCTTCGAGTGCCCCACCTACTTTGCCGTCTACTTTGATCAATTCAAAGTCCACATCTTTACGCTCCAGATCAGCCACGGAAAGCACCGCTTCTACTGCCATTTTGGCAAACTGATCGTGAGCTTTGGACACGACTTTGCTGCCTAGTGAAGTATAAGCCGCTCGCAGTAGGTTAGAAGTATCGTCTGTTGTGTAGGGAATTTCGTCCGAGATTGCATCGAGATTGCTCACGGCAATACGACACGCACGATCAAAGCCATCTGCGATACGGATGGGATGGATGCCACGCTCGATCAGCTCTTCAGCTTGAGCAAGTAAGGCTCCGGCGAGAACAACAACGCCAGTGGTACCATCCCCGATTTCGTCGTCCTGCGAGCGTGAAAGTTCAACCAACAATTTCGCAATCTGATGCTCCACCTCCATTTTGCTCAGAATAGTGGCTCCGTCGTTCGTTACCGTGATATCACCGTCCGGCGAGATGAGGATTTTGTCCAGGCCTTCGTTATTAGTCACTTTGGAGGCAAAAAGATAGAGAGCAATCCAAACCATGGCCTGTCCGAGGAAAGGATTGGGAAACGAGACCATACCACGAGGACCTAAAGATGTCCGTACAATATTGGACACTGTCTTTGCGGCCAGAATATGCGATTTCACTGCTTCAATGCCGTGCATGCTAATGCACTGGTTAATTATGTTGCACTAAACACGAGGGAATACCGTTTCTTTTTGCCTTGGCTTTACATGGTTAGCTACAGCACTGGACACGTACAATCTTCGACTTACTCCCGTACGATGATGAAAGGGTTGCCTTGCTCATCACGCGCCATAACCGCATTATCCAAATTCGGCGCGGCCATTTTGCCGACTTGTAAGTTTGCTTTAGCCTAACCGGCGCGAAAGAAACTTTTGGTTCACAAGTCCACGATCAGCTTGAAGCTTTTTCGCCTCTTGTTTAAGTGTATATATAATTCGTGCCAGTAAAATATTAAATACAATAAAATCGAATTATAATACCAATCCAAGACGAACAATGCGTTGTTTAAAGAGCGAAAATTAAGATGTAAATATTAGGCAACTTTCACTCCAAAAATATCAAGTAATATTGTCTACTGTATATCGCTACTATTATATCGCTGCTATTATATCGTTGCTATTGTATTGCCCCTATTATATCGTTGCTCCTTAATATATTATTATTATTGTTGGTATACGCTTTCAGCAAGTAAGGCAACGCTGCTCCCTCATATAAACAAAAGCGAATAGCCAGCCAGCCGCTGAACAGCGCGCGCGAGATTACAGGATTTTTGCCGGCAGCATTGAGTGCATTGCGTGCTTGATATCAGTGGCTTTTTGCTTTGCAATTTTTCTTTGATCGGTGCGTTAATTAGAAGGGCTTTTGTCTAATATTTACCAGCTTCGCAAGGTTAATTACCAAGACTTCTCGATTTGATCTGTTTTCCAAGCGAAGATGAGCGGCGCGAACAAGAACGACGAGCAAGTCGTTGGGGGTAAGCGGTGTTGAGTATATAGGAATTTCCTCTATATTTGTGCTTTTGCCCCGTAGTCTTCCTTTTGGGCCGCACTTGTTTTGATCGCTTTTTACTGCCGCCGTGTTTAGGCTCATGAGGGGTTTATCGAACTACTGAATGCTAAAAGTTGGGATAGAAAGTGACGGGGAGAGTGATATTTATAACGTCGAAGCTATTGTCGGGCATCGAATCAATAAAGTATGCATCTTTCAAGAGATCTAGACCCTTGCTAACTCTGTAGTCAAAGCATGGATTTGACTTTTTGATTAAATGGGAAGGTTACGATAATCCTGAGGATAATTCGTGGACACCGCAAGAGGATTGCACGTAAGCTTTTTACGCGAATCCAGTGAGAAAGCTAACCATTGGTTCTGTAGTGGATGCGAAGATTTGATCGAGAAATACTGGGAGTCAATTGGTGGGCGCCCGACGCTGCCGTCGCAAAAGGCAGCCAAGCGTGGAAGAAGCTCTACGCCTGATTCATCTCGCAAAACCAAATCAGCAAGAACCAGCAGCGGCAGAATTGCTGAGAAGGAGGATAAATCGGTAGCGGCCAAAGGCACCGAAGAACGTGCTTGGAAGCCACCGCTGGACAAGTCTAATTGGGAGACGTTGGTAAATCAGATAGAGACTGTTGAGCGGACGGAAGAGGGCTCGCTTTCAGTTTACATAGAGTGGAAAAATGGCCGTCACTCCGTCCACGACTCTCATATCGTCTATGACCGTTGTCCCAAGAAGGTATTTATACTTTTGCTATTACCGTTTACACTAACATTTTTGATTCTAGATGTGCAAATTTTTCGAGTCACATCTTGTGTTCAAATAAGTCTGAATCGCTTTGCTTTCTTCTGCAGTAAATAACGGCAAAAGAGCGAGGTGTTTTATAATTTAACGAGTTTCCAATGCACCGGTTCAACAGCGGCTGTTTCTAATTGAGAGTATATTAGTGTCCAGCTTTGCCACGTTGGCGTGCGCTAAAATTGCTACTGCTCAGAGATCTATTTAAACGTATGCGGCCTAACCCGGGCTCACAAGACGATTGAATCTATCCTTTAAAAATATTTGCTTACCTATGGTTATCCTTGCCTTCTTCCATCTGCAGTGTGTATATATATGAATATATATATATATATATGTATATTCTTTCCTTGTATATAGAAGCGTACACAGGACACACATGTGGGAATTTAAATGAGAATTGTACGTGACCAGCGGGATGCTTACTTTGTAATACATTACGTACACTATACTCATTTCACAAGTAATGCCAAACCTCAAACTGAGAGAAAAGGAAAAAATATAAGAGCGACTAGTTTCTTTTCGCAGAGCTGTTTGGGTCATTTACACTTGTTATTGTAGCACCCTGAGCATCGCTCTTGCGCTCGCTGTATACAACAAGCAGCTACGATTCCACGTAGATGATATAGTAGTTTAGGACGCGTCGGACCTCGTGCGCCATGCCCGTTATACTAGTGCTAAGCTTATACGTGACTAGAGTGAAAAATTTAAAACCGATTATATTTTACATGATAATTACTTCAAAAAAAGGCAAGAATAGCAGATATTAAAAAAAAATTCTCTAGCGTGTTATAAATAAAGGTCGACTTCCGCCCCCCGAAACGCGGGCAAAATCTGCACGTACAGATACTTGGTTATACGCCTCCAATTTCAAGTAACACTGTCGCCAGAATATTAGAATAATATTCTGATATCGCGCATTCCCCTTTTGGTAGGTATGTTTACAGGAAACAGGTCTATTTATTAAAGACGCGAGACCTATCGGCACATTAAGCATGAGAGCAATGAACTAACGCGTTGTAGTGACCTGTCGCGTTCGCGCTGATTACGGTTGAATTGCGGCGCTTTCATTTATAAAGGCGAGAACCAAAAGGAAAAAGGAAATTCATGGTGAGATGGTGGGAGAGCTGAATGCCTGTAACATTATGTATAATTTTGGAAATCGTGACTGAAATGGATCGCATGTTTTCATCACGAGCATATTACAAAATCGAGCATTGCCGTTTCACAGATCGGGTTTGAAAATTACCAGCAAATATTTTGTATTTGCCTCTACCTGCCAGCTTGCATTTGTGTCGAAAGTTTTTGGTACGTTTGTATACACTGCATTATGTCTACTCGACTAGACCGGCTAGTTTTGCTGTTAGACACTGGGTCTACACAAGTCGTGCGTGATACGGCGGCTCAGCAGTTGGCGGATATCCAAAAATCACACCCTGATGATCTATACAATCTGCTCACCCGCGTTGTACCGTACTTACGATCAAAAACTTGGGAGACGAGGACAAGCGCGGGCAAAGCAATTGCTGGGATTGTACAAAACGTTCCACAGTGGGACCCTAATGCGCACGGTGCAGACGATACTGCTGCCAACAGGTTGGCGACAGCAAAAAAAGAGCGGGACAATGAAGTAGTGGAGCCAAAAATAAAGCCAAGCTCGCAGAACGGAAAAGAAGAGCCACAGGATGGCAGAGCGGGCAGTGTTGACGTCAAGAGCGAAACAATAGTGAAGTCGGAGGATTTACGGGACGGCGAGTATGATAAACTCAGCACTGCGGAACAAGCAAATGGTGAGGGCACGTCTGCAGACTCAGAACCCGGCGACAGTCTGCCTACAATTACAGTGGAAAGCACGAATGGCAGCCTGAAAAATCGGCAGGCTCTTCTTTCTCTGTCTTTGCTGAGTATGGAGACGGTCATTACTAAAGGCAAACGGCTCCTGGGCAGCGCTGGTAAAGAATACGAAGTATCAATGTCGGACATGACTCCAGCAGAGCGTGTAGCCCTGCAGAAACGTAACCTAACCAGCCGGCTTGGCCTCGTGGGCGAGTACATGGACGAGGACGTGATTGACGAGCTGGCGTCTGCGCCCACGGCAACAACTCCAGGCCTTGACCCCTCAACGGCAGCAGTAAAACAGCAGGACCCGGCCACATCTTCGTCCTCCTCCTTACTGTCTCCGAAAACTGAGCCTGACAGGTCTCCATCGCCGAGAGAGCCTTCGCCCGGTAAGGAAGACACGTCTGCCTTTGCCGGAGTCAGTGCTCGGCAGCGAAATGCGCTCAAGCGAAAAGCAAAACTTTCAGCCAAAACTTGTCAGAGCAAAGTACGGGTCGTTGACTTTTCGCCCTCCGATGCAGGAAAATCGCCTGCCGTTGAGGCACGAGAAAAGCCGGTGCAAGGCTCCAAGGACTACTTTTCCCAGTCACCACAGTCAAACCAGTCTGTTGAACAAGACAAAAAAGCCAAGCTTGTTGTGGAGCACAAGTCTCCACAACCCTCGGGGCCGGTAGTCAGATCTTCGGAGAACGGGCATGATTGGCCGTTTAAAGGGCTGGTAGATTTGCTTGAAGTAGAGATGTTTGATCCGCAGTGGGAAGTCCGGCACGGAGCGTGCTTGGGTCTTCGAGATATAATTAAATTCCATGGCCCTGGAGCCGGCCGGGTCGTTGGAGCGTCTAAAGCGCAGAACGACAAGTCCAACTTGGACTGGCTTGAAGACATTGCGTGTAGAATCCTGTGTATATTTGCGCTCGACAGTTTTGGGGATTACTTGGCGGACCAGGTAGTGGCGCCTATCCGTGAATCTGCTGCTCAGGTGCTTGGAGCCTTGCTTTTGCATGTGCCCTCTGCCAGTGTAAAGCTTATATTTGGCCACTTGTGTGCGCTTGTCTTCCAGCCTTGGGTCCCACAGGGCCGGAGGGTATGGGAGGCGTGCCATGGAGGAGCTCTCGGCTTGAAATACGTGGTGGCCGTTCAGCCGGGCGTAGTATTTGCCGATGCTGGGCTTCAGATTGGCGCTGTAAATGCGGTCATTGAGGGACTGGCTCACGAGGACGATGACGTTCGTGCTGTTTCTGCGGATACGCTATTGCCCATGGTGGACACGCTGGCCCAAAGTGGGGACAGTGTACTCCTGCGCCGAGTCATTAATGTTTTATGGGACTGTTTGGCTGATGTGAGGGACGATTTGAGTGCCAGCACGGGGAGTGTAATGGACGTACTGGCAAAATTTTTCGAGTACGATAGTACGATTGCCCTCATGAGGGGTAGTAGACAGGGAAAAGCAGAAACTAGTGAAAATCTTGAAAGTGCAAATCTTGAAAGGACAAATTTTGAAAAGACAAATCTTGAAAAGACAAATCTTGAAAAGACAAATCTTGAAAGTGCAAATCTTGAAAGGACAAATTTTGAAAAGACAAATCTTGAAAAGACAAACCTTGAAAAGACAAATGTTGAAAAGACAAATGTTGAAAAGACAAATGTTGAAAATACAAATGTTGAAAAGACAAACTTTGAAAAGACAAATCTTGAAAAGACAAATCTTGAAAAGACAAATCTTGAAAATACAAATTTCGAGACACTATCGTTTGTGTCGCTAGTTCCCAGACTCTTCCCCCTGCTTCGTCATACGATTCTGTCTGTGCGCATGTCGGTGATCAGAGCGCTGCTCACGTTTGTGAGTGTCGGCAAGCAAGGTGATGGAGACTTTACGTCGTGGATAAATGGCCATGTCCTTCAGCTGATTTACCAGAATATATACCTTGAGCAAAACGTGGCAGTCCGCTCACAGAGCCTGGAGCTCTGGTGGTCCATGACTGAGCGACTAAGCAGTACTGATCTTGCTGCCTGGCTGCAGCCTCGTCTAGAGCGAATGACCCGTCTGCTTCTTGTTCCGATCGGCATTGCTCGCCGCAGTTATGCTGTCGACAAGTCTCTGCTTGTCTCTGCCCAAGACGAACCTTTCCAAGGCAGTTTTAATACTGGCAACAACAACAACAACAACAACAACAACAACACTTTACAACACGCTTATTCGCCCGATATTCCCGTGCTTGCTGGCGATGTTGAGCTGGTCGGGCTGGACAATCTACTGGCAATGCGAGTAGCGGCCGCTAAATCTCTAGGCCGGGCTATTGCGAAAATGCCTCCGCCTTTTTCCTGCGACTGTATAACGCAGTCGGCAGATCTGATGCTTGGCCAGCAAGTGCCCTCGTCCACGGCAATGCTGCTGTCCGGCTTTTTGCTGCAGAGCTGGGCCACCAGCTGTGCCCGGGCCGAGTGCTCTGCCACTATCGACCACCTGTACACGCAAGTCCAGGCCCGGCTGTCGGAAATGGCCACGGGCCCCGTGTCCTACTCCAACTTGAGCCCGCAAATGGTCGTTGTGCGTGCACAGACGAGTGCTCTGCTCCATGCCTTTGTGGACGTGGGCAAACTGCCGGCAGACTGCTTGCCTGCTCTGCCAACACAGGTAGAGCAGGTTCGACAAGGAGGAGCAAAAAATGAAAGTGAACCAGTTTTTGATCTAGACTGTGCCAAAAGAATTATCGGGGACTCTGTTTATGGAGCGCTTAAAGGCCGAGTCGGCTCAGCACAGTCGAGAAAGGCACTCGAGTCAGCGAAGCAGGGAGTCAGCGATGCCGTTTTGGCGATGGAAAGTATTCAAAAGGCCAGCGATGTCCGTATTGCCGCGAGCCTGGTGGCAGCGAGTCTCGCCTTGCTGGGCGATAAACTGCCCAAGAAGCTGAACGGCATAATAAAGGCACTTATGGACAGTGTCAAAGGCGAAACTATAGACTTTTTGCAGGACGAATCGGCGGCCACTGTCACTGACCTGACGGGTCTCTGTCTCGAGCGGAACCGGTCGGGAGTGGCGGACAAGCTGGTCACTAACCTTGGAGCCTTTTACTGTATGGACACGGCAGAAACGCCCGAGTTTTACCGATCGAGATCCGTCCTGTCCGAGGCAATTACCCTGCGACTCGGGGACAGCGAACAAAAGGACAAGGCCAATGATCAGGCCAATGACCAGGCATCGACAGTTAAAGGCCAAGAGGCCTCGTTGAGACGGAGGGGTGCCTTGAAGGCACTCTGCCGAATGTGCACAGCCTTTGGCGCTTTACTGTTTGAGCGAGTACCGAAACTAGAGACGCTGCTCTTTGCAGCAGACGGACTGCTTACCACCTTTAATGCCAAAGAAGCTCTTCTCCCCGAGAGCACTACGGGCCAAGAAATAATAGACGCTCTCTCCCTCTTTCGTGCACTGTGCCCTCACCTGTCTCCTGAACTGCACACTACCATTCTGCGCCATACTTTTAGCATTCTACTGGCGCTAGAAAACCCTTACTCTATGATTAGGTTTGCGGGAGCCAAACTGATGGCGGCACTGTGTGCCGCTATCCCCATTGAGGCAATGCGCACAGTCGTAATGGACTTGCTGCCGAGGCTGAATGACGCAGCCAATGCACAAAGGCGCCAAGGAGCAATGGAGTGTGTCTTGCATATTGTAGACTGCCTGCAGGAGAGGGTACTGCCGTATGTAATCTTCTTTATAGTCCCGACACTGGGCCGAATGAGCGATTCCGATGCGGACACAAGGTCCCTCGCTACAGCCGCCTTTGCCACTCTCGTCAAACTCGTGCCCCTCGAGTCTGGGATCCCCGACCCGCCTGGGTTCTCCGAGGCAATGCTCGCTGGCAGAGCAAAAGAGAGGGCCTTTATTGCACAGATGCTGGACCCGAGCAAGATCGAGCACTACCATATCCCCGTGGATATAAGGGCAGAGCTGAGGCACTACCAGCAGGAGGGAGTCAACTGGCTCGCCTTCTTGAACCGTTACCAGCTGCACGGCATTCTGTGTGACGATATGGGCCTCGGCAAGACTCTGCAGAGTATCTGCATAATGGCCTCGGACCACTACTACCGTGCCCTCCGGCACAGCGAGTCGCCTTCGCCAGAGACGGCTGCTATTCCGTCTCTCGTCATTTGCCCTCCCACGCTCGTGGGCCATTGGGCTATGGAGATTGAGCGCTACGCTCCCCGACTCTCCTGCTTGGCCTACGTGGGCCCGCCCACGGAGCGGCAGGGTCTGCGCCGGCAGCTAGAGTCGCATGATGTCATTGTTACTTCGTACGAAGTGTGCCGGGCGGATGCGCTAGAGTTTGCCAGGCACAGCTTCAACTATTGCATCCTGGACGAGGGCCATGTAATCAAAAACTCAAAGTCAAAGCTGACACAGAGCGTTAAACTGCTGCGCTCGAACCACAGGGTCATTCTGTCGGGGACACCGATACAGAACAATGTGCTGGAGCTCTGGTCGCTGTTTGATTTTCTTATGCCGGGGTTCTTGGGCACTGAACGCATGTTCTACGAACGCTACGCCAAGCCAATTGCCGCCAGCAGGGACGGTAAGAGTACAGTGAAGGAACAGGAGAGGGGGGCTCTAGCGCTTGAAGCCCTCCACAAACAGGTGCTTCCTTTCTTGCTGCGCCGGTTGAAGGAGGACGTGCTGGACGATCTGCCGCCCAAGATTATACAGGACTACTATTGCGATATGAGTCCCTTGCAAAAGCGGTTGTATGACGATTTCGTACAGAGCCAGAGTCTGCAGGAAAGTGACAGTGGTGGTGGTAACGCTGTAGCGCAAAAGAAACACATCTTTCAGGCACTGCAGTATATGAGGAAACTGTGCAACCATCCTGCCCTTGTCATCAACGCAAAGCACCCGCAGTACTCTGCCATTTTGGCAGAATTGAAAAGGCAAAACTCGTCCTTGCGAGCGCTTGAACACGCGCCCAAACTGGACGCTCTTCGTGAGCTCTTGCTCGACTGCAACATTGGCGTATCCGACCCGAAATCGCTGCTCTCTGACGTGGTTGTTAGGGAGCACAGAGTGCTGATTTTCTGCCAGCACAAGGATATGCTGGATATGGTGGAGAAGGATCTCTTGCAGTCGCAAATGCCCTCTGTCACATACTTGCGCTTGGACGGAAGCGTTGAGAGCCGTCGGCGCCAAGATGTAGTACAAAAGTTTAATGCTGACCCTTCTATCGACGTTCTGCTGCTGACTACACACGTGGGCGGCCTCGGGCTCAACCTGACTGGCGCAGATACGGTTATATTTGTAGAACACGACTGGAACCCCATGAATGATCTGCAAGCAATGGACAGGGCTCACCGGATCGGCCAGAAAAAGGTTGTAAACGTTTACCGTTTGATTACCCGAGGGACATTGGAGGAGAAGATTATGGGGCTGCAGCGATTCAAAATGAATGTGGCCAACACTGTCGTGAATCAGCAAAATGCCGGGCTCAATACTATGGATACGGCACAGATATTCGATCTCTTTGAGACCGACAAGACGGCTACTGCTGCCGGCGCCACTGGCAAATCTGGAGACATGGCCGAGGCACACTTGGACGCCCAGGGCCGGCCGATCACGAAGAAGGGCGGATCAAATATTCTGGATAACCTGGGCGAACTATGGGACGATTCCCAGTATGATGATTACAATCTCGATGGGTTCATCTCGACCCTCAAGAAATGATTATGACTTGTTATTTATAATTAATTAATTAATAATTAATAGTTAATAGTTAATTATGGATGGCTATAATATGAATTGGACTTTTCTATTTAATAAGTAGGTTGCTGCCTGAAGCAGTTCATCTACCTGTGCACATGGCCATACAATATTTGTCGGCGTTAAAATAATAGACCGGGTTTTCTTTGCGTACTTTTCGTACAGCGTTCGGTAAGGCGCAAACCAATAATAAGCTTTTCTGCTCGTTTTTTTTGTGAAATAAATGAGGAATTCCATAGTTGTACCAAAGCAATGCTCTATTTTTCTTGTAAAACATTAAATGCTCTAAAAATTTATATTTATATTTATATTTATATTTATATTTATATTTATATTTATATTTATATTTATATTTATATTTATATTTATATTTATATTTATATTTATATTTATATTTATATTTATATTTATATTTATATTTATATTTATATTTATATTTATATTTATATTTATATTTATATTTATATTTATATTTATATTTATATTTATATTTATATTTATATTTATATTTATATTTATATTTATATTTATATTTATATTTATATTTATATTTATATTTATATTTATATTTATATTTATATTTATATTTATATTTATATTTATATTTCAATTGTCGACTGGCCGCACTCGGCTTTGTCAATCGCAATCTCCGCCCCAGCTCTGCGGGACAAGGGCGCAATTCTCGCGACCAACGCAATAATGCCGATAGCAAATGCGCTTAATATGAGGCTGACACCCATGGCCATAGCTCCTCCTGCCGAAGAGTAATAAATAGCGCTGGAAGCAATGGGGGCAACCAGTTTCCCCACTCCCTGAGCGAATCCGAGGCAGGGCATAACCTCTAGCGCAATTTCCCTGGGCAAAGTCAGTTTAAGTAAGGCAGGGACACAGGACGCCTGGCTGTTGTAGCCGATGAGGGTCATTGTGACTCCGACGGCAAACGCGGCCGCTACAGAGAGACGGTTGCTTTGAGAGATAAAGAGGCTGTGTAGTGCGAGTGCGCTCCAAACGCTCAGGCTGATTGCCAATCCGCAAATGATACATACAAAGCTAAACCCGGCTGACGTCATTTGCGCAGTGTACACGGCCAATTGGTCACCGTCTGCCCTGATCCCTGTCAGTTTTGCCTGTATCTTTTGTATGGCAATTGTGCCGACAATACTGGCACACAGTGTGGTGAGGAATACAAGGCTCTGCGCTCGCACGCTCCAGCCAATGTCAACTGTGTAAAAAATGGGGATAAAGTACTGGATAGACGCGGCAATGTAAGCAGAGCAAATTGTGATGAGCAGTAGCAAAGCTGCAGCGTAAACTTGCCGCCTGCACTGCCTCTGCTTGATCCAAATCACAAAGCTGAGACTGCTCCCGTCCGCTCCCGACTCTGCCCTTGCTGGCTCTGCCCTTGCTGGCTCTGCCCTTGCTGGCTCTGCCCTTGCTGGCTCTGCCCTTGCTGGCTCTGCCCTTGCTGGCGGCTCAGGGTTTTCGAGCAAAAAGGTTAGCACGCAGGCGAGGGCAAACAGGTAGAACGACAGGATAAACGTGGGTCCATTATTGGCGTTTATTCTGTACCCGTGGAGGGTAAAAGTGGCACGGGACACTGCTACGCACAGCACTTGGCCAAGGGCCATGTAAATGGCTGCCCATGTCCTAAACACTTGGAAAAGCCGGACTTGTCCTTGCGCATCGGGCGCAATGGCGGGGATATAGCTGTACGCCAAACTGGCAGAGACAGAGCCGAGTCCAGTCAGGGCTCTGCCTCCAACAAGCCAGCGCGTCGAGTCCAGGCTCCCTGGGCCGCTGCAGGAATAAAGGAAATTGCCTACTACGGAGGACATGTAACAGAAAATAATGCAGTACTTTATGTTGCCCACCCGTTTCACGATGGGGCCGGCAATGAGCGACACGCCGCCCTCAACTGCCGCCACGGCCGCCTGCATAACAAAGAGGATATGCGGTTCCCGTGAAGGCGCCAATTCTTGAATGTACAGTCCCACGTTCGACAGGTAGAGCGTAGAGTCCAGCGCGAACTGCGAGCTGAGCAGCGCTACACCCAGTGTTTGGCGCCAGTTTGGTTTCATAGTAATAACAAAGGCCGATTGCTGTTATAACGATGCTCTTGGTCTGGTTTCGTCTGGTTAAATCTGATTTAGTCTGCTTTTGTCTGCCTCTGCTTTTGTCTGCCTTTAGTAGTCTTGCGGCGATGCGGTGATGCGGCGATGCGGCGATACAAGCGGACACAAGTAATACAAGCGCCAGCAAGTAAAATCAAGAAAATACAGTAAAATGAATGGCAGATAATACGGTTCAATAAGACGAGCAAAAGATGGTGGTCAATGGCTGCGGAGGGTGACGGTGACAGTAGCAGTGACAGTGACGAGCTTCGGGCTGCCGCCTGTGTCCGATGCCACAAGCAAAAGCGAAAGGTAATTGCGACTTGGTCTAGTGCAATTCTTACACTATCTAGTGCGACGGCGGAGCACCGTGCGGCCGGTGCCGAGTGCTGAATGCTGCTTGTCAGTACGTGCACGACAGACGGCGGTCGTTGCTGGCGCAGCGTTCACCGTCAGAGCAAAAGAGGAGACACTTGCGTCGTCGGGCGTCAATGCGAGGCCTGAATAAAGGGTTAGATACAAGTCTGAGTACCAAATTGACTACGAATTTGTCTACAAATCTGCCTACAAATCTGTCTACAAATTTGCCTACAAGTCTGCCTACAAGTCTGTCTACAAATTTACCTACAAGTCTGCCTACAAATCTGTCTATAAGTCTGCCTACAAATTCACCTGAAAATCTGCCTAAAAACCTGCCTAAAAACCTGCCTAAAAACCTGCCTCTGCCTGCGCCTTCCAGTCTAACCGGTCAGCATGAAGGCGAGACGCTCCTGCAGCTGTGCTTCCACGCACGTGGCGGGCAGTCGCACTCGGCTAAAGAGCACGACGCGGCGCGTATACTCCGGAACCTGTACGGGTCGGCTCAGACGAACGAGCCTGGAAGCCTTCCCGGCTCGAGCAGGAGCGGCCACGTGCTGGATATCCACTCGCCGGGCTCTGAGACACGAGCCAGTCTGACGCTAGACCAGTGCCATGAACTGGTGAGGGTGGCAGTCGCCTCTCACTCGGTGGTGGCCGATGCCTTTATCGGAGACGACTTTTATCGTGCCTTTAGCCGAATGGTCTCCCGGCCGAGTGCCGATGTTTCCTGTGGCGAAAGACTCTACGTCTACTCTGTCCTCGGGATCGGATCCGTTTTGCAGCAGATGCCCAACGAAACACGCTGCCTCCACACTGCCAGCCTGTGCCTCGCCGGCCTTGCTATCGTGGAGGGCACTTTTGAGTGCGGAGCAGCACTAGCTGCCTTGGCCCACCTGTGCATGCAAATGGGCCAGATTGAGGCTCAGGGCAAGTTTTGCCGGGCAGCTTTTGATATCTTTTGCGGACTGGGGTACCATCACAACGGTAGGCCGATCAGTGAGAGCAGATTGGCACTGTTCTGGCACGTCTACACGATCGTTTATTTTTACTCGATTTACTTTGGCTCTGACCTGCCCGTTACAAGGATCGAGGGGATCCGTGCGCCTTTTCCCTCCACTGCAAACGGGGCGAATGTTAATCTGGTCTACCTGTTTGCCAAACTAGATCTGATAAGGGTTGTAAGCAGCGTACCAGTTGCTCAGGGCCCCAACTCGTTAGTCGGCGAAAAAGAAAAGGCAGCTGAGCAAGGCAGGATTGCCCGTGCCGGGTTGGCTCTGGGCAGTCTGATTGTGGCTATGAAGGAAGCGATCAACGCGCAAAGGTCTTTAAAGGCCACTGACGAAGTTTACCCATTGATTTATCAGGCTGCCTGTCTCGTGGCCTTTGCGCACATACTAAGACAGGCAGATTATGCTTCAGTAAGGAGCCTCGAGATACTGGGCGATTTGGCAACAGCAACTGTCCATGGGATCTGGACGCTTCTGTTTGTGGAAAAGAGGGCCTACATTGGCGCAGTTCGGTACATGTGCCAGTACACGTTTTTTGCTGCTCTGGCAATCATATATTGCCAGCGCAATTGTGGAACAGGACAGCGGGCCAGGGCGGATATAGCTATGGCGCTTGACTGCCTTGCTCTCCTGAGGCAGTATGTACCCCAGGTCGGGCGCAGTATGGAGATCGTGGAGCAGTTAATGGGGGGTGAAGATTCAGATGGGTCAATGCCCGAGCCGGAACAGGACCTTGATAATTTTTTATCGGGCAATATTAGCACCGAAATATTTATGGGGGACTTTATTTACAGCGACGATTTGTTTTGATGGTACTCTAAAGTCGGTGGATATCTGGCGTCTGCGCGTTTAGTTTGTTTTTTGGTAAAAGGTTTGGGTCTGTCTGGTAAATTTCTAGCTGTAAGATCGGGCGCATCGTGTATTAATGGAATTTAATGAATCATCGGCTTAGCGATAAACTCATTATTCGGCCATAAACACCAAGTCCAAGATCCATAAAAGCGTTTGCAATATGATTCAATTACAAACCTTTCGATCATTAGCAATCAAGATTTTGAAATGATTAGTCTAGCTTTGATTCTATAGGGTTAACTATGGAGATCAATGAGAAGACTTTAACACCTCTATAAGTCGCACAAAGGGAACATTAACCCTAACCACAAGCTCTTGTACTTGTTATCTCGAATCTGCTCAGCAATATTAGGAGAAGTAGCATCACTAGGCACCACTTGATTAATATATATATATATATTTTTTTTATTCATCCGTTTATTTTTTTGTTAATTTGTTAATTTATTAATTTATATCATTTATATTCATTCATATTTGTATCTTATTATTGCTACAAACACAAGTCTAAAGTCATATTCACTCATCCTATAACACATTAAACATGCAAAAATCCATCAATCGCAGCTCTTCACTTTGAAGCTTCATTTTGAAGGCGTCTCCGTGTACGTTGCGAGATTAATCGTTCTCCGAGCAGGCGCTGTATTACCACTGCTCTTTCTGCTCTTGTTGCTTTTATTGTCTTTATTATCAGCATCGATCGTCTCCTGTGGAATCGGGGCAGATTGTGTACGGTTTACATAGTGCCCGTACCCCTCTGCGGTACGAGGGAACGCCCGTTCTTCTCCCGAGGCTGCTAAAAGCCGGTCCATGGCCGCCTGAATGGTGCTCGACCGGCCAACGGGTTTAGTTGTGCTCTTGGCCAAAGTAGCACTCTGCTTTTGTGGAGAAGTTTCAGCAGCGTTACTTGCTGCTTTGGAAGGCTGCTGTGATGTACTTCCCGCCTGAACAAAAGCGCTCGGAACAGACTTTGGCACGGACTGGTGGGAAGCGGCGGAGGACACGAGATCCGCTGGGCGGACGTGAGAGATTCCCGGAGCCGGTGAAGGGCTTCTTACATCAATAGACAGCCTTCGTCTTTCTGCCTCTCGAACCAAATCTTGAGGGACTTCCTGGCTCTCTATCCGCCAATTGCGGAAGCTTTCTCCAGTCAGTAATTGCTCTGCCAAATGAGCAGAAGCTCGTGAAGAGCTTCGGCTTGGAGGCCTATTTTCTATAAGCATTTCTTGCTGGTCACTTGAAGGCTGCTGTTGGGGGACCGGCTGGCCTGGAGTTAAGGCAGCACTCGACCCTGAGCCAGCTGTTGTTGAAGAAGGCAGGACAGAAGAAGAGGAAACCTGCTGATTTGGCTGAGACTCGAACCGGCGTAGGGAATCACCAAACTTTGCAGAGAAATAGCCTCGAGAACTGCGCCGGGATGAATGAGAATTACGTGAAGATCGATGACGAAGACTATCGAGGAAAGCGACATTAGATTCGATATGGTCGTCCGATACGGCAGAGGACGAAGCATCCTCAGCCGGCTGCTGCTTGCCCCTTTTCTGTGTATTGGCCTTTTGTTCCTCGTTGCCTTCTGCGCCTGGCTTATGGCCCAGCTTTACCTGCTCCACGAGGGGCTCATGCAAGGGCTGACAACGGGAGCCTGTTCTGCTGGCCGCTCGAGATGAGGGTACATAAAACCCATCTGTGTCCCGCAAAGAGTTTTCATACAGCGACTTTGGCTGCTGTGAAGATTGCAAGTTTTGAGCCGTGCTGCGACTCGCCGAAACAGGTTTACGAGGCTGTGGGGATAATGGCTGCATTGCCGTGGAAATTTGTGGCTGTAAAAATCGCCGTCCGCCATTACGAAGAACGTCGCTCGGTTTGATATTTTTAAATTCATCCTGGCCTTCGTTTGTTGGGGCTGCTGCCGGTAAGGAAACAGAGACGGAGGAGGAGGACGATGAAGAAGAGTAGTAAGCCTCCTCCGGATCGTCCCTGTACGGCCTGGACTGTGAGGCAGATGAAACTGTCCGGGAAAGCGCGACACGGGCGCCTGTTGCTGACCACTGCTGAGCCGGCTGAGGAGGCTGTTTGACCAAATGTTCTGTCACGACTGGAGGAGTCTGAGGCGTAAACTGCATCTGTAGTTCGTCAATCGAAGGGAACCTTTTAGCCACCGAGTCCGAGTCCAGGTCAGCTTCAGCAGGAGTAGGCTGCGTAGCGTCTTTAACAACTGGCTGGGCCGTGGGTACCTGGCGATGAGGAGGAGGAATAGGAGTGTGTATAGCAGCCGGCTCTGCAGAGGCAGAGGCAGAGGTAGAGGCAGTCTGCTCTTCTGTGACTGGTCGAGGGGAAGCAGAGGCAGAGGCAGAGGCAGAGGCAAAGGAGGAGAAATTCCCTGAGCTTTTGTTCCGAACCGGACGTGGAGCCTCGGCTTTCGGAGTACCTTGCTGCTGTAAACCATCAGGCTTAACTGGCGCACTCGGTTTCCTGCCATGAGAGTAAATGTCTGCCAATGGAGGCATATTCACTCCACGCAGACGGCACAGTTCCTTGATTGTCTGGTAAATATTGGGCCGCATTGAAGGCTGCTCTTGTAGCAACACAGCCATGAACCGCTTCAGCCGGTCAGAGTAACGTGGCAGAGGAGGGAAAGCAAAAGAGGCATTGAGAATCGCCATGGGTCCACGGTCTTCAAAGGGTGTCGTATAATAACACAGCTTGTAAACCATTACGCCCAATGCCCAAATGTCACTCTTTTCATCAATAGCCTGCCGACGAGTGACGTCAATCATCTCGGGCGATCGGTACTGCAGAGTTGTGAACCGCTGGATATCGTGATCGATGCGACGGAAATCTTCCTGCGTCGTACCCGGCGGGATCGTGTGGCAGGCACTTCCAAAATCACAGAGTTTAAACGAACCATTTGAAATGAGTACGTTTTCCACTTTGAGATCCCGATGAATAAGTGGTGGATCGAGGTAGTGCATAGCCGCTACTGCTTCGGCTATATCGCCTGCAATATGAAGAACTTCTTGCTCAGACAGTCGTTGCTGAAGCCGAGTGTTCATAAAATCTATTAGTCCACCACCTTGGCAGTACTCCATAAGCAAAAATACTTCAAAACCACCGTTTTTGCCTTGTGATGCATGTGAGTCTATGTATGATACAACGTGGGGGTGGCCCTTGAGTTTGATCATTGTCTCAATTTCCGTGCGAACAGAGGACAGTGCCGATTTGTCTGGGACCGTCATTACTTTGAGCACTGCGAGGTTTGTCCCGTTGAAAGGCTGTGTCATTTTGACAACATAAACGTGTGAGAATCCGCCTGCACGTTAGCGCAAGAACAAGGAAAGTAAACAAATAAATAAAAATTAAATGAATGAATAAATAAATAAATAATTCATTTATTATTACATTATTCATTAATAATTAAATCATCATCAATCAACTGAAATCAAAATTTAGAAATGCGGCTAGTAATTACCTTCAGAAAGATACTTCTGTACCACTACTTTTTGGGCTCCAACGCGCAAAGGTGTACCTGGAGGAATCCGCCCTGCAGGCACAAATCCCGAGCCCATCATTACCGGCTGCTGCTGTTGCTGAGGTGGAGGGCCAGGTGATTGCTGATACCTGTTTGCAGGAATGTGCTGCGGTGCTGGCACGGACTGCTGGAAAGCGGGCTGGACTAAACCTGGCACCACGCCAGCGGCTGAAGCGGGCCCATTCTTGTTGGAGAACTGAGTCGGTTGAGCCGCCATGCCACAGACACCAGTCCTTTAAAACCCTAAATCCTTTTGCTTCCCACAATATAAATAATTCAAACTAGTCGTCCAGCGAATTTGACAAGTCAATGTAACGTGAAGATTATTTATCCCTAGCAGAGGTCCTGAAGGTTCCCAAAATAATGTCCAATCGAATGGCCTTCCTTTTTGAAAGACAGTCTGTGACCAATGGCACGAGCTTGCAACGAGCTTGCAAAATTCAAAATCAGACCTGTCCTTTACCGTGCAAAATAATCATCGAACAGCTCTAGATCCTATTATTCACTTGCTAACGAATACTCGTCCGGCCAATGTCTCTTGATTCAAAATCAAGCTAAAATTGTTGAATATGCGGACGCAGCAGTACCTGCTTTGTTCATAGAAGAGTAAAGTTTGCCCAAGGACCCTACACGGCGAGACTCTGGCCTTCCCCAGACGATCTCAAATCGTATTCAGTATTCCGGCAGGATCAATTACCGATGAGCGGCAAGGTAAGCGCGCCCGCGTTTTTCGACACGGCAAACTGTTAAGCAAGTCAGAAAAAGCCGTTAGCAGAGATCAAAGAGGCCCTTGTGCTTGTAACCTTCAGTGACTGCAAGACGACAAGAGACCAACCGCCGCTCACCGTATAGGCCACGAAGATATTGTTATTATTATGAGCCAAGCACAGAATAATAATATAAGGAAAAATCAATGTAAAACTATACGTGTAGCGAGTGATATCGGTATCCGTCGTATTTCTATGCAGTACTCGTATATTTACTATTGTTTATTATATATTACTAACCCTATTCAATATTTAATGTTCAATATTCAATATTCAATATTCAATATTATACTTCGTTAATTATAATTCATTATTTATTACTGTCTATGAATGAAGCAGCAATTCTGTCCGCTGCTCAATGAATTTGCTACGGCTTAGCCAACCACGCATGTTTTGCCGTAATGTTTGAAGTGCCTATTGATATGGAATATCTTTTCCGGGAAAATTAGCACTGCAGCGATTTTAAGACATATCGAGCCCTGATCTCTTGACTGTACTGTCTTGTGTCTATTTTTTATTTTTTCACTCGATCTCACGTGTCTGTCTCGTCGTGCAATCGGTAGCATTCTGTCGGCCATTAGCAGCTCGGGACGGGTGTTCCGTCCATTCCAGAATTGAAATTCACCACCACGCAACGTTTGTGGCTTCATAATGCCTTTGCAGAAAATAGAAACGATGAATTATTTTCATATTGCTCTGGCATTCAGCTACACGATAAAGCGGCCAAACAATCGTCGCTATTCACGATCCTACAATCATTTACGGTTTTGAATTATCATTTCTCGACACAGTATATATTGTATTGTATATACATTATTAAACAAAAATCCTTTTTCGTACACGAATACAGCTAGTCTCCTCCATCAGACTATGGAGCAAAAAGAACAAATCAAAATCACGAAAATGTGAAGAATGGGACAGATAGAAGTACAAGGAACAGATTGTCTAACCAAACAATCCCTTTGTAAACTTGGTCATGCCCGTCTTGACAGCGCCCGTAGATTCTTCGTCTGAGATCTCAGGGTAAACCATGCGGTTCAGATCGAGATTGACGTCTTTGAGGGCAATAAGGAACGGACCACGGAAGACGATGCGGCCAATGGCGTAAACAAAGAGAAGGAGAGGCACAGTGATGTATGTAGAAAAGAAGTTGCGTGCGTTGGTTTCACCGCCCAAAGGCCATACGGCAAGATAAAACTCGATGACAAACAGGAGCATGCAGGCGGTGAATCCGACCCATGGTCCCCAAGGATATACAATGCTCTTCCAGGGCAAATCGCTAAATGAGCGGCCTTGAGCCTTCCATGCAAAGCGAAGACGGATGTGGCACAAAAAGATAATTCCCCAAACATACAAGATACTGAGCGAAGACAGTGAAGAAAACCAGTTGAAGACTTCAGAGCCGCTGGAAGAAACATTGAGGTACGAAAGACCAAAGGACAAAATGCCGGTGAATACCACAGAAACCCAGGGACGTCCCTTTTTGTCAATGCGACCCAAGAGATTAGGCGCCATTCCCAACTTTGAAAGGCCAACCAGAGTACGGCTGGCTGCAAACAAGCAAGCATTACCACAGGAAAGTACACTGATGAGAATGATTGCGTTCATAACATCTGGAAGACCTCGGATTCCTCGGAAAGCAATTACAAAGGGTGATGCAGCTGTGCCAGAGGCTCCCAGCAATTCTTCGTCATATGGCGATACACAGAGGGAAGCCATGAACGAGCCAAGGATGTAAAACAGACCAAGACGAAGCCAGATCGAATTGACCGCACGAGGCACGGAAGTGCGAGGGTTTGCTGATTCAGCGGCGGTAATACCGGTCAATTCAGAGCCGGTCAAAGAGAAAATAGTGGTGGAAAAGACGGCGAGGAAACCCTTGAACCCGTTTGTGAAAGCATACTCTCTCCAAAATCGGAAGCCAATAGTCTCGCCCGTGGGTCCGCCACCAGCAGTAATGACAATGCAGGCAATAATGATGACGACGATCCACAGAAACTTGATGGCGGTAAAGAAAGATTCGACGTGAGCAAAGATCTCAACACCGAAAAGATTGAACAAGAAGAACACAACCATGACGAGAACGATAAAGGCCTCGATTGGCATTTTGCCATTCGTGTCCCAGTATTGAATTGTGAGAAAAGCACCAGAAATTTCAGCTGGAATTGTAATCATCCAGCTGAACCAGTATACCCAACCAAGAGCAAGGGCAAGTGAAGGATCCATCAACTTGCGAGTCCATTGAACAAAAGCAGAGGGGACGGGATACAAAATAGCCAATTCTCCGACAGACTGATTCATGAGAAAAACGATGAATGATGTGATGATATAGCCCAAGAAAAGAGCAACAGGACCGCCTTCGTGCAAATTGGCACCAGATCCGACCCAGAGACCCATACCGATACTCGTACCGGCAGTAATGAGGACGATTTGTGTGGTGGTGAGCTTGCGTTTCAGCATATCGTCATTGTGCATAAATGTATCCAGCGTCTCCACCTCACCGGACGCCGTCTTGGGCTCCGTCATCTCGTCCGAGGTGACATATTCCTTTTTGCCGCTGCTATGAGTCAAGGACGGCTCCATATTGAACTGAGTTGCGATTTAGGTTGACCCACAAAGATTTCTAATGTGTTTTTGTTGTCAATTGACTAATTCTTTTCGTCTCAAAGACAGTTGCCGACTGCTTTGGATTTTTTTGCCTTCTCAAGCCTTGCAAAAGGATGAAGTGAGTGGAGAAGGCGAGGTGATGCCACCGGTTTTATAGATGACGGTGCAAGAAAAAAGACCCAAGGCTAATTGATAAGGGACGGGTAAATACTTAAACAGACGTCGTCTATCTTGGTATCGCACTGTACCCTGTCCGTCCTAATCGGGAATATTTAGGGAAGCTCTTATCAATTAATAAATTTTATCAAGTAATATGTTGCTTATGTCACTATTTTTATCTAACGAATTACGTTCGTCCCATATGGCCCAATTACCGGATTTAAGCGGAGCCTAGAGCCTCCAATGTCAGCATACAAATCCCCTGTTCCCAGTTTCAATGGCCTGAAAACATGTGAGAAAAAAAAAGAATATTGATCAATTCCTGCGCAAAGATCCGCTGATTTTGCCGTTACAAAGTCACGTGTTAATCTGACGATCCAGACGCAAGAGATAAGAATATTACGAAACATGGGTCTCAAAAGTAGAATTTGGCCTTTATCTGGTAACTGTATATTAAGTCCACTGTATTGGATTTAGATTAAATTCATTGCACACTTGTCTTGTATCTGGCTAGATTAGGCGAATTTGGTCCTACACCTAGGCTTTTTACCGCATTAAGTCCAGACCAGTCCGCTCACAGCGGAGGACTTGAACCGACGGTTTACCTTGATCTATCTATACTCCGTGCACCGAGCCAGAGAACCTAGAACCATAAAAGACGGAAAATAAAAAGTGCGCCCAACTAGAAACCACGTTATTGATTCAACGATTTTTCGCCAACTCGCGTGATCTATTTATCAACCTGAGAGAGTTATATCAAAGCAGTTGACCACAGTTGACCAGTATCATCATTATCCTTGAATGAATGGTACTCTATGACGTTCATAGAACGTAGCTACACAAGTAAATTACGCATTGCGCAAACCATCTCTCAAATTATTCAAAAGCAGTCCCCACATTTTGCTGTGCAGAGAAAATTTAACAGTTACGTAAGAAACCCACTTAGATCGAACTCGAAGCAGCCTCCTTTTGTGCCACGCTTTCTATTGCGGGCGCCAATGACCAATCGTTTTAAGCGAGCTTGAATTGTTAAGCGAAGCTTACATGCTTCATAATCCAGCTGGATGGTAAGACAGTTCTGCATAGTACCTGGTCATTTATAAAAAACACCAAGAAAACACGTTCTACATAGACTCGACCCTCACACCACATAAAATATTTGATTTGGAACGTTGAACAGCGATTACCACCATTTTATCATTTTGGATATTTATTTTCTTGATCAAGGGCGATCGTATCGGTTTGGGTTTGAATATGGTCTTAATACTCAAGAATGACACAGACAATATTAAAATTTCGACTGCACGTTGATCCAAATTTGCAGCACTATAATCGCGTACAGAGGTTATATGTTCCTGGACATTACTCCAATTGAAAAAACGCGCGTTATCAATTACATAATCGCATCGCGAACTAATGCACTTGTATCATATCCATTTTATGGTCGGTTTTGTGAGTTTTATCATTATACTTTTATCATCATCATTGTCAAACTCACTATAACGTTAGAGGGACAGAATATGACAGAATATATACAATTTAGTTTTTCTACAGAAAATTTCTGTTTGTGTTCCATTTGCAACAAGGTAAGCATCCAATTCTCGCAGTAGTAGAAGCCTTTGCCAGTGATGAGGCTGCATTTCGACTGGGAATTGTGCAAGCAAGTGATGATCTAATTTGCGATTGATTGCTGTCAGCGCAAGGACCTCGCCTGGCCCTATTTATGCCTACGGTGAAAATGCTATCGACTATTCGGACTGATCCCGCCATTGTATCCCGAGACGAATGCAGCCCTGGGGGCGAGTACGGCGCTTCATAGACTGGGAAAAATGGCTCTATGTATACGACAAAAGGCTAACATTGTTTAGGGTACGCCAGGCACGGGCAGGATGCGCGTCTACACACAAGCCTATAGGTGAGCCCACGTATATGCTTGTGTGTATCCGTGTAAACGTGCGGTTTCCCACGGCTGTTTCTTGTGATGAGGATCATTGGATGAGCGACAGTAGTCGCCTGATTACACTCCAATTGCTACATACACCAAGATCGCTGAAGATTCGTCGTGTACGGCCTTGAACGCCTTGGGCTGGTTTCGTTCAGCCTGTATTTACCGGAGATCTGTATAGTGCGGTCCCACAATGTAGGGACAGCGCAGCATTGAAAAAATAATTATCATTGGCTGTACTGTGTAATTGAAATTGCATTTCTGCTTTTACGCTATGCTTCACTAGTCTAGGTTGTATTGGTCTACTGTCGGGCTGCCGTGCTGCCGACGGACAGAGTAAATCTTGTAGCCACGAGCCGGTATAATAATCCCGTTAAAAACTAAAAAAAAATCACCATGGCTCGTAGAAGGCACCAAAGTTTCCAGTCAGTATCTCATAGTCGCGTAACGACGTTAATAGCTCACATTATAAGCGCACGGGGCCCGTCTGTCCAAGGGTGGCGCATTACTAATCGGTATACTACTATTAATTTAATCTAAATAAATCTCCAGATTTTTGGCGATAAAGTATTAAAGCAGGCGCATGGCTTTTACCTGCCCTTTACTACGCCAATGCTATGCAAACAGAAACCAAAAGGAGGCGGCGTCAGCGGATAATCAAATCCTGCTACGAATGCCATCGGCTTAAAATCAAGTGCGATCGGCAATGGCCGTGCTCTTCGTGTCGACAGCGCGGCTGCGCTTACCTCTGTCCCGATGGACCTGTTGGAGAAGGATTAGAGATGCAGCTGAGCAGTGCCGGTGATGCTTCTTCTCGTGATCGGCTGATGTCTCGCATTATGGAGCGAATGGTCTGGTTAGAGCGCCGTGCTGGAGTCTCACGTAGTGAAGGTCCCCCCCTTGGATCTGCCTTTTCGGCGTATGAAAACGCACGGGAAGACGAGCTATTCCATCGGCAGTTTGGCCTACTTCACTTGGATGCTGAAGGCCACTCAAACTACGTTGGTGCCTCAGCAGTGTTTGAGCATCTGCAGCAGCTTCAACAGCCTGGTGAAGATGAGGAAGATTCTTCAAGTCCCGGCGACGAAGGATATAAAATTCAAATTGTAGGCAACGGAGAAGAAACTGACAACGACACGGTCCTCGACGGCTTAATCGACCAACCTTGCACTGATTCTCGGCCCAAAGCAGCGGCACATGACGCTGAGGCCGCGAGTGAAAATGAGCAGGCAGATGCTGACTTGGCGGCAGAGCTGGAAGCGGCACAGGAAAACATTATTGATAATGTAATGATGATTGGCCTGAATGACACAGAATGCGTGTCCTTTTCTTCCGAATACTTGGCAAGTGGCATGCCTGCAGATGGGAATATAGCGATGCAGTGCATCGACATGTTTTTCGGGTTCGATGATTACCTCGTTTCCGTAGTGCCGGCAAGTGATGTTGTGCCGTTTGTGCAACGGTTTTACAGTGAGCCCGGATATAGGGTTAAAATTCACCGCCAAAAATTGGGGTTTGTTTATGTTATTCTTGCCACTACTGTCTTACGTCATGGACTGTTGGGCGGAGGCAAACGGGACTGTGGGAGAGTGCGATTGGTGGAATCTTTACGCTTTGCGCGTTTTGCCAAAATGTGCTTGATGTCGTCAAACATTACGTCTGAATGTACGACAGATGCAATTGCGGCTTTGACGCATTTTGTTCATTTCTTACGCTCAACAGGAATCAGACGCTATATTGACCAGAGTTTTATAGTAGACCGCCTGGCTTTTGCCCTAGCAATCACGATGGGCCTGCATCGCGATTTGTCAGCACATCGTGCTCTTTCACGCATAGACTTAGAGCGGCGACGTCGTGCGTATTGGGGCTTGATGATGCTAGATAGGCTACAAGGCCTGGTGTGGGGCAGGCCCTTCTCTATATCAGAAGTACAGACAGACGTGCCTTTACCCCTAAATGTAGAGTGGGACGATTTCGTACGAGTGTGCGTAGAGGCGGAGGCAGCAGGAACTCCTATAAAAGATTCAGAAATCGAGAGCAAAAGCTACACAAGCCGCATGTCTATGCTGATTACAGCCTCCCGAATTGTACAATTGCTCGGACAAGTTGGAGACCAATTATTTGGTGTAAGGCCGCCAGTTTACGCGCAAGTATTGGAGTTTGAACACAAACTCCGAGAGATCGAGGAGACAACAGTGCCGGAGTTGCGGCTCGATCTCTCGACGCCAATTGAACAACTTGCTGCTTTACCGGGCACTTTGTTCCTACAAAAGCTGTCGGTTACCACAATTATATATGAGATTTCACTGCTAATGCACCGGCCATTTATGGGCCGTGCTCTGGCACAATCTGGGCCAGACTTGCCGAGTTCAAAGTACTATAAGAGCGTGGAATATTCACACAATGCCTGCCATTACCTGATTGAGGTGCACCGAATCCTGGTGCAGGTTCAACCAGACTTGGCCAAGACTATATGGTACTTTTGTTTCCACGCTATTAATGCAGCTGTTGTGCAGGGTGTCTTTGCTACCGTGCAGCCGCACAGTCGAGCGGCCATGGCTGCTCGTGCCCATGTTCGAACAGTGCTACAGTCGCTGAAGCGGCAAAATTCGGGCGGCCGAACCGCCAATGTTATGCGGCAAAGTATCAAACTGCTAGAGAATTTGCGTGATGCTATGGACAAGGCACATGCTTGCGGGCCCATGTCTTTCGATGCGGCCGCTAGCAGTTGGATGCTGGGTCTTACGCATAGTGTGTCACCTGAAAAGGAGGAGCCTGAAGTGGCTCGGACTGTGGCGGATGGGATAAATTCAGCTGTCCCCGGAGAAGTTGAGGAGAGCCAGGAGAGTCTGCCTAAAGAACGAGCCAGCAATAACTCGGGGAACAATGCCTCTGGCGGGACAGAAAGTGCGTCTTTGCCTATTGATTTTGCAGCAAATTTGCATTTACAAGGCCTATTTCTGCCCACAGCTTTTCAGCAAGAAGGAGGGCCATTGCTGGAGCAATGTAGGGGCCTGATTTTTCCTCAGGGCAACGCTGATGCCTTTAGTCGTGTAGTGGATTATGCCACAAGTAATCCTAATTCTATGTACGACCAAAGTATGAAAAAGGACGGTGGCACTGATATTGGCACTGATGGGTACCTGCCTGCACAGGGTTTGAAGCCATCAGAGCCCAGACAAGATGGCCAATCTTCTGTTTCTGGCTGGACTGGTGCAGGCGCTAATACCTTTTTCAATGCCCCATTGAGCGATAATGCGTATAGCGAGTATGCTAATAACCTGAACCAGGCTTATACAGAGTCGCCTGGTTTCCCAGTGTTGCGAAGCGCTATTGATACCAGCCTGGGACCTGTATTCGATGGGTCAGAGACTATGGGCCAGCCTACATTTGATACGCAAATGCCACAGATGCAGCCGGACGCTTTGAACTGGGAGAGGATTATGAACCGGTTCTGGTCACAGGATTCTAATGCGCAAGTGTAATGCAGGAGCATCAACTTGGGTACAGGCGTTTAAATGATTGATAACAGGATACGAGACTATGTATGATAATATTAGACTTTGAAAAAATTTTAGTATAGGCCAGCTTTGTGATGATAATATTAGACCTTGAAAAAGTTGTAGTATAAGCCATCTTTGTGATGTATAGCTGTGTAAAACAACGGGAGAAGACGTTTGATGGGTGCTGACCAACGTGACTTTTCATTGCAAAACGTCCATTTTGATTGTAGCGTTACTTGTCATCTCTCCCCAACATATAAGTATATACACGGGCCCCGTGAATATAATTTGTAGCTTGACTGAGTATAATAGTGTGTACAAGCGACGACCACCAACGTGGGATAATGGCGGTCGATCTGGATCCGGCTCTTGACCTTGTTCGCCGTCATAAAGCGCATCTAGTCGAGAGCACAGCTAAAGCTCCTAAACGAGCCAGTGTGGCACTTATTTTTGTTCGTCGTGGTGGTGCTAATTGCGAGCCACACATTCTCTTGATCCAAAGAGCTGAACGTAAAGGCGATCGATGGTCAGCACATATTGCTTTGCCCGGAGGTCGTCGTGACTCGCAAGATGAGGATGATCGCGCGTGTGCCGAGCGTGAGACGCTCGAGGAAGTTGGCCTCGATCTAAAGGGAGGGCACTATACATTTGTCGGTGCTCTGAATCAGCAATGGTACGTGCCCACGATAATATGAACGTTGATGTATAATCTATACTTTAAAAAGCAGTCATCTACGAAATTCAATTTGCATTATTAATTTGAGTTAATTGCTAATTTTAGGGTGACTACGCAATTTGGCTCGGTTCGTCTTTTGGTTCTGTGTCCCTATGGTATGATCTCTTTGTAGGAGGCAGCAAGCCGTGCTTTTAATTCATTAATATTTCAATGTTAAAGTTTCGACTACTCTTCATTCAATTGGAGTATTGACAGCTTCTAGTCTACGTGTTTGAGGGTGACGGGTTTCCGCAGCTCCAAATGCAGGTGGACGAGGTGGCCGCGTGTCATTGGGTGGCGATACGCGATTTGCTGCACCCCGAGTACCATACGCGTATGCACGTGGACGTGTCCACGCGATTAGCCCGCCGACGTGTTCCACATTATTTGCGGCAGTTATTGCGCTGGACGCTGGGGGATATGCTCTTTGATGCAGTGCGATTACAACCGACAGAGTCTCTTTACAGCAGTTCAAGCACCGATAAAAATACTAACAACATTAGTCCAAGAGTGCCACTGCTGTGGGGATTGACTCATGCAGTGCTCTGTGATTTTCTTGCAGTGCTGCCCGGTTACGATGCTCACACACGCTATCGCCCGCCGACACTGAGTGCGCCTGATGTGAGAGCAGCAGTTTATCTTGTTACGCGATTACCGCTGGCTCGGCCCTTGAGTACTCCTTCAGCCATATCATCGCGGAATTATGTGACCGAGTATTTGAGTAATTATTGGCCACGATTTTGGGTGGCTCTGCGCGCTGTAATTGCTTTGCGGTCTTTAGGCTTGCTGCTGATCGTGTTTAAAGCGTTGAAGGCTCTTAAACGACGGTAGTGGAAGTGCCAGTTGTTATCGGCGGTCAACTGGTGTCAGTGTTCAGTTTGTCAAAGAACGGACTTTTAGAGATTTAAATGAAATAATGGAGAGACTGAGGAAGCGAGTTAAATATGCACCGACTATTTATACGGATTTCGAGCACTGAATATATGGAATGCGCAAACATTAAAAGGTAAACTGGTCTCTTGACAGTTCAAATCAACATTTGCGCATCATATTTTACAACCTTTAGAGAGAATGCTTACTGAGTTTGACACCATGCACGTTTTACTGCATTGTAAAGCAGCTGCGATTAATAATGCCATTTACCGCCCAAACTCTTGGAAATTTGGGCACAAC